>JACSYO010000215.1:257500-857500 GCA_016806645.1 Ophiodon elongatus | reverse complement strand
TCAGCGGGACAAACGCAGCGCGCAGAAACTCGATCAGAACTGAAAGTCTTGTATTCGTGTAACGTCTCTGGAAAGACTCTCGTGGAATGAGTGCTTTCGGTTTCTCAAGTGGCTGGACGAGTCCAAAGCCCGGGAGGCGATTCAACAGGAACATTGAGAAAGACAAAAACTCTTTCCTGAAACCCAAAAGGAGCACAGAAGGAAAAGGCATTGCAACTGCTAATAAATACCTTAAAACACAGACTTTTCAACACTGAAACCAGATGTTGGCTGAACATGTCAACGACGGCCCGCTCCCTGTTTCCCCTTTTGGAACTGGACTCAAACGAACATGCTAGAAAACAGAGAAGGAGGTCCATCTTCTGGTCTGTATCTTTAAAAAAGGAAAAGGTTATGTCACTCTGGTCTCGAGCTTTAAAAGATTTAATGGCCAACGAATGAATTAGCTGATTATTATGTAACAGCGTAATAGCACCGTAACTGATTTATAGTTTCACAAAGTCTTGATTAAGCGAAAAAAAAGGAAAACATTTTCTACTTCCATGTTCTTAAATTCCCGGCTGTGTCTCTTTTTTCTTTTTTTCTTTTTTTTTTATAATGACTGAAAACTGAATGCCTTTGGGTTTCGGTCTGTTGGTCAAACAGAACAAGCAATTTGAAGACACAACCTTGAGCTTTAACATTGTGACGGGCATTAAGCACCGTTTATCGACAATTTACGGACCAAACCATTAACTGAGAAAGAAAACAATCTCAGCATTGTTCTTTGACTGATCACCATCATCATCGTTTAAACTAATGGCTAAACAAGTTTCACCAAAAATATTTCTGGCTGTGGTTCAATTTTCTCCCGCTCACGGGCCATCTCTGAATGGACACAGACAAAACCCATCAGGAGATGTCTGTGTACCGAGTCAGAGACGGGTCAGTCAAACGTTAACCCAACCCTGCCACAGGAGAACTCTGTTCCACTAAATAAGCACTACAGTGGGCCCATTATCTCTGCAAGTCATCCAGCAAACGTTGCCCAGCGGCATTGCTCTACTCATACACTTATATTTAGTACATCATTCTCGGAATGGGAGGTGAAAAATGTCACTTTAAAAAATAAAAGGGGGTTGCTCGTTACAATCCGACCATAAATCAGTGACGGTCGTATACATTTAAACCAGTCAGAAGTTAGTCAATGCATCACAAGCTTTTCGCTGACTGTGGAAAGAACGGCACCTGAGAGAGGGAGAGAGAGAGAGAGAGCACGTGTGTGTCATGTGTTGATAATAAACATGGATGACACTGACTCCCTCATCTGACCTCCTTTCCCACAGTAAACACTCTGTTGCTGCAGCAGAGACAGGCACACTCTCTCTCTGTGTGCCTTTCATACAAACAGAACTATCAACAATATTATATATTGAAGCCAATGTGCTTCATAATGTTCAAAGACACCACTACTTAATATTGACCCTTTTTGGTGTGTCAATTGTAGACGGAGACAACTTAAATTCACCGTCCCAAAACATTGAAAACCATTCAAATGACTAAATGTTATCCGTTTCCTTTGTTATTGTTATGTATAGTAGCAATTTCTGTCTAAACACCTGCTTTGACTAAAAAAAAATATACTGGCATAAGTCATTTTAATTATGTATTATACGCTAATTAGAGCTAGTTTTAGGAAGTTAAACAAGTCATAATTGCCTGTAAATGTGCACTCGACATGTCATTGTGTAGTCGCTCGGCAGTGACCAGCTTCCTCATTGGTCCGGTCTATTGGGCTGAAAGAAATTCATGCCAACGTGCACCATCATAAGATTCAAGACTCGATCAAGCATCGTGTGCATCTTTCCAGGGAAACATCGCCTCTTCACATTTGTTCAAACGGAGATTAATTGAAAAGAGAGAGACGTCCCCCGCATTGTGTCAGGCCCATGGGGCAACATTCACCCACGACGAAAGACATTGTGGCCTTTAGCCATGGCAATTATGCACGAATATTACGTTAAGTCTTTCAAGGATTCGCAGACAGCATACGTAACTGGTGAGGCGATCCTAATCCATTGACAGCCATTCCCAAAACCAAGGGTTTGGGTTAAAGCCATTCCCACTATACTGTATTTACTACCCGTCTGTTGAAAACACACACACACACACACACACACACACACACACACACCTCCTGTCTGCGCCCAGCAAGTCAGGTTTCATAGCAACCTGATCCGCTTTATTGTCTTGCTCTGCTTCACAAACCTTGATAGACTGGTTGGGCAAGCGAGAGGCGGACCGACGCATCATAGATAGAAATCAATCTAATCCAGATATGGTCTTGTCCCAACCAAGCACTGGATACAACCCATTTCTAACACTAAGCCATGTTACCGACACGTGCTCGCTCCATGACTGTCTTCTTATGGCAGCTGAAACGTGAAATGTTGACATGGGGAAGTTAGGCGGGAACGGAGGCGTCAAATCCCATTAGTTCTTCAGAGGAGACAATACGTCGCGCTGGTTACCGAGTCACGCTGTACAGAGGAACCACTGCTCGGTCTGTTCCTCCATTTCCAACAGTCCACCAACCAACAAGTCCACCAACTCAAATGCAAAACAGCTGGGTCTGTCCAAAAGGGACAATGTGAAAATAAAATAATCCAGACAATCAACTCCGTCTAACCTTGTTTTGCAAGTCAGCGAAATCGGAGAGCTGCAAGTCCTCACAAGTTTTACCCAGTTTTTAAGCTGTCAATATTAAATATTTTAGTGCTGTGTTGTTTATGGTAGACAAGTGAGCTACATCTTAAAAGTCACAGGGTTAACAGGGGAAACGCAGTGAGCCGGCAAAAAGCGTAACCATCAATAAGCATAATGTAAACAAAATACAAATAGTGAACATAGTTACAGTAATTGGATGAAGCGTCATACTGTTGTCTAGTCATGTCTAAATGAAGCAGGGGTGGGAAACAATATCAATTCTACAAATCAGGATTCAAAATGAACTAAAGCCGAAACAATTAGTTGATTAAGTCATTAGTCAATTGACTAAACATTAATAGTCAACAATTATGATTATCAAGTAAAAAAGACAAATTCCCTGGTTTCAGTTTCTCAGATGTAATATACGCTTGTTTCCTTTCATGTATCTTGTAGTCTTCTATGACGGTAAATTAAATATTTTTTGAAGATAGCAAGGTGCAATTTGAAGTAATTACATTGAGCTATGGGGAAATCTGACTTTTTCCACTATTTTCTGACATTTTATAGATCAAACAATAAATTGATGGAGAAAATAATATTTTTTCAATTCATTAAAATAATAAATAATCAATTAATTTAATTTGAAACGCTGCTAAATCCCTTGTGGTAGCTTTAGTTTAAAGAGAGCAGAACATGTCTCAAACATTAATGGTTCACATGATTGTGAGAGATGACTGCAGTTATGTTAACACAGTTAAATAAAAAGCTGAATACTTTATTTGTAAATGTCTGTGACTTTGATCAGAATCCATCAGCTTGTTCCAGCCCGGGTCTGACCCTCCTCGTCTCAACCCTGATCCTGAACAGGATCAGCCCTCTGACACCGAAGGTCCACGAGCGGATTTGCTCGGTCACTATCTGATCTAAAAAAGGGTGAAACAGAGGAAACCCTGTTCTTTTAACAGGGAGTGTTTCATGTTTCAGGATGACATCAGTCATTTTGCATGTGCTGGGCCCGGCTCGTGTATATTGAACCGGAGATGTCTTCTCCTCCATTGATGTGAGGGGTCCGAGGTGAGAGGATGCTGTACGCTGTACAGATTGTAAGCCCCGAGGAAAATGTGAGATTTGTGATATTGGGCTATATAAATGCATTGAATTGAATTTAATGTTGCTGCGGTTCCCACCGTGTCACATACACACTTACAGGGGCTTTGTGATATCATCATAATAATACAATTCTTAACTTAAACATAACACAATAAAAAGCTTCAATATTCTTCCTTTTAATTTTCATTATACTATATTATGGAGGTCTAGTTTAAGCTGTAAAGGATGACGGTGTCTCCCTCTGAGCCTCTGCTTTCTGAGGGTTTACAGTTTTGAGACAAATAATGGCAACAGCACCCATCAACAGCCAGTCTCCCTCCAACTCATACACAATTAAAAAGGCTACAGTTACAATACCAGTATATATTTCCAAATTAATAACCAATTGTAAGGCAACTATTTTAACAGCCTTAATAGCCTGTGGCTTCGTGTTTATAAAAGCTGCTAAAACGCTGAGGCCAGTGATGGATGTTTTATGGTAGCTTCAGGAGAGAGCTTTAGCCATACAACAGCAGAACCACAGAACAACACTTTGTCTGAAGCATTGCTGTTTATTTATTTGTTTGAACTGATAAAGAGTATTGATAAAGTACCAGACCAATCAAGAGTATCGGTGAAAGTAGTAGCATCTATAAAATCTTGTCGATATCCATCCTACTGAAGACAAAAGCGAGAGCTGTGCGTGTAGGTATAGATAGAGCTTCATGAAACTCTGATTCTGAAGCCAGTATTGACACACATCTGAATAGAATCTAATTATGTTCAGCTTGCAGATGATTTACTTTTTAAATAACCAGCTTTTGTTGAAGCCTGTAGCCTACCTTCCGCGTCTCATTTCTTACAAGCTACTTGATTTAAATAAAAAGGGCTCTTAAATCAGAACTGATTAGTTGTCAAAAGATGAGAACGCTGCCACCTAAATGTTTTCGACGTGCCTCTTTGCTGAGGGCACGGAGAAATAAGCGCTGGAGCCGTGAGGATTCAGGTATTTTGGATCCAAAATATAACTGGCCACACACACACACACACACACACACACACACACAGTTTCAGTGGTTGTCCACAGTATTAACCACAGCGTTTCCTGTGTGTGTCCCCAATATGAAAGAGCAGGATGTGATAATCACTGTATCTGTTCAGCAAGCCATTGAGCTGTGTCATCAGACCATATGTGCATGCTTGTGTGTACACACACACACACACACACACACACACACACACACACACACACACACACACACACACACACACACACACACACACACACACACACACACAGCTCATTGGTCTCAAAGAAAAAGCCACAGGATCCTTGATTTATCTTACCGCTGACTCAAGTGCACTCATCAGAGCCAGGGTTTGGCATGATGCTCTCAGCTGTGAGTGTGTGTGTGTGTGTGTGTGGACCCTGACACCTTGTCCTCTCAGTGTTCATGCTGGTTAGTGCGGTTGACTGTAGGCTATGACACTTGGTTTGGGTGCTGACAGCCGGCACTATTTTTAGGCCAATGAACACATCACATCAGTTTTAGTCTATTCAGAACTAACAATCACAAAACTATAACTTATGCGACCAAATATCCTGTCGTATGCGACCAAAAATCCCCCTACTGTATCAGCACACGAGGCCCGAGCCAGGCCTGTGTGCTGGTTAAAAAGGAACAGTTTAACATTTTAGGAAACATGCTTATTCCCTTTCTGGCAAAGGGTTAGATACGACTTCTGTCCACTAAATATGAAGGTCAGCCAGCAGTCTGTTAGCTCAGCATAAAGACTGGAAACAGGGGGAAGCGGTTACGTACAAAAACTGTAAAAATGACAAGTTGTGCGTAATAAACAAAGTCAATAGATGACTATATTCCACATGAAATTAGTTTTGAATCTGTCTGTATATGGGAAAAAAGACATCAAAATTGTCTCTTTAGCCCCACGGAAATAGATGGAATATTCCCCACAATGTTCCCTTATAGCCAGCGGGAAATTCCTATTTAATAGCTTGCATTAACTCAAAAACTGCCTGCATTCATTGGAAACATCTCCTCAGATCACCCTTTACCACGGTATAAATAAGCATGCAGATTCACAGAAATGCCCTTTTACTTCCTGCAGGGAGTTACTGAACATGACCGACCTTATCATGTGACATGCTGACAGACACTCTTCTGCAGTCTACATGCATGACTTCATTTTTTCCTCCTGTTGTCTGCATGTTTAAAAGCAAAGAACGACACAAACGGGCCGGCACAGTGTACTTCGCTGTTAATGTGTATCATGAGGGTTAACCATTAACTCCATATCATATGACTAATACACGATAGGTAGTCAGAACATTGGTGTAGTACAACTACTGCAGTCATCAGCTGAACTACTTATACCACATTTCCACTGCATGGTACGGCACGGCTCTACTCAACGCGTTCTCTTTTGTTTTCCATCAGCAAAAAGTTGTAGATAGTACCTGGGAGGGCTGGGCCGTATCGAAATTCCCCTACTGACCATATGGCATTATGAAAAAACAAAGATATACAAACCTATTGTCTCAAAAAAAAAAAAAAAGAGAGAGAAGCAAATAGATATGGACATATATGGTGCCATAAATCTAAGTGGCCTCAATGTATAGGCAGTAAATGCCATTTACACAAGGGCATGCTGAGATCAATAAATCAACAGGTAGTAACTGCCCTCGTACAGTCTTGCCACCATTGGGCGGACTGCCTACCCTGGTGGGAATTTGTAGGAATTCGGTCCTGCTGCTCTTTGTGGACGCAGTCGATGGCAGACTTGCGTGTTCTTTTGGATGGTGAGTTGGTGTTTCCATCTTTAGTCCCGACTTGTTATTACGCGTCTTACAAATCACTTCGTTCACGTTCGCTGGCTCTCCTTTTTCATTTGGTTTAAAACCTAATAATTTGCCAAATAGGTTGCTAATGAGAGAATTTAGCCTTGCAAAAAATAAATGTTTTAACTGTGTTCAAAAACGGTATACTCTCCCTGTATTAACTGCGCCGTCTAGCAGTGATCTGACAGCATATACAACCATAATAAATCAGATGCTTGCTAGCATGTTGTTACTTTTCAAATCAAATTAAAAAAATAAAAAAAAATCACAAGATGTTTGACAAATACCGTGATATTGATATTGGGACAACATTGAAGGGTTGACCATTGGTGCTTTCACAAAATATTTACACAATGAGATGTTTACATAAATAATCAGCAGTAATGTGGATATAATGACTAAGTGGGTAAAGACAGATAATTAAAAACAGCTAGAACTGTCTGGTTGGTTCAGAAAATTGCACTTCACTGTAACGTAGCCTTTAAAACCAGGAAAAGACAACACTTATGCCATATTACCATATTGTAATATATCTATATATTGATGTAATATCAATATTTGCCGGCCCTACACTGAGGGGGTACTATCCGCGGTGGAAAACGAAATCGAAAAAATGGACCTGGTACCAGGTCAAGTCTAGCCAATCCATTACACAGTGTTTGGACCAGGACTGTCTGGGACCGGGTTAAATGGGCCATTTAGTACTTTTCTGGGGGTCAGTGGTCCATCCAACAGGGACAATGATAAACACTGTAATTAGCTCGCATTAATATCAGTTACTGCTGCTTCTACAGCTCTGAAGCGTCTTCCCTCCCATAATGTGTTAGTGTTTCCGTTGCATACCCGGGGGTAACAATTTGTAAACATTAAGAGGGTTTAAATGAACAATGGCATGTCTGGACTATAAAACCACAGAGTATTGTTCGTTAAAGACGGCTTTGGGAGACAATAGTGGGCCACAAAGTGGGTTTAAATGAGTTCACAAAGTACTGTTGAAATCTGAATCCTATTTCAGACTATTGGTGTCATCTCGTTGTATAACATTACCTACCATCAGAGTCAACTCAGCAGTCGGCCTGCGGCCCAGTGTGGCAACATCCTTTATTCTGTACTTTGACTACCTGACATATTATGGTCAGGGGTACCCGTGGAAACCAGTGGGTACAATGTGTACTTCATGGACGGGTTACCGAGGGAACCAGAAACCTTCCACGCTGAGCAGCTAATGTGTGTGTGTGTGTGCAAATGAGCAACACAGAACAGCTTTATTGGGCTCTGAAACTTCATCGGCCAAATAAACAGCCTGGGAAACCTCTTCTGGTGCAAGAATTAACATTGTTTCCTCGTATGCAGACAGGCTGTATGTCAGACAGGGAGGGAGACGGAGAGAGGAAAGACAGAGTGGAGAAGGGGTGGGGCTGTCCTAGTTACGCTTATCCCCTGTACATACATCCTTTTGCACATGGCGGTATGGTATGTGCATTGTGGTGAATTACTGCCAAACGCCAGTGTTTCCCGTACATATACGTGACTTATCAACCACAACAGCAGAAAAATGCACCACTAATAGAACCTGCTGGCTGATAAGGCCGCATCGTAAAACTGCTTTTGTACACAATGCCAACTGCTACGTCAGCACAAGGGGGTGGAGAACCTACGAGAACCCTTCAGACGATTCCTGGAAGTCCAAAGACGAATAGGTACCCTGGGGGTTGATATGCAGCTGCAGTCACTGGAGACTTTTAAGAATGATAGTTTTTCATTTCTATATTTTTGATGAAGAAGTGAATTCAGGGTAAAACTGAGCTAGTGCAAAAACTAACTAAAACGGATACTGGATAGACTTCAGATGTATAAACAATCGTTTTGATCATTGCATCATCGTCATCTATGAATCAGAAAGGCCATACATGAGCTGGTTCCAGCTGCCGTGAGGGTTTCCGACTTTTGGTTCTACATGGTTCATTTAGAGGGTAAGGTCGTCGGCGTAAGGATGGAGAGGAAGGGAGAGGTGCCGTTGTCAACTCTAAAATGGGATAAGGAAGAGCTAATAGTTTATCGTCACATGGAAAACACACACACCCACCCGCTGGCCGTTATTCACTTGAAAGCACGCACGCACGCACGCGCTCACACACACACACACACACACACACACACACACACACACACACACACACACACAGAACAAAAAGGTGCTTGATTCATTCATGCTTGATTTATTCGCCATGCACCAACATTGGTAGCTAAGGGAAGTAGTGGTACTGTAGAGGCCGAGAACCAGATCACTAAACATGGAACTGAACCGACAATCAGAGGGCACTGCGCTGCACACCGCTTCGTCTTCCTGAGTAAAACTCTTGTTTTTGTCTGTGTCCGCAGAGTTGGGCTATTTCTGAAGTGTTACCGTGGGTCGAATTTGTTTGTTAGCTGAGTAGACCTATTCTGCATTCAAATTACATGAAAAATAGCCCTGCCCCCAAAAAAAAAAAATCCTTCCCAACTGACTTCAGATCAGCACATGGCCTGCCTCCACACACACACACACACACACACACACACACACACACACACACACACACACACACACAGACCGCCTGGTAAGTAGGCAAAGTATGGGAAGAAATACACAAGAATGGGAAAGTAGTGCGTATGAAGTAAAAACAGTCCATTCATGTCGTCCAGGAAGGAGGGAAGCGAAAGCAAAATGTGCGCGTCAGTGAATTGATCTTCACATATTTTATTCAGGTTTGTATACTTTATCTAATCACATTTCAGGAACTATATTAAAGAACTGTTTGGGGAAAACTGCAAAAGTGCTGGCACAGTTAACTTTTATGCCGTTACTTTGAGGATATTACAAAACATGTGGCAATGACAGCATTGCTGTTGGACTTTAAGAGCAGTGTGTATGGTTTGGTTCTGGTATTGGTATTGGGCTGGTTTTATGGGCTGGTTTTATTGGCCGTTGGGCTGGTTTTTTGGGCTGGTTTCGGGCTGGTTTATCTGTGTCCATCCGCAGAGCGAGCAGATAGCATCAGTGCAGCTGAGGTGAGCAGATTTGGCTGCTGATGTGTTTAGTACACAGCGGGAACCAAAGGACGTCTGGCGGACATCTCGCTTCCACGTCACCAACTTGACGAAATGTTGCAGGTTTGCGACGGGGTCCACAGCCTCGACTAAAAAAAACCTTTGTCTCACTGCGGTTTTAGTCAACAGAAATTAGCCCGGTGAGCAAAATGGTCATTTATAAAAAGGCATGTTACAGTACACGGGTGATGTACAGCTATTCTATGCAAAGTCATAACGTATAGTATATTATTTTCATTGTAATCAGCCGGGTCTATTGAATGTGAAAAATGCCATCAAAGATTCCTAAAGATAAAGATTCGGTATAGATATTTTGTGATATGGAACATTTTTTCTGGGAAATCTACTGAGGTATTGTTACTGTGGCTAATCAAGTAAATTAAATATTTGAAAAATAATATATAATATTGATGGAAAAAATTTTGAAAATACAATATTGCCAGCCGAAGTTCTGCTCATTGACTTGCAAAATTACCCACAATGAAGTAATATGATTTAAAGGATATAGATAGCATAGCATAGACAGTATGGCAATAATCCATATAATGGCTACTGCCCTACCCTCTTCCTAGTTCCCATGTACATTGTTTAAAAAATCTTCCAATCAACCGGGTCTCACAGTTAATAAACAGGGCTAACAAAAGGGAATGCCATCAGTATAAAGTCTATATCACATGTAAGAGTGACAGCAGACAGCCATCCAGCAGAGGCTTAGTGTAATGACGGGGTTGGAAATGTAGTTCTCCAGAAAAATCCCCCCCCCCATCTTCCAATTTTCCACGTGTTGTAAAGGCTGCATTTTTATCCGCTGGCTGATAAAGCAACTGACTAATAAACAGTTGACAGACAGACCGACCGACTCCTGGAAGACAGCAAACCGTGAACGTAGCTGCAACTCGGACCAAAGTCCTGCATCTAAACGGTTCATGAATCTGAGACGTCTGGAACTTTGCTGTCTCTTGTGATTCAGTTTTTACTTCCTGGAAAGAAATGATGATGATAATAATAATAATAATAATAATAATAATAATAATAATAATAATAATAATAATGTTACCTTTATGATTGGTATGAGGAAACACAATGAAACAAAAGTGTATGCAACACATATCTGCCACAAGGTAAATATCTAAGAATATACCAGACTTCATTCATTACTTTTCTCTTGACTAGAGGAAAGAAAGAAAAAAAAAAAAGCGCTGACGCTTTGGGATGTTTCTTGACAAGTAACCCTGCAGGACCAAAACCGAGGCCACATACTAATCCTAGAGTTTAAGACACAAAAGTACACACCAACAATAGGTCACCAAGCCAGGTCATGTAACAAGTGTGCACAGAAAACAGGGTCATCCAGGGTCACTGCGTCGGTCACCGATGTGATGGTGTGTGAATCGGAGAAAGGTTCGAGTGCCAAACAGCTGGCTGGGTGGATACAGCTGTGACTGCATGCAGAGGGAGGACAGGGAGCAATGGAAGGATGAGAATCGGGAAGAGAGGGAGGGAGAGCAGAGGAGCAGTGGGGACCGAGTCTGACATCGAAGAGGAAGAGGAAGAAGGCAGCTGTGTCCGTGGGCGTGCGTTCGCATCACGTCCCACAGAATGAACGAATAGAATTCACAAGAGTATTCGTAAGAGTTCATCTCCTTCTTTTAGTCGTTAATTGCTTTTAATTTGTCGTCTGCGATATTGCCGACACCATTGATGAGATTCTGGTTACATTTTTGAGAATGCAACTCACCTTTACATATGAAAAAATACACCTGGACTACAGAGTATATGTGCTACAGTGGCTAGCCAAAACAAAATTATAGATTGATTACCAATTTAAGTAACAGTGTAATTTCTAAGCGCTACTACTGTACTACTAGTAGTAGTAGTAGTAGTACTAGTTAGTACTACTACTAAATGCCCTGCACAATCCCACGGGTGTTTTCAGTTATTCCGAGACCTACTCTGCTCAAGTCTTGTTGAAGTTGAGTTACCAAAACTGAATTTACTACTAAGAATAATAAATGTGTAATTTGTCCCACCCTCGACAGCATGTACACAGCCAACATGAGAGCGCAGGAGACGTCAATCACGAAAGGTCTGTCCGTGCCACATAGTACTGGAGAGAGGTCTACGTGGGCAGTCAGACCAAAAGAAACCAGCCTTGTGTTTAGAACAGGCTGCGTTGGTGGAGGCGTGTTGCGACAATGAAACGCTGCACAGCAGCGGCATATAGTATTATGGAGGGAGGATTTCACAACTATGGAACGTTAGCACGGCAGCAATCATTTCAGCTCCGATTGGTGCAACTGTTGAAACACGGTGTTCATGTTACAAAGTAATCTAGCAGGGAAGTCGCTGAGCAGCATGACCTAAATCACAGCTTCGAACGCCGTCCTCGAAGGGCATTTCGTGACCAAATGTATTAAACAACCGTTGAGTGACATCCACTGAGGCATGCCAATCAGGCGTTTCATTAAATAGAATATTTTAAATGGACGTAGGCGGACTTGTTTCAGTGAAATGAGATCATCAGTGGGGAGAAGATGAAAAATGACAGTTGAGTTGGTGCAATAGTTTCTGCTGCCGTTTTGCACCTATTGCTAATGTTTGGATAAGTTTGTACAGTGGGAACTCATTTTGCCCGACTCTGACTGACAGCACGTTCCTTCGTCATGTATCCCGTTTCTCCACCGGGATCATTAATGTTTTATTTAATCCATTATGTCTGTCAACTGGACTTGTCTCTCAGCGCTTGGACCTTCATCCAGTCACCGCCTCCCACGTATGAAAAATATCTCCCTTCTCTTCCATCACGAAACGTCCTCCCTCCGTTCCTCTGTTCCTCTCTGTGGGCTTTCTTCTCCTCCGCTCTGTCACACCTCCTTCCTCCCGCTCCACCCTCATCTTCCTCCCCGTCTCCTGGAGACATGCGTTTGCACAATCTTGCTAATTAAGAAAGACATCCACCCTTCACACGTGGGACATATCCAAAGTATCGTGGGCTCCAGCAATCATCGTCACGCTTTGAGAACTGAAAAACAACATGTCTTCTTACTCACACCCCCGCCCCTCCACCCTCCACCCCTCCACCCTCCACCCTCCACCCTCCACACAATGTGTAGACAAGCTTGGCCAGACTGGACACAGCAGCTTGCCGTGTCCAGGCCACCGCCCTCAGCTTCAACGTGACTGTATTCACTGTGACCTGCTAAGAACCAGACCACAGCCTGACTAAACAACAGGAATCCTCTCAGCAGAGCGTCCAGATCCTCAAGTCAACGAGAAGCTCCAGCAAACGGTGGACCAAGGAGCCACATAGAGCAACCCTTTCATACGATGAAGGCAAGAATGTAGCGCTGCAAATTACAATTATTTCATTTAATCAAAACTAATTTATGGTCAGACCATCGGGCAAAGACTAAACAAACACAAGAAGCAGACACCATCCGCCCTGTGAACGTCAGACCAAAACCAGTAACACCATCAACTGGCGAGATGTCAACGTCGTCGACGAGGAGTTAGTGGGGAGCCGTAAAACGTTTTAGGAGGCTTTCAGATCCAACGCAAAACCGTAGAGACTCACCGATACTGAAGAATGAACTGCCAAGCTCAAATCAATTAACTGTCAAGTATTGCAAATGTCAGGAAATAGTGGGAAAAATATTTTACAAAGCTCAAGGTGACATTTTTTTACTTGCTTGTTTAGTTTCCCCAACTGTCCGAAACTCAAAATGATTTAGAAAACTGAGAAAATAAACCAATTCTCACATTTAGAATTAGGAGTGAATGTTTGAATTTTTTGCTTGATAAATTACTTAAACTAGTAAAGGATTACCCTAATTGTCATCAGTTAATTTTCTGTTGATCTTTAAAATTCAATATTGCCTCATCCAAATCTGAGACGGTAGTCTGATAATGCAAGACAACACAGCAGAGATGCTACCCTGCGGGTCAGTAAGACCTTGATGTACTGTATGCTACGATCTATAAATATCCCAAACGGGAGCGGGGATATCGAACACCCTTGTCTGAGTCCGATGGCCACCTGATGCCAAGAACGCAAACAATCCTCTTGCTCCAAGTATCAAATGATTCCCACATAACCCCGGTACCCCACTCTCCAAATAACACCTCCCATAGGACACCCGAGAGAACACGGTAATAAGGCTTTACAAAATCCCCACAACACATGAAGGGAAGAAAAGCAAACACTTGTGACCCCTTAAGCTCCAAGAGCGTTACAAAAAGAAGAAGAAAAGAAACCCTGCTCACTGCTCTGAATCTGAGTTTCCACAATTGGTCTGAAGTCTCCTCTGCATTTAACAGCTGACAGACTTCAAAGTAAAAGCAAGAGTCTAGCCAGCCGTTCAAAGCCTGTCCTCTTCCCTCTACCTTGCAATCCTTTATCCTTTATCCTCTCCCCTCGTCTTTCAGTTTGGCCGATCAGTGGAGACGACTGCCTGTCAGCCTCTTGTGCTCCAGTCAGACTTGGCTGCTCCAATCTGCCGGCCTCCGGCTCACCTCAACCAGACAGACCGGAGCACAGCGTGGCGGCATCCTGGCATTCGGCGCACACACACACACACAGAACGCACACAGAGCTTTAATTCAGACCAACACTTCCTACTTTATGCGAGTGTGTGTGTCTCGGTGGGCAGGAAGCCAGCGCGGTAATGGGATGTTCCTCGCTTGCTTTGGGATGTCTCACAAGACCTGGGTTAGAACCACAACGCAGAGCACAAGCAAAGGGCATGGAGCTTCATTGAGTATACTAATGCTGCCTTGAGAGTTGCTTTTTATTCAAATGATGCCGTTAATAAAAAAATACTTCAAAATCATTAGTCCATTGGTTTACAGCCTAGGGGATTCTGAGGGCTCACAAGATGATCACGACAGAAAAGAAAGGGGGGGAACATATTTATGCTATGCAGAAGTTATCTCCTCTCACTTTCTACAGGCCTCTCAAATACATAAAACAAAGAAAAACAGTACTTTTGAATTGGTTCACAGCCAGTAGAAATATACAACAGTGAGGATGTGAAAGCATCAAAAGGACTGGACTGCAAGACTGTAATGTTGGGGGAAGAAAATGCCAAAAAAAGAACTGGCTCTAGATTCTCATATGTGAACAATGGCGGATTTTCTTCATCCTATATAATATATATATATCTGACTCAATGCAGCCATCATCATCATATGTGAGACAAGCAATTACCTAAATAGTGAATGGCATTTGGCCGTCAACTGTAATCTCAGCTATTGGACAGCCAATAATGTCCCATTTGACGTCAGACAGCCATGGCACCTCCGATTTAAGAAATGAAACAGTAAAATATGTATAATATCTGACATTAGATAGTCAGTCATCTGTAAAACACAACAGCCAATCAACAGCTTTACATGACATGGTGTGGACAATAATCTGTAATCTCACATCAAGCAGCCAATCATGTGTAATCTGACATCAGACAGCCAACACATTAATCTCATCAGTGGATTGAGGGGATTATGACGGCCCATCAGCGAGCGTCCCCAGTCAGAGGATCATAGTGTGCTTTGCTGTCGCACTGAGGAAAAGACGATGCCGAGATGGACTGAAACAGGTTTGAGAGATTAAGACTAAGACTTTGAATTTTAGATACTTTTACTAAAAATCAATCCTTGGATTTATTTCATTGGGACGTCTGGTGGTGGGTTTTCTATATTAGTTTTGGACATTTAATTTTTTTTTTTTTTCATTCTTATTTTTTTACAGTTTTTGTAAATTTTCTTCTTAATCTTGAGATTTCTCTCCCAATTTTTATTTTCAGAAAGCTTTTAAGATACTGTATGTGGTATTGAGCTTTAAAAATAAACAACGTAATCATATGGCTGATTTTACGTAAATACCAACCCCATGAAAAAGAAAATGTTTAAACACATTTCTGCTCACACTCATGCTGAAACGAAGAATCGATTAATTGATTTGTTGATCAACAAAATATGGATCGTTTGTCATAACCATTTTTTTCCATTTTTTGGAAATTGGAAAGATGTTAATGACAAAAAACTTTTTCGTTATCTTTCCCTGATAAATAAACAGTCTTAAACCCTTGTTCACAACCAGTCTCTCCATCCGTCTTGCTGGGAACACAAACTGACATAACTAAATAGGTTTTATCCTCTCAATTCTTGGTACTAAAATGCCAGAAAGTAAAAAAAAAAAAAAAAAAGGGAAGAAAAACTGAATGGAGAACATGAATGGGAGATCCACTGAAATCCCGACAAATCACATGTGTTTATGTGCACAATATTTTCCAATCCTTTTGAATCACAGACCTCGTCTGTGGCATTATGGTCATGTTACATTTGATGGCTGAGCAAGCAACAAAAAAAAAATGTGTTTGTATTAAACTGCAGATAATAACCACTGAGGTCAGCTGGAGGAGTATCATCTCAAGGAGGGGGAAGTTCCCCCTCCTCCTTCTCTCTCACTCACACACACACACACACACACACACACACACACACACACACACACACACACACACACACACACACACACACACACACACACACACAGAGAGAGAGAGAGGATGCTGCTGGTTGCCTCTCTGGTTACAGCAGCTTGTGATGGCCAACACCCCATAAAATACAGTATGTCAGCTATGACGCTTGTCCAAACGAATATCAAAAAAAAGAATTCAACTCCATATTCAACATACAATTAAACCACATCGTCGCATCTCATTAGAGACCAGAGAGTGAGGTGAAACGACTCACTGATCTCTGCTGTAGCCACTTGACAAAGAGCAGAAACAGCTCGTGTTGGACGGATTTAAGTGGTACAATATAAGTCAGTTATATTTATTGAAATTATTTGACAGACAGACAATGGGAAGATATATATATATATATATATATATATATATATATATATATATATATATATATATATATATATATATATATGTATGTGTGCATGTGTGTGTGTATGTGTGTGTGTGTCTCGGCTGATTCGTGTGTTCCTTCTAGTCAGATAGAAGTTGGGACAAAAGACTGGCTAAGTGGCCACAAAGAGACCTGCTGATCCGGTCAGTCAGTCGGTCGGTGAGGCCCCCGGCTCTCGGGTGACGGTCCATTGTCAGCGGACGGAGCGGGTCTGTCCCCGGGTCCTCCACCCTGCTACCGGGGGTCCCCCTTTCAAAAACAGGGTGTGACACTCCAAAAACAAAAACCTCAAGGTACAACTTCGCAACTTGCCAGTCCAACAAAACATAAAAGCACACCAATTCAGCAGCCCAGGTGTTATTTAAGTTGATACGTACCCGGGCCGTGCCCCTCCCCCCCTCCCCCCCCCCCCCCGTCTGTCTCTCCCATTGTTCCGCCGCTGTCACCGCCGTGGAGGTGCACCGCGGAGGATTAGCTTCAGCTCGTTAGCCGCGAGGCTAACGGCCAGCGAGCGGTCACGTTAGCCGCTGCGCCTTTTCACACAAAGCTAGGCAACACGGTAACACGGCACCTTTTCTTCCGCTCGGCTTCCCAACAGTCTGTGTGTGTGTGTGTGTCTATGTGTGTGTGTGTGTGTGTGTGTGTGTGTGTGTGCCGGGACACGGCGCTAACAAGTCCGCCGGCTGGTCAGAAAGCACCCTTTGGAGACGGTGAACATACCCAGAGCTCCGTTCCCCAACTCATCGCGGATTCCCCCTTGACTTCTCCCGTATTGGACGCAGATTTCCCCGCTCAGACGCTCCGGAGCTGCCGCTGGTACTCCCGGTCCTTCTGACTGACTATCTGCCGACACACACACTCCTCCTCCTTCTCCTTCTCCTCCTCCTCCTCCTCCTGCTCTCTATCCGCCTGAATCAGCAGGGCCGCCCAAAACCAGGGGCCCTACGGTTTATTGGTCAGGCCAGCCTAGTGTTTAAGACCTGAGAAAGATGATCAAATACTAACAAACAAAGAAAGAAATACTATACAGGAAGAGCTGTGATAATTAATTATATGAGAGTTTATGATCTATTATTAATTCAGTATTAACATAAATTAGAATTAAGCCAGAGCAGTGCCAATGTCGTAGTGTATGGCTGTTACAGATTTATTTCTATTTTCATCAAGTTTAATCAATTTCAGTTTACTCAGTTTTATATTATTTTGTCACTATGCTTTCAGTTCGCCCAATTTCAAGGCAATTTAAACTTTACCTTTCTAATTGCTATAGTGTCCAAATCACTCAGATTAAGAGAACAATCAGGGGGAAAGTAAAGCCACCCAGCTATGATTATTACATAAATGTGATCCATGAGGTGAGATATTTGAGATGGATACTATAATGAGATAGAGCGTTTTGATATTTGAAATGAAACAGTAAGAATTCACTGTCTAGGCTAAAGAAAGACAAACATGTATTAATACCTTTAAAGAACAGCTTGTCTGCGATCTATGGTGTCTTTAAAATAGTTACAACACATTATCTAAGGACCTTAGGCTGTGCTCTCTGCCTTTCAGTAATTATTCAAGATGCATTAGTTTTCATCATTCAAATATGTATTAGTTAGTTAGTTAGTTTTGTCATTAAAGTAGTTGATCACCGACTTTTCCCCTCTCCAAGAATAACCAGAGGCGGACACAATGTCTACTCTTACTTTAGGTCAGGAGTATGTACAGAAAGTGTCTGATGCAAATATATTTATTTAAAAACGTCTGGTGTAAAATCAAATTAATCACATGAAAACAATTGATAATTGATGGGAAGGGACATAATTTTGAGAAAATCTGCTTTATTCCAGGTAGATGAGTTAATATTAATGAAGAGACTATCTTGGTAGTATTACTGCCATAGCCTGTAGCACATTATTTCACTGGGATGTGGGGCAGCTTTGTTTTCATATTGTAAATGTTTTAAATTCTGATAATAATCAATCTTTGGACAGACCCCCTACTTAGTAATTGGTGAATGAACAGTTCTCTCTAGTGGCCACGGTATATCATTACAGCTGAAGTCACAGGATCAGGTTTACACATCAGTGCATCGGCTACAATAAACACATTAAGAGGACGTGAAGATATAAGCAAATTCCTGCAAAAAGTAAAAAAATATACAACAGAAAAATCACAATATAAATATGAAAAATACTATAGTAAGTATTTACAATATAACAATGTTGTGCAGGATGTGCAAAGGATCACAATATGAAGTATACATAGAATGGGGGTGATCGATGATGAGGCCAACTCCGGGTAAAAAGAAACAGTTTTTGTGGCAGGGGATTTTGGTACTGATGAACGGCAGCCTCTTGCCAGAGGGGAGTGACTCAAAAGGATTGTGTGCAGGTTGGGAGCGGTCGGCCACAATCTTCCCTGCCTGCTTCAGGGTCTTCAAGGCGTACAGGCCCTGGAGGGATGGCAGGTTGCAGCAGATCACCCTCTCAGCAGAGCGGATAACACGCTGCAGTCTGTCCTTGTCCTTGGCAGTGGCAGCAGCGAACCAGATGGTGATGGAGGAGGTGAGGATGCACTCAGTGATTGCAGTGTAGAAGTGCACCATCAATGTCTTTGGCAGGTTTAATTTCTTAAGATGCCGCAAGGAACGGCCCTTTAAAGAGAACACAACACTGATCTTTCAGCCAGATGAAAACCCACACTGCCTGCAAGGATTACAATTCTGTTACACCCTAGTTCTAGAAAGGAGCCTCTCCTAATGACAACTTGGATGTGCAAATCTCCACCAACATCATCTTATCAGGCAAAACCCTCATTGGCACTGCAAGTCATGTCGATATATTCAGCCAGCATGCTCGTGAAGGCTCACTCACCTGTTACTGTAAATTAAATTCAGGATCAAAGTGTCATTGAGAACAAAATAATTCAGGAGTTGTGGGATCCCCCTGTTGACCTGAGTCACCTAAATGAAGAGCAAAAACAGATAATCCGTCAGATGCTAAGAGGAGAATCCTGTTTATTCTCCAGATCTGACATCAACATTGGCTGTATCGAGAAGTTACTGTTGAAAATCTCATTAAAAGACAGTGACCTGGTGGCACGGACATACCTGTCTGTCCCGAAGCCTTTACATAAAGAGATGAAGGAATATTTACTTGATTTGATTGCACAGGGCTGGGTGGAGAAATCAAACTCCTCCTATTCTGTGTCAGGAAAAAAAGACTGAACAAGAAGACTCAGTCTGAAAGTTAACCCATCCTGGTTGACGGTCAGGGTCCTGGCAAGAACCTGACAGCCTTTGTGACCCCTTGGGATTTGTAAGAATGGGTTAGAATCTCCTTTGGACTCCTAAATGCACTCACAGCCCTGTATGGAGGAGTGTTTAGAAGGCCCTTAGGGTTGAGCTATGTGTTACATATGACACCATCGTGTTTAGAGTAACATTTGAAAACCATGTCAACAAATTCAGAAGAGTACTACAGCGCCTGCGACAGTATGGCCAAGCAAGTGAGACCTATTCAGGACTCAAGATTGTGTCTTCAGAGGGAAGCAGAATGGAGCCTGCGGATACTGCTGCAGGCCCTGAAAGACAAAAAGCCCAGGACAGTCAGTGAGCTGAGAGGAATCATGGGCCTGTTGAGCTACAATAGGCAATATAAAGAACTTTTCACTCATTGCCAGCCCTCTCTACGACCTACTCAAAGGACCCACAGAAGAGAATGTGCATTACAAAAGAAGAAAATGGCAGACTACAAGAAAGACCAGGGGGGTGCCATCAGCCGCACCAATCAAGTGGACAGCCTCGCACCAACAAATCCTGGAACAGTTCAATTGCCAATTCTTGGATTTACAGACTTTTGGCAGTCCTCCTTTTTCATCCTTCACACAGACACAGCCAACAAAGGGTTGGGAGCTGTGTTATATTAGAGACAGAATGGGAAACTTTGAGTCATCGTGTATGGGTCACGAATACTGGCGACTTCGTAGAAGAACTACCACCTCCACTCACATAAACTAGAGATTTTGGCTCTAAAGTGTTTTTTCACTGAAAAATTCTCTGATCTCTGATTCTCTGGTACTGCGCACCATTCTTCACAGTCTAGAGTGATAACAACCTGCTCACATACTGTACGTGATATCCACCGCCAAACTAAACGCAAAAGGTTGATGGGTCTCAAAACTGGCTGATTTCCACATCAGGATCAAATACAAGTCCAGGAAAAGAGAATATAGATGCCGATAGTTTGTCTAGGATGCCAATAGATGTGGAGACGCTAATGATTAATGTACAGAAGAGATGTCATATGATGCTGTGGGAGCAACCTCTTCGCAAGCACAGCAAGAATCAAACATCTCATGGCCGATTCATACCTCAGCTAAGTGTACAGTAACAGTCATTTATGACCCCTTTCACAACAGCACGAACTGAGAAAACTCAGTATGCAAAGTCAATGTCTTTTGATGGAAAAGGATAGGCTTGAAAGGTGGAGTCCTCTACAGAAAAACAGCAAACCGGAAACAACTTGTGTTACCAGAAAGTCTTGACAAGTGTAAGGGTGGCTATGAATATGTACTTGTGATCATTGACCACTTTACACGCTTCACCCAGGCATATGCTACAAATGCTACAACAATGAAGTCGGAGGAAGCATGTTGCGGATCGAATATTTAATGACTATGCGCTCAAGTTTGGCTTCCCGTCGAGAATACATTATGACCAAATACGGTAATTTTAAGAATCAGCTTTTCTCCCAACTGAGTAAGTACTGTGGTGGCACTGAGTCAAGGATGACACCCTAACATCCACAAGGAAATGAACAAGAAGAACGTTTGAACCGTTCGTAAATTCAGATGTTGAAGATGCAAACTGACCAACAGAAGACAAATCGGAGGGACTCTTTGAATAAGCTGGTATACAATTGCACTCAGTGTGAAGTGACAGGATTCTCCTCGTTCTACCTCCTCTTTGGAAGGTCTTCACGACTTCCCGTTGATATGCTCTTCAACTTGGGTTCTGAACCAGGCAGTGGGAATCACAGCGACTATGTGGACAAGTGGATGTATGGGATGGAGGAGGCATACGAGATCACACAAGAAAACATGCATAAGGCTACAGCTAGGAGCAAGAGAGCCTCTGATAGCAAGGTGAGAAGCTCAGCATTATACCCATGGTGGCCGCGTCATATAAGCAACTTGACACCTTGTGGAGGTCCAGGTAAGTTAAGGAATCATTTGGAAGACACCATCCATACAGTTATTCGTCCAGTGGGAAAAGATGAAAGCTGAACAAGGAAAAGGGAGGTCCAGGATATCACATGGCAATCTTCTACTGCCATGTGATCACCTGCAACTGGAGGCTCAAGTACAGTCACGTGCAAAATCAAAGAGAAGGACAGTTGAGACAAACAAGGGGATTAATGAAGCCGAGGAAGAGGATGATGAAGACGAGTACTACTTTGCAAATATGCCATTTCACCATCCGTGCCAGCCATCTGAGCCACAGAGAAAAGCCCTGTCATTGTAGACGTTCCAGGAGAGCCTTAATCAATAGAATCTGTTGGCGATGAACTACCTCTGACAGAGGAAATGAGAGTGAGGGGAACCAAGTTGATTACTTACCTGTGAGTGAAGGGACGCAAACCGAATGGAGTGCTTAAGTAGAAACGCCTCAGTCACCAGGTCGAAGTGATCAAAGTAGTGAAGGAGAGCCGAGCTCTCACTGGTCTAAAAGAGAGCGCAGACCACTAAAGAGCTTCACCTATGACCAGTTATGATGCATGCTGTGGACACATCCTATGGAGCCATTCAACTACCAGCACCCCTACATGTGTACACTCACCTTCCTGGATTGTGCAACACAGCACACACTCACAGACCGTTAACAAAGCTTAAATTCATGGATAAGAAACATGTACACTCACCTGAACTCTGAATATGCACATACAGCTTCACACCGTTAATGGACCTTCAACAAAGCCGGGTGCTGAACATACACAGACACAGGCACACGCACACACTGCTTCACACATTCATGGACTGTTAATAACAGCACAACTTCATGAACAACAAACACGTATACTCATCTGAACATGAGCATACACCCTTTCACCCTCTCAAGGACTTGTGTGATGTCGAGAGATTGAGGGCTAGGACTATCACTGGGTACTGACTCAGGAGTACTAGAATGTATCAAAAGAGCTCCAGATGGTAATTCAGCCCTTAACTGTATCAGACAACACTACTGAAATCGATGTATCAAAAGGGTCAAGCACTACAGGTCAGATGTCTTGATGTTGAGGACAAAATCTGTATTTGAGGGGGAGTATGTAATAGATAGAAGTGAGACAAACACTAATATATGAACACAATATGCTTTTCAAATCAGACGGGTTTCTATTCATTCAGGTTCCAATGATATGTTTTATCTATTCACTTGGCCAGTAATGCCTAGTTCATTTCTGCTGAGATCGATTAGTAGTAGGCTCGTTCGAGATGAGCCAGTCCTGCACAGAATCGATCACCGGCGATCGCCACACAATGCATGCCGGTTCGATACCGGTGTCCGACTTGATCCTGACTTGCTCTGACGTCATGAACACGTGGTCAACGATGACCTCACGAGAGCGAGGCGGCTGCAGAGTTTAGAGCTGCTGCAGTTGCTCTCCACCGACTGCAGGACGCAGTGCATGATGGGAAACGCCTGGCTGTCGCCAGATCAGAGAGCTGATTGGCTCTTGGAATTGACAACAAACACCACGTTTAGTATAAAATCCTATTTTTCTGTGTAGTTGTAATACTGAAGGCTCGATTGTTGGCTATTAGTCTCATGTTGTGCAATGAAGGTTTAATCTAAAAACATTTATTTTGTGATTGATAATAATAAAACTTATTTATACAACACATGTCAAAGCAAGCAGCAAAGTGTTTCACAGTCAGACATAAAAAAAAGAGGATAGCATACAATACAAATACACGCACATTTCCACATCAATAAATATTTACAAACACATATGAATAAATCAGAACAAGGTCTGTAAACTACAAGTAGCCAATAGATCAGGTCTAACAGGATGTAACTGTTTGCCTGGAAAGTGGCTGAGAGCAGGCGGCAGCAGCAGCAGGGGCGTTGACACAAAACTGTGTTCAAGTCAGACAGTTTTCAGCTGCCTTTAAAGAATACACAGGAAGTCAAAGATACAACTACATCCTGTTAGATCCGATCTGTAGGCTGTCGGACACAATTCTAACAAATCTTTGAACTAGAAAAGTCACAAGCCAAATACAATTCTATACTACAGTTGAATATTGAAGATACTACACTGATAATTTACTTTACTGATAATAAAAAAGGATATTTCAAAGTTTGGTTAGAAGTATTGTTCTACTTTATACAAGACTAAGTTCAAAGGGGATGCCTTGTCAGCTAAGTATTTGGACAGTGTAAACTCAATTAGCCAGGAGGAAGAGTTGATGTGTGATTCCCCAATCACTTCAGAGGAAGTTGAAGTTGCCATAAATCATCTAAAAAAGAATAAGTCACCAGGAAATGATGGAATCCCCTCTGAATTTTACAAGATGTTTTCTGAGTTGCTAGCACCATTCCATTCGTTTTACCCTGCAAAGCATGTTCTCAGGAAATTTAAGAAAGATTTATATATAAATTGTACCTTTTGCACAGCTCAACCTAAAACTGCATCATCTTTTTTTGGCATTGTCAGTACTCTAAAAGGTTATGGGAAGATGTTTCAAAATGTATTAGCGATGTTTTGTACAAAGATTTTGCATTATTCTGTGAACATGTTATATTTGGATTATTTAGCTATGACAGAACATTGGAGGAAAGGGCGTATATCATAAATGTATTGATTATTTTTGCCAAATTCTATATTCTGAAGTGTAAGTTTACAAGCCAAAGACCCATTTTTCAAGAGTTTGAAATCTATCTAAAAACTCTTAAATGCTGTTCCAACAAAAGGCCATAAGAACAGTAAGGGCATGCATTGCCTGTGATATATGTTAAACATATGCACATGCTTTTTTTGTGCTTTTTTTGGTCTTTTTTTTAATTCTTTGCAGTTGCCCCCCCCCCCCCCATGTTAGTTTAAATTGTACATGTGCAATTGCTGAAACAAGAATTATAAAAAATATTTTATTTTATTTTATTTTAAAAAGGAATCTAACCGGCATGCATTGGGCGGAAATCGTCGGTGATCGATTCTGCGCATGACCGGCTCATCTCGAACGAGCTACTTTATGCTGAAATCGATTAGTAATGGCTTGTTCACTAAACTGACATAAAGAAGGCTGGCTATCACAGACAAACATGTACCGCTGTATTATTAGGTAAGATATGTCACGTATTTTCTTTTCGTGGAGCTAAAGTTACACATGTATGCATGAAGAGCACTCGGAGGTCTGCACGACCTTTGGCATACATTTCTCTTCAGGGAACTTATCTAGAAACAAAGTATTAGCAGTAAAAGAACAACATGAAGACTCCTTAGGAGGTAAGTAGTGAATCTAGTAGGCAGTGGACATACAAGAGGAACAGCGAATAGCCCGTATAACAGTTCGGGCTCGTGCAGTATAGTTCATGAGCCGTTGTTGACATTGTACAATGAACAAGGTCAGTTTGAGTTATTGCCCCATTTTATTGGTCTCCTTGTGTTCAACGTGTCCTGCTCCGTGTGAGCTGGTTGTTCGGTCTGGAGCAGTTTGTTCCGTTATCCACCTTTTAATAAGGAAAACTTAGTCCATGAAGCCGAGAGCCGGAAACGGGGACGGCTCGCCTTCAAAGTAAAAGTTTATTTTAGGAGAGATAAATGCAATAAATAAACAAATAGTATACAATAATATAACATGACTGTTATTAAGTCATATTTCTGCCACTTTCCCACAACTGACAGTGAATAAATTCTCCATTTGATCTCAAACACTGGAATGATCTGTCTGTGATGGTTCATTATATTATCAATGCATGCATTTAAATAAAGCCTTCCTAAACTATTTGGATGAATGCTTCAGGCTTTATTATTGTGTGAGCACTGGAGAAAGAGTTTATTTACATTGAACTTTGACTTTACTGCATGGCTCTGTTGTCATGACAGTAACGCCAGTAAGATAAGCGACGTAAGATCCTTTAAGTTTATTTACTGTTCGTCATTTTAACTATTCTACATAGAATAAAATATATGAATAAATAATAATATATTTTCCTGTGGACTGTGTAAAACTAAATTCATCCAGCACCATCACTCGCCACTGCACAATAAACAGAGGCCCCTGAGCCTGAGCCCTTCTTTAATACGACAGCCTCCTCATGGGTAAGCTGCTCACAACACGGGTCTGTATTACAATGCTTATTAACAATGGCAATAACGTATAAAACCAACAAGCCAATCAGATCCTCAAACTTCATTATCAAAAATCATTATTACTGCAGCTTCCTTGTCAAATGGCCTGCTGTTGATTCAGTGGAGGCTCCACGGTGACACGCAAAATGAATTTGTGCAAAAACTTTATCAACAAAATCCTCTCCTAAAATTGATCGCCGGAGCCGACGCGTTTGAAAACGTGCAACTTTTACTTTGAAGGCGAGTAGGCCAATGAAATAAATAAATAAATAAAAGTACAGTTTGGAGTTATGTATTAGTGGAGTCAGTCTGTCGTCGCCCCCGCTCTGGCCAACCACGGGAATGCGCTGGTCAAAGTGCGTGCCTGTGATTGGTTGAGCAGAGCGTCCTCTTCTGTGACGTAGGCTCTGGAGGGTCGTTTGACCAGAAAGAGCGAAGAAGAGTGGTTGAACTACACGGCCCTATAAACCAGTTCGTACTGAGGACCTTACTCTCGAGTTTAAATCATGGTTATCGGTGCTCATTTCAAGTTTGGAATTCCAATAACGTGCTCATTTCTGAATATGTTGTCATCACATCATCTGCTGTGCCTCTTAAACGATTGAAGACCCAATGCTTTCTTTGTGTTTGTGTGTCTCTCTCTCTCTCTCTCTCTAAAAGGAGTGTGAGTAGGGGAGGAAGAGTGTGTCCCGCCTTTGTGCATCCTTCCACCCAGTCACCGTCATGGACGCTGAGAAACTCGCCAGAGGAGAGACATCACAGGTGGACTACAAGCTAAATACTTATTTAATGTGTGAGGGTTAAAAACAAAATAACATTTACAAATAACATCTAGTTTTGAACAATTTGAGGTGTACATTTTGTGACTAATAATATTTTCTTATATAATAAGTCACAAATTCAACTTCTTTCTTCAGTCATATAAAATAGTGCCGTCCCTGTAACGGTTACTAGTACCGGGGCACAGGAACCCAGAAGCACGACACAGAGATAGTTCAGGCAGGGTCAACACCGGGAGATCAGGCATAAGGCAAACAATCCAAAAGGGGCAGGCAGAGACTCCGTAGTCGAGAACAGGCAGATCAGGGCTAGTACTCGGGAATAATGCTGGAGAGCTTGGCAGTAACACACAAGTACAAGTGGAGGGCTTAAATAGAGAGGGGCTGATGAGGGGATGTGCTGCAGGTGAGATGGGCGTGGAGAACCAGGTGAGGGGAATGAGAGCTGATGCTGTGGGAGGATGTGAGATGACAGGAGAGTTAGTAAACAGGCAGGTAGGATGAAAACAATCTAAGATGTGGTGGAACGTGTGACAGTCCCTGGTTTTTTTATTACTTAATTAGGTACAAACCCAACTGCGAAGTAAACTTACATTTGTGGTGTACTTGACATTCCACAATAATATTAGAGTCAGACATTTATTGTAATAAAGATGAATCAAACGGTCACTTCCGCTCCCCAAACTCACAGAATGAATGTTGAACAGCCACAGCTGAATGCATCTTCTGGTGTATCCTCGGCTTTAACTTGTACTTGTTACAGCTTGTGAGTTATGTTAGTTATGTAGATTATAATTGGAATGGTTGCGCTTGTGATTTTGATGATTAATTGCTTGACCCTGTTGTAAACATTAAGCCAGCCAGAATTTTAAATTTTGTGAATCAAAATGACTTTTTATTTTATTTCTGTGGCTCAGAAGTAGAAGGTCAAGACTCCAACCGACACACGTGTGTTAGCCGATGATGTACTGGAGACGTGTTGGGTATTCTTGCTATTTCTGCTCTCATCAATTCAAATATTTTTTTTACAGTATAAGGAAAGCTGATGGCAACTTATCAACATACTAACAATCTGGCAATAACGCGCATACTTTTACCTTTTGCTATAGATTTTCAAACACTCCTCTGATATCGTCACATCTTTTCTACCCCGTGTTGTCATGTTCGTTTTGATGAGCGTCGTTGGTTTATTTATCTCCTGTGTGTTGCAGGCTGGCCGAGCGGTGTCGGCAATGTTCAGTCCGCAGCGTGAGCTCGGCGGTCGGGAAGAGGAAAGCTCTGCCGAGCGCCTTCCCCGTGCTGGAGCAGCCTCTCCAGTCCAGCCACCACCGAGTGTACGAAGCTAACCTCCAAAACAGCAACGCCTGCCACAACGAGTGGGTTCTACGCTCGTCAGCTCAGAGCAGAGCTAGTTGATTCCCCCCGCTGCATTATTTATAGAAATACATTTGTAAATGCTTGCTATTCATTAGATCTCTCTCTCTCTCTCTCTCTCTCTCTCTCTCTCTCTCTCTCTCTCGCTCTCTCTCTCTCTCTCTCTCTCTCTCTCTCTTCTCTCTCTCCCCTCTCTCCTCTCTCCTCTCTCTCTCTGTGTGTAAGGTACCTAGAGTTGAGTGAAAAGATAAGGGAAGGTGGAGGGGGGAAAGCCATCGCCAGACACACTCAGAGAAACAGGAAGTTGCTGGTAAGAGAGCGGCTGCGCCTCCTGCTGGACGATGAGGACTTCCTGGAGCTGTCACCATTCGCTGGTCTCGGCCTGCCCTACGGGGACATCCCATCCGCCGGCTGCCTGACTGGTCAGACTCCGCTACATAGCTGCAAACCTGCATCTTTGATACCGTACCATAACTATGGAATGATAAACTGCTGACTTGTGTAACGTATCCACTCAGGCATTGGCAGGATCAACGGCCTGTGGTGTGTGTTTATTGCCAACGATGCCACAGTGAAAGGTGGCACAGCGTATCCTATCACAGTGAAGAAGCAGCTACGGGCACAGGAAATAGCAATTCAGAACCGCCTGCCCTGCGTTTACCTGGTGGACTCTGGAGGAGCTTTTCTACCACTGCAGGTGAACACACACACACACACACACACACACTTTGCCCTAATAAGAGCTTAGCATGAGAATAGTGTCTTTCTTAAGAAGATGTGAATGTCAGCTGAATTATAGTGACTGCTATTTAATGTGTGTGTGTGTGTGTGTGTGTGTGTGTGTGTGTGTGTGTGTGTGTGTGTGTGTGTGTGTGTGTGTGTGTGTGTGTGTGTGTGTGTGTGTGTGTGTGTGTGTGTGTGTGTGTAACTGTCCAGTCAGAGATATTTCCCGATAAGAACCAGGGAGGAAGGATGTTCTATAACGAAGCCATCATGTCTGCCATGAAGATCCCACAGGTAAATGAAGTATAAAGGCTTGCTTTGGCCGAATAACAAAAAATAAAAGAAATGTGTGTATGTGAATTTGTTGCAATAAATATCAAACAGATGTCACATCTGACATGCTACTATTCCTGGGGCAATGCAAAACAAAAAAAAACCAAACAGACAAAACAGTTGCTAATGTGCTAATGCTATATAAACAGTGGATTACACATATATACAATATATTCAGGTACTGTGTGATACTGTTTCCCAAGGCATTTGTTCTTGGGGAGCCTGTTTTAAGGGTCCTTAAATTTTGCAGTTTCAGTGGCACATGGTACATAAAATAAAGTTAGTGCTAAATGAGTAGATCTTTAGGCCATAGAAGGTAGAAATGCACTCATAGTTTGGGACACAAGACTTCTATCAAATTATCTGCGAACACTACAGGGTTATTCAATTAATGTTCAACGAGGTTATTAATTGAGTTGGAGAGAATTTCCTGATGCAAAGGTCCCAGAACATCACAATAATGTCTAACTGGCACTCTGATTTAGTCCCATATATATATTGAAGTAGCTTAACAGTTGTATTAACATCTGTATGTAGTCAACAACTCACTGTCATTTAAAATAAAGAAGGTTCAATTGAATATTATCTCACCAATATTTATTGTCAGTTTTCAAATTTAACTGGATGAATTATAAATAATAAATTAAATTATAAATAAAAAAAACTAACATAACAGAAAGCTTTTGAAAAATGTTTATCTTAAAACAAAGTACCTAATTTTACAAAACTGAATTTAACTTAATTGTCTTTGCCCTGCAGCTTTAAATTCAGTTAATTCAGGTGTGAAGTGATGTCACCTAAATTTCTCATCTTCTAAAAAGAGAAATGTGTGAGCAGTGACTTTATCTGTGGTTATTAAAACCTCATGTTTCAGCTCTCTTCTCCTCTCTGTTAACATCACTGTTGGACAGTGGATTAATGTGTTAGGATTCTGATCATATTTGGCTCTTAGGTTGTTTATCTTCTGTGCCTTTATTTCGGAAGTGAGTGGGTGCGTTTGCTCAAAGATTTATGCTTTGTCTCGTCGTGGCGCTTCACATTGCTGCTTTTAATAATCACAGCGGTCTGTGAACATATGAGACACATTGGTAAAAGAATTCCTCTGGAGAACGCCATGTGAAATAACTTCCCTGACTCAAGTACTATTCCCGGCCTCTGGTCCAGTCTCCCCCGTCTGTTTATGGCCCGATCCCAATCTCCCCCCTCACGGACTCTGAGACGCGCTCCTGTAAAGTCCGTGAGGGTTTAGTTCTGTATCACTGTCACATCGTTGAGTGTTTGAGGCTCTGGCAGACATTCTGAGCCCTTTATGAACCCTTTAAGTCAGCATTAGATACAGACTTTGCCCAAGGGAATTACCCACAATTCATAGCAATTGTGACCTTAAACATGCAGTTACCAATGGAAGCATGGAGACGTAAAAAAAAAAAAAGAAGAAAAGATAACCAAAGAGGACGGCACGTGGGTGTTCAGCCGGGCAAATTACATCTACAAAACAACATTAAGGATTAAAGATGGAACATAAAAACACATGAAATCAGAGGAATGCAAGCAGATACTGTGTGTGTTTGTATATATATATATATCACAGATTTATTCATCAAGCTTTTTTGACAAAAACGAGTAAATATACTCTTTGAACTGACGTCTCATCTCATGAGAAAAGAGCCTGGAACACGTTCAAATCAGGGAGTAAAAAGTACAAAATAAATACCCACAATTTTGTTGTCATAGTAACGTTATATTTTGCAGCATAGTGTTTTCCCATTTATATTTAAACCATTTCAAGCCCTCACAGTCTCTCACACTCAGAGTTTGAGGCCTTAGGGGGGACACTGGGATCGGGCCTGTATCTCACTCAAGCCGCGACCGCTTATCACAATGCACATATTTGATTGGCTGAGTAGCATCACGCTATGTGATTTACAACGCATGTAATTGGACGGTGTGTTTCTTGGACCGCTGAACAAGTGCCGTTAAAAAAAGCTAAAAAAGCTGTAAATGTAATAATCCTCAATTATCTATCGGTTATAGGTCCAGGGTCCAGATACAACAGCGTCCGGATCCGGACCGCGGTCCGTCTATTAGTTAGTCTCCTGCACTAGATGATAGTCTAAGGACCAAATGTCGTTGATGAAGACAGTAAAATTAAAATTTATACACATATCAATGAGATTTTGTCTTAAAAGCTGAATTTCCGACAGAAAATAGACAAATCCACATTTGATCAAATCACAGCTTTAGCTATTTTAAAATTGCACTCTGTTGAATAGTTTTTTTTTTTTTTTTTATATGAACACGATGGATAATTCAAAAGGTGTCGGTGGTGTGCGGCTCATGCACGGCAGGTGGAGCTTACATCCCCACCATGGCAGAAGAGGCAGTGATGGTGCACCGGATAGGTACCATATTCCTGGGAGGACCGCCACTTGTCAAGGCCGCCACGGGAGAGGAAGTCACACCGGAAGACCTGGGAGGAGCCCGGCTCCATGCTGAGTAGGTCCATAAATCAAACCGGCCCCCAAAATGTGCAATTATTACAGAAATAACCAGTAAGAATAAGTCGAGTCTGTTAATTCATGGTCTGGTTTCAGAGTGAGTGGCTGTGTGGACCATTTTGCCGTGGACGAAAAGGAGGCATACGATTGCACCAGAAACATTGTGTCCACCCTCAACTTCCGACTGCCCGAGGACGAGGAGGAGGACGAGGAGAAGACGAGGAGGAGGAAAGCTGAGGAGGAGCCGCTGTATAATTCAGTGGAGCTTCTGGGGCTCGCTCCGAAAAGTTTTAACTACAGTCTGGATGTTAGAATGGTACAGTGTGCAAAACACAAACGTGCTAGTGGAAATAGTGAGTGAGGGGGAAAAAGTGCCTTCTGCAGACAAACTTCATCGTTACAGAATGAAACCCAAACGCAGCACAGCAGACTTTTGGGACGTGTTCTCTGGTGCTTTTTTTTTTTTTTTTTTTTATAAATTCTGTTACTGTCTCACTGAATCCAGAATTAATAACAAGCTGTTGGCCGTTTCTCTCCGTCCGTCCAGGTGGTCAGCCGGCTGACAGACGGGGGTCGCTTCCAGGAGTTTAAGGCTCGCTATGGAACCACACTCATCACTGGCTTTGCAAAGATTCATGGGTAAAAGACACAAACACACACACAGATTGAGATAGTGAGGGCAGGAACAACATGCACTGTACTCTTCAGCCAATAAATGGCAAGTTAAAGTTCTATATGATGTTCAAATAATAGTTATTATATCATAATAACACTTTAGTTGTAAGATGATGGATTACTGTAAAGGCATATATTACAAGCAGATCGTGTGATTCGCACCTGAATCTCTCACTCACCAAATGCAATATGAACAGGAAATACAGTTTCTGTATTTTTTGGGTGCGGAAATTAACTTTCAATGATCTCACCAACGCCGTTATTGCTTCTTTATTATAAAAAAATTGTTTTCACACCTGTGTATATGTACTGTGTTAGCCATCTGGTGGGAATAGTGGCCAACAACGGGGAGCTGTCATACCAGGCCGCACTGAAAGGAAGCCACTTTGTCCAGTTGTGTGACCAGAGAGACGTCCCCCTCCTCTTCCTGCAGAACACAGCACCCACGGCAGCTCCAACACTCTCCACGACGCAGGTATTAACTCCCAGAAACGCACACGCACACACGCACACGCACACGCGCGCGCGTGCGCTTGCTTGTTTAAATTCAAAATACATTGTACAACTCAAAAACTTGACCAAATAGTTCTCCCATCTTTTCTGTGGTTATTAGGTTATTATTATGAAGTAAATGTTGTCCAGATGATTTGGGAACTCAAAGAGAAAAGCTGAAGGAGTGCCTCCTAAAGAGAAGATGAAGGATGTAGATAAAGACCTGAAAGGCAGACATTTTCTTTTGGTCAGTGACAGCCAAAGTGACTTTTTGATGGAACCATTTTGTTTGTGTGTTTCTCTCTCTTCTAGGCAGAGGTGAACAGTAACCACCTGAAGGCTCAGGGGTCAATGATGTCAGCAGTAGCGTGTGCCTCCGTCCCCAAAATCACTGTGGTGATTGGTGGTTGCCATGGTGCCGACAGCTACGCCATGGTGAGAGACACAGCAGTCTGTTGTCTGATAATCTCACAATCTTGCTCAGATTTAAAGGTGACGTTATCGATGCAGACATGAAGTTGCCTTTGGGTCCTTTTCCATGTCTTTGTATGACAGACACCAATTGCAATTTGTTATATATAATATAATAACACAGGGCTCTGTCTTTCTAACTAAGTGCTTCTGTCACACTACAGATATTTAACATATTTTGTTTGTGGTTGTTTGTTTCAGAGGTTTGCTTTAGTACCAGTCTGAACCCTACCTGAGTCTTTAAGCTATTGCAATTACACAGCGACAACAACAAATCATCAAAATGTGCAGAGAAACTTCGAATCATTTACTTCTCACAGAAATATGCCTGAATATGTTTTTTACATTGGTTGCAAGCTTATCAACAGAGAACATGTACTGTGTATGCAATCGCGACTATTCTACACTAATTATACTCTATGCTCATTCAGGACTCGTGCTTAATCCCACAACGATTTGAACCTTGTTTTCTGACCGTCTCCAGTGTGGGCGGGCATTTGACCCTAATTTCCTGTTCCTGTGGCCCAACGCCAAAGTGTCGATTACGGCTGCGGGTCACGCGGGCTCCCTGCTCCCCGCTGACGGTGAGCAGGAGGACGAGGAGAAGCAGGAGGATGAGCTCAATGCGAGACTGAAGGAGGAGAGCTCGGCTTTCTTCTCGTCCGGCAGGCTCTGGGACGATGGCGTGATCCTGCCTCAGGACACCAGGAGGGTAAAATAACAGCATTTTGTTTGTCAGTCATCTCGACCTCTCAGGGCAGACGTAAAGACGCAATTTGAACCGATGCGATTCCCTGACGGTGTGTTCGAATCCGTTAATGTTTGCAGGTTCTCAGAGACTGCCTGGACATCATCAAACAGCAGCAGTATCAGCTTTCCACGGAGAAACTACAATCACCGCTCCTGCGCGTATAGAGGCTGCAACCTTTCTTCTCCTCGCGTCCTCTGGACTAAACATCCGTCCACTAAGCTGCTGTTTGTAATCCAGTCTGGTTGCTGTAGTCCGTTGTGTTCATTTTCATCTTTTAGGGGGCTAAAATGCCCTGCTGCTGCCCCCCCGTCTACAGCAGTACATCACTTTGTGCCGTTTCTCGTGTGTTTTCTCAAACTGGAGCCATCTACTTTAGGGAATACACCGACTGTGGATAAGTGCCTCATGAAGCACCGCTCGAACTACCCCTTTAAATAACACGAATCAAGTACAATTCATTGCCAATCCTCTAATCTAATATTTGGTAAAGTGACTGATGGATCAAACTTAGGGTTGTCTTTTTTCTGTTTGGACCCACAGTAATAAATCTACTCTTTTGTATTGGGTTCAGTTTATAGGAAATGTATAGTTATGTTGTCAAATTTTGTTGCATAAGGCTACAGGATTTTCTTTTTGTGATGGATGTACACAAAAAAAAAAAAGCCCAAATTGGTTTAGTGAAATTGTTTTCAAAAATAAATTATTAATGAAATAATAGACCTGATGATGATCTGTGACATGATATAACGGGCCACTATTAAATCCATTATTACCAAATGGAAAGAATAAGCCATCACAAAAAAACCTGCCAAGAGAGGACAAAATATTCAAGACCAGGTAAAGACGACATCAATCTGAGAGAAGTGGGTTGAATACTTTTGCAAATTTAATTTAATTTCAAACTTTCATCCTTATACAACAACCACAGTACTGTCTGCCTGTTTTTTTTAAATTATTTTCTATCTCAACTACTGAAATACTAAAGGTTACCTCCGTTTACACTGGCCATGCCCTTATTAGGATGCCTTCTTTAATACTACTTATTACGACTGTATCGTGATGGAATCCTGCAGAAGCGCCTCCTCATGTGTTTGGTATTTTAGTCGTTCTCACTGGTAGGTTTGACCTTGACCAGCAGAAAGTCACCCGATGCTACAACACGTGTGAACGATTCTAATTAAATTAGCACAGTTGGATTTCTTCTGATGGCAAAAGATAAGTACTGTAGATGAGAGCATGTAGCCATGTGGGTGGTATGTTCAGTACTGTAGATGAGAGCATGTAGCCATGTGGGTGGTATGTTCAGTACTGTAGATGAGAGCATGTAGCCATGTGGGTGGTATGTTCAGTACTGTAGATGAGAGCATGTAGCCATGTGGGTGGTATGTTCAGAAGCCCAGTCCAGTAGAGATCTGGCTTGAATTGTTTTATCTGTTAAACTTTTACAGATCGTCACATGAATCAGATTTATTTTCCGTGTCACTTTTTTTTATTTTTCAGCAATTACGAATGTAAATGAATCATTGTAATGTAGTTTTTTTTTTTTATGCTGGGGACATTTTTATTCTGAAATAAAACATTTTCACAGCAGTAAATTTGGATGTTTTTGCTCACATGTTTTAAGTGAAGTGAGGTAAGGCACTGATAAGTGGAACACTAGCCCGGCTGCTCGCACCCAAACATTACAAAAAATGGCAAGGAAATTAAAATAACATTAACGTGTGATTGTATAATAGCTACAGAGTAAATGTAGTGTGTTCTTTTTAAATAATATTCTTCAAAATCCCTTCAAAATAGGATTTAGAAAATAACGCTTACATTTAAATTTAAAGCGGCATTCTTATATTTTATTGGGAAGTCTTAAAAAAAAAAAAACACTTAATTTTTCTCATACCGTCTGCCTGAAATGCTCCATTTAAGCACTTGTCTCTAGAAAGAAACTAATGTTTTATATAAATGAATATAGACAGAAGTCACCACTCTTCTGGGAGATGAAGCTTCAAATCTACTCTCCAAAAAACAGCTATTAGGAGTGTTGATAAGCATTTACTTGTCGGTCATTTTTGTCAAAACAAGTACACTTTAACCAGTAATATGATTGTTTTTTTATTTGTTTTAAAGAAGACAAAAAAAAAATGTAAATAGCTTTTGAAATACATGCTGCAAAAACTATTCTGCTTGGATTTAATTGTACCTCTTGCTTTAGGATGAAGGATCATGTCGTGATGATTAACTATAAGTAAGCGCTACTATAATTATGAAATAAAACATTGTAAATGGAGTAAATGTTTTTGATACGGTGTTTTAACAGAAGCAACGTAAAACTGTATGAAGCAAACTCTCTGTACACGGGCACTGTTTTTTATTTAGCCAGCCTTACATTCTTTTACTTTAACTTGGCAAAAATTAAAACCACCAAGTATTTGGAGTCCATTTCTAATTGCAAACAAAAATGTAGTTGGCCGGCAGGAAAGGGAACACGGTGGTGCATTTTGGATGAGTCACGGCAGGGTTGGGATGAAGGTCGAAGCTCATGGTTTGTAAATGCCGTGGAGGGTCACTGGGATGATGGTGCTGACCTCGGCCCTGGCCAGCTCCGTCAGTTTCACGGCATCCAGCACCAGCAGGAAGCCCGGTCTCTCTGCACCCGGCTTCACCACGATGCTCAGCAGCACACCTGCAACACCAGACGGGGTGGATGTGTGTGTCTGTTCCCACCGTACACAAGAGTCGGATCAGGTGTAGATTAAAGTTAATCTGAGGCTGAGTTTCATCTAGGTTTATATTCCAAATTTGATCGGGAAAAGATTAGGATAAAAGTTAACCGTTTGATGTTGCTTTTATTAGTGGCCATTAACATTTTGTCTCTCTTTTGTTGTTGTTGTTGTTGTTTTTTATACAGATCTCAAAGTATCAACTAGTTTGTGTTAACTTTACTAGGCAAAAATGTATTTAGCACCTTAAAATGAGGGCCTCAAGATTGTATATTGACGTAGGTGACACCTTAAAGCCCCTGTAATTTCTCTTTAAATTGAAAAGTTTGTGGTGCAGGCAGTATTACCAAACAAATTAATTTAATTGATCAAATTACCAAACTTATCACACAGTGAACCTCTTTAAGCTCCCTGAGGGTCCGGAGCACCGAGACACTTGCCTGGTTGGTAATCCAGCTCTGCCTACTTTGTATTTTAGTCAAAGTTAAATTATTATTATTTGGCAACAGATTTTATAATACTGTTGAATTTTAAAAGTGTGCTGTCAAATCTATAAAATAGTACAATAGCATTGTGTCTCTTGTCTTTTTGTAATTATCTTAAAGGGACAGCGTGTAGGATCTGGTGGCATCTAGTGGTGTGGTTGCATATTGCAACCTACTGAATGCCCCGTGAGCCGCAGAGTGCAAAACCCTGGTCACTCCGCTCACCTCGCTCAGAGGCCGCCATCATCATCATCATCATCATCATCATCATCATCATCATCATCACAATACCACCACATTAGGAGCAGACGGGGCCTTCAGGCAACGTAAAAACAGAGCCAGTGATTGGTTTGTCCATTCTGGGCTACTGTAGAAAGTATAGTTTCTTGTTATTACACACGGATGAAAACACAGTTATGAATATTATATTCCATTTCTGCTAATAGATTCCCCAAAATACTACACACTGGCCCTTTAACATTTCGACATATTTACGGCTACAGCTGCAATGAAAACCAGCGCAGGATCAAAGAATCCTTAAGATCACAATGTGCTATAGGTTTCACTTGTGTGTTTTTGTGTGTGTGTGTGTGTGTGTGTGTGTGTGTGTGTGTGTGTGTGTGTGTGTGTGAGCATGTGTGCGAAAGCGTCCTTTGTGTGTTACCATCATCCTCCTCTGTGGCTCCAGGTGTTGGTACAAACAGCGGCTCTGACGGGTAACATTCCTCCTCCTGCCACACCCAGGTCTCTTTGGTCTGTACGTTCAGCTTGACTATCTGCATGAACAGAAAGTCAACAATAAACAACCAACACTCTCAGATTGAGATTCTTCTTCGGATGCGGAGACGAGCACCGACACTGTCTTTGTCTCTTCCTGGGAGTGATGAAAGCGCTCCTACCCTGTCAGGAATGAAGTGGTTGAGTCCCAGACCGTAGGCGAAGGAATACTTCTTCCCACGACACAGAGAGTAGTTAATCTGTGGAAACTCAAAGGCTGAAAGAGAGACAGCAAGGGGAGTAACACATTGTGCTTTTTACAACATATAGATAGTTTTAGTGGGAAGACTAAATTGTTTTTGTATGTATGTGTGTGTGTGTGCGTGCGTGTGTGTGTGTGTGTGTGTGTGTATGTATTACCCTGTCTTGGTCCAGAAAAGAGGACTTCAGGTTCGAGCCAGACGGTGCCGTCATTGCGAAGAACAGCAGTTGCTGTAGTGTAGGGCAGAGACACCAGATTCTTCCCCTGCTCCTCCTGAAAACACACACAAACATGCATATGGACACACACACACACACACACACACACACACACACACACACATACTCCAGTCTGAGGGGTATTTCCTACAGGAGTGTAAGACAATGTGGAAAGTCTGCCTTGAGAGAAATACGGATGGAGGATCAGCACCAAGCAGCTCCTCAAAGTCCACCACGTAGTTTCAGCCTCAGTCTTTTATATTGTTCTGCCACCAGCAGTTAGTTTCAGTTGAACATTCGGTTGCTAGTAGCAACCACTAACTGACAGTGTTATAGCCGCATTTGTAGGTAGCTGTAAACTGATGGATTCATTAAAACACCCCTGTTCATGTTCCCATGGGTTCAAGTGTGTATGATGTAAATCCCACGCTGCTGCATTGGTATTAAAACTTGTGAAATATATTCGGTGCAACACAACAAACTACTTTTCAGAGCGAGATCATTTTTTATTTAAACATATCAATTGAGAATTTGATTTGTGTAGAATGACATAATAACCTTTTGAAACTACACTTCAGATTAGTTATCGTAATAAAACTTCATTTTAATTCTATTTGTATGATATTTGGACATTACAAATGATTGCTTGTTCCGTAGGTATTTAAGATTATATTTACATACAAACGGTCCAAAATAATTGATTAAATTTGTTACAATTTGAAGAAAAAAAAAAAACCTCAAGGAAGGTACCAAAGAAATGTTAACTAATTTTCATAACGTGTGTATTTAAAAAAACCAATAGACCCGTTTACAGCTGGAGGCAAAACAAAGGAAAGACTGGAGGCAAACACGAATCCCCTCAGAGTAGTGGACTAAAGTTACACATTGAAAATGTCATCTTGCTTGTTGTCGGGTGCCAGAATGGATATTGCTTATTATTATTGGAGCATCACAGCGTGGTGGAATCTGCCCGAGGTGTAGGGGTCGGCTCATGTGGCCCCGTTGGCTCATGTTAACTCTCAAGTGACACTCGAGGCCCTCGAGAGGGACTGACTGAACATTTTCAGAGACAATTGTATTTTCTCCAGACATCATAAACAATCAAGCCAACAAAACTGACGTTAACTAATGTGTTCAGATAATTATTCTGCCCCTCCGTACGCTCCGCCCACAAAAATACATCAACATGTTTACACACAGAAAAGGGGTCTATTATGATTAGTTTAAAAAGACCTCCAACACCGACATTTCATGTTTCAGCATGAAATAATGCTACTCGACCATTAAATACAGAAGTAAACACTACTAATATGCAGTGTGTGTGTGTATGTGTGTGTGTGTGTGTGTGTGTGTGTGTGCTCCCTCACCCTGTGTATGTCCAGTGGCAGGACGTATCGTCTGACCTCCGGCTGAGGAGCTCTCATCGCTGCTTTCTTCACTTCCTCCCACTCCTCCTTTATGTTGGCCAGGTACAGGTAGTTATACACAAAGTCATGACTGTGCAGGAACACAGAGAGAGAGAGGGAGAGATGTCAGGGTGAGACAGTCGCCCTGTTCGTGTAACACTCACACTGACACGCGCGGGGTCACCCTCACCCTTTCCACGTGCACAGGTCCACCACGAGGAATCCGTCCTCCTCATAGGCGTTAATATGGTGAAAGATGTTGAAAGCGGACGTTCTGAACTTGTGGCTGCTCAGATAATCCGCTGGGTCCTTAGTGGCCAGGTGGAACCATGTCTACAACACACGCACACACACACACACACACACGCACACACACACACACACACACACACACACGCACACGCACACGCACACACACACACACACGTACGTACTGTATATGAACAGATGCAGTCTGGGGCGGGGGGCACAGATTCAAAGAAAGAGGAAACAATTGTAAAATGAGCAAAACAATTTTAGGACTCTCTTGTCAATGATAATGATGGTGTAATAAATAAATGCCAAGTAGACAACTTCATATATCCTAATATGATAAATAATATCAATAAATAACATATTTGTAACTCTAAATAGCTTGCATCCTTGGACATTATATAAAACAATGGGCTGTCTGTGGTCATTTTGGGTCTCCTTTGGGTCTTTTTAGTGTTTTACGTCTCTTTGATGGACTTTTTGCGTCTCTATTTTGGTAATTATGTTTCTCTTTGTGGTTGTGTTTGATTGACCAACAACAAGTGTTAACAGTCACTTCATACAAAGGTTCTGGTCCAGCCCACGCCCCCCCCCCACCGCAACCCCCGGGTCTGTAATCCATCCATGATCCTGAAAACTACCCATCCCCCTCTGGCCCCGCCTCCGGCCTACCCCCATGCTGTCGTTGGATTCAAAGCAGTCCATGTACGTGGCTCCTCTGACGCTCCAGGCCGACAGGAACTTGAACAGGTTGATCTTCACCGGCTGCTCCACAAACACAAAATAGTTGCCCGTCATACCAAAACTGCAGACAGACAAGCAGAGAGACAGACAGGGATCCATAAGCAGCAGTGGCAACATCCTGAGGGGTCACATGACACAAACAATGACTTTGTGGGTGGCGGGCATGGTTTGGTCCAGACTACAGATGCAGTGCTTAGATTCTGTTGCATTCACTGTGTTGTTCATGTGAGACATCCGCTGAGTCGTACCTGTGTACGTAGGAGGGTTTCAACCTCTCACTGCTCGGCAGCTGAACGACCACCTGGGATTTCTCCAGGGGATCTGACTTGTCTGGAAACCCACAGTGATAGTGTGGAACGTAAGTATTGTCTCGTGAGCGTGTGCATGAGTTCAGCTTAGTCCGTTTCATAATGGAAAAAGAAAAATCTATTAAATATTGCTCTCTAATATTCAGTCCGCTGACTAACTTTTCTCACCTTTCTGAGGAGGCGGGATCTTGACGATGTTGTAAGCCAGACTCAAGTTCTTGCCAAAGCAATTGCCGATGTTATAGACTGTACCATCTGCGTCCGTGTGGGGGTGGGCAGTCACCCCATTCACAGAGAGGTACTTACACAGGTCCACCTGATATAAATACATGCACACAGGACAGAGATTTAATACGTGTAAAGACTGAATATGAATAAGGAAAGAACCAGACTGATGAGGAGTGTCAGGGTCATGGGTTTACCCGATCAATCATCTCTCCTAAAGATGTATAACAGATTTGTATGTCATCATAATTGTACATAAACAAGAGTGATAAAACAAGGCTGTAGCACAAAAAAACAAAACACTTATTGTCTCCAAACTGAAATGGCAATAATTTACTCAAGTTAAGATGTAACGTAACCCTGGTAATTAAAAATATTCATTTTTTTTTTTTTTTTTTTTAATAAATGTCATTCTTCATCAGTGTAGTCTTGTCTGCAAGACCAAAGATTATGCATTTATGTATACCAGTCAGCACTCGCCTTCTTTAAAGTCTCCAGCGAATCAGGATCCACCTTGGTGATGTAGTTGGTCTCCGTCACGGCATAGAAGTCCTCACCGATTGGATAGATGTTCACCAGGCAGTTATCAGTCACCTCGATTCCTCTGAAGTAAGTAAAGAATCTAGACGGAAACAAGGAACGCTGATGATCCGTTGATATCCAAAGCAACCCTGTGTTCATATGACAGCATGTTAACACTGTGGGGCATTAGATCTATTAATATATGTACATTAACATGTCTGTAATATTAACAAAGACGCTGCTGAACGCCTGAATGCATCAATAAACAGACCCAATCTTTTATTTTAGTGTTGTAGTGTAATGAAGGGTTTAGGGCTGTAACAACAATTACTTTCACTGTTGATTCATCCGTCAACTATTTTCTTGATTAATTCACAGATTTTCTTTTATTTATTTGATCCATGAAAGTCAGGAATAAGTAAAAAAAAAAAAAATAGATGTGCATCACAATTCACCCAGAGCCCAAGTTCACATTCTCCCCAAATATATTCAGTTTAATAGCTTCTATCTGGTCCAGCAAACGGTTCGCCAACTATCAACTTTTTTATCAACTAATTCATTGTATGACTTATTGTTTGATCTTTAAAGAAGTTGACTACACATTTAAGGTACTGTGGGGGTAAATGTGGAGGACAAATGGTAATTAACAACGTAACAAACAACAATCAAACAATGTTTGTGTTGAATTTGTCAAATAAGGAAGTTAAATGACTCGAGCTGACGAGCTATAATAGTGCAAAAAAAAAAACATCTTTAACAGACAGATATGAAGGTAGTTTTGGTCTCCGCCTCTAACTTTCATCGAGACAGCGAAGGAGTCTCTTCCACATGTACAGTAGTTGGCTGCGAACACACAAGCGTTTACAATAAGCACCTACAAAGTTTGGGCTTGTGGTTCACCTGGAGAAGATGTTTTTGCAGGGGTCTGGGTAGGCCGCCGTTCCAAACTCAGTGATGACGACTCGGTTCTCCGTCATGGCACGAACGTACGCGTCCGTCCTGATAAACCTGAGCAGACAGATTACACACATCACGTGTCACGCGAGAGATTCATGGTCCATCAACGGGCGGGAATCAAACGGTCGACGTAGTTTGGAATTTCCATAAAACGCGTCGCTGATTCTGCTCATTCCACAAAACTATTGGAGATGGATGACGGGGTTTTGTGGTCTGCAGTCTGAGTATTGTTTTTGACTCCTCCACATTCCTCCACAGCCAGCGCTTTTCCTCAGCTGCACATAAAATCAGATGTCATAAAAATATCTGCAACATTCCTGGACCCCACTACCCAGAACCATGCCAAAAACTACAGAAAGAGACACAGGTGGGGGGGGGGGGGGGTGAAGAACACATAGGACAACGGACAAGTTGGTCTTCTTACTTCCTGTGGTAGGTCACCTGACCGTTCTTCAGGTCAAACTTGTGTATGAGAGCCTGTCCATCAAACAGGTGGTAGAAAGGTTCACCACCCACCTCGAAAAGACCTGGACCCATCCTGAGGAGACTGCCACCAAGCCATGAAGGTATAACACCTGGAAACACACACACACACACACACACACACACACACAAACACGCGCACGCGCACACACACACCCGCGCTGTTGTTCAGCTTTAGTGTTTATAAGCACATGACTCAATCAAGAAATAGTTCAGCCCATATTTTCCCCCCAAAGAGACAAAGATATAACAAACAAACAAGACATAACATGTTTATTAATGAGCTTTGGAGGTGCTGGTTGGCAGATGTATATTTTGGACAGAGCCATGTTCTGTCTTTGCGCTCAGCTAAATGTTTCATCATACTTTGTCATCTATTTTCTTAATTTTAGGTGCTCCATAGCATTTAGAGAGGGGGCCACAACTTTTCATTTCTATAATAGCAGAAAGAGCATTCACACTTTTCCCTAATTCATCTTCTCGAGTCACAGAATCTGACGGTCCACTGCATCCAAAGTAAATGCAATAAAGTGCGATGAAAACACTGCAAATCCTGAGGTCACAAAGCCTGTAGCCTTTTGTATTTGACAAACAAACATGTCCGTCTTGGTCAGAAAGAGAAGAAGTCTAATGTCTAACTATTCCTTTAAGAGCAATCCATCAAACTGTGCGGAAGGTTTCCTTCCAAACGTCTTTGTAAAGACTGTTGTTGGCTCTGCCATGAAGGCAACATGACCTCAGCCCTCCCTCCCTCTCTCCTACCACTGATCTCAGCAGGTATCGGTTCGTTCAGCTCCTCCACCGTCTCAAAGATCTTCTTGTAGCCTGCAGCGGGATGCTCCACACTGGAGAGGAAAATAAAACCAAAAGACTGTTTCTTTTGAGCTGTATAGAAACCTTTGAAAGCGCTCGTTCCTGTGAGGTTTTGCTGTTCTCTGTCGAATCAGGACTTTCTCTCGACACAGTTATATATATTCCAAATGTAGCTACAGACACTGATCATGTCATGCAGATAAATACAGCAGATGAAAACCTGATTTATCTGTGACACCTCTCCAAATAATAATTATGGGACGTCTGCATCCAGTAAACCTGACAAACTACACCAGTTCAACATTAGTTTTCAGGGTTTTATTGTCTCTCTCTCTGCTGCAGCGATCACCTTAACTTGAATCTTTTCTTGAGTTGTGTTGAGTTTTTCTCCAGTGGAAAACTAGAAAACCGACTCACTCTCAAATCCTTTTTTTTTTTTTTCTTACAAAGAAAACAACAAACGTCACTGCGTGGAGTCTACAGGCTGCTTTCTCTTATTTCATTCCTGAGAAACAAATCAAATTGAAACCTTGAAAACCTTTTTTTTTCTTTAAATAAGTTTCTAACTTCAAACATGCAAAAAAAAACATTTGAGAAAAGAAAAGAACAAGAAGGTTTCACTCACCGGCTGGCCATCCTGCTGTATGTTCCTCAGGCTGACTGTTTTTCTGCAGAAAGGCTCTGGCTTGTATTTAAACCACACACAGATTTCCTGCGGTGAGGGGAGGAAATGTGACCCCCCCCCCCCCTTTTTTTTTCCTCTCATGTACCCCCGTCTCTCATTTTCTCCTCCCCTTGTCCATCCTTCCTTGCTTCACCCAATCCATCCTCTTTTCCTCTGCATCTCCTTCTCCTCCCGTTGCATGCCTTTTGCTCCCCTCCTCCCTCCTCCCTCTTCTCTTCCCCCTCCTCCTCCTCCTCTTCCTCCTCCTCCTTCTCTTCCTCCTCCTCCGGTCTTTTACCCAGAGCTGAACAAGCTCCCTTTTGTCTCCTCTCCTTTCAGCCGTCTGGCCATCAGCTCCATGCAGAATGTTCCCCTGGTCCCCGAATCAAGGTCTTTGTCAACCTGGGAACACAAACACTCACAAACGGGCAGATGATGTGGGTCAAACCAATAAAGTCCGCTCTTAAAAGCGGTGTGCTGGGGTCGCTGTTTGTACGTGGACCTGCATGTAGAGGAATCCTGTCTAATTGGTTCCAGACGGCCTCGACAAACACTCAAACTATTTTAATTGGCTCTCCGGAGGGGGAGAAAGGGCAAGAGAGTTTCCTCTGGGAGGGAGAGAGGGTATGAATGATTAGCCAGGTCTATTTCTTTGGGTCATCTGTCATCTTTTTGATGAATTAAAAAGTTGAACAGAAGGATGAAAGGGAGAATTAAACCGCATGAGGGGGCTGGTGGGGGCTAAAAGGGGCAGTGATCCGTCATGTTTGTGTGCTGCTGCTGAATGCAGGGTGACTAACGGAGGCCTGCAAATAAACAACTGAGCAAACTAAAACTATGGTGTGGATTGCCGTTAACTTTTGTGCAAACAGTGACGGTCCCGAGAGGATTGGAAATGAAAGCCTTTGGTAATCCTCTGAGGTGGACGTCGGTGTAAAAGTGCCAAAGAGCAAAACCTCCTGTCTGCAAAGTGATCCAGGAAAAGTGGGGAAGAACCATATCTGCACTTTGTATATTTTTCTTTTTATTATGTATTGGGTATCCTTAACAAATAGCATTCTGCAAGAAAACTATTATTTTTTTTTTTATCAAAAATGTTATTCATGTTCCCCTCCTGAGGAACTGTTGTAACCTCGGTGATCCTCTCTCTTCATCTGGCATTGCCCTGAGGTCAAATCTACAATACTCAGTACTCTGCTCAGTACACACACACACACACACACACACACACACACACACGAGTTGTTAAAAAAAAAATCAGTGATGGAGGAATGTAAAAGATAAACCCATTTAATGAAGTCAATGAAAACAAACTGTACGTTTAACATCCATTTAATCCTGCAGATCTACTAGACTTAGAAAAAAAGTAACTTTCAAAGTGGAATAAACAGATTAGAACATTTTGGGTGAACAAGCAGTTTAGATAATTGGATTAAACTGGGTTTACTTAAAACCTTCCAGCTGTGTGTCCCTATGACCGCACACCTCAACAAATAAGCTGGTAAATAAAACGGAGAAACACCAAACACCAGTTTAGTACCTGGTGTAATATACAGTATTTATCACACAATCAGTTCCAGATAGAAACAGGACACATAAATAACAGCTTCATGGATTTATTTCACAGAACTTTGCATAGTAAACAATGTAGAGGAGTAAAACTGTGTGGGAGTACAACATGACACCTAAAGACACTGTTCATGAGTGCACATATGGTTACACACACACCATGTGATCTGAGGTATAGACAAACATATCAGGGAAGAACTAATACTTCATATAAGATGAAAAAAAAAAAAACCTGTTACTTCAGACACTTGACATAGTTTGTGTTCTGTATTGCACTTCTGTTTGCTAAATACCTTTCAGCACCCATCAGGGAAATTAATGGATGCCATCCGACACCAGCTTCTTTCATTAGAGGCAATAAGGAAAGCAAAGAGCCACTTCACTGCTTTCAAATTATTAATGTTGCAGTTGCTGTGAAAACACTTCATGAGGTTGCATTCATAAGCATCAGCAACCATTGTCCCAAATTATGACGGGCGTCTGGTGAAACCTGTTGTGGGGAGGCTAATAAGCATTAAATAAGTATAAATGAACTGCTTTTATTATCCAATAAACTAAGCAGAGATGAGACACGAACACAAGGAATAAAAGAAACTGGGAAGGATAATCTCCAATCACAAATAACTGAGGAGAACATCGGAGATACTGAAAATCAAAAGAAAGTAAAACATGACTGTAAAAATCCTTTAAAAGCACACCAGGCAAAAACTAAAAAGCAACAGGAGGAAGAAAAAGACCAGAATGACATTTTTGAGAAAGAAAAAGGGTTCAGTTCATGTCAAACAAAACTCGAGATTCTATGATATAAAAGCGGTTAACTTGACAATAGACACCTCACGGAAATACCTATCACTGCTCCCAATGCTGTCAGTCATATAAATTAACAAATCTATGATCTAATTATTCCCATGTGGACCAGTGATCTTAAACATTGCACATTATTTTTCTCCCAAAATGCAATCTGAGGCTTGTTCTCACTGGTTCTCACACTCTCTCTCTCTCTCTCTCTCTCACACACACACACAATAAGTCTTTCAGTCTGCATCAACTCTCACATTACCACATAAATGAGACTCAACAGGAATAACTATTCCCAATGTCTCCGTGTCTCGGAGTATCAGTGCGGTTTTCGTGCCGTGAGAACGGCGGTGGCTCCTCTGATGGCGACAGGCTGTGTGGTCCGTTTAGTTCCTGATGCTGAACGCTTTGGTCTTCCTGATGTTGAAGAGTGGCGGTTTAATCTTTGGCTTGTCGGTCCCGTTTGCCCCGTCTGAGGGGAACCGACGGCTGTAGATGTCGGGGTACTGCTTCTGAAACTGAAGCAGAGACAATACAACTCATGACTTCCCAAGTCCCGGGGCCAGCGGGCTTCAGGAGGTCTGCTTGCTGGACAGTGGACCTGCGTTTTGTTCCCCCTGGGTTTGTTACCTGCTTCAGCCTCTTGCGCCGGTCCTTCTCGCTCATGTTCTGGTCGGTCAGCAGCATCTCCAGCAGCTCCTCCATGGCCTTCTGGGAAGATTCCAGCTTTTGCTGTTCAAACTCGGCGCCGCTGATCTGGCGGCAGAACGCGTAGATGGGCATCGGAACGCAAACTGGTTTGTCGCCATCAACGTTGGAAACTCCATCGATGGGGACCTGGGGTCGGGAGAGTGAAAAAAAATTAAACATATGTACGTCTCTGATGAAGCTGAAATCCCACTTTGCTGACAGCTTTTCATTTAGCTATTCAAGCCGTCCCCTTGCTGGCATTTACCACACTGTTGACAAATGACATGGTCTGCTATACTTTGACTAGGTTTATGAAACAATCGCAAAATAACCTCCATAGATTAAACATCGTATTGCCATTAAGTTAAAAACAAAGATAGCCGTCCTGGTTTCTAATACTGTGCATGTATAACTAACAATATATTTGTGTATGTGATTTCTATTTGCCCATACGCCGTCACAGTTCGTGGGTGTACCTGCACAGCGCGCCGGTACTGTATATGGTCACTGATCGCACTGAGCAGGTACTCTGGGACCGAGAGGATGCTTTGTTGATAGTCCATTAGAAATGAAACCAGTCTGGTCGCTAACAGCTCGTCCAAATCACACTCCTCTGCGCTGCCCAGGACACAGCCGGAGAACGTGTGAACCATCTGGAATGAGAAGCACAAGAACGGAGCTAAAGAGACCGCCTACTAATAAGGCCCTGGCCTGCAGGAAGGGGAGTTGGTGCAGTAGGGGACAAACACAAAGGTCTTGTGCTGGTTCAAAAAGACAAGATCATGCCATCGGTTTTGTGCCTCACCAGTATCCGGGTGTCGATGGCGGGGTGGAGGCGGGGCATGTCCACGTTCTGGCTGATGCGCGACATCATCCTCATGAGGAGCTGCAACTTCCTGCGGGAGTTGGGGGGGAGGAGGAGGGTGCAAAGCTGCAGGGCCTCGATGGCCACACGCTCACACTGAGGCTGAAGGAGGCCTACACACACACACACACACACACACACACACACACACACACACACAATGGAGTACAGAAACAAACAGCAGTAGAATCACTCCTTGTGGCCACATCCATCCATCACTGCTACATCACATTCAGTAGATCGGATGGATGGATGGATGGATGGATGGATGACTAAATTAATCAACTACAGCGCAAGATGAGTCAGGTAAGATTTATAAACATATATATTTTTTTTTACTGTACTATGCCATTAAAAAAAAAAAAAAAAAAGCTTGTGCACCCCTGTTCATGGCCTGGTAAAGAGACCGATGTTGGAAGCCGTGCATCAGGGTCCTGCATGGTCATGTCAGTCACAGATCCACTAAGAGGACAGCCGTCCCTGCTTGCTGAGGCCAGGTGCTGCTACTGGTGGCTGGGACTTATACATGTTCCAGCCACTGGCACTCGACAGTTGGTGAGGGAGGAAGGAGTCCTGCACCAGCTAGACTTCACACGGTTTAGCTGAGAACCAAATAGAATACTTCTTTTCTTCTTTTCTTTTTTTTTTTATTACATACTGCAGCTGCCCTAACAACGTGCATACTGTCGCATGTAATATGCATTCAATTGGGACATACTACTTCTTCACAACATTGAACCTTGAACTTTGACCCTCTTGCTCACATAGCCACTGCACTGATTAGGGGTCAGAGTAGCCAGGAAAGCATGCTGGCTTGCATACTGCAAAAATAGGGCCGGGTGCAGTAGGACATCCTGGTATTTCTGGTTTCAGCATTTGAAATATTATGTATTGGGACATACGAAATCTGTTTCTTTCCCGGCATACTAAATAGTATGTTAATATGGGTATTGTAACGAACAGTAAATATTGACTCCAATGAAAGAGAAGAAAAAAAATAAAAAAATGATGCTCTCCCATCCAATGAGTTTGTATCGTCAACGCTCGTCCTGTTACTCATTTTATGGATGGATCTGTCACTGAAATGACCAAGGTCCAGGAGATATGAATGCAGGACCCTGATACATGGCTGCAAAGTGCATTTCATGACTCAAAAGCAGCAGTGAGGAAATATGCACCTTGACCCAGGGCTTTCTTTTATTACTTGTTCTGTCAATTTGTTCACTGGAACCTTAGAAATGTTAAACAGAGCCCCAAAAAGTGAAATCATAGTCTGCCCCTCTTCAAACTTCTCCTTTTGAGTTCAACAGGAGTTGTCTTTGGGAGTTAAAACCCTCGCATGCCAGCAGTGGTTAGATGTTAGATGGAGTTAGTTTGATTAGACAACAATAGACAAGCAGACGGGTAGAGAGGTGAGACGGTCTTACTGTGCTCGGGTTTGGGTCGGGGGTGCTGGGAGATGCTGGTGGGCACACAGACGGGCGGTTTGAACAGTGAAACAGGTCGAGGCGGCTTTGACACATCCAGCGAGCTGAGGCAGCGCCGGACAACAGCAGGCGGAGGGAGCGTCCAAAGGTTAGAGGTGCTGCAGGCGGACCTGGGCCCACCAGGTCCTGGAGCAGCATGAGGCCCTTGTGCTTTGGCCAGAGCAGATGAAGAGGAGGAGGGAAAAAGACGATAGGAGGAAAAGGAGGGAAGATGGGCGTACAACGAGGGCGGCCGTGAGGCTGAGGAGTGATGCTGGTCCGCGGGAGTGTTCATGTTGAGGCAGCTGAATGCACGGCCATGAAACTTGGGCTCCTTGACGTCTTCCTCCCTGGTTTCCATGACGATGTCCAGACAGCTGCCTGTGCTGTGTGGCCGAGATGAACGCGACCTGTGTGCCGCCGACAGGCCGGCTACAGAAAGTCTGCTTCTGGTTGTACCCGCCGGGGCATTTTCAGAAGAGAAGGGGTTCGCTCTGGACACGGATGTGGAGTCTGTCCAACTGTGGGGCGTTGTGATGTCATCGCGGTTCGTGTTGCCATAGGCGCAGGACGCCAGGCTGTTGTTGGACAGGAACAGCTGTTGCCTGGTGAGCGGGGCGGAGTCATCGAGGATAGTCTCCAGCGAGCAACTCTTGGTTTGAGGCCTTCGAAAACCAACTGTACTCAGACTCGTGCAGCTGCCCCCCAGCTGACCGCCGCCTTGACTGGCCACGCCTCCTTTCAGCGCCGCCAGCCGCGACTCAAGCGTCCCGCCAAGCACATCTCTCATTGGCGACTCGGTCTCGTCACACGTCCCCTGCCTGAGCAGCGACAGGAGGAGACATTCTGTGGAGCGGAAAGAGGTCTTGGCCGGAGGGGGGGCCGAGGGGAGGTCGGGCTTCTTGCGTTTCCCGAGTTGGTGTGACGTGGGCACCGCAACGTAGCCACAAAACACTGAGAGCGAAGGCACAGAAAGAGAAAGAGAGAAAGAGAGAAAGAGAGAGAGAGAGAGAAAGAGAGAGAGAGAGAGAGACAAGCAGGGCAGGCAGAGGGTCAATGCAAGCAGAACGTGAAGGGGAGGGAGAGGGTTTAGTTATTTCAAACTTTTTACTGAACATAGAGAACCATCAGCTGATCGGAGACAACACATAACGGGCGTGGACACGAGAGAACAGCTGCCCGTGAGGCTGTTAGGACACGACAAACGGAAGTGACAACAACCAGAACCTCTGTTAGCGGCCGAAAGGCACCGTTAGAGGTCAGAGAGCGAGACAAGATCCGGTCAACTGCCGGTCCACGATGAGGGGGAAAAGCCTACTGACATTGGTCCGCGGTACCTACCCAGGACGTTGATAAATAGTTCATACAGTTCGTAAGTGAGCACGGGCGTCGGAAGGCTGTAGAAGTAGTCGGACACCGTTTTGAAGACATCGCGCTCAAAGCCGGGATAGGATGGCTGTGCGCTGTCGTACTTCGGCCCTAGAAACAGACCGCAGGTTAGCGGAGTTCCCGGGGGAGGGAAGGATACTGGAAATCTAATTATCTAACTTTCCATAGAATTCTAAACACCTACATAAAAAAAAGTCAAAGTGTTCATTTTACTGATTGTTAAAGTACATAAGATTCTGTAATGGCATTCAAATGTCAAAATGTAGGCGTTGAAAACTGATGCATTAATCAAAAATAAATAAATATAGATATGTAAAACTCACAGTTGGCCAGGCTCTTCATGGCAGACAAAACCCAATGTGGAAGGTCATCTAGAGAGATGAGCAGGTGAGACGGATTGGATCATTTACATTGTGTGGCTGATTCTCATATTTTAGTGGATCACAGTTCAAAAGTAAGCAGTCTACATGGTAAAGATAATCCTATCCATAAGTGTTCAGTTAGAGGGGCTGAAGAGAGAAGACACACCAAAAACATGATGCTTTTTATGCTTCCTTGTGATGGAAACGGTTTTTGGTGGTATGTTATATAAACCTACTGGTTTTGTCGTCCAGTGTGACCACTCCGTGCTTGTTGACTTTGGTCATATTATGGATGATGTTCTGTGGGTTTATGTAACGTTGGTCTAAAACCTCATCAAGAGATGCGACACCCAGAATCCTCTGCAGGCTGAAACACAACACACAAGGTTTAGTTACACAAATAAATCTTCCTCGCTTTCTGATGATTAGACTGCGACCTTCGCTCTCATGCGTCAGATACTTTCTCCCCATTTATTCTACAGGTCATTTAAATGAAAGGAAACACGCGCTTCCACTTTCTGACAAACTTGTAATGTCCCTGTGATTTTAAAAAGTAACGAGTTCATACTGGGTCAGGGTGATGTCTCTCCAGATCTCCTGTTCATCCTCCACCGTTAGCTCTCGTCTTGGCACCTGCTGCTCTCCTATTGGATGATTCTCTCCTCCTGCTTGGAGGGCGGGATCTACATTTTCCTGGAAGGTGCGAACAGAGCGTGAACCAAACATTGGATTATTTATTACATTTATACAGTAAATTATAACGGCGACTGGAAGCACGACTGATTGGAGATGATGTCATTTTCAAGATTAAGTTGTACATAATTGAGCTGGGATTGACAGTAAGGGTTGCCAGGCTGCCATTGGCAACCATTTTGAGAAACTGGCAACCAATTGTTGGCTTTTTTTGTTGCCATCAGTGGCAACCCCTTTTTAATATATACAAAATTTAAGGTGCAAACTGTGCAACACATAATTTTTTTATAATTGTTGCATTGGTAAAATTTTAATATTACTAACTCTGTTAAACAAATGGTCAATTTAATATCTCTCTCACGTTGGGATGACAACCAAAAGGAGAGAACAGATGAACAAGCAACAAGTGACTTGCTGGATTCATTTTTGAGGGATCTGTGAAGAACATAACAGATGCACTACTGCCATTTCATATACCAGAAACACTTAAGGATTAGATGTCCAGTTACTGTAATAAAGCTTTGATGTCACATTTTTATTATTAAGCCGACGTATAACTGCAGAGTATCTTAATTACTCAAAATACCAGGGGACTAAAAATGGCATCAGTATTTTCAGTTTGGACAACCAAAGGCTGTTGCCTGGTTGCCAGCCTGGCCCCACTTTTAAGAGTCAGTGTTGAGCCGTGTATAGATTCAATAATTGATGCCCGGTCAAACTCACCTGAGTCTCTTTCTCATGCTGCTTCTTGATATTTCTAAACCTGAAGAAGCTTTCCTTGTCCCTGAATGAGGGCCTTTTCTTGATAGAGCCAGGGGCCGAGCCTGAAGAGGAACATGGGATGGGCTTCAGAGGGGACGTGGAGGGGAATCTGGGGTCGAAAAATAAAGAGAGGACAAGAGTGTGTACATTTGTGTGCCTTTTTAAGGGATTACAAAGCAAGTTTCTCCAAGACGCTGCCTACCTGTACAGCATGTTGTTGTCCTCCAGGTCCTCCGTGCCCCAGCGACCCTTCACATCTTCGATCACATGGTTCTTCAGAAACTTCTTCAGGAGCTGCACCGTCTGCTGCCTGGTGACATCAGGGCCAAAATTGCTGTTGCACCGCAGCAGCTGGTGCATCCACTCCACAGCGGCAGAGGCGGCGAAGCAGGAGGCGTAGTGGCGGAAGTTCTGCCGGTGTTTCCTCAGGGGCATACCAGCCCGAAACAATTGAGTCACCTCATTCCACTGAAACAGGGACGGAGAGGGGTGGGTGGGGTGGGGGGGGGTTAGTGCAGTCCAACTGGTTCATGTACAGCAGAAGTTATGTCAATAACTAGTTTAATTTATAAAAAAAAAAAAGAAAAGGTCAGACTAGGAGCCCTGGGGGACATTCCTGACATCATCCACCTGAGGACCCCTGGAGGAGGAGGCAGGCCGCTTAAGACAAACAGAGAAAACCAAGTAGTGCTGAACATATTCATTTGTGGCCCTAAAAAGGATCACAACTCCAGAAATGCTTGTGAGAATAAAGAATCCATTTATTCAGAGACCAAGTGCTTTGGCTTGTGGTCTTCTTCAGGTCATCCAGGGGGCCACGGGGTCAAGGATTATTAGGTTGACTGTAAAGTGTAAAGTGGGCCTTTGGACTCAAAGTGTGGCTGACCTGTTGGAATTTTGACCATTTAAGACCATCTAAGTTGAATTTCTTTGATTTGTCAACCTTTGGTCGGATTAAAACAAGCACTTTGAAGACTGAAATAGTGGAATTAGTGAGAGAAATGTTCCATTATCGTCAGACATTTGATTTTTTAATACCATATCTGAGCTGTCTGATCATTGCTGCCTCAGTTTACATGTTGAGTTCTGACTCACTGTTCAGTGTCTAGCTGTCAGACTTGTATTGGTTGAAGGTGTGTCAAACAAAACAAGTCAATATCTTAAAGCTCCTTTCAAAAAGAGAGAGTCACTGAAAGTCACTGTCAAGACGCTGGACTACTATGCTTTATGAGCTTAGTATTTAATGGAGGTGATATATAGAGAAGATTAAGTAACGTTACCGGATAGACAATTAATAAAGTGTTCACAAGTTTGATAACGATGAATACAGTTATTTCTGCACCTTCTCAATGGTGAATATGTTCTGTTTCTTTCTTAATATTCTATAGTAACGTTCGCTAAACTGACACATTATTCCTTCAGACTAAAACATGACTCGACAAGCGAGTGTTACGTTCATGATCACCAGTAAAATGGGGACATGCAGCAATAGTTTTAGAGGAAAAGCCTCGTATTGGAGACGTGACCCATAAAAGACTAATAACTCCGCTGGATTAACGTCAGTTAGCAGGACGTAACGTACGACAATGAACACGCGTGGACGTGGGACGTGTATTTAAAAACGGCCAAAGGCCAACAGTTGCAGCGCAGCCGTTGGACATAACTTTTCGCATGAATTAACTTAGCCAGCGGTTGGTCCTAGTTAACGTTAGCTAACTAATTAGCTACTAACTTATCGACCTACGTTGACTTACCAGTTTGGTGGCCCGGTAGGGTCCTGGGGTGATGACGCGAGAACTCATATTCATCAACAAAAACACAGCGCTTAAAGTTTCCCCTTCACCCGATATGACAAGAGGCAAAAAACATCCATCACTCGGGGAATGATGTATTGAACCGATGTTTCGCTCCCGGTTTATGAACGGCAGCTTCTGTTCCGCCTGGCTGCGCTCCGGCGGTTCAAAATTACGAGCCGCGTTCTCCGGGCACGGGATTGGACGAGAGGCGGGTCACGTGATCAGCCTCGAAGCCAACCCTGTTTTACAGTATGTGGCCACAATGCAGGCGAGCGGCACAAAGGAGCTTTTAACAGTCTATGCTTCAAACAAAACAATTAAATTAAAATAAAAATGCATCAAACATACAAGCGTTTAACTGTTGAGACAACTTTTCTGTCCTTACAAATAACTTTCTTGAGTGCAGTTTGCTGAGCTTTAACTTACTTAAAGGAACAGTCAAGCGCTGCAGTGTCAGCAACGTAAAAGTTATTCACTGGCGTGCGCGCGTACACACGCGCGCGCGCGGAATTAACATTAGCATATCTTAAAAGGCCTTTGTGGGGAATATACTCATCATCTAAAGGCGGAAATAGTGGGGGGTCAGACAAGAAGACAGTGGAGGTTAGATACATTACCAAATGGAAAGATACTGGGAGGTTGGGTTTGACTCAAGACACTGCTATAGTTATGCTAATGTCTGCAAAGAGACACTAAAACCTTAAATCTAATCCTGTTATAAAATCCCTCCAAACATGTTTTAAAACATAAAAACACTGATTGGGTTAAAAAAATTAAGAAATCTGTTTCATATGGTTCTGCACAGAAGAAGGCCCGTTACCCTGTGAAATAGTGTTACAATTACATCTACTACTTCCTCATTGAACAATCTAGGATATGTAATTATGCAAAAATGTATCATTTAAAAAGGTTTAACTGCTGAATACACGACATCTCGCTCGCACTCAAAAAGTAAAGGTTTCAAGTTTCCATATCACACTTGCATAAGCTGCATATTGGAACAGGATGTCAAAATGCCACTAAATCATGCTTTAAACACGCCTTAAATTCAGATTCACAGAACAGAGAAAATGTCCCTCTTCAGCAGTGAAATGTGAAAACAGCTGCCGCACTCTGCGCAGTCATCATTCTGCACAGTGAAGCCCAAACATCAAAATGAAGTGTCATTTAGCAAAACATATTTTCACAAGTACACCGTTTGAGAGGGTGGGGTTCGCTCTCCGCTGGAGCAGCTGTGGTAGTTTGCAGCTCATCAAGACTCGGGGAAAGACAGAGGCGTTATGGCGTAAGGAAGCCAAGAACGCCATGCTTGCAGTTATTTGTCCATGCTGTTAACACAGCGTTATCTCAAGTAAAATGATCTTGTTTTCTTGCGATAACGGGTTCATTTATGTAGATTCTCGAGAAAACAAAAGGCTGATTTCTTCAAGATAACGATATAAATTGTCACAAAAAAACCCAGCTTTTTTTCCCCTCAAGATCTTGGGATAATGCTAATTATGCTATAATTAACTTTTCTTAAGCCTTGATTGAAGTACAGTCTGACATCTTCAGCTTAAATCTCTTGCGACAGTCGTCAGGACACCAACAATGCCTGCTGGCTTGGTCCTCTGATAAACAACACTACAAATAATAGGAGGAAACAACCTTTTGTTTCTCCCTTGATGACGCGTTGATTATCTCAAGACAAAGCTTGTTTTGCCCCCCTGAGATAACAAAATAATTAAGTGATGATCTTTCGATAACGGCATCAAAAGAAAAGAAAGAATTGTAAGCGCGGCCTTTCATAATGGAGACACGTGAATAGCAACTTGTGAGGCCTCCCAAGGTACAACGGCTCAAGTATGAGATTTACAGGACACGTTTACAGATATTTCCCTTGTGTCATTTGACTCGAGGCAGCGTCATATACTACATGATGGTACTCTGAGTGATATAACGCTGTCCTTCTGTATGTTTTGCTATTTTAATCCCATTACTCAGTGATCACTGTCTCCCTCCCCCTTGTCTGGGTCTGTTGGCATCTCTGTTGGCTCCCTGATTGCTGCCAAGCTCTTTCACCTGCTCCAAGCCACAAACCTGCAATAGATCCACTCATCAGCCCTGCAGCATTCCAACCCCACCTCTTCACACATCCAGTGCCACGTTACTGTCGGAGATACTGCGATAAATAATGCTTCAGGCCTCTGTTGTGTTTGTGTTTTCTGAGAATTATTCCCGGTGTTGTTTTTGGAGCCTGGTCTGCACTCCAAGGTCTTTAGGTTCAAACTGTAATGTTTTTTTTGTTTTTTTTTACTGTTTAAGGGGTTTTGCTCTCTAAGAGGCACTCCAGAGGGCACTTGGAAAAGTTTTCTTGCACATGGGGCCATCTTGGAGAGCGTGTTATTATATTTAATATACCATATGGACATCCAACAGGGCACCTTTGTAGTGTTTTTTTTGTTTTTTTAGCAGGGTCAAAAGGGAGCCATGTTATAAGCAATGTGATCTCCACCCTTTAGTTTAACAGACAGGGGGGAAACAGAGGAACGGAACTATGTGTCTATGATGAGCATTTAATCAGTATCAAGCAATTGCCTTAATTTTAGTACTGTGTTGAAGCCCACAGTTTTGAGGTACTTAAAATGTTTTATAAACTATCCTATATTTCAGAGGGAAATGTATTCTTTAGTCCAATATATATATTATATATATATATATATATATATGTATGTATAATATATATATATATATATATATATATATATATATATATATGTATCTGGCAACAGATAGTAATTTAGCAGACTAATGGTTCTCAACCTTTTTTCAGTGATGTACCCCCTGTGAAATATTGTTTCAGCCAAGTACCCCTTAACCAGCGCAAATCATTTTGGGTTGAAAGAAAGACTTAATACACAGCGCTGTGCCAGTGTTTTCAGGATAATTAAATTGAATAGCCTACTGAATCTAAAATTCTGTTTATGAACTTACACTTATATTTTATTGAATATTTATATAATTTTTTAAAGGATTTTTGAATGAATGCACATTTTTTTAAATTTCACAGGGGTAAGTGAAGGCAAATGGAAGTGCCTTCACGTAGCCCCATTTGAGAAACACTGATCTAGGAGATCATATATTTCATTAACAGTAGGTTGTGGATTTTGGATTGTAAACTCAAAGATTTTCGGAGGAACATTACAATGTTGTTTTACAAGCCTCGGATTCTGGTGTCACAGGAAAGCCTCTCTCTCTCTTATAATGTCTATTGTCTTTATAAAAGTGTGCCGTGACCCGGATTCGAACCGGGGTTGCTGCGGCCACAACGCAGAGTACTAACCACTATACGATCACGGCGAGCTGACCGTCAGGTACGGGTTGCCGCGCCACAGAGATCACTCGATTCAAAACATGCACTGACGTCATAAGACTTAGACGTATCATTATTAATGGTATTATTATTATTTGTGCTAAACACTTCATGTTGAACCCCAGTGACAGATAACGTCCACACAAATAACTTGCATATTAAAGCAAAGATCGCAAGTCCATACAGAAACGTCACTCAGTCGTTAAAAGAGTAAAAGGTTAGAATAAATGGAGCAAGCTCTTTAAACCACTCATCTACTATACGTACATTTTGAATAGTTAAGTCTCGGTTGCTTTGGGTTTAGGTGGAATATGGTCATTTTAGTGGGAGCATAAAGTCGTCCTTTGGCTTTAAATAAACTTAAATAAGCTTAAATAAGCTTATATATAGGATTAGAGGGACACAGCTGCGTATTTTCTCTCGTGCTATGGGCGTGGCTTACGACAGTTTAAAAATGTAGTCGTGAAGTGATTGGCCGACAGCTGTGTATTCGTACGGATTCAATCTATCCTCTTTACCCATTGGACAAGAAGCAGCCACCCTCGCTCGTGATTGGCTGAATAAACAACACGACCAAATTTCAAACGAGAGCGTTCGTCTTTCGGCGTGTTGTTGAAGGAAGCGTGTCTGAACGTTGGCTCGTAACAGATCGAACCTAGTAGTAGCGAGCCGTCAACATTAGCAGCGGCGCACACGCTGACGCGAAACGTTTTAAAACAACGACATGCGTGACGTGTAGCGAGCTTCATCATCTGAAATGGCTGAAACGGACGCTTTGACGCGGAGAGGAGTCCTGGACTTCAGTCCGGCGAAGAGACGCGACGCGAACAAGGAGAACGACGTCCCGGTTTTGGTTTTGACCCTCTTCTCGAAGGCTCCCTTCGTGACCTTCGGCACCGTGAAGCTGGGCTCCTCCAAGTCCGTCGTGCTGCGCATTGAGAACCCGACGGAGGACGCGGAGGCGGAGGTGACCGTGGAAAGGATCCCCTCGAGTAAAGGCTTTTCTGTGGACCGCAACCCCATCACGATTCAGGTATTTGTTCCTCCGCTAACGGGAGCTAACAGCTTCTCTCCAACCGACGTCACACGAACGGACGCAACTCCGGTAACGTCACCTGTCCCGCAGAGACCGTAACACACTGCTGTCGGGAGCTCCGTTGAGCCATGGGGTTGTTATTTTATCACGCTATTCCCCCTCACAGTTATATTTATATTTATTTATATATATATATATATATATATATATATATATATATATATATATATATATATATAATTAATGTGTGTGTGTGTGTGTGTGTATATTATGTGTATATATATAATGTGTGTGTGTGTGTATATTATGTGTATCTATATAATGTGTGTGTGTGTGTGTATATTATGTGTATATATATAATGTGTGTGTGTATATATATATATAATGTGTGTGTGTGTGTGTGTGTATATTATGTGTATATATATATAATGTGTGTGTGTGTGTGTATAATGTGTATGTGTATATATATAATGTGTGTGTGTGTGTATATTATGTGTTTTGTGTGTATATATTTATATATATATTGTTTTATATATATATATATTTTTTTTATATATTTATATATATATAATATATTTATATATATATGTGTGTGTGTGTGTGTGTATATAATGTGTATATATATATAATGTGTGTGTGTGTGTGTGTGTGTATATAATGTGTATATATATATATAATGTGTGTGTGTGTGTGTGTGTATATAATGTGTGTGTGTGTATATAGTGTGTGTGTGTGTGTGTGTGTATGTATGTATAGTGTGTATATCTATCTAACTCTCCATCTACCCTCGATGACATGGTCCGTTGTAAGATACTTGTCGTTGCGTTCGCAGCCCGAGGACTCGTTCAGTCTGACGGTGACATGGACTCCGACAGAAGAAGGCGGAATCAGAGAGCTCATCCTCTTCAAAGCCAACGGGGTCCTGAAGCACCAGGCCGTGCTGCTGGGCAGAGCAGAGGCTCCGAGAAAGAAAAAGGTAACTGAATCAATTTATTGATGGACAGAAAATCAGTAGGCAACTAGTTTTAAATCATTTTCTAATTAAAACAATAAAAGAAATGTTCACATTTCTCAAGTGTGAAAAGATGCTGTCTCTTTTTTTTTTTCTTGCTTTATTATAGAATTTTTTTTATCTTTTTGATGGAAATTGGAAATTATGATGAGGTCGTTTTATGGTGTCGCACAGACAACAATTAATAGCGAATGTAATTGGGAGACTGCTCGTTCATGGAAATGATGAGTCGGTTTTAGCCCAAAATTCAAGCCTGATTTTGTTTGATTGGTACTTTGGTCAATCTGGCACAAGTTGTCACTCAAACAGAATCAGGGGAACCTAAGCGAGCTCGTCCAGGACTGTGATTCTGATGCGGCATATACAAGTTTCTCTTTTGCGTTTCAGAAAAGCTTATGGGACACCATCAAAAACAAGCGGGAGGGTGAAAATGTAACCGCTCCAAGGAGAAAGAAAACCGTGCAGCCGTTGAAGATGGCTGCCAATAAAACCTTCCAAGTGTCCCGGAAGCCACAGTACAAACGGGAAAAGCCACGCAGCCCACTTGCTCCTCTCAACGAGGGCAAAGCCGTCGGAGCGAGACCCTTCTCCCAGCTCAGTCCCGCCGACACATACTTGGTGGCCTCGACTTCCACCCAGAGGCAAAGGTCTCTGGACTTGTCGGACCAGGAGAATGTCCATCGTGCTCAGAGGAACTCCCCCCTTGTGCTACTCGTCCCGGCCGGAAAGCTGATGGACTCTGGCAACGTGTCCGCAAGCCCAGACGCATTCGTCGGCCGACCTGACGGCAGAGATCTTACCAAGATGCTCAACAGGACGCTGTCGCCTATCGGGACCCCGGACGTGTTTAGGAAGCTCATGCCTCGCATTCAGTCCGATGGCCCACTTTCTGCGGACGCCGCTGACAGTGCGTTAACCGGAACCCCAGTTCTCTCTTTGAGAGACGCCCTGGCCCTCATTGACTCCGATCTGAGCCACGCCAACACCAGCCCTCGAGACGCCAGTTCGAGCTGCAGCTTCTCGGATTCACTAGAGTCCAAGAGTGGGAATCGTGGCGGCGGAGGGGACAGAAATGGCCTCCAGGCGTTACCCGATAGCCCGCAGGGGTCCGAGTCCAGTGAGCCGAGGCTCACTTTCTTTGTCAGCAGAGAGGCCGTCGTCGTCTCAGAGAACGGTGGTGCCACGGAAAAGGTCAAGAAGGCCTCGTTCCCCTCTGCCACGGTGATCAAGAGCAGAGCACCGCCAGCGGGGGCGAACCATTCAAGTGGCAGGAAAATGAAGAAGTCGAGGCGAAGGCTTTTGGAGAAAACACTGGAGCTGTCTGACGGCAGCGGGCGGTGTGAGTCTGGACCAGTCACCCCGAGCCTTCCCGTTATAGACCTGGACCCAGAAACCACGGGGGGGCAAAGCTCTGAGATCGCCAGCCCCCCGTGTGGCGACGGACATCAAGCCCAGGAAGTTGCCTCCTCCTGTCCGCCTACGCCCGTCACCTTCCCCGTCGCCTCCCCTCCACCCCTGGCCCTGGCTCGCTTCTCTTTCTCGGCCTCGTCCCCTCCTCCTCCTCCTCCTCCTTCCACCACTTTCACGGTCGCCTCTCTGTCGCCCCTGGGCTCGTCTTCCCCGCTACACCACAGCTTCACGCAAGGCGCCTCTCCGACCCTTTCGGTACCCCCGTTCGCTCAGGACGACTCCTTTCCCGTCCACGTGGCGGGCCAGGGCAAGAAGAGGAAGAGTGAGGAGTATTTGAGAAGAGACCCGAAGATCGGGGATGCCGGGAAAGCTGAGCGCGTCAAAAGGAGCAGGGGGGTCGCTGGAAGAGCTGAGCCTCCGAGGGCGGTGCAGGAGAGGAGAAGTGCATCACAGAGGCAGCAGCCGAGAACAGCAGGTGAGCAAGTTGTGAAGCATATTGACGTTAAGATGTGTGATGAACCATTATGATTTACATGGGGCGGACAAAATAATAGAAACATCTGTCAATGTAAAATGATACAATTTGAGTTAGGTGCACCCAAACTGTCCACTAAGGGTATACAACTTGAACGGTGCACATATCTGAGTGCATCATTTATGTTTCCTTCATTTTTTTGTTTGCTTTACAATAGGAGTTCATTAAATGGGGGAATTTATGATTAGTGATTTTATACTTTTAGAATTGTTTTAAAAATAAATCAAACCAGAGTAGTGGAACTTTTTCTTTCCCCCACTGCTGTAGGCTTGTGTCAAGTTCAGATTAATTGCATTGGTACCTTTTTGAGGGTACATACCTGCAAATGCCGATTTTAGTTTTCTGACAATAAATATCTTAAAGGATGGTTGTAGGTCGGCTACACCCTGGACTCCGATATTCACATCACCCTCTGTAGATGTGTGTTCATGGAAGTCGATGCCACGTATCGGTTTCCAAAAATATCTATGAACTTCTGTGTTACATATCTGCCGTGTTCCTGGACCCTCTGTATTTACTATGATGCTTTTTGTTTTCTCCTTCAGGCTCTGTGCGATCAGTGACCTCATCGTCTCTAAAGACTGCGAGGTCCGTGGTTCCTGCCCAGGCAAAGCAGCCGAGCTCCAAACTCTCCTCACGAGGTATTAAAATGACGTTCTTGTAGTGAAAACTTGTCTGGGAGTTTTGCCAACATAAATAGGTGATGAAATGTAAAATTACCTTTTTTTTTTTTTCTTTTTTTTTCCCCTCTATTGTTCGCAGGTGCCCGGTCATCTGCTAGTTCATCACTGAAGACTACAAAAGTGGTTGCTCTCGCTCAGTCAAAACTGACCTTCATTAAGCCGACGCAAACAGGTATTAGATCAGTTGTGTTGTAAAAGGGTATTCTGTTGTTTATCTTTTTAAAAATGTGTATTTAGTCATCTGCTCTGTTTCTCTCAGCCATACCGAGACACCCGATGCCATTTGCTGCCAAGAACATGTTCTACGATGAGCGCTGGATCGAGAAGCAGGAGCGGGGCTTCACGTGGTGGATCAACTACGTCCTCACCCCAGACGACTTTAAGGTCAACACTGAAGTCGCCGAAGGTAACGCTCAGCAGCAGCTTCCACTACTCCAATGATGGGGGGGGGCTTTTATTATGCAGTGTTTGGTTTCATCATAATTCTAATCCTCGCGATCTTTGCGCCGCTCCCAGGTCATTTGTTGACTCATTTTGGTTTAGTCTGAACACTTCACTGCTTAAACTCGGTAATTTAAAGTGGAATCTTTATTTGAAGGAGTGTCCCGAGCTCTAGGTGTCCTAAACATTGCCTTTTCCCCCGTTTTTGTTTCGTGTGCAGTGAATGCCGTGTCCCTTGTCATGGGCAGCGGCGACAAGTACAATGTGCCTAAAGCTCCCACCAAAGAGGAGATGTCCTTCAGCACCTACACGGCCCGGCGGAAGCTGAACCGCCTCCGCCGATCCGCCTGCCAGCTGTTCACCTCCGAGGCCACGGCCAAGGCGATTCAGAGGCTGGAGCTGGAGGTGGAGGCCAAGAGGCTGCTCATCCGAAAAGACCGCCACCTTTGGAAGGACATAGGTAAAGGGACATTGCATCATGCAACCTGTCGTTGGAGGGTTTTTCAAAAATGCTCTGAAGTTCTCAGTAAGCGTGACATTTATTTATTTATTTACCCGTTGTTTTTTTTTTGTCGTCTTTCAGGGGAACGCAAGAAAGTCCTCAACTGGCTTCTTTCATACAATCCGCTGTGGTTACGGATTGGGCTCGAGGTATTCCGATACAACCGTGTTTCCTTCTCCTCTTTTTTTTTTTTTTTTTTTTTTTTTTTTTTATAAAAACTTCGTCTTTCCAAAGGGTTCAATTGTCAGTGTCTTCTCTGTGCATGCCGCGCCTGCTGAGCCATAAGCACAATGTTGCCTCGTTCTCAGACGATCTTCGGGGAGTTGATCTCGCTGGAGAGCAACAGCGACGCCTTGGGTCTGGCTTTGTTCATCCTCCAGCGGCTGCTCTGGAACCCGGACATCGCGGCCCAGTTCCGACACGCCAAAGTGCCCAACCTCTACAAAGACGGTAACTGAAGAGCGTCGGTTGTGTTGTCTGAGCTGCAAACACTTTTAAGTAATATTGAGTGGGTTATTGGCTCGGGCTGTGTTTCTTCTTTCCCGTCAAGAACAGAAACGTAAACCTATTTGCCGTATTGTAAGCAGACGGAAATAAAAAAAATCCATATGAAGCGAGTTGAAAATGTACAACTTGGCTAAAAGTTCAACTTTTAAAGAAACTGCTTCTTTCACGCATATTTTGGACATTTAGGAAGCTGGAACCAAAAGTGTTTGGAGATTTTGCCAAAAATATGACTTATCAAAAATAGTTGCCAATCAATTTTCTTTCAATCAACTAATCTTTGCAGCTCCACTGGAATTCTATATTTTCTCAAAGGGTCAGTGGATAGTTTGTCCCAACTTACAAATTAAGTTTCTGAAGTGTTCTGACTTACAATGTGAATTTGATTGGAGTCAGAGTACCCATTAATTAAAAAGTGTTCGGTGAAAATTGGGGGAATTAATTACAAACTATCAGTATTTCCTCTGTAATATTAAAACCAAATGTAATTCATGTAGTTCTTCTGAACGTTGTCAATGTTGTGTACTTTTTTTTTTTCCCGACTTAACTCAACCGAGGTAACGGTGCTCCTTCGGACTGGTGTTAATATGTCTGTGCCCTGTTCTCGGTTAGGCCACGAGGAGGCGCTGTCTCGCTTTACTCTGAAGAAGCTGCTCCTGCTGGTGTGTTTCCTGGACAAAGCCAAAGAGTCCCGGCTGATTGAGCACGACCCCTGTCTCTTCTGCTTGGATGCAGAGTTCAAGGTAGGCCAAAGCCCTCCCACGTCAACAACAAGCATTAAACTCATAAACACATTCGTTAGTGATTTTTAGTTTTACGTCTGACATCTATATGGATGTCATTTGTTTGTTGGTCTTTTTATTACTGTCTTGAGGCCGGATACTGTTGATACATTGTTGATAAGGAAATCCAGGCTTATTTTAAGTATATGATATCTAAGAGCTATCAAAGTCAGATAAATGGAGAAATTAGTTTTTTGGGGACCCATTGATCCATCAGGGCTAAACTGTTTCTGCTGTCAGAGCAGACGTTGGTCACACGCAGAGTCTGACAGATTTTAATAATGTGCTAACTTGTGTATATGACTGTTGTGCCAACACTTTGCGTACATACAGATCAATTCTAACATTGCTTCACCAACAGTTCATGATCAACAGATTAATTTAATGAAAGGAAGAAGTAAAATGACCTCCTTTCTTAGAATGTTGCTGTACCAAATCTTACCGTGAACGTAGTGTGAAGTAATTTATGAATTCCTTTAGGGCCGGGGGCTGCTGGTGTGTACATAATACATAAATGTGTACATAGCCTGTCTACCTTTTTGTATCTGAGAGGGAGAAAGTGCACTGGTATGCATTTTTAAATACATACCAGTGTATTTGTGATAGTTCCACACTATCACGTTTTCTGAATTTGAATCCTTCATTCGACATCCTGAAATGTTGTTTTTTTTTTAACATTGTTTATTGTGTTTTTTTTATCTCATCGGGTCTTTAATTGGTGGTCTGAAACTCTGCCGTGTGTGTGTGTGTGTGTGTGTGTGTGTGTGTTTCCTCTTTCCCCAACAGACGAGTAAAGACCTGCTCCTGGCCTTCTCCAGGGACTTCCTGAGCGGGGAAGGGATCCTCCCCCGGCATCTCGGCTACATGGGGTTACCCGTCTCCCACGTTCAGAAGCCCCTGGACGAGTTCAACTTCGCCGTGAAGAATTTGGCAGTTGATTTGAAATGCGGCATTCGTCTAGTGTGAGTGAGGCGGCACGAATCTCAATGTGAACGCTCTGATCCCCGCTGGGATATTCGCTTTCCTCCGAGGTCAGGCTCAGAAACACGGCAGTATCTCTGCAGCTGTGAAGGATTCATCTCAGACTGGAGATCTCCTCACTTAAGGATGCGCTCTCCAACTGCACTACCGGCGGAGCAGTATTGCACTCAGATCATGGCTCAGTCTCGTGTGTGTCACTTGGACTTTAATTTTTACATATTTGAGTCCCAGCAGATATTGTAGAGTAAATCTCTTCTCCGGTAATTAGATTAGTATTATTTGACTTATTTTATGGTGTTCAGGAATTTTGGCAGGAATCTTTAATCCTTGATATAAATCTTCGTTGGACATCAGGTGGTGGGATATAATGGCATATACTGTTTTTTTTTTTTTTTTTTTTTTTTTAATTTAATTTGTTTTTTTTATAAAAGGTGCTGTCTCATTTTTCTTGTGTAAGGATTTTACATTCAGGGCTAGTCACCAAATAATGTATCTTGAGATCTAAGAAACATGCTGAATGTATTTCCTTCCTCATACAGCGTTTACAAAGCAGATTTAATTATTTAAACCCTGCGTCGGTTATAACCATTACTTTACTTGCCAGCAATCTTTTTCCCTGCCTTTTTATTAGCACATTGCCACCACCTTTAGTCAGCGGAGTAGTCGAAAAATGAGTATTTATGCGGGTGTAGTCACTCATAAAAAGCTGCTGCATAGTGCTACACTAGTGGTTAGAAACTCCACAGGGACTCTCGATACAAATGATGGATCTACTGCGTTACCGTCATGTTAATGCCTCTGGTTGCATAAGGCCATTGTGGACAATGTTGGGGATCAATTAGGAGGATAAGCTTAATGGCATAACAGGGCTTTTACGTGTGTGTGTGTGTGTGTGTGTGTTCGTGTGTGTGTGTTCGTGTGTGTGTGTGTGTGTGTTCGTGTGTGTGTGGTTACGAAAGCAGCGCACCCGTGCAAGATGCAGTCATAAAAAAAAGTGGAGTTTGAAGATGGGTGTGGTCGAAGCGAAGGCGCTGGAAGTTGGGGGAGGGGATTAGCCCCACCCCCAACTTTCTGCCTCGACGTGGGGTCGTGGTTGGTGTGATCCCATCGCACGACAGTCTCTTGTTTCATCTGCAATCAATTTTTACTACATTTCCAGAAAATGGAATATATATATTATTCATTCATTCATTCATATTGTAGTAGATTATAAATTACAGTAGCTTATATATTATGTATCCATATTGCCCACACCTCTAGTTGGGGAGGCAGCGAAATATCTGGATTTACAAAGAGCTACTTGGTTGAACAATCAATCCTGAGCTGCTATTATATTCCAATCAAAGCCCAGAAACGTGCAGGAATTAAATGATGCATAACGTTTTGTGCATCAAATTGTAAAAAAAACACAATGCTGCTAATTCGATTTTTTTTTTTCACGTAACACCGAAGATGTCAGAAATGGAAGCAAACAACCAAATATTCTTTTGCAGCATCAGTATAAAGTCTTTTATACGGGTTTGCTTTCAGGCGTGTGATGGAGCTCCTCATCCAGGACTGGAGTTTGTCAGCCAAGCTCCGTCTGCCGACCGTCAGCCGCCTGCAGAAGGTCCACAACGTCGACATGGCTCTGCAAGTGCTCAAAAACAAAGGGGTGGACCTCAAGGATGAACACGGTAATTGTGGAGAGAAAAAAAAATCGTATTATTTCTGAGCAAAACGGGAAACAAGCTCAACCTGAAAGAACATTTGTCCTCCACAAAATGAGATTCAATCTTTTTATTTTTTTTAAGTTCCTGTGTAATCCATCGTGGGGCTGTGTATTTCATATTGGGCTGTATTTTTTTTTTTTTCGTCTCGTGACGCTGTTCAATTACTACATTTTTTTTTTTTCTTTTTTTTTTTTTTTACTTGAGCATGAACGCCTGCCATTTCACAGCACACTTTTTTTGTGTTTGATCACAGACAGATGTTGATCACAGACAGATGTTGATCACAGACAGATGTTGATCACAGAAGATGTTGATCACAGACAGATGTTGATCACAGACAGATGTTGTAGAGCTGCACAGCAGCATCATTGGATTGCTTTGCACTTCGTGTGACATTATGACCCTTTGTGTTTGTGCACCTCCACATAAGTGAACACGTGTCAGTGACCAAGCGTCCAGGACGAAAGGCATGGAGGGAATTAGAAAAGTAACACAAAAACTTTGTCTGCTTAAATAACTAAATAACTATCACTAATTCCCAAAGCTAAAGGCAACGTCTTCAAATTATTATTATTTGTCCCCGATAAAAGGGTCAAACCCAAAGATATGAAAAAGAGAAAAGTAGAAATTCCTCACGTTTTAGGAAGGACGAAACCGAACATTTGTTATTTTTGCTTCATAAACGACTAACGCAAAACAGATTTGGTTCAAGGTTGTTGTTTTTTTTTTGTCCAGATAAAACAAAAATAGTTATTTGATCTGAGTTTATCACACCAGATGAAAATGTGTTTTTAAGCACCCAGCCAAATTGGATATAAAATCCGGTTTCGCAATAGTGGAATCTGCTCTGAACCATTGAAGATTGCTGTATTTTGAAAGTAATTCTCATATCCGAGAGAGCGAACGTTGTGTTTTGGATCTCGCTGACATACCGTCTGTCTGTGATTTTGTTCCGCTGCTCTGCACAGACCTCAAACCCGCCTGCCTGCTTTTCATCCCCGACAGGCCCCCGGGGGCCGCCAGTCGACTGTAACCATGACAATAAATACTTTTAGGTTTACATTATGGACCCGAATTCATGAATATGTAGGACTTTTTCTTTTTTTCTTCTTCTTTTTTTTTTTTATACAAACATTCTTGTAATCTTCGCTCCATCAATGTGGCTCGTCACTAAATTAATCCACCTCTTCGACATGTTAACATTTTTCGGCAATTTTAAAAAGGTGACCCGGCTTTTTTGTAAATCCTGGCATTCAGGGAATATGCATTTCAGCAATCGAGCTGCAGAACTACTGATGTTACGTGCTCTAGTTATTGTAAAGCGTTTGGGGAGGAGTTATTCTGAGAATGGTGCCATGACTTCAGGTGTGAAGGGAAAACCGTTTTAACGTTCTCGTGTCACAATTCAGTATCTTTATAGTTTAGTCTTTTTGCATGTTTTCAGCAACTATCTTTTCACATGCATAATGTTTTTTTTTTTTGTTGTTTGTTTTTTTACAAGCAAATCTCAGATTTGTACTTTACCCCGGGCTTTAAGTATCGTTTCTTTACTTTCAGGCTCCAACATTGATTCCAGAGACATTGTGGACGGACACAGAGAGAAGACACTCAGCCTCTTGTGGAAGATCATCATTGCGTTTCATGTGCGTACCAGACTTTGCTTCCAGTCGGCCAGTGGGGCACACGATTGTCTTTTTTCTTTTTATTAAATGCGGAAAGAATCTATTTAAACGCTGTTATCGATCGATCTGTTAAGGTGGAGCTGATTTTGGACGAGGATCAGCTGAGGGAGGAAATTGGCTTCCTGAAGAGAACCCTGAGGACCAAACGGAGGCTGGCGTCTCTGAGGGCCGATCGGGGCCTTCAGCCGAGTCCCTCAAAGACCAGAGCGCCGTATGAACACAGCAGCACGAAGATCACGCTGCTGATGGACTGGGTCCGAACCGTGTGCGACTTCTACAATCTGAAGGCGAGTTTGACATCTTTATTCTCGGCTCACGGGCCAAAGATAATACCGTTGTGAGTTCATTTCGTCTGGTGAGGCAATATACAGTGTTACTTAGTCTTTGGATGCATTGTTGAGCTGTTATTCAGTGGTGGTGGGGGGTTTCACCTATAAACACTTTGAGGGCAAAGCAATAATCTCCAGTGTTTAAACGGGCTGCTGTTTGCTGGCGTTGTTAAACTGTTGTGTGGAACATCGTCGCACTGCTGTGACATTAAGCTCACTCAGTGGTCAAAATCAACATTATCATCGGAGGAAACGTAAAACGTCTCGAGGGAGCTACATTTCTCTGCACTTTCACTGTTGTCAGGCTTATTTATTTTTTTAGCCCTAAATTACTGTCACAGGCTCAAAAGTTCTCACAGGTCCAGCTGTTAAAGAATCAAACCGTAAATAAAGTGTCTTGTCCGTCTGTGCAGGTGGAAAACTTCACCGTGACGTTCTCGGATGGCCGCGTCCTCTGCTACCTTATCCACCACTACCACCCTGGTCTCCTGCCAGAGAGGGCCGTCAGTCACAGCACCACGCAGACTGTCGAGTGCTCGCCGAGGGGTCGCCTGGAGCTCAGCTGCTCCGCCGCCGACTCTGACGACTCCTTTGACTCCTCGCCGACAGGCCCGAGCGGTACGCGTCAGCCGCGTGCTGCGTCTCCAGTGCAACTGTCTGCTTCGATGCACTTCAAAACAAAATACATCAAGTTGATCTCTATGCATCATTTGAACATCACGCCGACATTTTTGGTGTATTAGCGTGTGGAAGATAAAGGAATTTGATAATAATATATTCAGTGAATTTATTGTCCAATATGTTTCTTACATTGCATCACTTAGGGATTTGTAGCTGTCTCTATCCACAGTGAAACCACCTGTTTAATAAAGTACACAGACTTTGAAAATTCATTAAAAAAGTAAAAAATTATTAATTAAATGAGGGCCAGGTTTTAACTCAAACGCTTAATGTTTTGCACCTGAATGTAACCTGTGCTCGTTTCAAAGGATAGAAAGACCATTATTGTTTTTTAATTATAGTATAAGTTCCGAAAAAGTGATTGACTTGCATGCCATGGCTCAAGAGTTAAATGAGTGCTCGTGATCTCTCATGAAGGACTTTTTTTTTTTTTAAGGAGATTATGAAGAAATTGGAGGGACAGTAACAGACTTGTGATGACCGTTGCTCTTATTCTTTCGTGAACAGGCCCAAATTCTCCGTCAGTGGAATTTAAAGAGCTACTGGAGAACGAGAAGAACAACTTCGGACTGGTCAACGCTGCGGTGTCTTTCCTGGGCGGCGTTCCTGCCATGATCAACCCAGCTGACATGTCCAACACCATCCCCAATGAGAAGGTGAGAGCAGACGCCAACACCGGTCCTAGTTCTTATCGTACGCAGACCTGTAGGACACATTACCAACGTTTCATAAATGCATCAGGGGAGACCTTTTGCGTGAAAGTCTCACATTGTTCTTTCCAGCATTAAAATAATATTGTTCATAAATATCAGATCACAGGTGTAGACTTGGAGTTGTGTTTTGCTTTAAGGCACACTTAAAGAACCGTACCAGTGGTTTTGCACAATAAGCCCAATATATTTTATGTGCGTACAACTTGCAATACTGACAACCATTTCCCATTTTACCCATTCACTTCATTTTAGTACGCTATAGAGATTTTAATGTGGATGTATCACCATTTCAATTTGAAAATGTTAACAGTTATTGCTGCATGCTTTGGGATATGAGCGGATCTAACGGAGTGTAAGTAGAGAGTAGTTGGTTTGGTCCTTTAAGACTGAGGTCTCCTTTGTCTGGGTCATTGTTATTGTTATTGTTATTACTTTTCAATTATTTATCTAATGCAGTTTAACTAGCAGCAACTCTTTATTCCCTACTTTGTTACACTACAGATTAGTTGGTGAATGATTTAACACCTTTTTAACAGTTTTATCACAGTGTGCAGTAAAGCTTTCATGGCACAGTCAAATCTGAGACCAAGTCCAATGGAAATGTTTCACATGTCTTTCCAAATATGAAAAAATACACAGAATATTTAATAAGGATAAAGTAATCAGGGTTTTGACTAATGACTGCTCGAAATCCATCACTAAAAGTGTGTAAAATGTTACACCTCCGCCTTCATCCACATTGTTTGCTCACAGGTTGTGATGTCTTACCTGTCCTTCCTCTGCGCTCGTCTTCTGGATCTGCGGAACGAGAGCAGAGCAGCTCGGGTCATACAGGGCGCCTGGAGGAAATACAGATTAAAGAAACATCTGCAGCTCTACAAGGTCGGTTCAATGTTTGGCACAACTGCAAAGTGATTCAGATTTCTTTGCAAATTCAGCTCAGCCAGACCATTTAGCCATTTATGTCTGGATGGAATCCAGATTCATTTTGATTACCGTCACTTTAAAAAAAAAAATCTGCCGATTTGTGTGGTTTTTTTTTTTTTGCCACTTTCTTTCCTTTCCTGCTTTATTTTCTATCATATTTGGCTTTATTGTTCGTTCCTTTTGGTGGTTGCAATAAAAAAACCTCATAGTGGCAGTTGTTAAGTCATGTTTGCACTATTGTTGTTCCACGTGGACTTTATTTTTGAAATAAGTACTCTCACTGCTGTATTTGTGATATTAGCTACAATATTTGTATGAAACAGTTAACTGGAGATAAATTAAACAAATGCTGTGCAATAGTTATCTCATTTATCATTTCCTATTGTATTTAAATAAGCTTTGTGTTATTGTATTTGTGTAAAATAGTCACCGAGCAATGTGCTGTCTTTGAATTATTAAAAAGGTCAGTCAGGTGCACAAACCTAAAAGTCAGTTTTTCATTTAATAGATTAATTATAGCCGCTGTAAGCAGGAAGGAGACAGAGCGGGCTCGTACTGATGGACATGCAGAGAATTATCACATGAATTTGCAGAAATGTAAAATTGATGAACAATTATAAGACTTGGTTCTTTCTTTCTTTCTTTCTTTCTTTTGGACACAGGAAAGAGACATGGCTGCCATGAAAATCCAGTTAGTTGTGAGGAGTTTTCTCCAGAAGCGCAGAGCTACGAGGCAGAATCAAGCTGCCGGTCTCATCCAATCAGCCTGGAGGGGTTTCTTAGCCCGCAACAGGCTGAGGCTCCAAAAACAGGCTCAACTTCGGGCTCTGCGGCATGAAGCGGCAACCGTCATCCAGGTGAGTGTTAATTACACGGAGTTACATTGTGTGATGAGGAAAAGTGTTGACGAAATATAAAAGACCGAGTTGTACACGATGACCCATTTAGAATTCACATCCTGAATTCACATTTTGTTGGTGAACCATTTGCTCAAATCTCAACGTCTGTCCATTTTTGTTGCGGCAAGGCCACCTGCTTCCCAACGAAGCCTGCCTGTGTAACTGCTCTTTGAATATTTTTCTTATCTCGTCCATGCAGGCTCAATGGAGGATGCTTTCGGCCACGAGGGCTCACCAACGCCTTCGATACTACGCCATTGTTGTCCAAGCACAATGGCGAATGAGGAGGGCAGCCGCTGCTTACGGAAGAATTCACCGGGCGGTAACGGTCATTCAGAGGCACTCGCGAGCACGGGCTCTGGCAAAAAGAGATCGGGAACATTATCTCGCCCTTAGAGCTGCGGTGGTGAAAATACAGGGAGGGTACAGAAGATGGAAAACCCGGAAAACGGAAGAGGAAAACCGTGCTGCCACGGTGATACAAGCCGTGTTTAAGAAGTGGTATGAGGAAAGAGTGTCCGCAAGAGCTGTTGCTGCTGTAAAGATTCAGTCTTGGTACAGAATGCACGTGTGTCGCCATCAATACGGAAAGATCAAGAGAGGCTCGGCGCTCATTCAGGCCCAGTGCAGAGGTCGCGCACAGCGGCGGCGCTTTCAGGTGCTGAAGCTGCGGCGCCGCTCGGCTGTTGTCCTCCAGAGCGCCTTCAGAGGGCAGGCTGTCAGGAAGCAGGTGAGGGAAATGAGATGCGCTGCGGTCGTAATCCAGCGCTGGTTCAGGGCCTCCGTGGAGGGGCACGCGGAAAGGCAGATGTTTGCGAGGATGCGGTGCGCCGCCATTACCGTACAGGCAGCTTATCGGGGACAAGTGGCTCGGGAGTCGCTGAGAAAACGGCACGAGTCGGCGACGGTAATCCAGGCAGCTTTCAGGATGCACGCGGCCCGGCGGCGCTACCGCGTCGTGAGAAAAGCTGCGGCTGTGATTCAGCAGAAGTACAGAGCCGCCGCGTTGGCTCTCCAGACAAAGAAGGATTATGATGCGCTTAGGAATGCTGCACTTGTCATACAAGCAAACTGGAGAGGCCGAGCTGACAGGAAGGCGACGGCGAAGCGGCATCAGTGTGCAACACGGATACAGGCTCACTACCGTCGCCACGCGGCGCAAGCGGAGTACAGAGCCAAGAAGGCCTGTGTCGTGGTCGTACAGCGTCGCTATAGAGCTCACGTGGCTGGAAAGGAGGCGAGGAACGCATACCTGCAGACGAGAGCAGCCTGTGTGACACTCCAAGCTGGATTCAGAGGCGCGAGGGTGAGGGCGGAGCTGAGGAGAGACCACTGGGCAGCGACTGTCATTCAGTCTTCAGTGAGGATGTTTTTATGTCGGAAACGATATTTCCTCCTGCAAAGTGCCGCGATTATCACCCAGAGCCGATACAGAGCTCTTCTGGTCTGCAGGGCACAGCGGGAAGAATACCGTGCGCTAAAGCAGGCCACCGTAAAAATACAAGCCGCGTACCGAGGATTCAGAGTGAGACGAGTTCTAAAGGAGAGGCACAACGCTGCCAGAGCAATCCAAGCGCACTTCAGGATGCACAGAATGCACATGGCTTACCTCGCCACCAAGTGTGCTGCCGTCATTATTCAGGAGCGCTACCGGGCCAAGGTGCTCAGGAATCAACAGATGCAGAGGTACGGGGCAATGAAATGTGCAGCGGTGCTCATCCAGGCGGCATACCGCGGCCACAGGGCGAGGAGCAAGGTTGTAGAGATGCACCGAGCAGCCACAATCGTTCAGAGAAAGTTTCTCACTGTTCGGGATAGAAATAGGTTCCGAGCTCTCAAGGCGGCAGCTTTGGTTTGTCAGCGGCGGTACAGAGCCGTGACTCTGGCAAGAAGAGACCGTTTGGACTATCTGTCAAAGCGCACAGCAGTCATTCGTCTGCAGGCGGCCTGCAGAGGGCGTGGGGTCAGGAGGCAGTTGCGTATGCAGCATACGGCAGCGGTAACAATTCAGTCCCACTTCCGAAAGCACCAGCAGAGAACCTACTACAAGACCCTCCTCTGGGCTGCCGGTGTTTTGCAAGCACGTTACAGAGCCAACAAGGAAATGAGAGAGGAAACGCAGGCCCTGAGTGCTAAGAGACATGCTGCGGTTATCTTACAAGCTGCCTTCAGAGGAATGAAATCCAGACGACTCTACAAACAAAGGCATCGGGCTGCCGGAGTTATCCAGAGAGCTTACAGAGCACACTGTGAACACCAGCAGTACCTGACCTTAAAATCCTCCGTCCTCACCGTTCAGCGGAGGTATCGGGCCACTGCAGCAGCAAAGGTACAAATGCAAAAATACCAGACGATGCTTAGTGCTGCTGTTGTCCTCCAAGCAGCCCACAGAGGTCAGCAGGTCAGGAAGCAGGTTGCTCGCTGGCACCAGGCTGCCACTGTGATCCAGTCTGCCTTCAGAAAGCACAGCGAGGAAGTCAAATTCCAGGCCATGCGTCTGTCCGCCATCATCATCCAGAGATACTATCGCTCCTGTGTTCTTCAGAGGCGACAGAGAGAGATCTTCCTCAGAGCCAGACATTCTGCCATCGTTCTTCAGGCAGCTTTCAGAGGTCATCGGGTGAGAACCAACGTTGCCAGGATGCAGAGGGCAGCTGCTGTTATTCAATCCAACTTTAAGAGGCATAGACAGCAGTCAACCTTCAGGAAACAACGCTGGGCAGCCTGCGTCTTACAGCAGAGGTTCAGAGCTCAGAGACGGAGAAACTCTGAGGTGAAACATTATCAGGAAGTTATGAAAGCCGTCGTTAATCTTCAAGCTGCCTTCCGTGGAATGAAATCCAGAAGAATAATCAAACAAAGGCATCATGCAGCTTGTGCTATCCAGAGAGCTTATAGAGGCTTCTCTGAACGCAGGCAGTATCTGAAATTGAAATTGTCGGTCCTTACTATTCAGAGAAGATATCGGGCTGCTGTTACAGCTAAAGGCCAAAGAACACAATACCTGGAAATGCGCAGCGCAGCAGTCCTCGTCCAGGCAGCATACAGAGGTCAGCAGGTCAGAAAGCAGGTTGCTCGCTGGCATCAGGCTGCCACTGTGATCCAGTCTGCCTTCAGAAAGCACAGAGAAAAGGTCAAATTCCAGGCCATGCGTCTGTCCGCCATCATCATCCAGAGATACTATCGCTCCTGTGTTCTTCAGAGGCAACAGAGAGAGAACTTCCTAAAAATGAGATATTCTGCCATCGTTCTTCAGGCAGCTTTCAGAGGTCATCGGGTGAGAACCAAAGTTGCCAGGATGCAGAGGGCAGCTGCTGTTATTCAATCCAACTTTAAGAGGCATAGACAGCAGTCAACCTTCAGGAAACAATGCTGGGCAGCCTGCGTCTTACAGCAGAGGTTCAGAGCTCAGAGACGGAGAAACTCTGAGGTGAAACATTATCAACAGTGCAGAAAAGCAGCCGTCGTGTTACAGGCTGCATATCGTGGAATGAAATTGAGGCAGAAGATCAAACAAAGGCATCGGGCTGCCGGAGTTATCCAGAGAGCTTACAGAGCACACTGTGAACACCAGCAGTACCTGACCTTAAAATCCTCCGTCCTCACCGTTCAGCGGAGGTATCGGGCCACTGCAGCAGCAAAGGTACAAATGCAAAAATACCAGACGATGCTTAGTGCTGCTGTTGTCCTCCAGGCAGCCCACAGAGGTCAGCAGGTCAGGAAGCAGGTTGCTCGCTGGCACCAGGCTGCCACTGTGATCCAGTCTGCCTTCAGAAAGCACAGAGAGGAAGTCAAATTCCAGGCCATGCGTCTGTCCGCCATCATCATCCAGAGATACTATCGCTCCTGTGTTCTTCAGAGGCGACAGAGAGAGATCTTCCTCAGAGCCAGACATTCTGCCATCGTTCTTCAGGCAGCTTTCAGAGGTCATCGGGTGAGAACCAACGTTGCCAGGATGCAGAGGGCAGCTGCTGTTATTCAAGCCAACTTTAAGAGGCATAGACAGCAGTCAACCTTCAGGAAACAACGCTGGGCAACCTGCGTCTTACAGCAGAGGTTCAGAGCTCAGAGACGGAGAAACTCTGAGGTGAAACATTATCAGGAAGTTATGAAAGCCGTCGTTAATCTTCAAGCTGCCTTCCGTGGAATGAAATCCAGAAGAATAATCAAACAAAGGCATCATGCAGCTTGTGCTATCCAGAGAGCTTACAGAGGCTTCTCTGAACGCAGGCAGTATCTGAAATTGAAATTGTCGGTCCTTACTATTCAGAGAAGATATCGGGCTGCTGTTACAGCTAAAGGCCAAAGAACACAATACCTGGAAATGTGCAGCGCAGCAGTCCTCGTCCAAGCAGCATACAGAGGTCAGCAGGTCAGAAAGCAGGTTGCTCGCTGGCATCAGGCTGCCACTGTGATCCAGTCTGCCTTCAGAAAGCACAGAGAAAAGGTCAAATTCCAGGCCATGCGTCTGTCCGCCATCATCATCCAGAGATACTATCGCTCCTGTGTTCTTCAGAGGCAACAGAGAGAGAACTTCCTAAAAATGAGATATTCTGCCATCGTTCTTCAGGCAGCTTTCAGAGGTCATCGGGTGAGAACCAACGTTGCCAGGATGCAGAGGGCAGCTGCTGTTATTCAATCCAACTTTAAGAGGCATAGACAGCAGTCAACCTTCAGGAAACAACGCTGGGCAGCCTGCGTCTTACAGCAGAGGTTCAGAGCTCAGAGACGGAGAAACTCTGAGGTGAAACATTATCAACAGTGCAGAAAAGCAGCCGTCATGTTACAGGCTGCATATCGTGGAATGAAATTGAGGCAGAAGATCAAACAAAGGCATCGGGCTGCCGGAGTTATCCAGAGAGCTTACAGAGCACACTGTGAACACCAGCAGTACCTGACCTTAAAATCCTCCGTCCTCACCGTTCAGCGGAGGTATCGGGCCACTGCAGCAGCAAAGGTACAAATGCAAAAATACCAGACGATGCTTAGTGCTGCTGTTGTCCTCCAGGCAGCCCACAGAGGTCAGCAGGTCAGGAAGCAGGTTGCTCGCTGGCACCAGGCTGCCACTGTGATCCAGTCTGCCTTCAGAAAGCACAGAGAAAAGGTCAAATTCCAGGCCATGCGTCTGTCCGCCATCATCATCCAGAGATACTATCGCTCCTGTGTTCTTCAGAGGCGAGAAAGAGAAAAGTTTCTTAAAATGAAGCGATCCGCCGTCACCCTTCAGGCAGCGTTTCGAGGCTGGCGTGTCAGGAGGGACATAAGCCGACGAAATCGAGCCGCAACTGTGATCCAGTCGCGCTGGAGATGCTCAGTGCAAAGGCGTATCTTCCAAAGGATGCGTGAGGCGGCCATGAAACTTCAGCGGAGGGTCCGCGCTCTGCAGCGTGGCACGTTGGAGAGGAACAACTTTACCCGGATGAGGAACGCTGCCACAACACTTCAGAAACACTGCCGAACCTGGATTGCAAGACAACAGGTAATGGGTCTTATTTAAAGTTCATACTTTGATAGAACCTTTTTTTTTTTTCCTGACACCCAGAAAACCTTTAGTTTGCATTCACAAACCTTGTTGAAACTTGAAAACTGCTTATTAAAGTGGTAATTTGATATAGTGGATAGATGAAATTAAAATGAATATACTGAAATGAAAGGAAACCACTGACTGCCTGGAGAGAAGCTGACCATATTTCTGTGTGATTTGTAGTAAACTGACTATGAAAAGTGTGAACTTGAGGTCATAGTCCTTTGCATGCTACTGTGTTCCAGGTACAAGAGCGAGCCAAGGCCGAGAGGAGGCTCCGCTTTACGTCTGCGGTCTTCCACCATCTCAGCGCCATAAAGGTCCAACGAGCTCTGAGAGCCCACTGGGCTTTGGAGTCGGCCAAAAGACAAATCCATTCTGTCATCGCCATACAGGTACAGGGACATGGAGCCCACGGCACCGGTTTTCAAAGCGCAATCTGTCACCCACAAGCACTTCTGTTTTTTTTTGTTTTTTTTGCTGTTTATTTTGCAGGGACAATGCACACTAATCAACAGTAAAACTGTAAGTTAGCCAGAGAGGCTAATTTTCATCTGCTGTCCCGGCCAGAGTGTTTGAAGGCAGCCTAAAATTTCAAATAACGTAATGAAATTAAGATTCTTCGATAAACAGTCAGTAATGTATAGACAAAAACAATTCACATATAAGAAAAAAAAGTGTACCTACCGAATAAGCGCATATATATATATATATATATATATATATATATATATATATATATATATAAATAATTAAATTATAAAAAAAAAAAATACTGAGGCACATAACATACATCAACACTGAACAAGACAAATGCACATACAGGGGAAACAAGCAGGCAGGACAGACAGTACATTGATGCTGCATACCTGATTGGCAACAAGCCGTTCCTTCAGCCTGTGTTTGAATGTTCTGTACGTATTTTCTGTGCATATGTGTGATGGCAGAGCATTCCACGAGTTTGCTGAAGTCACAGAAAATGCAGATTTGCTAAAAGAGCTGATGACTTTAATGAATTGGTGAAAAGCACAACCTCTTCCTTCAACGGTCGCCTTCCTTTGCCCCCAGCGATGGGTGAGGTCGAGGCAGCAGAGGAGGCGGTACCTGGAGGACCGGAGGAAGGTGCTTGTCGCCCAGAGAGCGGTGAAGCGCTGGTTAGGTCGCCGCCACAAGGCTGCGTCCGTCATCCAGGAGGCCGTCCGCAAGTTCCTCCTTCTAAAGCGCCAGGAGAGGGTTCAACAAGGCATCGTCAAAGCCCAGGTACTACAGCCACTGGTGGATTTGGTACAAATGACTTCTGTACTCTTAAAGGGAAGGTTCGCACCGGACTATTGTTGTAAGACGCACTTGAAAAAGTGTCAATATGAATATTGAAACCCTCATTCCTCCTCTTCGTGCTCCTTCTTAATGTTCTTTCAGTGGAATTGATGAAGGACAACATTCAAAATCCTCTTTCTGTGTGCAAGTATCTTCCAAAGTTAGTCGATCTAGTAGCTAATATCCCTAATGGTATATTTGTTCTAACCAAAACTCAAAATGTCCTTCATTAAAACTCTTGGCAGGATGTCTGTAGGGAAACGTGAGAAGATAGTGTAACATCGCAATCTTTGGTTTGAATGAATTGTATTTGAAAGTCCAAGGCCAATAACATTTAATTGAGTTGATATACCACTTCAATCCGCACACAGTTTCCTCCCTTTGGCGTAGAATCGTCAACATCCTCTGATCCGATGCACTCTGTCGTCGTCTCCCCCCCCCCCCCCTCTAGGCTCTGTGGAGAGGACACCGCTCCCGCCGACTGAATGACAACGCCAAGTTGGTGAAATTAAGACACCGCTTACGCAAAGTCTCCGCCGGTGTCCAGGAGAAGGACAAGCTGTGCAACAAGACGTCGTCTGCCCTGGACTACCTCCTTCGATACAAACACTTCTCCTATATTCTCGAGGCCCTGAGAAACCTCGGTAAGGTTTGCCGTCTCTGGCAATTCACCCACACGTTTTTTTTCCGCCACACTTGGTTTCCAAAGCAAGTGTGGCGGTATGAGACTGTTCAGGTTTATTTTAACCAATGCAACCGGTCTGCTGTCATGGTGAATCTGCATCGCTGAGCTTGAACTTCTTGGCAATTCATTCTTCACGATACAGTATTCCTGTTCTGGTGGAATCCGTTTTTAATATCAGACTACATCAGAATTCCTAAAAAAAAAAAAAAAAAAAAAGGGCTGGAACTAATTATTTTCATTATCAATTATAAACTAATCAATGAATCAAGAAAAGTTAAGTCCTTCAAAGATTAGTTCCAGAATTAAACATAATTTTGATAATTTGGGACAGCTGTGATGAACAGACATTGGTACACGGTTCAGGGACTTGAGTTTGTTGTTCTATTGGTATTACAGTTATTTCAAACAGCTGATTGTCTGGGCAGGTCATGACCCCCCAATTGTAACCACGGAAACTGAGAAACGGGATGACTTTTAGGAAGTGTGGGAGAAGAAGTTCCTCCTCTGTTGTCTTTTGATTTTGTGTTGTAATGGTAAAAGTGCTTGTGTCGTCAAGATGAGACAACACAAGCAAGATGAGACTGAGTTCATGACATAAGAAAGCAGTTGACGTGTGTTCCCAAATTCTAATGTGTGTAATCTAAAAAGCCAACTAAGTGTGTGTACCTCATGGATTGAGAGCTGTGAAGTATCCCTGGCTCATACTTGATTCTGATCATGTGAGCGTGATCTCGGGTGTCTTTTCAGTGGTGCAGTTTGTGTGAGTGCTAACAGAAGACCGTGTGTGTGTGTGTGTGTGTGTGTGTGTGCGCGTGTGCGTGTGTGCACAGAGACCGCCACCAGACTGTCCCCAGAGTGCTGTGAGCGGCTGGTTGAGAGCGGAGCCACCAACGTCATCTTCACACTCATCCGCTGCTGCAACAGGAGCGTCCCTTGCATGGACGTCATCACCTACTCCATCCAGATCCTCCTCAACCTCTCTAAGGTACAAACCCAGACCCGCTCTGTTTATCTTTCCCACCCTCAGCATGAGAGCCTGATTTACTTTTTTTATCATGGCAGCATACGTAATGTGAAATGGGGAAATATTCTGATCAGTTGACTTTGAGACCAAGGGTCCTTCCACTTGAAAAGCTACACTTCTGTCCTTGAGGTATGAAGGTATAAAGATACGGATTTTAGTCTTGCTCATTACTTCACGGTTAGGGAGGGGCCAAAGGACTGCATTTTCAAATCCAAGCAGACTTTTACATATACTCTTTGAGCAAAAGAAACCCCCAATATTTACTCATTTTGGTGAAATTTGACTGAAATTGTTTAGTTGATATGATTTAGCTTAAAATTCTTGCGTTAGACTTGTAATTTCCACCAACCATAACATTTTCTTGAAATTAACAAACATTTAGATAGTTGGTTCTGCCATCAGCTGTTTGTCCTCATTTGTAAGTGAGTAAACCGTAATCTTTTGCAGTTTGTTGGTTTTAATGGAACCTTGCAGTTATTTCGACTATTTTCAAAACATAAAGTCCCAGTCCCAAGTTAGAGCGTTTTTAGCTTCTGTATTGTGACGTAATCCCCAGTGAAAACGGCACATTTGAGCGCTGTACATTTACTAGAGGGATTTAAATGAAATCTCTCGCATTTGATTGGACCGCTAGAAAAGTGGGTAGGCTTAGAGTGTATCGCTCCACACACCCCTCCCTTGTCGCTGTAAGTTGCAGATTTATTGATGGATGGATGTCATGATATTTATTATTGGTTTTAAATGGGTCGATACAAGCTTACCTAAGCAAACTTCATGTTTAGTTTTACAGAAAGACGAGATGGTTGGACTTTGATATAAAAATATTAAGAATTGATCAAATTATTTGTAATTGTTTCGCATATATGGTTAAATACACACAGTATGACCAGGGGTGTGATCTAAAGAGTTATTAAGATTTTTATTTTATTATTTAACCTTGACTTTAAGATATACAAAGGAAATGGAGTATTTTTGCTTCAGAGAAAGAAAAAAAAATAAGGGAAAACTTTCCTCAATTCAGTTGCAGAAACTTTGGGCATTCCAACCTTTTTTCCCAGAATGTTTGTTTTTATTGATTTTTTCACTTTGCTTTGTGGACTTTAAGCTTGACTTGCAAGATAATCAGCTAGACTGTGGCAAAAACATGTTTGCAGTAGCCTTATCCTTTTATATCTAGTTTTTCTTTTCCCTATTTTAATTTGTTTTGAACAGTATGTATTGTCATGTTCCATTTTTTTTTATCTTTTGCCTCCGACAGCAGAACCATGATTGTTTTTGGGGAATGTTGTTCAGGCATTCTTGTTCACCAACAATCGAAGAACATCTTTTCTTCAGTGAATAATGTCTAGAGGAGAAATACATGGGCACCTTGATTTAATGTTGTGTACAGCTTTCCATTACAAAGAGGGTACAGTTAGAGTTGGGTTGATTAACAAGGCTATCGTTCACTGCCAGTGGTTGACAGTCTCAACCACTGAGCCAAGCATTGTGATTTAAAAGCGTTGCATGCTCTTAGTCTAGTGTTAGCTAACGTGCTAATTAGCACTAAACAAAATGTACATTTGAGGCTGATGGGAATGTCCTTAGTTTTTCAGGTATTTTGTCATAAACCAAAATAATGGCCAAATTACACTTTTGACCTGACGATGGCGCCAGATGATTTGTGCAGGGATCACCAAAATTATTATAACTCATCTTGAGGGCATTGCGACACCAGACACTTTCTATCGCCTTTGCATACTTTTCTCAAGTCTTCTTTCCTTTGTCTGATCAAGTGGTTAACTGGGTTTAATGCCATGTTTGTACTTTCTTGCTCTCTTTCTTTCCCTCTGCTCCATACACTCAAAATGTCCTCCCTCAGTACCACAAGACCATCGAGGCAGTGTATTCGGTGGAAAACTTTGTGGAGACGCTGCTGGACCTGCTGCAGAGATACAGGGAGAAGGCCGGGGATAAAGTGGCAGAAAAGGGCGGCGGCATCTTCACCAAGGCCTGCTTCCTTCTCGCTCTCCTCCTTCAAGACAAGCACCGTGCTGTGGTTCGTAGCGACTATAACAATATGACTTTTGAAATACTGGATATTATTCCAATAGTTTAAGAACATTTTAATGTCTAATTCAACAGGAAATATGGCTATTATAGCTTTGTAAATGTAATGCAATTTTTTTCTTTTAGGAGGTTATGAAGCTACCCATGGTATTGGATCGAATACGCAGTATTTACCGTCTCACTACTCGCAAACACAAGATGGACGCTGAAAGAACTGTTATGAAACAGAAAATGAACGCATCGATGAACGGAAGCTTCTTTGTCCAAGCAACGCCTCGTAAATCCCGCCCTGGGCCAATGTATGTATATGTGTGGATATATATTACTGTATTTGTCAGAGATATACAGCTTGTATGTGTTTGTAGCGGTAATTGACGTCCCGTTTTTTGTTTTTCAGATTTGCACCGGATTGGGTTCTCAGGAAAGACAAGCTCAAAGATATTGCAGACCCTCTCAGGGCCATTGAGATGGTGGCAAACACACTCCGCATTGTGTTGTAAATAGATCTGCTTTTAAATCTTGATTCGTCTCATTTTTTTTTACTTAAAAAAATATTTTGTATAGTTTGGTTTTCACATTTCCATATTTTGCCTGTATATAATAAAATGGATTTGTTTCTTAAGTGTGTGTGTGCTCTTTCTAGCGTTACCTGACAAAATATATATGCATGATTGTTGTTTTCTAACAGCAATAAACCCATAGGGAAAATAGACTTGAAATCATACATCCTTACCATTCTGTAGTGCAGATTTATCCATGTTTATCCTGAGCGGCTCCAAGGTAGAGGGTCGGCCACTAATGAAAGATCCCCGGATCTTACAGTTCGCATATCGAAATGCCCATGTGTGGGTAAATGAGCGTTTATATCCTGATGGGCAGTATGCACCCTGTATGGCAGCCTCTACCATCAGTGTATTAATGTGGGAGACATGAAGTGTAAAGCGCTCTGAGTGGTTGGAAGACTGGAAAGGTGCTATATTAATGCATGTCCATTTGCCATTTATGAAATTCTGCATTGAAACATGGATGTACTTGCAGGTAACGAGAGTATAAAATAGAATATAATAGAAAGTTTGTTTTATTTAGCTTTGTGCTTCAAAGTAAAATCTTGTGATGTGGTACGTATGAAAAGGCAGACTGATTTGATTTGTACCTGTACACTGGCCCTGTGAGTCTGGCGACCTGTCCGGGGTGTTCCCTGCCTTCGCCCAATATCAGCTAGGATCGGCTCCAGGGTTTGTGCTTGCATCCAATTAAAACATGATCATACGTGAAATGGCCGCGACCTCTTAACAGTGCATTATGGTGGCACATAATGTGTACATTTAGAAGCTGCCACCACAGAAACAATTAAACGTTAGATCTAGATTACCAAACAAACGTTAGGTTTGGTCAACAAAACGCTTAGATTACATAATTATTTGAAGCCCAACCATATTATTTGCTCCTACAACTAAGTAAGTAAACTCAACAACACTTTGAGACACAAGGAAGGAAGGAGAAAATAGACTTTTTTTCATTAAAATTAGTTTTATTAAAATTGTTACAGATGACAGCACTGAATTGGGGACAGATAACTGACGCAACACTGTTGCAGTGTTTGTCTCCCTCTGTCCTCTGGTTAATCATTTACATATTTGTCCAGCCAGCTCATGTGACTTCTAGTCAATTAAAGGTTTTACTGGCAAGAGGGCAACGTCATCACACCATCAAAACACCCACACAATCTCAGTGTACCAATGGATCTTTCCTTGGTACGCCTGAAGTCAAGTTCATTACTATGGGCTGAATTTAAATCCAATAGTTTCCTTGTGAAATTTCATCATATATGAGCTAATGGACACATTTTGTTAATGGCAGGAATTACTTTAAAGCGTAGTACATACACACCAGTGGTGGAAGAGGTACTCTGATCCTTTGCTGATGCAAATGTAACAATACAAGGCAAAAAAAATAACTCGTAAAAATCCTCATACCAGATATAGTATTACATATCAGATTGTTAATGAATTGATGTGTTAGCATCATTTTACTGTTGCAGTTGATTGAGGTGGAGCTAGTTTTAAATACTTTGGTTGGGCCCCACGACAGGGCACAGGATGAATCGGAAGGGCCATGAAATGATTAATAGAAGAGGAATTGAGAAAATAAACGATGTAATTTGTATAGATCATTGTACCTCTCTAAGAGGTGCAATGTGTAGTACCTGGCCACCACAACAAATAGGGGTCAGCATTTCCCCTCTACTACTGGGTCCTGTCGCGGCAAAATTTACCTTACCAGGTGTTAAGTCTTTTTAATGGTCCATCCATCCATCCATTTTCATCCGCTTATCCGGGGTCGGGTCGCGGTGGCAGCAGGCCTAGCAGGCCGGCCCAGGCTTCCCTCTCACCCGCAATACGTTCCAGCTCATTCTGGGGGATCCCGAGGCGTTCCCAGGCCAGCTGGGAGATATAATCCCTCAAGCGTGTCCTGGGTCTTCCCCGGGCCCTCCTACCAGTTGGGCGTGCCTGGAAAACCTCTAACGGGAGGTGTCCAGGAGGCATCCTGATTAGATGCCCGAACCACCTCAGCTGACTCCTTTCGATACGAAGGAGCAGCGCCTCAACTCCAAGTTCCCTCCTGATGTTAAAGCTACCCTATCTCTAAGGCTGAGCCCAGCCACCCTACGGAGGAAACTCATTTCGGCCGCTTGTATCCGAGACCTCGTTCTTTCGGTCACGACCCAGAGTTTGTGACCATAGGTGAAAGGTCGTAACGTCGACCACCCGATAAATTGAGAGCTTTGCCTTCCGGCTCAGCTCCCTCTTCACCAAGACGGTCCGGTGCAGCGCCTGTTTTACTGCTGCAGCCGCACCGATCCGCCTGTCGATTTCTCACTCCATCTTACCCTCACTCGTGAACAAGACTCCGACATATTTGAACTCCTTTGCTTGCGGTAGGCCCTCCGTCCCCATCTGGAGGTAGCAATCCACCGGTTTCCGGCAGAGCACCCTGCCCTCAGATTTGGATGTGCTTACTCTCATCCCCGCCGATTCACACTCGGCTGTAAAACACCCCAGTGAATGCTGGAGGTCACGGTCTGAGGAGGCCAACAGGACCACATCATCAGCGAACAGCAGAGAGGCGATCCTGAGACCCCCGAACCTGATGTTCTCCACCCCCCGGCTGCGCCTAGATATCCTGTCCGTGAAAGTCACGAACAGGACCAGTGATAAAGGACAGCCCTGGCGGAGGCCAACACTCACTGGGAAGGCATCTGACTTATTGGCGAGAATACGAACACAGTTCCTACTGCAGTCGTACAGAGACTGGATGGCCCATTGCAACGGGTCCGGCACCCTATACTCCCGCAGCATCCCCCACAAAACCTCTCTAGGGACCCGGTCGAAAGTCTTCTCCAAGTCCACAAAGCACAGGTAGACTGGTTGGGCAAACTCCTAGGACCCTTCCACTAGTTTTGCGAGGGTACAGAGCTGGTACACTGTTCCACGACCGGGACGGAATCTGCACTGCTCCTCTTGAATCCGAGGTTCGACAAACGGTCAGAGCCTCCTTTCCAGCACCCTGGAATAAGCTTTCCCTGGGAGCCTGAGTAGTGTAATACCCTGATAGTTCGAGCACACTCTCCGGCCCCCTTTTTTGAAAATGGGAACCACCACCCCGGTTTGCCAGTCCATGGGCACTGTTCCTGACCCCCATGCGACATTAAAAAGGCGTGTCAGCCAAGACAGCCCAACAATGTCCAGCGCCTTCAGCATCTCAGGGCGGATCTCATCCACCCCTGGTGCCTTGCCACCAAGGAGCTTTTTGACTACCTCAGCGGCCTCAGCCAGGGATATGGGTGCGACCCCACCCCCTCCCAAGTCTTCAGGCGCTGCCTCCTCTCCAGGGGACATGTTGGCTGGGTTTAGGAGTTCCTCAAAGTGCTCTTTCTACCGCCCCAAGATGTCTCCTGTCCAGGTCAGCACCCCCCCCCCCCCGCTGAGAACAGCCTGGGGTAGGCCCTGCTGTCCCCCTTCCTGAGCCGTCGGTTTTGCCAGAACCTCCTTGAGGCCAACCGAAAGTCCTTCTCCATTGCCTCCCCGAACTCCTCCCATGCCAGAGTTTTAGCCTCCGCGACCACCGCAGCTGCAGCCCTTCTGGCCTGCCGGTACCTCTCAGCTGCTTCAGGAGACCCCTGGGCCCACCAGGCCCGAAAGGCCTCCTTCTTCAGCTTGACGGCTTCCCTCACCCCCAGTGTCCACCACCGGGTTCCCGGTTTGCTGCCACGACAGGCAGCGATGACTTTTCGGCCACAGCTCCTAGCGGCTGCGTCCACAATAGAAGCTTTGAACACGGTCCACTCGGATTCCATGTCCCCAACCTCCTTCGGGGTATGTATTTTCATATTTCAAACAATCTAAATGTTCACAGACCTTGTACCTTTAACTTGATTGACAAGCCATCGGGGCAGCTCTACTTCCTAGTCCTGTCACTGCTCTACAGTGACTCACTAGCGCCTCTCTAGGTGCAAGTGGTATTACAATACAGGACAGGCCTGGGCTAGCTGGTTAGCATGCTCATTTTAGTAGCAAAACAAACCACAGACGTCCCTGGCACAACATCAAAACTCTTACTTCTTCACATTCTGTTGATAAGGGTTTTTGTTTTTATAAGAGTTATGGTGAGAGCTTACACATTTCACTTTTAAGCCTTAAACTGTTATTTAAATGTAACCATCTGAAAGATTTAGAATGGAAATTTCTCTTGAACCTAGAAAGGGAACCCAGACCTTTTTTTAAAGGTGCCACAAGAAAGAAAGAAAGAAAGAAAGAAAGAAAGAAAGAAAAGACCAGGAAGCACAATCTTTAAAAATTGCCGTATTTTATAAGCTTATATGTTTCAAATGTTAAATCTTCATCTGTAAAGTAACTAGTAACTAGCTGTCACCAAACAGAAGTGGAGTAAAATGCAAAGTAGCATAAAATGTAAGTACTAAAGTAAAGTACTGCAATACTTCCAGCAATGTTATAGTAATGTTTTTAGTATGTGCAGAATGATGTTTATTTAGTATCTGTTATACTGAATAACTCATCCCCAATGATTTCAAAGTTTTATTAAGAATATATTAAAAATAAATCTTTAAAAAGAGAACTGTTGTGCTCAAAAGCATTGCAGGCCAGACTAATAAATATGACTGTCTGCTCTATTTAATGGACAACTATTAGTTATAGACTCTTGAATGAAAAACAAACATCTACTTAGATAGAAACTGAGTAATGCCTCCACCGACTTCAACAGTATCTTTGTATAATTCAAATAAGTACATTTACATACATTTGCATACAGATGTAATCTTTCAGAAATGTCATTTATCAGATTTGGGTTCATGAAATAAGTCTGATATGCTGCAGCTTTAACCTCTTGATTAAACAGAGTCTCTTCTTCAAAACAGAAAAATGCAACGTTGCAAGTGTTTCAGACACCGTGCGCCTCAACACTCATGTACCAGACAATCAACTAAGAAAAGGACAAAAGTTGAGGTTTTATTGCATCAATCTTAGAGACACTCTTCGAGGGAAGGCAGAAGTTGAGCGTTTAGCAAACGGACAGTGGAGTGATCCCTTCCCAACATGTGGAGGTAAATCATTATTTTTTTGCCCACTTGCTCCATATCTAGGGAAATGATGGGAAAAGATGATCTATGACCCAATTGTCAGATGTCTCCACAGTGCACTGCAATCTTAGATGGCTTGATTTGCTCAGTTTACCTTGCCCTGATACAAATTATCTTTGTGTTGTAAGTAAATAGAAGTGATAGTCTTAGTGTTTAATATTTTCATATAAATGATTGTAACTTAAGACATTTTCACCAGGAATTCAACATAAAACTAAAAGAAAGTTGCATTAACACCTCTCTAAAAGGGATGCAAAAAAGGCCTGAACATTAAAACCTTTATAAAAGTAGCTGTGTATTAAACTGTATTATTTTTGCTAGGTTGACACCAATAAACTGGCAGTGTGTACATACACAGACTTCTATAAGAAAAAGACAGAGAAAGCTTTTTCCCGACTGACTCATTTATTTTTATTTTTGGAGGGTGAGCCTTACCAAACCTGCATCAATGGGGAATGGATTGGACAGATGAGGTGTCTAAGTAGGTAACAATTCCCAGACATGTTTCATGTTGCATTCTGTGAGGTATTTTCATATGTAAAACTGATATTCTGGTTTCCAGTGTTTGCACATAGTGCCTTGATTAATATTAACAGAATATATCAGTTGTACAGGGCCATTACACAGAGTGTAGCATTTTTTTAGGTCTTATAGCTTCAATCTAAAAAGTTTTACAATTAAATAATATAACAGTATGTCTTTCATAGTTGGCTGGCCAGTAATTATATATAAGTTGAGTATTGTAATACTACATGTTAACGATTACATTTGGGAAGATGTGCTTATCTTTCAAGCTCCAAATATACTTTTTATCCAAGAAGAGCAATAATTATATAAGCAGTATGCTGTATAGTCATTCCCCATTAATAAAATACTGTTTATCTGTTATCTTTTGCAGAACCCTGCACTCTGGATAGAGAAGCCATGCACTCACATAATATTACCTTCCTATACAGATCTGATGATAAGCTGTATTCACCCCATAATGATCAAATCACTTTCAAGTGTACCAGATGAACAAGACGTGTTGGCACATTGTACATGAATCAGAAGTGTGTTGATGGAGTGATGCACCTGCCCACTTGCCAGTAAAGGTTTTTAGTTAACTGGATGAAACATGAGCTGGATGGGCAACCAAAGTAAAGAGATAGACCAGTGATGTCCTGATCCAGTGTCTATACTTCAGTGCTGAGTGTGGTCATTTTAATAAAACATATATTTTCACTTGTTTTCTGCCTCTATTTGTATGATGAGAGTCAACTCTGTTCAAGCTCAAGTCTTTTCCAAAAGGTTTCACAAATGCCATTTCATTTCTACATGGGTTTCTCTAAGCAGCACTTAACATCATGCACATTGTAATAATATTTTATTTGAAGCAATTACTACTGCTTATTGTTCAGGTAAGAGGGTACAGTTTTTTGCCAGTTTTTGCCCAGGTTGTGCAAATACAGCAACCTCATGTTAAGTGTAGATGATGCAGTGTTCACCTACGATATGTTTGGCCCATGTAACAGGAAGTAGTGTTTTTTTTTTTCTTTTCCTGGTTTTGTGACAAGATGGCTCTGTTCTATTAGAGTGACTGTGATATTGTCTCTATCCATCCTGTATTTTCTGGCCCTCTGCGTGGCAATGCCAGTGTGTATAATTTACTTTTATAGCTTTAAGTATATTTCTGAGGGCTTATTTTGTTAGTTTGTAAGTATAGAAATACTTTGATGACATGTGCAACATGTAACTGATTGAATATGGGTAGATGACACAGGCATTTATGTTTCCATTATTTTGTATGATATATTGACATTTAGTGATTTGTTTAGATTTGCAAGCATGTTTGATTGGGAAAAGTTAAATTAATATTCTAAATCACAACACAGTATTTCATTTTAGTGAAAACTAATATTTGCTTGTATACGTTTTGCCTGTTTTGTAGTTTCACACTTCTCCATATTAAACTTGTTCAAATACAACAAGCTGATCTGTTTCTTGGAGGAAGAGTATGAGGAAGAGTTTAGCTGACTGCAAAGCCCAATAGAGGACACAGAGTTGACATCAGGTCTGAGCAGAACACACACGCTGTTAGGAACATCTTAGCCTTGGCTGTCAAAGGCGCTGAAGATGATGACGAATACACTTTTACAGTTACTCTGCAAAGAACGGTTTTATATTTTTAATTTGTTTATTATGAAAACGGGCTGCACAGTGGTGCAGCAAATATGTGTCAGCCAAACTAACTTCCATCCATCCATTATCCAAACCGCTTATCCTTTTTAGGGTCGCGGGGCGCTGGAGCCGATCCCAGCTGACATTGGGCGAAGGCAGGGTACACCCTGGACAGGTCGCTAGTTCATCACAGGGCAGACATAAAAAGACAGACAACCATTCACGCACACACCTACGGGGAATTTAGAGTCCAATTAACCTGAGCTGCATGTCTTTGGACTGTGGGAGGAAGCCGGAGAACCCGGAGGGAGCCCACGCTGCCACGGGGAGAACATGCAAACTCCACACAGAAGACCCAGACCGGGAGACGAACCCAGACCCCTCTTGCTGTGAGGTGACAGTGCTAGCCACTACACCACCGTGCAGCCCCCAAACTAACTTGTGCCACTTTTCTTGTTAGTTTTGGTCTTTTTATGAGATATAAAACCATTTTTCCCATTTGTAAAGAAAAACAAAAATATCGAAAGTCAACACTTGAAGCACAAAGTGCGTTGAACATTTTGTTCAATCTAGAACCATGTTTTAGTGTTCTAAACCCGACAACATGTGAAACACAGGATGGAAAGCCCGGTCTCCAGTATTAAAGTCTTGTGCTTTGTACGCCCAACCTCCCATCCTGACTTCCTCCAGAGGACTTCTCTGCAGAACATCTCACTTCCTGAATTGGTCAAACATTGCTAGTGAGCATAATCTGGGCAGCAGTTTCTAATCGCACGGCAAAACTAGAATTTAAAACTGTAAATTTATTTAAACAACTTCAACTATTGGATGAAAACATATTCATTCACAGCTTTTGATGAATAAGACTGATAGGACAAATATGCTGCATGCACAAAGGATGCTGTACGTAAGCATATCTGTAATGTCTAGTACTGCAAACAGTTTGTGTGTCGCAATGAGACATGTGTTGTACAATCCCACTGAGCAGTCCATGTTGTGAACCTCAGTGCTCCCTGAAGACTCAAACACGCGGGAATTCTGCTCAGGAAACGTTTGTCTAGAGACCATGCTATTGTCTGTAATCCTTCTGTGTTTCCAACTGTGGGGTCATGTGGAAGTTTCTTCATCACAGATTGGTAAGTAGGAGTCTTTTTATGACTGAAGTGTTATGATTTAGCTTTGTGGAGAAACAGTGTTTAGCTTAAACTGAGGATGTATGCAAAGACAAGAGAAAGACGTCTTGGTAAATTGCATGTTTCGATTTGTGGTATTTCCTTATGACAGGAAGAATTAGTGCATGTGTGTCGGTGATTATATTTGTATACCTACAATTATTTCTATTGTGATGTTTCCATTTAACTCTTAAAAAGTAATGGCACCCAATAAAAGTCCTTCATCTTTTTTGTAGACGTGACTCATAGATATGAGAAGAATAACCTGTACATTACATTGGTATCTAATATGCTGGATTTTCAAATGGCCATGTTTGTGTCCACATATTTCATTAATACTCACTTGTGTAAAAGTGCTGCAGTTTAAGCAAAGGTCAGTTTTTCTGTGCTGTCCTTCCTTTAATTGATTTATTGTTAGCCCCTCAGTGTTGTGGTCATTTTATATTTTCTGTTGTCATGTGTGTTACATGCAGCTGAAAATAACTTTGGATGAGCCAACCCTACTCATTTCTAAAGTACTGTACATGCGCCATATGTGACAATGTGTATCTTCTTTCCCTATGTTGTTCTTTGTTAGCATGCTTAACGCTCCCAGATGTTCCTCATGGCCACATTTCAGAAGACACCAAAAGAATTGATTACCAAGGAGGACATGTGATATATTTCACTTGTGAACCTGGTTACACTACATCAAGTCCAACTATCAGATATGTTTGCACGAGCGAGGGCTGGCTGGCATTCCAACAGGAAACATGCCACCGTAAGTTGAATGACTTTCTGTTCAACACTTTCACCACCAACAGAATGAATGCTGTTGTTGTTGACCCCTGGGTGTATTACATCACGTAGCAAGATTACTGGAAATGGGATTCTGCAAATAATAACATATCTAAAAGAACCATTTCCAGTTTAGACTAAAAAAAGTCTCAATAAAAATGCTGTGTGTGCATTATTCATACTGACGTATCGTCTTAATATATTATAATAATCCTCATACATATAATCATTGGACATTGAATAACTGCATCAAGCATATGTGTAATAAAGTGACTTGAAATCATAAAGCTTTGCGATATTGAATAAAAGACAATCAAATTTCAAAGGCTTTATTTGGTCTTTTTATTGATTGTATTCCGAAACTAGGCCTTTAATTACTAAATGTATAGGGGTGCTAAAAGTTATGAAGGGGCTTTTAGAGAATTTAAGTTGAGAAATTGTCGTGCCAATTTTTGTGTTGATGCAGAAAAAGTAGTTTTGAAAAGAAATGTGAATAGATGTCTTTCAACCACAGAACCAATGAATGCATATGAATACATGCACTGTGTCAACAGTAGCTTCAGGTTTATCAATCTGTGTTTCATCTTGGAAGAAAAAATTCTGTGTCAGATGACTTTCTCAAAAGAGCGACTCACTAGTTATGTGAAGTTTGAATTTAAGGATTATCTCATTCATCTCAGTTACCCAACACTGTCATTGAAGAGCAGTTATGAAAACACCTGAGGAAAAGAAATAAGTGAAACATTGTCAAAATATGAAAAAATGACATTAATGCAGCACACTCTTCCAATCCCTCTTTTTGTAAAATTCTGATCGATTGTAGCAATAAAACAAAAAATGCTACTTATAATAATGTGGAATATTTTTAATCACATCCAGAGTGACAAAACAGAATTTATAGATCACACACAGTGTACTCCCATTACAGTTGTCAACATGTAATAATATTGATAACTGGGATTTCTGTAGCATATCTCTAAAAATGCTTACAATAATTAATTCTGAATAACATAATTTACTATACGTACATTATTATATTACAGACATACAGTATAGATACAAATTACAGAATTATCAGAAAAGCAGAATGTGAAAAATTCCCTTTGAGCAAAGTTTTAGAGGAAGTCAGTGATTCAGAACACTTCTCTGTACTTGGAGCGTTTGACTTATCTATAAGCACACTAGTGTTGTGGTTAATTTGATTCCTACATTACATAGTTTAACTTCTTTCAGTTTTCTCATGTAAAGCAGTTTCATAGCTTTTATCAAACAAAGTGACAATTCAGAGTGTTTTACATCAGCAAGAATGCATGAAGAATGGTATTAAAAAAATATAAGCAAGAAAAACGTCTTTAAATATTAGATAAAATAAAATAAAATACATCAAATGAAATCTAACACAAATAGAATATACCATAAATACAGTTAAAGTGCAGTTACTGTGTATGTATTTTTAACAATTTTTACAATGGACTTTGCACATGTGTCAACACTGTTCATGACACAGTGAATGTGATAAACAAACTGGACAGAAACTATTTCATCACCAGCAGATACTCACAAACATCAGGTAGTCAACTTTAAATAAAACAATTTGTATTGCCCTTAAGGCTGTCGTATATTAGTCATATTATTTGTTTTTGCCTTTGTTGTTGATCCTGTCAGGTCAAACTTGATGTGGTTTATCATAATGTTTCCTGATGTCCGTTCCAAAAGTTTAAATGTTTTCAGAAAGTATGTTATTTTCTGGTTGAAAATCAGACTCCCTTACAGAAATTTAGGAATTAATTTGATTGGATACTAAAGAAATGCATTTTGAAGAGTTTATGAATTGATTATCATTGAACAGAGGATACTCTACATGGACTTTTCTAGAGTTTTTAGTATTGCTTATATGAAGTGCGGGCTGTGTGTGTACCCGTGTGTCATGTTGTATTCATTCAGCCTCGTGCAATCCCACGGGGCAGTCCATGTTATGTCCCTTGGTACGCCCCGAGGACTACAGCTGGGGACAAACACAAAGAATACAGTTTGTCAAAAGAGTTAATCTCAGTTAGACTTTGGCGAAGTAAAATTGTCTTTCATCTTTCTGTTTCTCCATCTGTGGAGGAACGTGGAAGTCTCTTTATCACAGAGTCTTTGATGGGAGGCTCTGGCTGTCGCCATCTTGGCAGTGACGACACAGCCTAACTCTAAAAATAAGCAATGAGGTTCATCATCGGAGGAGGAGCTAGCAGCTAATGACCTGAGACAGCATCCACCTGTCACTCAAAGTGGCCACGTCCTTAATTATGCCTAACTTTAAGTTTTATAATTTGTTTTAAATCACTCCCCCTTACAGTTTTTTTGTGATTATTTATTTTTGCTATAAACAGCTGCCTGCTGACACAGTAAACAATGCCATGAGAGCTGAGAGAGTGAACCAAGTTAAGTTCGTAAAACAGTTGCAGACCAGAAAATGATTCTATGTCAAATAACAATGAGGATATCATTAAAAACGTATGCTGAAAAACACTTTTTTCCCTTGATCGACCTGACCGACTGTCTGTGTTCACTCAGCTTTGAGCTGCGAGCCTCCCCCCGTAGATGAAGGGGTAATCATAAAAAGTGACAATTCCATGCTCACGTTCAGCTGTGATGGTCCTGGGAAATATCTGAATGGCAGTTCAGTGCTGATATGTGGTAAAGATGGACAGTGGGACAATCCATTCCCCTCTTGTGAAGGTAAACCTTTAAGATGAAAATAATAATTCTGTAAATAATATTTATGTAATATTTTTTTATTATAGATCATGAAACAATACACTAAAATGACTGCATACCTGACTCTGTGGGACTTAGACCCCAGGAAGAGTAGCTGATTCCCTAACAATCTAAATAAACAATAAACCAATGTCCACTGAGTTTTTATTTGATAATTTCTGTTTTATTCCCCGCAGACATCACTTGTGAAGTTGGCGTGCTGCAGCCTCATCTCAATGTTGCTGGAATACCACCAGAAAAACAAAAAATGAAGATTGGACAAAAGTTGCGGTTTCACTGCGACGATCAATTTACAATAGACGGCTCTGAAGAACTTGAATGTTTACAAAATGGGGAGTGGAATGCAGCCTTTCCAACTTGCTCTGGTACGTTCACTTTTCATTGGAAGTTAATCCTATTTATGTTAATGTTTATATTTGCATATTTGGGTTCACCCATCTTTCTTGAGAGACACACAGGACATAGATGAAGACTTGTGAGAGACGTCCAAGGTCACATTAAGCTCAAAGCATCAAGCGCCAGGGCTAAGCAAAAACTGAAACTTAAGGCATTTTATCACGGGTGCCTTTTCCATTCAACAATCTGTATATACTGTATATAACAATAATTAAACCTGTAATTACTGTTTGGCTCTCTAAAAGTAGGCAGTGAGGTGCATCATCGGTGGCGATAATTTTGGTGGTTGGTGGTGTTCAAATAATAATAAATTTATATGGCTTTTAGTGTAAATGGTGCACTGTGTTCATCAGCTAATCACCAACTGTGTCTGCTGTTTGTTGCTGAGTAGGTAACAATCCGTATAGTTTATTTTTGCTATAAACAACTGCCTGCTGACACAGTAAACAAAGCCATGAGAGCTGAGAGAGTGAACCACGTTCAGTTGGTAAAACAGTTAAAGACCAGAAAATCAGCGAAGACGCTATAAAGCTCAACAGAGCTGAGGGGATGAGAACGGCACTTTTCCCATGAAAGTCATGTGTTCCATTGTTAATGTACAACTATTAGTTTTAGACTCTTTAATGAAAAACAAACATCTACTTAGATAGAAACTAGTGAGTAATGCCTCCACCGACTTCTACAGTATCTTGTATAATTCAAATAAGTAAACATTTACATACATTTGCATACAGATGTAATCTTTCAGAAATGTTATTGATCAGATTTGGGTTCATGAAATGCAAAAAGTCAGATCTTAAGTCTGATATGCTGCATCTTTAACCTCTTGATTCTCTTCTTCAAAACAGAAAAATGCAACGTTGCAAGTGTTTCAGACACCGTGCGCCTCAACACACATGTACCAGACAATCAACTAAGAAAAGGACAAAAGTTGAGGTTTGATTGCATCAATAGTAGAGACACTCTTCGAGGAAAGGCAGAAGTTGAGTGTTTAGCAAACGGACAGTGGAGTGATCCCTTCCCAACATGTGGAGGTAAATCAATTATTTTCTTGTCCACTTGCTCCATATCTAGGGAAATGATGGGAAAAGATGATCCATGACCCAATTGTCAGATGTCTCCACAGTGCACTGCAATCTTAGACGGCTTGATTTGCTCAGTTTACCTTGCATTGATACGTATTATCTTTGTGCTGTAAGTAAATAGAAGTGATAGAAGTCTTAGTGTTTAGTGTTTCATATAAATTACAGTAACTTAAGACATTTTCACCAGGAATTCAAATTAAAATTAAAAGAAAGTTGCATTAACACCTCTCTAAAAGGGGTGCAAAAAAGGCCTGCACATTAAAACCTTTATAAAAGTAGCTGTGTATTAAACTGTATTAGTTTTTGCTAGGTTGACACCAATAAACTGGCAGTGTGTACATACACAGACTTCTATAAGAAAAAGACAGAGAAAGCTTTTCTCCCGACTGACTCATTTGTTTTTATTTTTGTGGGGGGGTTTACATTCTTTTAGATCCTTTGGGTTGTGGGAAGTCACCATCCCTTGCAGATGGAGACACAACAGAAACTCTTCGATTCCAACACCGCCATGAAGAAAGGGTTTACTATCACTGTCAGACCTACTATATCATGGAGGGTGAGCGTTACCTAACCTGCATCAATGGGGAATGGATTGGACAGATGAGGTGTCTAAGTAAGTAACAATTCCCAGACATGTTTCATGTTGCATTCTGTGAGGTATTTTCATATGTAAAACTGATATCCTGGTTTCCAGGGTTTGCACGTAGTGGCTTGATTATTATTAACAGAATATATCAGTTGTACAGGGCCATTACACAGAGTGTAGCATTTTATTTCAGTCTTATAGCTTCAATCTAAAAAGTTTTACAATTAAATAATATAACAGTATGTCTTTCATAGTTGGCTGGCAAGTAATGATTTATATGTTGAGTATTGTAACACTACATGTTAACAATTACATTTGGGAAGATGTGCTTATCTTTCAAGTTCCAAAAATACTTTTTATCCAAGAAGAGCAATAATTATATATGCAGTATGCTGTATAGTCATTCCCCATTAATAAAATACTGTTTATCTTTTATCTTTTGCAGAACCCTGCACTGTGGATAGAGAAGCCATGCACTCACATAATATTATCTTCAGACATAGATCTGATGATAAGCTGTATTCACCCCATAATGATCATATCACTTTCGCGTGTACCGGAAGAACAAGACGTGTTGGCACATTGTACATGTATCAGAAGTGTGTTGATGGAGTGATGCACCTGCCCACTTGCCAGTAAAGGTTTTTAGTTAACTGGATGAAACATGAGCTGGATGGGCAACCAAAGTAAAGACTTAGACCAGTGATGTCCTGATCCAGTGTCTATACTTCAGTGCTGTGTGTGGTCATTTTAATAAAACATATATTTTCACTTGTTTTCTGCCTCTATTTGTATGATGAGAGTCAACTCTGTTCAAGCTCAAGTCTTTTCCAAAAGGTTTCACAAATGCCATTTCATTTCTACATGGGTTTCTCTAAGCAGCACTTAACATCATGCACATTGTAATAATATTTTATTTGAAGCAATTACTACTGCTTATTGTTCAGGTAAGAGGGTACAGTTTTTTGCCAGTTTTTGCCCAGGTTGTGCAAATACAGCAACCTCATGTTAAGTGTAGACGATGCAGTGTTCACCTACGATATGTTTGGCCCATGTAACAGGAAGTAGTGTTTTTTTTTTTCTTTTCCTGGTTTTGTGACAAGATGGCTCTGTTCTATTAGAGTGACTGTGATATTGTCTCTATCCATCCTGTATTTTCTGGCCCTCTGCGTGGCAATGCCAGTGTGTATAATTTACTTTTATAGCTTTAAGTATATTTCTGAGGGCTTATTTTGTTAGTTTGTAAGTATAGAAATACTTTGATGACATGTGCAACATGTAACTGATTGAATATGGGTAGATGACACAGGCATTTATGTTTCCATTATTTTGTATGATATATTGACATTTAGTGATTTGTTTAGATTTGCAAGCATGTTTGATTGGGAAAAGTTAAATTAATATTCTAAATCACAACACAGTATTTCATTTTAGTGAAAACTAATATTTGCTTGTATACGTTTTGCCTGTTTTGTAGTTTCACACTTCTCCATATTAAACCTGTTCAAATACAACAAGCTGATCTGTTTCTTGGAGGAAGAGTATGAGGAAGAGTTTAGCTGACTGCAAAGCCCAATAGAGGACACAGAGTTGACATCAGGTCTGAGCAGAACACACACGCTGTTAGGAACATCTTAGCCTTGGCTGTCAAAGGCGCTGAAGATGATGACGAATACACTTTTACAGTTACTCTGCAAAGAACGGTTTTATATTTTTAATTTGTTTATTATGAAAACGGGCTGCACAGTGGTGCAGCAAATATGTGTCAGCCAAACTAACTTCCATCCATCCATTATCCAAACCGCTTATCCTTTTTAGGGTCGCGGGGCGCTGGAGCCGATCCCAGCTGACATTGGGCGAAGGCAGGGTACACCCTGGACAGGTCGCTAGTTCATCACAGGGCAGACATAAAAAGACAGACAACCATTCACGCACACACCTACGGGGAATTTAGAGTCCAATTAACCTGAGCTGCATGTCTTTGGACTGTGGGAGGAAGCCGGAGAACCCGGAGGGAGCCCACGCTGCCACGGGGAGAACATGCAAACTCCACACAGAAGACCCAGACCGGGAGACGAACCCAGACCCCTCTTGCTGTGAGGTGACAGTGCTAGCCACTACACCACCGTGCAGCCCCCAAACTAACTTGTGCCACTTTTCTTGTTAGTTTTGGTCTTTTTATGAGATATAAAACCATTTTTCCCATTTGTAAAGAAAAACAAAAATATCGAAAGTCAACACTTGAAGCACAAAGTGCGTTGAACATTTTGTTCAATCTAGAACCATGTTTTAGTGTTCTAAACCCGACAACATGTGAAACACAGGATGGAAAGCCCGGTCTCCAGTATTAAAGTCTTGTGCTTTGTACGCCCAACCTCCCATCCTGACTTCCTCCAGAGGACTTCTCTGCAGAACATCTCACTTCCTGAATTGGTCAAACATTGCCAGTGAGCATAATCTGGGCAGCAGTTTCTAATCGCACGCCAAAACTAGAATTTAAAACTGTAAATTTATTTAAACAACTTCAACTATTGGATGAAAACATATTCATTCACAGCTTTTGATGAATAAGACTGATAGGACAAATATGCTGCATGCACAAAGGATGCTGTACGTAAGCATATCTGTAATGTCTAGTACTGCAAACAGTTTGTGTGTCGCAATGAGACATGTGTTGTACAATCCCACTGAGCAGTCCATGTTGTGAACCTCAGTGCTCCCTGAAGACTCAAACACGCGGGAATTCTGCTCAGGAAACGTTTGTCTAGAGACCATGCTATTGTCTGTAATCCTTCTGTGTTTCCAACTGTGGGGTCATGTGGAAGTTTCTTCATCACAGATTGGTAAGTAGGAGTCTTTTTATGACTGAAGTGTTATGATTTAGCTTTGTGGAGAAACAGTGTTTAGCTTAAACTGAGGATGTATGCAAAGACAAGAGAAAGACGTCTTGGTAAATTGCATGTTTCGATTTGTGGTATTTCCTTATGACAGGAAGAATTAGTGCATGTGTGTCGGTGATTATATTTGTATACCTACAATTATTTCTATTGTGATGTTTCCATTTAACTCTTAAAAAGTAATGGCACCCAATAAAAGTCCTTCATCTTTTTTGTAGACGTGACTCATAGATATGAGAAGAATAACCTGTACATTACATTGGTATCTAATATGCTGGATTTTCAAATGGCCATGTTTGTGTCCACATATTTCATTAATACTCACTTGTGTAAAAGTGCTGCAGTTCAAGCAAAGGTCAGTTTTTCTGTGCTGTCCTTCCTTTAATTGATTTATTGTTAGCCCCTCAGTGTTGTGGTCATTTTATATTTTCTGTTGTCATGTGTGTTACATGCAGCTGAAAATAACTTTGGATGAGCCAACCCTACTCATTTCTAAAGTACTGTACATGCGCCATATGTGACAATGTGTATCTTCTTTCCCTATGTTGTTCTTTGTTAGCATGCTTAACGCTCCCAGATGTTCCTCATGGCCACATTTCAGAAGACACCAAAAGAATTGATTACCAAGGAGGACATGTGATATATTTCACTTGTGAACCTGGTTACACTACATCAAGTCCAACTATCAGATATGTTTGCACGAGCGAGGGCTGGCTGGCATTCCAACAGGAAACATGCCACCGTAAGTTGAATGACTTTCTGTTCAACACTTTCACCACCAACAGAATGAATGCTGTTGTTGTTGACCCCTGGGTGTATTACATCACGTAGCAAGATTACTGGAAATGGGATTCTGCAAATAATAACATATCTAAAAGAACCATTTCCAGTTTAGACTAAAAAAAGTCTCAATAAAAATGCTGTGTGTGCATTATTCATACTGACGTATCGTCTTAATATATTATAATAATCCTCATACATATAATCATTGGACATTGAATAACTGCATCAAGCATATGTGTAATAAAGTGACTTGAAATCATAAAGCTTTGCGATATTGAATAAAAGACAATCAAATTTCAAAGGCTTTATTTGGTCTTTTTATTGATTGTATTCCGAAACTAGGCCTTTAATTACTAAATGTATAGGGGTGCTAAAAGTTATGAAGGGGCTTTTAGAGAATTTAAGTTGAGAAATTGTCGTGCCAATTTTTGTGTTGATGCAGAAAAAGTAGTTTTGAAAAGAAATGTGAATAGATGTCTTTCAACCACAGAACCAATGAATGCATATGAATACATGCACTGTGTCAACAGTAGCTTCAGGTTTATCAATCTGTGTTTCATCTTGGAAGAAAAAATTCTGTGTCAGATGACTTTCTCAAAAGAGCGACTCACTAGTTATGTGAAGTTTGAATTTAAGGATTATCTCATTCATCTCAGTTACCCAACACTGTCATTGAAGAGCAGTTATGAAAACACCTGAGGAAAAGAAATAAGTGAAACATTGTCAAAATATGAAAAAATGACATTAATGCAGCACACTCTTCCAATCCCTCTTTTTGTAAAATTCTGATCGATTGTAGCAATAAAACAAAAAATGCTACTTATAATAATGTGGAATATTTTTAATCACATCCAGAGTGACAAAACAGAATTTATAGATCACACACAGTGTACTCCCATTACAGTTGTCAACATGTAATAATATTGATAACTGGGATTTCTGTAGCATATCTCTAAAAATGCTTACAATAATTAATTCTGAATAACATAATTTACTATACGTACATTATTATATTACAGACATACAGTATAGATACAAATTACAGAATTATCAGAAAAGCAGAATGTGAAAAATTCCCTTTGAGCAAAGTTTTAGAGGAAGTCAGTGATTCAGAACACTTCTCTGTACTTGGAGCGTTTGACTTATCTATAAGCACACTAGTGTTGTGGTTAATTTGATTCCTACATTACATAGTTTAACTTCTTTCAGTTTTCTCATGTAAAGCAGTTTCATAGCTTTTATCAAACAAAGTGACAATTCAGAGTGTTTTACATCAGCAAGAATGCATGAAGAATGATATTAAAAAAATATAAGCAAGAAAAACGTTTTTAAATATTAGATAAAATAAAATAAAATACATCAAATGAAATCTAACACAAATAGAATATACCATAAATACAGTTAAAGTGCAGTTACTGTGTATGTATTTTTAACAATTTTTACAATGGACTTTGCACATGTGTCAACACTGTTCATGACACAGTGAATGTGATAAACAAACTGGACAGAAACTATTTCATCACCAGCAGATACTCACAAACATCAGGTAGTCAACTTTAAATAAAACAATTTGTATTGCCCTTAAGGCTGTCGTATATTAGTCATATTATTTGTTTTTGCCTTTGTTGTTGATCCTGTCAGGTCAAACTTGATGTGGTTTATCATAATGTTTCCTGATGTCCGTTCCAAAAGTTTAAATGTTTTCAGAAAGTATGTTATTTTCTGGTTGAAAATCAGACTCCCTTACAGAAATTTAGGAATTAATTTGATTGGATACTAAAGAAATGCATTTTGAAGAGTTTATGAATTGATTATCATTGAACAGAGGATACTCTACATGGACTTTTCTAGAGTTTTTAGTATTGCTTATATGAAGTGCGGGCTGTGTGTGTACCCGTGTGTCATGTTGTATTCATTCAGCCTCGTGCAATCCCACGGGGCAGTCCATGTTATGTCCCTTGGTACGCCCCGAGGACTACAGCTGGGGACAAACACAAAGAATACAGTTTGTCAAAAGAGTTAATCTCAGTTAGACTTTGGCGAAGTAAAATTGTCTTTCATCTTTCTGTTTCTCCATCTGTGGAGGAACGTGGAAGTCTCTTTATCACAGAGTCTTTGATGGGAGGCTCTGGCTGTCGCCATCTTGGCAGTGACGACACAGCCTAACTCTAAAAATAAGCAATGAGGTTCATCATCGGAGGAGGAGCTAGCAGCTAATGACCTGAGACAGCATCCACCTGTCACTCAAAGTGGCCACGTCCTTAATTATGCCTAACTTTAAGTTTTATAATTAGTTTTAAATCACTCCCCCTTACAGTTTTTTTGTGATTATTTATTTTTGCTATAAACAGCTGCCTGCTGACACAGTAAACAATGCCATGAGAGCTGAGAGAGTGAACCAAGTTAAGTTCGTAAAACAGTTGCAGACCAGAAAATGATTCTATGTCAAATAACAATGAGGATATCATTAAAAACGTATGCTGAAAAACACTTTTTTCCCTTGATCGACCTGACCGACTGTCTGTGTTCACTCAGCTTTGAGCTGCGAGCCTCCCCCCGTAGATGAAGGGGTAATCATAAAAAGTGACAATTCCATGCTCACGTTCAGCTGTGATGGTCCTGGGAAATATCTGAATGGCAGTTCAGTGCTGATATGTGGTAAAGATGGACAGTGGGACAATCCATTCCCCTCTTGTGAAGGTAAACCTTTAAGATGAAAATAATAATTCTGTAAATAATATTTATGTAATATTTTTTTATTATAGATCATGAAACAATACACTAAAATGACTGCATACCTGACTCTGTGGGACTTAGACCCCAGGAAGAGTAGCTGATTCCCTAACAATCTAAATAAACAATAAACCAATGTCCACTGAGTTTTTATTTGATAATTTCTGTTTTATTCCCCGCAGACATCACTTGTGAAGTTGGCGTGCTGCAGCCTCATCTCAATGTTGCTGGAATAAAAATGAAGATTGGACACAAGTTGCGGTTTCACTGCGACGATCAATTTACAATAGACGGCTCTAAAGAAATTGAATGTTTACAAAATGGAGAGTGGAATGCGGCCTTTCCAACTTGCTCTGGTACGTTCACTTTTTATTGGAAGTTAATCCTATTTACGTTAATGTTTATATTTGCATATTTGGGTTCACCCATCTTTTTTGAGAGACACACAGGACATAGATGAAGACTTGTGAGAGACGTCCGAGGTCACATTAAGCTCAAAGCATCAAGCGTCAGGGCTAAGCAAAAACTGAAACTTAAGGCATTTTATCACAGGTGCCTTTTCCATTCAACAATCTGTATATACTGTATATAACAATAATTAAACCTGCAATTACTGTTTGGCTTTTTTGCCCATTTGGGGAACACTGATTCCGATCATCTTGAGGTAATATGACAAACTTCTTTGGGAAAATGTTGCCTATTTACACATGTAGCAGAAATAAGACTCCACCATAGACTATACATTCTATGTATGGTGTACAGTGATACCATAATATATATATTGATGTAAACTACCCAATAAGTTGCTGAAGAGCCGTTTTGGAGCTCAAAGCAGGAGGATCCGGCTGTCACCATCTTGGCAGTGACAACACAGCCTAAATCTAAAAATAGTCAATGAGGTGCATCATCGGAGGAGCTAGCAACTAATGACCTGAGACAGCATCCACCTGTCACTCAAAGCGGCCACACCCTTAATTATGCCTAACTTTAAGCCTTAGTCATTTAAAAGGGTGAGTTATTATTTTTATTTTTAAATTACTCCCCCTTATAGTTTTCATGAATGGGGACAAATAAATGTAGACCACAAGCATTTTTTGTACCAGGCTGTGAATGTCTAATTCTGCTGTAAAGTTGGGCATTTTAACGTAGGGGTCTATGGAGATTGACTGTTTTTTGGAGCCTGCTTCAAGTGGCCATTTGAGGAACTGTAGTTTTTGGCACTTCCACGTTGGCAACATTTCTCAGCACCAGTGGTTGCCGCTCGGTGTTCACCAAATCATAAGAAAATAATATGGCTCTTTAGCTGCTAAATGGTGCACTGTGTTCATCAGCTAATCACCAACTGTGTCTGCTGTTTGTTGCTGAGTAGGTAACAATCCGTATAGTTTATTTTTGCTATAAACAACTGCCTGCTGACACAGTAAACAAAGCCATGAGAGCTGAGAGAGTGAACCGCGTTAAGTTGGTAAAACAGTTAAAGACCAGAAAATCAGCGAAGACGCGATAAAGCTCAACAGATCTGAGGGGATGAGAACGGCACTTTTCCCATGAAAGTCATGTGTTCCATTGTTAATGTACAACTATTAGTTTTAGACTCTTTAATGAAAAACAAACATCTACTTAGATAGAAACTAGTGAGTAATGCCTCCACCGACTTCTACAGTATCTTGTATAATTCAAATAAGTAAACATTTACATACATTTGCATACAGATGTAATCTTTCAGAAATGTTATTGATCAGATTTGGGTTCATGAAATGCAAAAAGTCAGATCTTAAGTCTGATATGCTGCATCTTTAACCTCTTGATTCTCTTCTTCAAAACAGACAAATGCAACGTTGCAAGTGTTTCAGACACCGTGCGCCTCAACACTCATGTACCAGACAATCAACTAAGAAAAGGACAAAAGTTGAGGTTTGATTGCATCAATAGTAGAGACACTCTTCGAGGAAAGGCAGAAGTTGAGTGTTTAGCAAACGGACAGTGGAGTGATCCCTTCCCAACATGTGGAGGTAAATCAATTATTTTCTTGTCCACTTGCTCCATATCTAGGGAAATGATGGGAAAAGATGATCCATGTCCCAATTGTCAGATGTCTCCACAGTGCACTGCAATCTTAGAGGGCTTGATTTGCTCAGTTTACCTTGCATTGATACGTATTATCTTTGTGCTGTAAGTAAATAGAAGTGATAGAAGTCTTAGTGTTTAGTGTTTCATATAAATTACAGTAACTTAAGACATTTTCACCAGGAATTAAAATTAAAATTAAAAGAAAGTTGCATTAACACCTCTCTAAAAGGGGTGCAAAAAAGGCCTGCACATTAAAACCTTTATAAAAGTAGCTGTGTATTAAACTGTATTAGTTTTTGCTAGGTTGACACCAATAAACTGGCAGTGTGTACATACACAGACTTCTATAAGAAAAAGACAGAGAAAGCTTTTCTCCCGACTGACTCATTTGTTTTTATTTTTGTGGGGGGGTTTACATTCTTTTAGATCCTTTGGGTTGTGGGAAGTCACCATCCCTTGCAGATGGAGACACAACAGAAACTCTTCGATTCCAACACCGCCATGAAGAAAGGGTTTACTATCACTGTCAGACCTACTATATCATGGAGGGTGAGCCTTACCTAACCTGCATCAATGGGGAATGGATTGGACAGATGAGGTGTCTAAGTAAGTAACAATTCCCAGACATGTTTCATGTTGCATTCTGTGAGGTATTTTCATATGTAAAACTGATATCCTGGTTTCCAGGGTTTGCACGTAGTGGCTTGATTATTATTAACAGAATATATCAGTTGTACAGGGCCATTACACAGAGTGTAGCATTTTATTTCAGTCTTATAGCTTCAATCTAAAAAGTTTTACAATTGAATAATATAACAGTATGTCTTTCATAGTTGGCTGGCAAGTAATGATTTATATGTTGAGTATTGTAACACTACATGTTAACGATTACATTTGGGAAGATGTGCTTATCTTTCAAGTTCCAAAAATACTTTTTATCCAAGAAGAGCAATAATTATATATGCAGTATGTTGTATAGTCATTCCCCATTAATAAAATACTGTTTATCTTTTATCTTTTGCAGAACCCTGCACTCTGGATAGAGAAGCCATGCACTCACATAATATTATCTTCAGACATAGATCTGATGATAAGCTGTATTCACCCCATAATGATCATATCAATTTCGCGTGTACCGGAAGAACAAGACGTGTTGGCACATTGTACATGTATCAGAAGTGTGTTGATGGAGTGATGCACCTGCCCACTTGCCAGTAAAGGTTTTTAGTTAACTGGATGAAACATGAGCTGGATGGGCAACCAAAGTAAAGAGTTAGACCAGTGATGTCCTGATCCAGTGTCTATACTTCAGTGCTGAGTGTGGTCATTTTAATAAAACATATATTTTCACTTGTTTTCTGCCTCTATTTGTATGATGAGAGTCAACTCTGTTCAAGCTCAAGTCTTTTCCAAAAGGTTTCACAAATGCCATTTCATTTCTACATGGGTTTCTCTAAGCAGCACTTAACATCATGCACATTGTAATAATATTTTATTTGAAGCAATTACTACTGCTTATTGTTCAGGTAAGAGGGTACAGTTTTTTGCCAGTTTTTGCCCAGGTTGTGCAAATACAGCAACCTCATGTTAAGTGTAGATGATGCAGTGTTCACCTACGATATGTTTGGCCCATGTAACAGGAAGTAGTGTTTTTTTTTTTCTTTTCCTGGTTTTGTGACAAGATGGCTCTGTTCTATTAGAGTGACTGTGATATTGTCTCTATCCATCCTGTATTTTCTGGCCCTCTGCGTGGCAATGCCAGTGTGTATAATTTACTTTTATAGCTTTAAGTATATTTCTGAGGGCTTATTTTGTTAGTTTGTAAGTATAGAAATACTTTGATGACATGTGCAACATGTAACTGATTGAATATGGGTAGATGACACAGGCATTTATGTTTCCATTATTTTGTATGATATATTGACATTTAGTGATTTGTTTAGATTTGCAAGCATGTTTGATTGGGAAAAGTTAAATTAATATTCTAAATCACAACACAGTATTTCATTTTAGTGAAAACTAATATTTGCTTGTATACGTTTTGCCTGTTTTGTAGTTTCACACTTCTCCATATTAAACTTGTTCAAATACAACAAGCTGATCTGTTTCTTGGAGGAAGAGTATGAGGAAGAGTTTAGCTGACTGCAAAGCCCAATAGAGGACACAGAGTTGACATCAGGTCTGAGCAGAACACACACGCTGTTAGGAACATCTTAGCCTTGGCTGTCAAAGGCGCTGAAGATGATGACGAATACACTTTTACAGTTACTCTGCAAAGAACGGTTTTATATTTTTAATTTGTTTATTATGAAAACGGGCTGCACAGTGGTGCAGCAAATATGTGTCAGCCAAACTAACTTCCATCCATCCATTATCCAAACCGCTTATCCTTTTTAGGGTCGCGGGGCGCTGGAGCCGATCCCAGCTGACATTGGGCGAAGGCAGGGTACACCCTGGACAGGTCGCTAGTTCATCACAGGGCAGACATAAAAAGACAGACAACCATTCACGCACACACCTACGGGGAATTTAGAGTCCAATTAACCTGAGCTGCATGTCTTTGGACTGTGGGAGGAAGCCGGAGAACCCGGAGGGAGCCCACGCTGCCACGGGGAGAACATGCAAACTCCACACAGAAGACCCAGACCGGGAGACGAACCCAGACCCCTCTTGCTGTGAGGTGACAGTGCTAGCCACTACACCACCGTGCAGCCCCCAAACTAACTTGTGCCACTTTTCTTGTTAGTTTTGGTCTTTTTATGAGATATAAAACCATTTTTCCCATTTGTAAAGAAAAACAAAAATATCGAAAGTCAACACTTGAAGCACAAAGTGCGTTGAACATTTTGTTCAATCTAGAACCATGTTTTAGTGTTCTAAACCCGACAACATGTGAAACACAGGATGGAAAGCCCGGTCTCCAGTATTAAAGTCTTGTGCTTTGTACGCCCAACCTCCCATCCTGACTTCCTCCAGAGGACTTCTCTGCAGAACATCTCACTTCCTGAATTGGTCAAACATTGCCAGTGAGCATAATCTGGGCAGCAGTTTCTAATCGCACGCCAAAACTAGAATTTAAAACTGTAAATTTATTTAAACAACTTCAACTATTGGATGAAAACATATTCATTCACAGCTTTTGATGAATAAGACTGATAGGACAAATATGCTGCATGCACAAAGGATGCTGTACGTAAGCATATCTGTAATGTCTAGTACTGCAAACAGTTTGTGTGTCGCAATGAGACATGTGTTGTACAATCCCACTGAGCAGTCCATGTTGTGAACCTCAGTGCTCCCTGAAGACTCAAACACGCGGGAATTCTGCTCAGGAAACGTTTGTCTAGAGACCATGCTATTGTCTGTAATCCTTCTGTGTTTCCAACTGTGGGGTCATGTGGAAGTTTCTTCATCACAGATTGGTAAGTAGGAGTCTTTTTATGACTGAAGTGTTATGATTTAGCTTTGTGGAGAAACAGTGTTTAGCTTAAACTGAGGATGTATGCAAAGACAAGAGAAAGACGTCTTGGTAAATTGCATGTTTCGATTTGTGGTATTTCCTTATGACAGGAAGAATTAGTGCATGTGTGTCGGTGATTATATTTGTATACCTACAATTATTTCTATTGTGATGTTTCCATTTAACTCTTAAAAAGTAATGGCACCCAATAAAAGTCCTTCATCTTTTTTGTAGACGTGACTCATAGATATGAGAAGAATAACCTGTACATTACATTGGTATCTAATATGCTGGATTTTCAAATGGCCATGTTTGTGTCCACATATTTCATTAATACTCACTTGTGTAAAAGTGCTGCAGTTTAAGCAAAGGTCAGTTTTTCTGTGCTGTCCTTCCTTTAATTGATTTATTGTTAGCCCCTCAGTGTTGTGGTCATTTTATATTTTCTGTTGTCATGTGTGTTACATGCAGCTGAAAATAACTTTGGATGAGCCAACCCTACTCATTTCTAAAGTACTGTACATGCGCCATATGTGACAATGTGTATCTTCTTTCCCTATGTTGTTCTTTGTTAGCATGCTTAACGCTCCCAGATGTTCCTCATGGCCACATTTCAGAAGACACCAAAAGAATTGATTACCAAGGAGGACATGTGATATATTTCACTTGTGAACCTGGTTACACTACATCAAGTCCAACTATCAGATATGTTTGCACGAGCGAGGGCTGGCTGGCATTCCAACAGGAAACATGCCACCGTAAGTTGAATGACTTTCTGTTCAACACTTTCACCACCAACAGAATGAATGCTGTTGTTGTTGACCCCTGGGTGTATTACATCACGTAGCAAGATTACTGGAAATGGGATTCTGCAAATAATAACATATCTAAAAGAACCATTTCCAGTTTAGACTAAAAAAAGTCTCAATAAAAATGCTGTGTGTGCATTATTCATACTGACGTATCGTCTTAATATATTATAATAATCCTCATACATATAATCATTGGACATTGAATAACTGCATCAAGCATATGTGTAATAAAGTGACTTGAAATCATAAAGCTTTGCGATATTGAATAAAAGACAATCAAATTTCAAAGGCTTTATTTGGTCTTTTTATTGATTGTATTCCGAAACTAGGCCTTTAATTACTCAATGTATAGGGGTGCTAAAAATTATGAAGGGGCTTTTAGAGAATTTAAGTTGAGAAATTGTCGTGCCAATTTTTGTGTTGATGCAGAAAAAGTAGTTTTGAAAAGAAATGTGAATAGATGTCTTTCAACCACAGAACCAATGAATGCATATGAATACATGCACTGTGTCAACAGTAGCTTCAGGTTTATCAATCTGTGTTTCATCTTGGAAGAAAAAATTCTGTGTCAGATGACTTTCTCAAAAGAGCGACTCACTAGTTATGTGAAGTTTGAATTTAAGGATTATCTCATTCATCTCAGTTACCCAGCACTGTCATTGAAGAGCAGTTATGAAAACACCTGTGGAAAAGAAATAAGTTAACCAATCAAAATATGAAAAAAATGACATTAATGCAACACACTTTTCCAATCCCTCTTTTTGTAAAATTCTGATCGATTGTAGCAATAAAACATAAAATGCTACTTATAATAATGTGGAATATTTTTAATCACATCCAGAGTGACAAAACAGCATTTATAGATCACACACAGTGTACTCCCATTACAGTTGTCAACATGTAATAATATTGATAACCGGGATTTCTGTAGCATATCTCTAAAAATGTTTACAATAATTAATTCTGAATAACATAATTTACTATACGTACATTATTATATTACAGATATACAGTATTTCTACAAATTACAGAATTATCAGGAAAGCAGAGTTTGAAAAATTCCCTTTGAGCAAAGTTTTAGAGGAAGTCAGTGATTCAGAACACTTCTCTGTACTTGGAGCGTTTGACTTATCTATAAGCACACTAGTGTTGTGGTTAATTTGATTCCTACATTACATAGTTTAACTTTTTTCAGTCTGCTCATGCAAAGCAGTTTCATAGCTTTTATCAAACAAAGTGACAATTCAGAGTGTTTTACATCGGCAAAAAAGCATGAAGAATGATATTGAAAAACTATAAGCAAGAAAAACGTTTTTAAATATTAGATTTTAGTTTTTAGTATTGCTTATATGAAGTGCGTGCTGTGTGTGTACCCGTGTGTCATGTTGTATTCATTCAGCCTCGTGCAATCCCACGGGGCAGTCCATGTTATGTCCCTTGGTACGCCCCGAGGACTACAGCTGGGGACAAACACAAAGAATACAGTTTGTCAAAAGAGTTAATCTCAGTTAGACTTTGGCGAAGTAAAATTGTCTTTCATCTTTCTGTTTCTCCATCTGTGGAGGAACGTGGAAGTCTCTTTATCACAGAGTCTTTGATGGGAGGCTCTGGCTGTCGCCATCTTGGCAGTGACGACAGCCTAACTCTAAAAATAGGCAATGAGGTGTATCATCGGAGGAGGAGCTAGCAGCTAATGACCTGAGACAGCATCCACCTGTCACTCAAAGTGGCCACGTCCTTAATTATGCCTAACTTTAAGTTTTATAATTTGTTTTAAATCACTCCCCCTTACAGTTTTTTTTTTGGATTATTTATTTTTGCTATAAACAGCTGCCTGCTGACACAGTAAACAATGCCATGAGAGCCTAGAGAGTGAACCAAGTTAAGATGGTAAAACAGAGCCCTTTTGAAGCTCAAAGCGGGAGGCTCCGGCTGTCACCATCTTGGCAGTGACAACACAACCTAACTCTAAAAGTAAGCAATGAGGTGCATCATCGGTGGAGATAATTCAAATAAGTAATACATTTACACACATTTGCATACAGATGTAATCTTTCAGAAATGTCATTGATCAGATTTGGGTTTATGAAATGCAAAAAGTCAGATCTTAAGTCTGATATGCTGCATCTTTAACCTCTTGATTCTCTTCTTCAAAACAGAAAAATGCAACGTTGCAAGTGTTTCAGACACCGTGCGCCTCAACACACATGTACCAGACAATCAACTAAGAAAAGGACAAAAGTTGAGGTTTGATTGCATCAATAGTAGAGACACTCTTCGAGGGAAGGCAGAAGTTGAGTGTTTAGCAAACGGACAGTGGAGTGATCCCTTCCCAACATGTGGAGGTAAATCAATTATTTTCTTACCCACTTGCTCCATATCTAGGGAAATGATGGGAAAAGATTATCCATGACCCAATTGTCAGATGTCTCCACAGTGCACTGCAATCTTAGAGGGCTTGATTTGCTCAGTTTACCTTGCATTGATACGTATTATCTTTGTGCTGTAAGTAAATAGAAGTAAATAGAAGCAAAGAAGGCCTGCACATTAAAACCTTTATAAAAGTAGCTGTTTATTAAACTGTATTAGTTTTTGCTCTGTTGACACCAATAAACTGGCAGTGTGTACATACACAGACTTCTATAAGAAAAAGACAGAGAAAGCTTTTTTCCCGACTGACTCATTTGTTTTTATTTTTGTGGGGGGGTTTACATCCTTTTAGATCCTTTGGGTTGTGGGAAGTCACCATCCCTTGCAGATGGAGACACAACAGAAACTCTTCGATTCCAACACCGCCATGAAGAAAGGGTTTACTATCACTGTCAGAACTACTATATCATGGAGGGTGAGCGTTACCAAACCTGCATCAATGGGGAATGGATTGGACAGATGAGGTGTCTAAGTAAGTAACAATTCCCAGACATGTTTCATGTTGCATTCTGTGAGGTATTTTCATATGTAAAACTGATATTCTGGTTTCCAGTGTTTGCACATAGTGGCTTGATTAATATTAACAGAATATATCATTTGTACAGGGCCATTACACAGAGTATAGCATTTGTCTTATAGGTCTTATAGCTTCAATCTAAAAACGTTTACAATTAAATAATATAACAGTATGTCTTTCATAGTTGGCTGGCCAGTAATGATTTATATGTTGAGTATTGTAACACTACATGTTAACGATTACATTTGGGAAGATGTGCTTATCTTTCAAGTTCCAAAAATACTTTTTATCCAAGAAGAGCAATAATTATATATGCAGTATGCTGTATAGTCATTCCCCATTAATAAAATACTGTTCATCTTTTATCTTTTGCAGAACCCTGCACTCTGGATAGAGAAGCCATGCACTCACATAATATTATCTTCAGATACAGTTCTGATGATAAGCTGTATTCACCCCATAATGATCATATCACTTTTGCGTGTACCGGAAGAAGAAGACGTGTCGGCACATTGGACATGCGTCAGAAGTGTGTTGATGGTGTGATGCACCTGCCCACTTGCCAGTAAAGGTTTTTAGTTAACTGGATGAAACATGAGCTGGATGGGCAACCAAAGTAAAGAGTTAGACCAGTGATGTCCTGATCCAGTGTCTATACTTCAGTGCTGTGTGTGGTCATTTTAATAAAACATATATTGTCAGTGGATTTCTGCCTCTACTTGTATGATGAGTCAAGTCTGTTCAAGCTCAATTCTTTTCCAAAAGGTTTCACAAATGCCATTTCTTTTCTACATGGGTTTCTCTCAGCAGCACTTAAGATCATGAACATTGTAATGACTCATATTTTATTTTAAGTAATTTCTACCACTTAGTATTCAGTTAAGAGGGTACAATTTTTTGTATTTCAGACTCATGAGTCCAAATAGCAACAAACACAAATACAACAACAATATATAAAATACAATACAATATGAGGACACAGGTATAATTATTGCAGTTAAAAAGTCACTTGTGGTTAAAAACATACAGACACTTGTTCCAATGTTTCCAGAAACAAGAAGAATACCTCGTATCACTCTGTGTTGGCTCAGTTAAGGCTGTTATAATTACATTTTCTGAGTCATTTAATCGACATTTAAATTTGTATATACAATTCCTCAACACAGCATGGAAAGTGGGAACATTACGAGTCACAAACATATGACTTGCACTTGTCCATCTGGGAAGCTTGAGCAAGATTCTGAAAGCAACATTAAATGCCACCTGAATCTTTTTCATTTTTGCTTTACTATAACTGCACCACAGGTGGGCTGTATAGAGAGGAGTACAGTAGGCTCTAAAGAGAGCAGTTTTAACATCATCTGTACACATATGAAATTTACGTGCCAGCATATTGGCTTGTGCATAAAGTTTGCAACACTGCCGCTGCACATCGTCGTCATCACTTAGGTCATTCCTGATGATGTGACACAAATATCTAACTTTGTGCACCACATTTAGCTCCTGGTCTCCCATGAAAAATGAAGGAAAATGTATCTTCTGATCCTCCTTGGTTTTAGTTATCATGATAACACTCTTTTTAGAGTTGAATTTTATATCATAGTGCACACCATACCTTGAGCAGACTCTGAGCAATTGCTGTAAACCAGCGCTATAAGGAGACAGGACCACTAAGTCGTCAGCGTAGATCAGATGGTTAATAAGACTTTCCCCCACCATACATCCTGTCTTACACTCTTTTAACTTTTTAGAAAGGTCATCCATATATAGATTAAAAAGAGCAGGTGACAGTATTCCACCTTGTAATTTGACAAACAATTTAGAATGATTAATTCGATCAAAAGCTTTAGATGCATCCAGGAAACACATAAATATTGTGGTGTTATGTCGCCTGTACTTACTAACAACTTCCTTTAGTGCATACATACATAAGTCTGTGCTATGTTTACTTTTAAAACCAAATTGATTATCAGTGGTTATTATGTACTCTTGAAGCCTAGCTAAGATAATTCGTTGTAATACTTTAGAAAGTACACTGGCCAGAGGAATTGGTCAGTAATTTTCAATGCTGGATATTTTACCGGTTTTATTTTTGATTACTGGCACTAACAAAACAGTCAGCAGAGAGTCAGGAAGTACGCCATGCATTAACAATCCAGAAAAAACACATTCATGCCCCTGCCATCCATCAATATTGGATGGCAGGGGCATCTTAACGTTATTGGCAACCTTAACTTCTTTCCAGAAATCATAAACATTATTCTGTTGAAACATTTTGGCCATGGAGTTTGCCGTCATGGCCTGTTCATTTCTTTTAATAAAGCGCACAGCATATTTATATCTAGCATTTACATGTGTTTCTTGTGTTCACACTCTGGACCATGTCTTGCTTTTCCATAAAACCCAGTTTTTAAAAGCTTCTTTAGCCTCAGAGTTCAGACACATATTCATTCCACCCTGGCCTAAGATTATGTTGTTTAGCCCTTTTTTTGCAAAATGATTTACTTACATTATTTAGACAATTCACAATTGTATCATACATTACATATAGATCACTATTGTGGTTTTGGTTTTTACAGTTAATGTTGCCACACAGAATTGTATCAAGTGGTATATCAATATTTCCGAGGCTCTTATCAGTTTGTGACTTGTAATGCAAGAAATCATCTTCTGTGAGCTTTGACCAATCTACTTTAAAGTGTTGTTCATGGTTATCATCATTACTGGTCAACTCAGGTAGATTCTCAACATTTAATCTCATAGAGACAGGTATATGATCTGTTGTAGCCAGCTCATACTTGATTGCAACATCCTCGAGACAGTCATGAGCATCAGCTGTACATATACAGTGATCCAGCCAAGATGTTGTATGCCATGCTTCACTGGTATATGTGTAGCTATTTACTGGCAATAGCACTTTGCTGGAAAGAAAGAACTTGCTATCTTAACAAAATTGCATTAGGTGTTGACCAAACAGGGAGTTATTATCTGAAATATCAGCGTTCATATCCCCCACAACAAATATATTTGTATATGCACTTTCTTTGACAAAAGAACTTATAAAAGCGAGCCTATGAAGGTATTCATCCTCGTTTTGGTTACTTTCAAAAGGAGTGTAAACATTTCAAATTACAAAAACATTCTTATTATGTACAACTTGAATTGCTATGCGCCAGTCCACCTCTAGCCTAATCACACTGATCAGTGGATCATATTTTTTATGCCACATAATGGCGACCCCACCAGGTATTCTGCCACGCACTATTCCCTCGCTTAGATCTGTTGTGGATTCCCCTGCCTCATGAAAATCATTATTGACAGAATTAAGTTCATCCAGGTCTTGTTTGGCTAAAAAAGTCTCTTGTATACACAAGATATCAGCACTCTCCATTAAAGTATCAATAACAATGCGTCGCACTTTGTCCCCGGCGGACTGTCCAAGGCCCAAGCCACGCGAATTATAGGACACAACTCTAATACTCATGTTTCACAATCATATCTGCATGGCAGCAGATGTCCCAACCTCAAGCATGTTCCTTGCAACAACAGGTGTTTTTACATCCAGTGACCCCACAGCCGCAGCCTTGCGGGCTTCATAGAAACACTGTACAAAAGTTCCTTCTGGCCAAAGCTGTGCTCATACATTTCGCCTACCTCATTGCACTCGGCGGTAATTTTGAAGGAGCTAAACCGACTTGAAGCAGTGTCTGTCTTTTGGCAGGTTACTTCGCGGCGGAGTTTTTCTTTTAGATAACTTGAGTCCAAATCGGACGAGAATTTTGTAGCGAATACACTCAGCAGTTTAGTCTTTATAGCTTGTATGTTTCCCCCGGCACTGGTTCCAACAATACCGCTAGTCTTCTTCTTTCTGGGAGGATCTAGTCGGGCTCTGGGCTGTATTTCAGTGGCATGTTTCAGGCGGCGACCCTCTCTTACTACACGGCTCCACACAGGTGACATTGCCGCGTCGTTTTTCCGCTCCGCATTCCAGGTTCCCTCTGCTGCACTGGCATCCAGGGCCGAGGACCAAGGCGCCGGCGCCCGGGGAATGGACGCAACCCCTCCGCTTAGATCAGGTTGCTCCAGGACCGAGGCTCCACGCACCTGAGTTACACCTTCCATACCCCGGCTCGGGGCCTCCTCGTTAACCCGGCGAATCAACGCATCCCTTTCTGCTCAACACAAGCTGTTCAACCCTGCATATGCGTAGGTTTATATCCGCCGTTATCGTACGGAGACTCTCGCAGACATTTGTCTGCAAACACATAGCATGTTTCATGGAGGACATGTCTGTGCTTACACGCTCAATTTCCCCAAGCAGGCAAGAAACGTCAAGGGAGTTGAAAGTCACAGGCGGAAATCCGTCTATGTAATGAGACACAAAGTCAGGGATATTCTCACCCGCCTCATTAAGTAGTTTCAAACAACTCTTTACGTTATTTACGTCTTTTTGTGCGTCAAAGCGTTGACTGGAACTTGGGCAGAGTTCAAAAAGAACTTTCTTTGAACTCTCAATCCAATCCGAACCGAAGTGGTTCACAACTAATAAAATAATGTCATCATGACTCAGAGTTTTCATTTTGATGACGAGGAAGTTTAAAAGTTCATCTTCCACAATCATTTTGCCATCAACAGCCGTGTAGATCTACTCAGAGCAGCCGCATTTCCACCAGCTGCCTCCGCCATATTGTTTTTTTTGACGATGATCTGTACAGTTAAGAGGAGACAGTTTTTCGCCAGTGTTTGCCCAGGTTGTGCAAATACTGCAACCTCGTGTTAAGTGTAGATGATGCAGTGTTCACCTACTATATGTTTGGCCCATGTGACAGGAAGTAGTGTTTTTATTTTCCTCTTCCTGGTTTTGTGACAAGATGGCTGTTCTATTAGAGTGACTGTGATATTGTCTCTATCCATCCTGTATTTTCTGGCCCTCTGCGTGGCAATGCCAGTGTGTATAATTTACTTTTATAGCTTTAAATATATTTCTGAGGGCTTATTTAGTTAGTTTGTTGTAAGTATAGAAATACTTTGATGACATATGCAACATGTAACTGATTGAATATGGGTAGATGACACAGGAATGTAAGTTTCCATTATTTTGTATGATATATTGACATTTAGTGATGATTTGTTTAGATTTGCGAGCATGTTTGATTGGGAAAAGTTAAATGAATATTCTAAATCACAACACAGTATTTTAATCAGGAGAGACTTGTTTAGAGTTTAACAATAATTTGTTACAATTGAATAACATTTGAATAATGCAGAGTCTTTGGCGATTGGACTCCATCCTGAATTAGGATAAGCAAGGGGTAGTAAAGGAGTGTAAAGATTGTCTTCCTGACTCAACTTCCGGTTGGGCTTCATTTAATTTGAGTGAAAACTAATATTTGCTTGTATACTTTTTGCCTCATATTGCCTATATTTTGAATTTCTTTATCATGAAAACAGGGGCTGCACGGTGGTGCAGTGGCTAGCACTGTCACCTCACAGCAAGACGGTCCTTCTGTGTGGAGTTTGTACGTTCTCCACATGGCAGTGTGGGTTCCCTCCGGGTTCTCCAAATTCCTCCCACAGTCCAAAAGACATGCAGCTTATGTTTATTGGAGACTCTAAATTGCCCAAAGATGTGATCGTGACTGGTTTTCTGTCCCTGTATGTGCCCTGAGATAAACTGGCAACCTGTCCAGGGTTTACCCTGCCTTCACCCAATGTCAGCTGGGATCAGCTCCAGCGCCTCCGCGACCCTAAATAGGATAATGGAATGGAATTATGAAAACAAAGCTTAATGTTCAGTAAACAGTCTACAGCTTTCAGTGTGCTGCCTTTAATATTTCATGTTGGAAGTCAGTTTCAGAAAGTCAATTTAATCTACTGCTGGAGGCAAACTTAAATCTTAAAATCACATTTAACATAAAATTTGCAAAAGCCTGAAAATCCAGACGATAAGTACTAGGTGCTGTACAGAAAAAAACATAAATATACAGTGTAAAGACATCTTTACATGTACATACATAAGCATCCAGCCCATGTGCTTTGTTTACAATTGACAGAACACTAGATTTGAAAATAGACATTTTATTTCTTATTTTAGTTTTAGTTATGGGTACTTTTTATATATAATTAGATTATATTTATACTTACACCTATTTTTCACTTCTTGTGTACATTACAATCTGGTCTATTCTTTATCTTTATCCATCCAGTTTTTTAGTCCTAGTCCCTAGCTGTTATTTACATTTCTGTGTAAGTACATTTAGAGAGATGCAAAAACAAGTCAAATGACTTGTGTATGCACGTTTACTTGGCCATTAAAAATTATTCTGATTCTGAAAACATATCATCAGGAAAGCGTAACAAAAGTTTTAAATCAACCAAACAATGTTGTTCCATTTTTCTTTATTGTTAGTCTTGGTCTTTTCATGAGATTTAAAAAGCCATTGTTCCCATTTGTAAAAAAAATGAATAAATATAGAAAGTCAACACTTACTTGAAGCATAAAGTGCGTTAAACATTTTGTTCAATCTAGAACCATGTTTTAGTGTTCTAAACCCGACAACATGTGAAACACAGGATGGAAAGCCCGGTCTCCAGTATTAAAGTCTTGTGCTTTGTACGCCCAACCTCCCATCCTGACTTCCTCCAGAGGACTTCTCTGCAGAACATCTCACTTCCTGAATTGGTCAAACATTGCTAGTGAGCATAATCTGGGCAGCAGTTTCTAATCGCACGCCAAAACTAGAATTTAAAACTGTAAATTTATTTAAACAACTTCAACTATTGGATGAAAACATATTCATTCACAGCTTTTGATGAATAAGACTGATAGGACAAATATGCTGCATGCACAAAGGATGCTGTATGTAAGCATATCTGTAATGTCTAGTACTGCAAACAGTTTGTGTGTCGCAATGAGACATGTGTTGTACAATCCCACTGAGCAGTCCATGTTGTGAACCTCAGTTCTCCCTGAAGACTCAAACACGCGGGAATTCTGCTCAGGAAACGTTTGTCTAGAGACCATGCTATTGTCTGTAATCCTTCTGTGTTTCCAACTGTGGGGTCATGTGGACGTTTCTTCATCACAGATTGGTAAGTAGGAGTCTTTTTATGACTGAAGTGTTATGATTTAGCTTTGTGGAGAAACAGTGTTTAGCTTAAACTGAGGATGTATGCAAAGACAAGAGAAAGACGTCTTGGTAAATTGCATGTTTCGATTTGTGGTATTTCCTTATGACAGGAAGAATTAGTGCATGTGTGTCGGTGATTATATTTGTATACCTACAATTATTTCTATTGTGATGTTTCCATTTAACTCTTAAAAAGTAATGGCACCCAATAAAAGTCCTTCATCTTTTTTGTAGACGTGACTCATAGATATGAGAAGAATAACCTGTACATTACATTGGTATCTAATATGCTGGATTTTCAAATGGCCATGTTTGTGTCCACATATTTCATTAATACTCACTTGTGTAAAAGTGCTGCAGTTCAAGCAAAGGTCAGTTTTTCTGTGCTGTCCTTCCTTTAATTGATTTATTGTTAGCCCCTCAGTGTTGTGGTCATTTTATATTTTCTGTTGTCATGTGTGTTACATGCAGCTGAAAATAACTTTGGATGAGCCAACCCTACTCATTTCTAAAGTACTGTACATGCGCCATATGTGACAATGTGTATCTTCTTTCCCTATGTTGTTCTTTGTTAGCATGCTTAACGCTCCCAGATGTTCCTCATGGCCACATTTCAGAAGACACCAAAAGAATTGATTACCAAGGAGGACATGTGATATATTTCACTTGTGAACCTGGTTACACTACATCAAGTCCAACTATCAGATATGTTTGCACGAGCGAGGGCTGGCTGGCATTCCAACAGGAAACATGCCACCGTAAGTTGAATGACTTTCTGTTCAACACTTTCACCACCAACAGAATGAATGCTGTTGTTGTTGACCCCTGGGTGTATTACATCACGTAGCAAGATTACTGGAAATGGGATTCTGCAAATAATAACATATCTAAAAGAACCATTTCCAGTTTAGACTAAAAAAAGTCTCAATAAAAATGCTGTGTGTGCATTATTCATACTGATGTATCGTCTTAATATATTATAATAATCCTCATACATATAATCATTGGACATTGAATAACTGCATCAAGCATATGTGTAATAAAGTGACTTGAAATCATAAAGCTTTGCGATATTGAATAAAAGACAATCAAATTTCAAAGGCTTTATTTGGTCTTTTTATTGATTGTATTCCGAAACTAGGCCTTTAATTACTCAATGTATAGGGGTGCTAAAAATTATGAAGGGGCTTTTAGAGAATTTAAGTTGAGAAATTGTCGTGCCAATTTTTGTGTTGATGCAGAAAAAGTAGTTTTGAAAAGAAATGTGAATAGATGTCTTTCAACCACAGAACCAATGAATGCATATGAATACATGCACTGTGTCAACAGTAGCTTCAGGTTTATCAATCTGTGTTTCATCTTGGAAGAAAAAATTCTGTGTCAGATGACTTTCTCAAAAGAGCGACTCACTAGTTATGTGAAGTTTGAATTTAAGGATTATCTCATTCATCTCAGTTACCCAGCACTGTCATTGAAGAGCAGTTATGAAAACACCTGTGGAAAAGAAATAAGTTAACCAATCAAAATATGAAAAAAATGACATTAATGCAACACACTTTTCCAATCCCTCTTTTTGTAAAATTCTGATCGATTGTAGCAATAAAACATAAAATGCTACTTATAATAATGTGGAATATTTTTAATCACATCCAGAGTGACAAAACAGCATTTATAGATCACACACAGTGTACTCCCATTACAGTTGTCAACATGTAATAATATTGATAACCGGGATTTCTGTAGCATATCTCTAAAAATGTTTACAATAATTAATTATGAATAACATAATTTACTCTACATACATTATTATATTACAGATATACAGTATTTCTACAAATTACAGAATTATCAGGAAAGCAGAGTTTGAAAAATTCCCTTTGAGCAAAGTTTTAGAGGAAGTCAGTGATTCAGAACACTTCTCTGTACTTGGAGCGTTTGACTTATCTATAAGCACACTAGTGTTGTGGTTAATTTGATTCCTACATTACATAGTTTAACTTCTTTCAGTTTTCTCATGTAAAGCAGTTTCATAGCTTTTATCAAACAAAGTGACAATTCAGAGTGTTTTACATCGGCAAAAAAGCATGAAGAATGATATTGAAAAACTATAAGCAAGAAAAACGTTTTTAAATATTAGATTAAATAAAATAAAATACATCAAATGAAATCTAACACAAATAGAATATACCATAAATACAGTTAGAGTGCAGTTACCGTGTAGTAATAAGTTGTAAGTTGCTCAAATGCAACAAAGAAAATATAAGTGCAGTAAAGAAATATGTCAATAAAACAGCAGACTTTTCAATTTACGTTTCCATTTTTTGTCTGGCTAAATATTTAACCTGCTCTCTGTTAATAATTAACACACTGACAACCAGTCTCAGGACAAAGTTAACCATAAGCTAGGTTGTGGTAAGAATGGGGATTCGGCATGCTGAATGTTGGTCAATACAATGTCCTAAAAGTTAGGGAAACAAATGACAGTGATGCAGTTTTGAGAAATTCAATGCTGAAATTTGCTCACCAGCATTTATCATTTGATGTACTTTTAAGTATGAATCATTACAGTTCAATATAAACAATATTTCTCTCTCAGTACAATTTAATGTAATTATTTTATTGACTGACTGTTCTACTTAACAATTTTTACAATGGACTTTGCACAAGTGTGCTGTTCATGACACAGTGAATGTGGTAAACAAACTGGACAGAAACTATTTCATCACCAGCAGATACTCACTAAGAAATGCATTTTGAAGAGTTTATGAATTGATTATCATTGAACAGAGGATACTCTACATGGACTTTTCTAGAGTTTTTAGTATTGCTTATATGAAGTGCGGGCTGTATGTGTACCCGTGTGTCATGTTGTATTCATTCAGCCTCGTGCAATCCCACGGGGCAGTCCATGTTATGTCCCTTGGTACGCCCCGAGGACTACAGCTGGGGACAAACACAAAGAATACAGTTTGTCAAAAGAGTTAACCTCAGTTAGACTTTGGTGAAGTAAAATTGTCTTTCATCTTTCTGTTTCTTCATCTGTGGAGGAACGTGGAAGTCTCTTTATCACAGAGTCTTTGATGGGAGGCTCTGGCTGTCGCCATCTTGGCAGTGACAACACAGCCTAACTCTAAAAATAGGCAATGAGGTGCATCATCGGTGGAGATAATTCAAATAAGTAATACATTTACACATATTTGCATACAGATGTAATCTTTCAGAAATGTCATTGATCAGATTTGGGTTTATGAAATGCAAAATGTCAGATCTTAAGTCTGATATGCTGCAGCTTTAACCTCTTGATTAAACAGTCTCTTCTTCAAAACAGAAAAATGCAACGTTGCAAGTGTTTCAGACACCGTGCTCCTCAAGTTTGTCTGTGGTGTCCTTCCTTTAATTGATTTATTGTTAGCCCCTCAGTGTTGTGGTCATTTTATATTTTATATTGCCATGTGTGTTACATGCAGCTGAAAATAACTTTGGATGAGCCAACCCTACTCATTTCTAAAGTACTGTACATGCGCCATATGTGACAATGTGTATCTTCTTTCCCTATGTTGTTCTTTGTTAGCATGCTTAACGCTCCCAGATGTTCCTCATGGCCACATTTCAGAAGACACCAAAAGAATTGATTACCAAGGAGGACATGTGATATATTTCACTTGTGAACCTGGTTACACTACATCAAGTCCAACTATCAGATATGTTTGCACGAGCCAGGGCTGGCTGGCATTCCAACAGGAAACATGCCACCGTAAGTTGAATGACTTTCTGTTTAACACTTTCACCACCAACAGAATGAATGCTGTTGTTGTTGACCCCTGGGTGTATTACATCACGTAGCAAGATTACTGGAAATAGGATACTGCAAATAATAACATATCTAAAAGATCCATTTCCAGTTCAGACCAGTTTTACAAAAGTCTCAATAAAAATGCTGTGTGTGCATTATTCATACTGATATATCGTCTTAATATATTATACATTATCCTCATACATATAATCATTGGACATTGAATGACTGAATCACCAATCTGTGTAATAAAGTGACTTGAAATCAGAAAACTTTGCCATATTGAATAAAAGACCTTATCATTTCAAAGGCTTTATTTGGTCTTTTTATTCATTTTTTTCCCAAACTAGGCGTTGTTATATTTAGTATTGCATTATGATTTGGCTTCAAATACGTATATATTATGGTTTTCAGGTTAAAGATGTGAATTAAAAGTGAATGCTCACAATTAATTTCACACAGTGGTCTCTGTGTTAAAGTCTTGTGATTGTTTGACCCACCCCATCCACTCTGACCTCCTCCCTACTTGGACTTCTGCAGACTATGATGAGACACATACTTGTGATACAACAAAAACAAATATAATCCAGGAAAAAATAACTTTCCTACAAATTGTAATTGACAATGCAATGTTGTTAAACTGGAGATGCTGAGAGGTTCCAGACTAATCCGCATTTGAGATGTGGTCTGGCAATATGAGAATGTGAGAACCAAAAATACCTCCCAACCCCACCCTCCACCTTGGTACAAGAAATATTCGAAACAAAGCTGTCATTCATGGCCATTACGTAAGATTAATAAGTGGTCCATCATCCATGTTCTACATAATACTCGTTTCAGTTATCAAATGGTCAGTCGCACAAACTACCAGCGTTGCATAGCTGAAGGCTGGGATGGTGTGGTTCTGATCTGTGAAGGTATAGCTGTAATAAAGGATCATATTTTTTCAGTACCTAACATACAAGGTGAAATGTCACTGTGTTTATGTCCGTCAGGAAATATTGAAAAACTATATTAAAGTTTTTTGATCATCCAATTTATTATTTATTTTTTTTCCTTCCAGCACAACAGTGCCCAGTGATTCATGTGGACGATAATGTCCAGGTGATTGGGGACCTAGAGGAATCAACCTATGGCAATGTAGTTCGATTCACCTGCAAGTCCAGCTCTGAAATCCTGTCTGGGTCAACAGAAATGTATTGTGATGAAAATGGAGAGTGGAGTGGCCAAGTTCCTAAATGTGAAGGTACAGCAGGCTTTTCAAAATGAACCAAATAGTCTTCCTTTTTAGAAGAATTATGAAAATAGAGGGAATGGGGAAGATACAAACACACAAATACATTCACAATCCACCATGAGATGTGCCGGGCCAATTACGAAGACCGCAGGCTCTTCGCATTTCTCTTTTTTGTGCCTTGTCTCCTCTCTGTTCCGCCCTTTTGTCTGTGACCCGGAAATCAATTCCAACGCGTCATCTTGAAGGATGTCTCAATACCAAGATACATCTCGAGGAGAGAGGAGGCTTGCTGGAGGAGCTATGACCGTGGGTGCAGAGGCGTATTCCTTGTGGAAGTCTTATCAGCAACTGTATAAAAGTATTAAAAGGTCTCCTTCAAAATTATGATCCCATTCAACTAAATTGCATTCTCAATTATGTTTTGAGGGAAACATATTTTCTCCCTGATTCCGGTCACAATTTTCAACATGTAATGTTATAAATTGGAAAACAAAAAACCGCAACTAAACTACTTTGTTAGGTTTATGTTTTTATTTGACCCATCCATCCACTCTGACCTCCTCCCTACTTGGACTTCTGCAGACTATGATTAGAAAAATACTTGTGATACAACAAAATCTAATATAATCCAGGAGAAAATAATTTACCTACAAATTGTTATTGACAATGCAATTTTGTTAAACAGGAGACCGGGCTGAAGGGGCATGCCAATCGACAGATGATGCAGCTGCCGATGTCATATTTACTGGTGTTGCTTTAAAATGACACGCAAAGTATAATTGTCTCGTTTTGATTAATATCTTTATCACCTCAACTCCTCTCTCCTCTGGTGGGAGGACTAAGACACGAGGAGAGAAGGCAAGGAATGGAATTGAATATGTACAAACTGAGGAATTAAAAGTGTAAGAGGAGCACTGTTGAGGCATTGAGAACAAACAAAAATCAACTGCACTTAAAGCTTTTCCAAAGAAGAAAGATGTTTGCCATACTTTTGACTGGATTTGGCAAAAGTTTAATTTAACAACTCATGCCAGCTTAATTCTCCCAGCTGTTGTCCATCACTTGGGCGTTATTATTGTTCTACCTATTTTGCACTAAGTCTCACCCACGTGTGCTGTGATTGGCTGTTACTACTGCGCTGTGGTCTACACCGACCTGGTCAATGGTCGCTCAGCGCTACATCACATGTTGATAACCCGCTGATAGCGCCCCTTTGATAAAAGAAAATGAACTGAGAGGTTCCAGACTAATCCACATTTGCGATTTGGTCTGGCAATATGAGAATGTGAGAACCAAAAATACCTCCCAACCCCACCCTCCACCTTGGTGCAAGAAATATTTGAAACAAAGCTGTCATTCATGGCCATTACCTCTGAATGTTTAAATCAGTGCATTATTTTTCTCCAGAGTAAGGTTAATAAGTGGTTACTGTGCATCAGTATATTATTTATGCTCTTTTTATTATTGTCTTTTTTTTACAGAGATAACATGTAAAGTGCCCAAGATTGAAAATGGTTTTGTGACTGGAAATAGTCAGAAGTACAAAGAACATGATGTCCTGCTCTTTGAGTGTGATGATACATATAAAAGCACTGACTCAAGACGTTCAAGATGCACCAAACAAGGAATAAGAGCAGAGTGGAGCCCCACACCTGCATGTGAATGTAAGTATAAACTGAGTAATCACGTTTGATGGCTGTATCGCACTGAATAATGAAAATTGGTACTAACAAATCATATGCTCCATTTCCCAACAAATGAAGCAATAATATGTAGACTGACACCGCCAACGGAGGGAACCAGTTATGAGCCTACTTCCAGAAATGTGTTTTCACCTGGTGACACAGTGACCGTCATTTGTGGAAAGAAGCACTGGATTTCTGACCCTCGGGAGACCTCAGCAGTAGCTACATGCGATGAGAATGGAGACTGGACTTTACTACCAGTATGCCAAGGTATAAAACCACATAGGCTTAGTGCCAGACACAGATTATGAGATTGTTGTTCTTTATTGTGTGTGTATGGTTCATTAACTTGTGGTGATGATGATGGTCAATTGTATCTTTATTAGTTAAGTTACACAAATATTTCTCTTCATCTAGAGGTTACATGCAGAAATCAAAGACCACACAATGTGTATTCCTGGGATGTCAAATGGGGTCAACGAATAACAATGGATGAGGCTGTACGGTATTCATGTCATGGAGGCTACAAGAAGACAGATGGTGCCACCTCGGCCACATGCACCAGAAATGGATGGGAACCAAATCCACTTTGTCAAGGTATTGTGAACTAAGAGCTAGTAAACTCTGGAACTATATCAGAACCCAATGACCCAAGGACAATACACAATATAGTTGAAACGACGATTGTTTTTATTTTTTCCCATCATTTTGTTAATTTATATTTTTCATGCTTACACCAGAATAAATTATTGTTTAACAGATTATAATTGAATCCTTGTGAATGAAAGTCACAAATAATTGTGGCTTTTATTTTGGGGCAAACATTGTTTTGTTTTTTAACCAGCAAAGTTTCCAAACATCTGCCACCTGTTCTTCTATTTTCTTGATGGTGTATCTTATTTTATCTTTTCTTAGTATTGCAAAATGTGAAACAATTTTTTGTATTTTATTTAAAAATAATAATCTGTTTTGGATTAGTTAGCACTCATTAATCATTACAACTTGTCTGGCCATAATAGCTTTTCTTTTTTGTCTTCCTTTAAATCCTGCTGTTGCCTTTAATTGAACCAGATTCAAGGATCTTAATCAATTTCTGCATCTCATTACCGTATTTTATTTCTTAAACTGCACTGCAACTTTTATTCTATTTTTTTTTAGCTTTTTAATGTTTTACTAACTGTTTTTAATGTTCTTTTTAATGTTTAAATGAATGTTCTTAATTTTTTTTCTTTATTATTTTTGCATTATGTTTTGATGCTTAATGGTTTTATGTGAAGCACTTTGAATTGCCTTGTTGTTGAAATGTGCTATACAAATAAACTTGCCTTGCCTTTCCTTGCCTATAAATGTGTATATTGTGAGAGTTTTATTAAATAATCAATATTTATATGGTAATTCTGGAGCACCACAAGGTCTGACAAAAGAAGTACCTGACTTCCTTCTTAAATATAATAATTTGTTTCAAAATATTTGAATTTAACCAAAAAACCTGGAGGGTTTGGTAAATAATTCTTAATTTCATTGACTTTGTTTCATGGAAACCATGTAAAAAACTTCACATTGACAATGCACAAATTACACACAATGAAAAGGAAACTTACAGGCTCAATGAACGTGTCCAATATACATGCAGGAATGATGATAAAAGAGTTTTTACTGTTACCTGTGAGCAAAGTGGCTGGACTGGGATAACAAACTGTTCAGGTAAGAACATAACGGTACAACAAATATACTTTTAGGGATAATGTATGACTGGAATTTTTATGTTTTTATAGCAAAAGAAATGGTAAATATCTCCTAAATGCAAAAATAAATGCTGATGAATAGCAGGTTTAATGTCCATTATGTTAACTATCTTTGTTAAGCGTGTAAGCACGCTAACATTTGCTATTTAACCGTCAATGCTATCTGAATATAACTTATTTTTTGTTTTTCACTGTTAGCATGTCCAACCGCTGATGTACCACATGGATTTGTAGTTGGTCCATACAGTGACACACTGTACTACACCTGCAAAACAAGGTTACAGACTTTCTACCGGAGGCTGGTGGGCTGAGGCCAAATGTAATGATGGCTGTGGTCTGGACTTGAACATTGCATCGGTAAATCATTTTTAATGCACTACACATTAGTTGTAACACGCATGAAGCAATCTAAAAATATCTACGTAAAGCTGTACATTAGATTTCCTCAGGATATAAACGATAAGTATATCCGACATAGATGCAAAGCAGCATATTTTTGTTTTAATGGGCTCATGAACAATTTATGTGTTAGCTTAAATTCTTTTTTTTATGTCACATCTTTGATGCAGGCTAATTTTTAAATGACTGATTTTGTTATTGCTAGTATCACATGTGTTTGCAACAATATAGAGTAAATATTTGTAATCATAACCTCTTTAGCGGTTACGACGTGCGGAGAGATTCCTAATGGGAAAGTGAGAAAAGTGATACCTCTAACTGGACCATCTAAAGAGCCTATATTACTTATGATGAAGGATACCGCACACAGTTTACCCACTCAACTTGTCACAAGGGAAAATGGCTTTCAAATGGATTATCCCCCAAAACAATCTGTACACGTGAGTCATCTTCAGATGTAATTAAGCGTGTTTATGAAAAGTTTACAGGGCATAATTAATGCTGTACGTGTTTTCATGTCTTGCAGCAACTGCCGTTCCTTGCAACCCCTCACGAAAAGTTGACAATGCTGTAATTGTGATTTCATATCAGGAGGAATACTTGTCTGACTCTGCAGTAACATACCAGTGCCGTGATAAGTATATTATATTGGAGGGCGAAGATACAATTCTATGCAAAGATGGCCGATGGGAGGAGAAAAACACTATGTGTACACGTACGTACAAAAAGTCTCACAGAGGAAGCTTTAATACAATTTAAGATTTAAAGATATGTTATATATGCCGAATGATTACATACAAAAAAATGCATTTAAGTTTGCCAGATTTGTGTTTATACAGTGTAGTGATTAGATTTGACACCACATAAAAAATAAAAAAAATAATTGCTTCTATGTTACTTGGACAACAATATATTTCTTGCATTTTCAGCATACTGTGACAAGCTCATAGATGAGTCAATGACCTTCACCGCAGAATAAGAAATATATATGGATGGGGATGTCGTTGAGTATCAATGTGTCTTACCTGGAGTTGGAGGCAATGCAACATGTATCAATACTAAGTGGATTAAATCAGAACATTTTGAAGGTAAGGAGAAGTTTAAATGAAAGCAGACTTAAAGTATCGTTTCAAAAAGTGTATCTTAATATACAATATTCAATATTCTCCATACTTGCCGTAAAAAGATGGGGAACAAAATCCACAGTCCTTGCGCTGTGTCATAATGTACTTTTAAGTAATAAAACATGAATAAATAAAACATGTTCGGTATATATTATCCTTAACACTTAGGAGACCCACATTGACCCATTTGTATTTCTTGTGGTGTGACAGAGGATCTGTAGTGGGAGAATAGGTCAATACGTCAGTATGTGCCATATAGAAGTAGTATACATTATCTGAAAGCTTGAAACAGAAAGATTACTTTTAGCACTAACTTTTTTTTGTGTAAAAGGGTTAAAACATAATGATGGAAGTATATGATGACCATTTCCATGCTCACTTATGTATCATAAGATTTTGCAACAATTAACACCTCTCTAAAAGGGGTCCAAAAAAGGCCTGAACATTAAAACCTTTATAAAAGTAGCTGTGTATTAAACTGTATTAGTTTTTGCTCGGTTGACACCAATAAACTGGCAGTGTGTACATACACAGACTTCTATAAGAAAAATACAGAGAAAGCTTTTTCGCGACTGACTCATTTGTTTTTATTTTTGTGGGGGGGATTTACATTCTTTTAGATCCTTTGGGTTGTGGGAAGTCACCATCCCTTGCAGATGGAGACACAACAGAAACTCTTCGATTCCAACACCGCCATGAAGAAAGAGTTCACTATCGCTGTCAGAACTACTATATCATGGAGGGTGAGCCTTACCAAACCTGCATTAATGGGGAATGGATTGGACAGATGAGGTGTATCAGTTGTACAGGACCATTACACATAGTTTAGCATTTTATTTAGGTCTTATAGCTTCAATCTAAAAGGTTTTACAATTAAATAATATAACAGTATGTCTTTCATAGTTGGCTGGCCAGTAATTATTTATAAGTTGAGTATTATAACACTACATGTTATTGATTACATTTGGGAAGATGTGCTTATCTTTCAAGCTCTAAATATACTTTTTATTCAAGAAGAGCAATAATTATATATGCAGTATGCTGTATAGCCAATCCCCATTAATAAAATACTGTTTATCTTTTATCTTTTGCAGAACCCTGCACTGTGGATAGAGAAGCAATGCGCTCACATAATATTATCTTCAGATACAGATCTGATGATAAGCTGTATTCACCCCAGAATGATCATGTCACTTTCACGTGTACCGGAAGAACAAGACGTGTTGGCACATTGTAAATGCATCAGAAGTGTGTTGATGGTGTGATGCACCTGCCCACTTGCCAGTAAAGGTTTTTAGTTAACTGGATGAAACATGAGCTGGATGGGCAACCAAAGTAAAGAGTTAGACCAGTGATGTCCTGATCCAGTGTCTATACTTCAGTGCTGTGTGTGGTCATTTTAATAAAACATATATTTTCACTTGTTTTCTGCCTCTATTTGTAGAGAGTCAAGTCTGTTTGTCCCATCTTCATGTGCTTAAAGGAAGATTCGAATGAGTTATTTTGGAGAAAACTGTTCTTCTCTGGAAGAGAAGAAAATATAATATCTAACATATTAATGCAGCACAATAACTTCCATAACTCCTTACCGATAATGACAATAACTGGTCTTAGAAGCTAAGAGCGTTGTCTACCAACCCTTTTTCAGACAACGGGTTGAATACATCTGTCAGCGTTACTACAATATGGGAGCCTGACTAAACCTGCCACAGTGGTGCATGGATTGGACAGATCAGATGCCTCAGTAAGTTACAATTCCCTTTTATATTGTAACAATGACTTCTGTGAGGATTTTGCATTCGTAAAACAAATTTGGGTTTCCAGCGTTCGCATTGAGCAATCTGACAATTACGAAATAATAAAATAAAAACAGGTAAACAATGTGCCATCAGTTATGTTGACAGTCGAGCAAAACTCTATAACCTATAAACTAACTCTATTAACCTATAAAGCCAAAATACAGTAATTTTATATTTGGTGAAAATATAGTTAAGACAGAAATCTAACTTTTTGTCGTCATCTGTTTATCGGTTCATCTGTTATCTCTTAAAAAACGCGTATAGGATAGAGAGGCCTTGAGCTCTCATAATATTTCCTTCAGATGTAACTTCGACAATAAGCTGTATACGGCACATAATGATGATATCCAGTTCACGTGTACCGGTCAACGAAGCCCTGTCGGCACATTGGGAATGCGTCAGAGGTGTGTTGATGGTGTGATACACCTGCCCACTTGTCAGTAAATGTTTTAGTTAACTAACAGTTAACTGTTCAGCCACCTGAGATGGCTGAACAAAAATGCAAATATTTAACAACAGTAGTTAGATTATTTATGAAGTACAGCTATGAACTGATCTTCTGCCTACTTCAATGCTGTCAACTGTGACACTTTTAATAAATCATTCATGTTCACTCATGTAAGAGAAATTATCTATATATTTCCCATTTAAGCATTTGGTTAATATGGAGAAGTGTGAAACTACAAAACAGGCAAAACGTATACAAGCAAATATTAGTTTTCACTAAAATGAAATACTGTGTTGTGATTTAAAATATTAATTTAACTTTTCCCAATCAAACATGCTTGCAAATATAAACAAATCATCACTAAATATCAATATGTCATACAAAATAATGAAAACATACATTCCTGTGTCATTCAATCAGTTACATGTTGCACATGTCATCAAAGTATTTATATACTTACAACAAACTAACAAAATAAGCCCTCAGAAATATACTTAAAGCTATAAAAGTAAATTATACACTCTGGCATTGCCAAACAGAGGGCCAGAAAATACAGGATGGATAGAGACAATATCACAGTCACTCTAATAGAACAGCGCCATCTTGTCACAAAACCAGGAAGAGGAAAAAAAACACTACTTCCTGTCACATGGGCCCAACATATAGTAGGTGAACACTGCATCATCTACGCTTAACATGAGGTTGCAGTATTTTCACAACCTGGGCAAAAACTGGCGAAAAACTGTGCCATCTTAACTGAACACTAAATAAAATATGAGTCATTACAATGTTCATGATCTTAAGTGCTTCTTAGAGAAACCCATGTAGAAATGAAATGGCATTTGTGAAACCTTTTGGAAAAGACTTGAGCTTGAACAGACTTGACTCTCATCATACAAATAGAGGCAGAAAACAAGTGAAATATATGTTTTATTAAAATGACCACACACAGCACTGAAGTATAGACACTGGATCAGGACATCACTGGTCTAAGTCTTTACTTTGGTTGCCCATCCAGCTCATGTTTCATCCAGTTAACTAAAAACCTTTACTAGCAAGTGGGCAGGTGCATCACACCATCAACACACTTCTGATACAAGTACAATGTGCCAACACGTCTTGTTCTTCCGGTACACTTGAAAGTGATACGATCATTATGGGGTGAATACAGCTTATCATCAGAACTATGTCTGAAGATAATATTATGTGAGCGCATGGCTTCTCTATCCAGAGTGCAGGGTTCTGCAAAAGATAACAGATAAACAGTATTTTATTAATGGGGAATGACTATACAGCATACTGCATCTATAATTATTGCTCTTCTTGGATAAAAAGTATTTTTGGAGCTTGAAAGATAAGCAAATCTTCCCAAATGTAATCGTTAACATGTAGTGTTACAATACTCAACATATAAATCATTACTTGCCAGCCAACTGTGAAAGACATACTGTTATATTATTTAATTGTAAAACTTTTTAGATTGAAGCTATAAGACTGAAATAAAATGCTACACTCTGTGTAATGGCCCTGTACAACTGATATATTCTGTTAATAATAATTAAGCCACTACGTGCAAACACTGGAAACCAGGATATCAGTTTTACATATGAAAATACCTCACAGAATGCAACATGAAACATGTCTGGGAATTGTTACTTACTTAGACACCTCATCTGTCCAATCCATTCCCCATTGATGCAGGTTTGGTAAGGCTCACCCTCCATGATATAGTAGGTCTGACAGCGATAGTGAACCCTTTCTTTATGGCGGTGTTGGAATCGAAGAGTTTCTGTTGTGTCTCCATCTGCAAGGGATGGTGACATCCCACAATGCAAAGGAGCTAAAAGAATGTATACCCCCCCCACAAAAATAAAAACAAATTAAAGCTGCAAGAAGCGATGTACGGGTCCTCGCACCTTTGTGCACGTCGGGGGTGCTGGCGGGATGCCGGCTCACGCAGCTGAGAATGTCTGCAACCATCGGACAACGCGACAACATGAGCAATTCATGTAAAACTCAAAATGGCCGGCTTCTGATACGGTTTGGAGCATGGTCCCAAGATACTTATTTGTAAGTTTACATGTGTTACATAAGCCTACCAAATTTTGTATATTTTCGTCAAACGTACTGCGAGGGCTGCTTTGTCGAATTTTGTCGCAATTTTGTTGACATTTTGTAGGGGGCGCTATCGAGCCGATTCTTAATTTTGAAGCATTCCAAACATATCATATGACTACATTTAGGTCATTAAATGTTTGTGCTGTGTTTTAATCTGTTTTGAGCATCTTTAGCCCCTCAAAAACATATTTGTTTTTCATGTCGAAGAGGGAGTTGCTACAGCAACAGACTTCGACAAAACAACAATATTTTGATAACTTTTAATCACTAAGGTTTTTACATTGTACTGACCAAATTTGAAGTCTATCTGATGATTTACCTAGGAGGAGTTTGTTCAAATAAAGAGCCTAGAAATAGGCAAAAATGAAAGGAAAACTCCCACAAAAATCAAAATGGCCGACTTCCGATACGGTTTAGAGCATTGTACCAAGAGACTTTGTTTTAAGTCTACGTGTGATACATGTTCCTATGAATTTTTTTATATCTATGTCAAACGTACTGCGAGGGCTGCTTTGTCAAACCTTTGTAGGGGGCGCTATCAAGCAACCTTTCCACTCTGAAGCATTTAAATCATGTCAGGTAACTATATTTATGACTTTAAATGTGTGTGCAAAGTTTAGTTACGTTTCAAGCATGTTTAGTACCTCAGAAGTACCTTCGTTGTTGACGGCGAAGCATGGGTCGCCACAGCAACGGCGTTACACGAAAGCTCAAAAGCTTTGTGAGCTGGCATTATGAACTTCTTACATATGTGTGGTAGTAATTTCATATCGATATGATTTACCTACTAAGAGAAACCAAAGTATAGAGGCTTTAACTTCCTATTACCAGTAGGTGGCGCTATGACTTTGATTAAAAATTGGACTGCACCTGTCTTCAAGCCTGGAATCTCATCAAACATGTTAAATTTGGAAAGGATCTGATCATGTGGAGTTGAGTTACATCGGTTTATTCGTTCACGGCGAAGGATCAACATTCTCAGAGCCGCAACATCGCCGCCCCTTTAACGAATTCTTACAATCTTCACAATGAAGCATTAACAAAGTCTTAAGGCTTTTCTGACAAACTTTGAGAGGGATGTGGTGAATTTGCTAGGAGAAATAGATCAGAGTATAAAACTTGTCATTTTCTTTTGCCAATAGGTGGCGCTCTGATATTATGAAACTTTTTGCATTGAAATGCGCTCAGGCCTTAATTACCACCATGTACAAGAAATTTGGGGCAAATTGGATAATGTACCTTGGAGTTACAGCAACATCCACTTTTGTGGCGAACCGCAAGAAATGGGCGTATACTTGGAGCCCCGCAACGTCAAGGCCGTTCAAAGACAACTCGCCATTTTGATTACTTTTCATCATCAAGGTTTTCAGATCATTCTGACCAAATTTGAAGTTGATTGCATGAATTCTGTGGGAGGAGTTCGTTCACGTACAACTTCTGAAAATGATGAAAAATGGCTTAAAATACAGAAATTGGGCTATTTACTGCATCGCCCCTTAGTGTTTGAATATAATGAAAATGACAGAGTAAGTTAAAGAAAGCGATGTGGACATATGCTACAAATTTTGTGATGATAGGCCTAGTGATTTGGATGTTACGTGGATTGAAAACTAAGACACGCCCCTTAGAAGTTGATTGGTCCTTTTTGTTCTCAACACAATGAGATATCAACAAGCTTTTGATAACTTGTGATGACATTGAACCAATAATGAACCACATAACATTTTGTAAGAATCGGAACCAGCGTTTAGGAGGATTTGGAAATAATGTGTTTTTCACAAAATTCAAAATAGTGGAAAATCTAAGTAGGCGGAGCTTCATCTTACCTTGTACCTTTTTTGTAGAGCAGACGGAACCGGACATGTGTGTCGAATTTCAAGTCAATTGGTGATTGGGGGCGAATTTCATTGGCTTTCAAAAGAAAAAACATTCTAGGGGGCGCTATAGAGACATTTCTTTCTACCCAAATGCGAGACCCCTAAAATATCAAATTTTTCACCCGTCCTGATATGCATGTCAACTTTGGCAACTTTTCAGATATGATAATGCCCCCAAAAAGGCAGTTAGATTGCAGAATAATAATAATAGGAATAATAAACATTCCAGTTTCAATAGGGTCCTCTCGGATCGACTTCGTCGGTGCTCGGACCCTAATAAACATACCAGTTTCAATAGGGTCCTCTCGGACCGACTTCGTCGGTACTCGGACCCTAATGAATCAGTCGCAAAAAAACTTTCACTGTCTTTTCTTATAGAAGTCTGTGTATGTACACACTGCCAGTTTATTGGTGTCAACAGAGCAAAAACTAATACAGTTTAATACACAGCTACTTTTATAAAGGTTTTAATGTTCAGGCCTTTTTTGGATCCCTTTTAGAGAGGTGTTAATGCAACTTTATTTTAGTTTTATGTTGAATTCCTGGTGAAAATGTCTGAAGTTACTGTCATTTATATGAAACACTAAACACTAAAACGTAGGATCACTTCTATTTACTTACAGCACAAAGATAATTCGTATCAGGGCAAGGTAAACTGAGCAAATCAAGCCCTCTAAGATTGCAGTGCACTGTGGAGACATCTGACAATTGGGTCATGGATCATATTTTCCCATCATTTCCCTAGATATGGAGCAAGTGGACAAGAAAATAATTGATTTACCTCCACATGTTGGGAAGGGATCACTCCACTGTCCGTTTGCTAAACACTCAACTTCTGCCTTTCCTTGAAGAGTGTCTCTACTATTGATGCAATCAAACCTCAACTTTTGTCCTTTTCTTAGTTGATTGTCTGGTACATGTGTGTTGAGGCGCACGGTGTCTGAAACACTTGCAACGTTGCATTTTTCTGTTTTGAAGAAGAGACTGTTTAATCAAGAGGTTAAAGCTGCAGCATATCAGACTTAAGATCTGACTTTTTTGGGATTTCATGAACCCAAATCTGATCAATGACATTTCTGAAAGATTATATCTGTATGCAAATGTATGTAAATGTTTACTTATTTGAATTATCTCCACCAATGATGCACCTCACTGCCTATTTTTAGAGTTAGGTTGTGTCGTCACTGCCAAGATGGCGACAGCCGGAGCCTCCCACTTTGTTTTTCATTAAAGAGTCTAAAACTAATAGTTGAACATTAACAATGGATCACATGACTTTCATGGGAAAACTGCCGTTCTCATCCCCTCAGATCTGTTGAGCTTTATAGCGTCTTCGCTGATTTTCTGGTCTTTAACTGTTTTACCAACTTAACGTGGTTCACTCTCTCAGCTCTCATGGCTTTGTTTACTGTGTCAGCAGGCAGTTGTTTATAGCAAAAATAAACTATACGGATTGTTACCTACTCAGCAACAAACAGCAGACACAGTTGGTGATTAGCTGATGAACACAGTGCACCATTTAGCAGCTAAAGAGCCATATTATGAGCAGCAACCACTGGTGCTGAGAAATGTAGCCAACGTGGAAGTGCCAAAAACTACAGTTCCTCAAATGGCCACTTGAAGCAGGCTCCAAAAACCAGTCAATCTCCATAGAGCCCTATGTTAAAATGCCAAACTTTACAGAAGAATTACACATTCATAGCCTGGTACAAAAAATGCTTGTGGTCTCCATTTTTTCGTCCCCATTCATGAAAACTAAAAGTGGGAGTGATTTCAATTTTTACCAAGGGACATAACGTGGACTGCCCCGTGGGATTGCACAAGGCTGAATTAATACAATATGACGCACGGGTACACACACAGCACGCACTTCACATAAGCAATACTAAAAACTCCAGAAAAGTCCATGTAGCGTATCCTCTGTGCAATGATAATCAATTCATAGACTCTTCATAATGCACATATTTAGTATCCAATCAAATTAATTCATAATGTTCTGTAAGGGAGTCTGATTTTCAACCAGAAAATAACATACTTTCTGAACATATAATATATGGAACGGACGTCAGGAACATTATGGTAAACCACATCAAGTTTGACCTGACAGGATCAACAACAAAGACAAAAACAAATAATATGACTAATATACGACAGCTTTAAGGGCAATACAAATTGTTTTAACTAAAGTTGACTACCTGATGTTTGTGAGTATCTGCTGGTGTTGAAATAGTTTCTATCCTTTTTGTTTACCACATTCACTGTGTCATGAATAGTGTTGACACTTGTGCAAAGTCCATTATAAAAATTGTTAAGTGGAACAATCAGTCAATAAAATAATTAGATTAAATGGTACTGAGAGAGCAATAATGTTTTTATTGCACTATAATGATTCATACTTATTTCAAACAGCTGATTACCTACGTAATGTGAAATGGGGAAATATTCTGATCAGTTGACTTTGAGACTAAGGGTCCTTCCACTTGAAAAGCTACACTTCTGTCCTTGAGGTATGAAGGTATAAAGATACGGATTTTAGTCTTGCTCATTACTTCATGGTTAGGGAGGGGCCAAAGGACTGCATTTTCAAATCCAAGCAGACTTTTACATATACTCTTTGAGCAAAAGAAACCCCCAATATTTACTCATTTTGGTGAAATTTGACTGAAATTGTTTAATTGATATGATTTAGCTTAAAATTCTTGCGTTAGACTTGTAATTTCCACCAACCATAACATTTTATTTAAATTAACAAACATTTAGATAGTTGGTTCTGCCATCAGCTGTTTGTCCTCATTTGTAAGTGAGTAAACAGTAATCTTTTGCAGTTTATGTTGGTTTTAATGGAACCTTGCAGTTATTTCGACTATTTTCAAAACATAAAGTCCCAGTCCCAAGTTAGAGCGTTTTTAGCTTCTGTATTGTGACGTAATCCCCAGTGAAAACGGCACATTTGAGCGCTGTACATTTACTAGAGGGATTTAAATGAAATCTCTCGCATTTGATTGGACCGCTAGAAAAGTGGGTAGGCTTAGAGTGTATCGCTCCACACACCCCTCCCTTGTCGCTGTAAGTTGCAGATTTATTGATGGATGGATGTCATGATATTTATTATTGGTTTTAAATGGGTCGGTACAAGCTTACCTAAGCAAACTTCATGTTTAGTTTTACAGAAAGACGAGATGGTTGGACTTTGATATAAAAATATGAAGAATTGATCAAATTATTTGTAATTGTTTCGCATTTATGGTTACATACACACAGTATGACCAGGGTGTGATCTAAAGAGTTATTAAGATTTTTATTTTATTATTTAACCTTGACTTTAAGATATACAAAGGAAATGGAGTATTTTTGCTTCAGAGAAAGAAAAAAAAATAAGGGAAAACTTTCCTCAATTCAGTTGCAGAAACTTTGGGCATTCCAACCTTTTTTCCCAGAATGTTTGTTTTTATTGATTTTTTCACTTTGCTTTGTGGACTTTAAGCTTGACTTGCAAGATAATCAGCTAGACTGTGGCAAAAACATGTTTGCAGTAGCCTTATCCTTTTATATCTAGTTTTTCTTTTCCCTATTTTAATTTGTTTTGAACAGTATGTATTGTCATGTTCCATTTTTTTTTATCTTTTGCCTCCGACAGCAGAACCATGATTGTTTTTGGGGAATGTTGTTCAGGCATTCTTGTTCACCAACAATCGAAGAACATCTTTTCTTCAGTGAATAATGTCTAGAGGAGAAATACATGGGCACCTTGATTTAATGTTGTGTACAGCTTTCCATTACAAAGAGGGTACAGTTAGAGTTGGGTTGATTAACAAGGCTATCGTTCACTGCCAGTGGTTGACAGTCTCAACCACTGAGCCAAGCATTGTGATTTAAAAGCGTTGCATGCTCTTAGTCTAGTGTTAGCTAACGTGCTAATTAGCACTAAACAAAATGTACATTTGAGGCTGATGGGAATGTCCTTAGTTTTTCAGGTATTTTGTCATAAACCAAAATAATGGCCAAATTACACTTTTGACCTGACGATGGCGCCAGATGATTTGTGCAGGGATCACCAAAATTATTATAACTCATCTTGAGGGCATTGCGACACCAGACACTTTCTATCGCCTTTGCATACTTTTCTCAAGTCTTCTTTCCTTTGTCTGATCAAGTGGTTAACTGGGTTTAATGCCATGTTTGTACTTTCTTGCTCTCTTTCTTTCCCTCTGCTCCATACACTCAAAATGTCCTCCCTCAGTACCACAAGACCATCGAGGCAGTGTATTCGGTGGAAAACTTTGTGGAGACGCTGCTGGACCTGCTGCAGAGATACAGGGAGAAGGCCGGGGATAAAGTGGCAGAAAAGGGCGGCGGCATCTTCACCAAGGCCTGCTTCCTTCTCGCTCTCCTCCTTCAAGACAAGCACCGTGCTGTGGTTCGTAGCGACTATAACAATATGACTTTTGAAATACTGGATATTATTCCAATAGTTTAAGAACATTTTAATGTCTAATTCAACAGGAAATATGGCTATTATAGCTTTGTAAATGTAATGCAATTTTTTTCTTTTAGGAGGTTATGAAGCTACCCATGGTATTGGATCGAATACGCAGTATTTACCGTCTCACTACTCGCAAACACAAGATGGACGCTGAAAGAACTGTTATGAAACAGAAAATGAACGCATCGATGAACGGAAGCTTCTTTGTCCAAGCAACGCCTCGTAAATCCCGCCCTGGGCCAATGTATGTATATGTGTGGATATATATTACTGTATTTGTCAGAGATATACAGCTTGTATGTGTTTGTAGCGGTAATTGACGTCCCGTTTTTTGTTTTTCAGATTTGCACCGGATTGGGTTCTCAGGAAAGACAAGCTCAAAGATATTGCAGACCCTCTCAGGGCCATTGAGATGGTGGCAAACACACTCCGCATTGTGTTGTAAATAGATCCGCTTTTAAATCTTGATTCGTCTAATTTGTTTTACTTAAAAAAATATTTTGTATAGTTTCGTTTTCACATTTCCATATTTTGCCTGTATATAATAAAATGGATTTGTTTCTTAAGTGTGTGTGTGCTCTTTCTAGCGTTACCTGACAAAATATATATGCATGATTGTTGTTTTCTAACAGGAATAAACCCATAGGGAAAATAGACTTGAAATCATACATCCTTACCATTCTGTAGTGCAGATTTATCCATGTTTATCCTGAGCGGCTCCAAGGTAGAGGGTCGGCCACTAATGAAAGATCCCCAGATCTTACAGTTCGCATATCGAAATGCCCACGTGTGGGTAAATGAGCGTTTATATCCTGATGGGCAGTATGCACCCTGTATGGCAGCCTCTACCATCAGTGTATTAATGTGGGAGACATGAAGTGTAAAGCGCTCTGAGTGGTTGGAAGACTGGAAAGGTGCTATATTAATGCATGTCCATTTGCCATTTATGAAATTCTGCATTGAAACATGGATGTACTTGCAGGTAATGAGAGTATAAAATAGAATATAATAGAAAGTTTGTTCTATTTAGCTTTGTGCTTCAAAGTAAAATCTTGTGATGTGGTACGTATGAAAAGGCAGACTGATTTGATTTGTACCTGTACACTGGCCCTGTGAGTCTGGCGACCTGTCCGGGGTGTTCCCTGCCTTCGCCCAATATCAGCTAGGATCGGCTCCAGGGTCTGTGCTTGCATCCAATTAAAACATGATCATACGTGAAATGGCCGCGACCTCTTAACAGTGCATTATGGTGGCACATAATGTGTACATTTAGAAGCTGCCACCACAGAAACAATTAAACGTTAGATCTAGATTACCAAACAAACGTTAGGTTTGGTAAAATAAAAACGCTTAGATTACATAATTATTTGAAGCCCAACCATATTATTTGCTCCTACAACTAAGTAAGTAAACTCAACAACACTTTGAGACACAAGGAAGGAAGGAGAAAATAGACTTTTTTTCATTAAAATTAGTTTTATTAAAATTGTTACAGATGACAGCACTGAATTGGGGACAGATAACAGAAGAGGGTTTAGGGGGACAGCAGAAAAAGTAAAGAAACAATACTGTTGCAGTGTTTGTCTCCCTCTGTCCTCTGGTTAATCATTTACATATTTGTCCAGCCAGCTCATGTGACTTCTAGTCAACTAAAGGTTTTACTGGCAAGAGGGCAACGTCATCACACCATCAAAACACCCACACAATCTCAGTGTACCAATGGATCTTTCCTTGGTACGCCTGAAGTCAAGTTCATTACTATGGGCTGAATTTAAATCCAATAGTTTCCTTGTGAAATTTCATCATATATGAGCTAATGGACACATTTTGTTAATGGCAGGAATTACTTTAAAGCGTAGTACATACACACCAGTGGTGGAAGAGGTACTCTGATCCTTTGCTGATGCAAATGTAACAATACAAGGCAAAAAAAATAACTCGTAAAAATCCTCATACCAGATATAGTATTACATATCAGATTGTTAATGCATTGATGTGATAGCATCATTTTACTGTTGCAGTTGATTGAGGTGGAGCTAGTTTTAAATACTTTGGTTGGGCCCCACGACAGGGCACAGGATGAATCGGAAGGGCCATGAAATGATTAATAGAAGAGGAATTGAGAAAATAAACGATGTAATTTGTATAGATCATTGTACCTCTCTAAGAGGTGCAATGTGTAGTACCTGGCCACCACAACAAATAGGGGTCAGCATTTCCCCTCTACTACTGGGTCCTGTCGCGGCAAAAGTTACCTTACCAGGTGTTAAGTCTTTTTAATGGTCCATCCATCCATCCATTTTCATCCGCTTATCCGGGGTCGGGTCGCGGTGGCAGCAGGCCTAGCAGGCACAGGCTTCCCTCTCACCCGCAACACGTTCCAGCTGATTCTGGGGGATCCCGAGGCGTTCCCAGGCCAGCTGGGAGATATAATCCCTCCAGTGTGTCCTGGGTCTTCCCCGGGCCCTCCTACCACTTGGGCGTGCCTGGAAAATCTCTAACGGGAGGCGTCCAGGAGGCATCCTGATTAGATGCCCGAACCACCTCAGCTGACTCCTTTTGATACAAAGGAGCAGCGCCTCAACTCCAAGTTCCCTCCTGATGTTCAAGCTACCCTATCTCTAAGGCTGAGCCCGGCCACCCTACGGAGAAAACTCATTTCGGCCGCTTGTATCCGAGACCCCGTTCTTTCGGTCACGACCCAGAGTTCGTGACCATAGGTAGGGTCGGAACGTAGACCGCCCGGTAAATTGAGAGCTTTGCCTTCCGGCTCAGCTCCCTCTTCACCAAGACGGTCCGGTGCAGCGCCTGTTTTACTGCTGCAGCCGCACCGATCTGTCGGTCGATCTCCCGCTCCATCTTACCCTCACTCGTGAACAAGACCCCGAGATACTTGAACTCCTTCGCTTGCGGTAGCTTTTTAATGGTGAATATCATAAACCCAAAACTTATCTTTAAAGTATTTATTCTTGCAAGAAGAGGCAAAGTTACACAGAGCCGCAACGATTCTGTGTAAGTGGGCGCTCCAGATTGAATATCACACAGCATTTTAAAGACAGTGTACATGGGTGGGGGCCGTATTGGAATATTCTGCTTTGACATTTGAAAACAAAGGAGTACTTATCAGCGTGGTCACAAGGCATATAGATACATACGTTCATGTTAACCTGTGGAGTATGCAAACATAAGAGTTTATTCATACACAACAGGAAAGTAGATGGTCATGCTGCTAAGGCAGTTGCTGCATAAACCACGAGTCTCACAATGCAGGTCTTGATAGTTTGCTCAATAACAACCTATAAAACAGTTGCCCTATATGAGAATATAAGATACTCATAAGAATAAAAAATTCCCATTACATTCCTCCCTTTTGATCATACTCTTGATCAACATAAACGCAACATTTTTCAATTTGAACACAACAATTCACATTGATTCAAGTCGTATTGTCATCAACAAAATTGGTATGATTATTATGCAGGCTAGAAATAGTAAACAACACTTTAAGCACCCGAAGCCACATAGTGCCATCTGTTGAAATGGGTTTCATGGGCGTGGTCGCTCCATCGTTGGTTGTCGTCAGTGAATAGATTATTCTGGAGTTCCTTGTATAGTGTACAACAGAAATGGCACTTGGCTTGCGCTTCCTGTTGCATTGAGTCAACGTAGGGCCACTTTTGTGGGTGCACTCACGTTTTCACCTGAGTCAGTGAGTGAGTCCGTAGATGCAGGAACCTTTTTACAGTGGCTTGCGTGGATCCAAATAGCTCGCTCCGCTACCTTCACAGTTGTGTGAGTGGTGAGGAGAACCTGGAATGGTCCTTGCCACCGTTTGGAGTTCCAGTGTTACCGCTGAATGGCCACAGAGTCACCTGGTTGCAGTGAATGGAGTGACTCAGAGGCTGGAGTTGGTAGGGCTGCTGCTACCTGTTGTCTGATACCTCCGCTGCTTTACATACTTCTGTTATAGCGACCAATTCGGCTGCCTGTACAGGTAAATGGTGAGGAAGAGAACCATACACAAGGTTGGCACAATCTGAAACAACAGCAAAACCAACACGATTAGTTCCTGTGTATTGGTCACGTGATGCGGACCCATCAACATAGAGAATGAGATCAGGGTTAGACAAAGGAGTTTCAGAGAGGTCTGGATGAGGAGTGCACAGAACTTTAAGTTCTGACAAACAGTTTTGCTTCTCGCCATCATCAGGTCCTGGAAGAAGATATGCAGGATTAAGAACATTTGCAGCGCTTAATAGTTACATTTAGCATGTCGAATAAGATGGTGTGATAACGGAGCCATCTTGTGGCCGATAAGTGTGATGTTTTCTGTTCAAGGAGAATGAGTGACACTGCGTGAGACACAAGTAGAGTTACATGTGTATATCCGACAATATCTCTAGAGGCTAACAAGGCTTTTTCAGCCGCAGCCACAGCACGGAGACAACGCAGGTGTCCTGCTGCGACTGGATCTAGCTTAGCTGCGAAATATGCTACAGGACGGAGTCTGTCACCATGAGTTTGTAAGAGAACAGAAGTCATACAACCATCTTTTTCGTCAACAGCCTGAGTAAAAGGTCTGGTCGGGTCAAGTAAGCCCAAAGTCGGGGCTGATTGTCAAGCTAGCTTTAGTTCAGTGAATGCTTGTTCTGCGTTAGGAGTCCAGGTCAGTTTGTCATGTGAGGAGAGGCCTTTGTCATGGATTAGGGCCCCAGGGGAGTCTCCACAGGAGAATAATTAGGGATGAAAGACCGGCAGGAGAAACACTCCTAAAAATGTTAACTGTTGCTGCACAAACTGTAACTTGGGGAAGCTAGCTTTATGTCCTTCAGCAGCAAGGTGTTTCAAAAGGGTCACTGTTTCTGCCTCACACTGTTCCTCCATTCTGTTGGTGCTCCTTTATCTCTGATTTTCCTGACCGGAAAAATGGGAGTATGGACAGGTGAGTTATTGCAGATGATGATTACGCCTGCCTGCAAAAGAGAATTAAACAGAGGAGTTATGCCACCAATAGCTTCTTGTTTAAGCGGATATTGATGTTGGCAAGGCCGAAACAAGGATTTAGGTGTGATGACAGTGATGTTCACAGTGGAAACGACGCCACCTGGCGAGAGTATATACGCAAGAGACACGTGAGTCAGAAGTACGGAGTTGAACATGTATGTGTGCGAGAGCTGGAGAATAAATGCCCGTGGCTGTTCATCAAGTTGTAGTTCGTCTGGTGTATAACCCCACAACAGAAACATTACAATGACCACAGGTTGCATATTTCTGATGAGGCCAATGTCATATTTACCCATCGCCCAGAGAGAAGAGGGAACTTTCGAACTTCCTATAAGGGAAGGGGAAGACTGGATTAATCAGCAAGAAATGAGACAGTGTGTGGCTTGTCATCATCAAACAAATACACAGAGCGTAAGGCCAATGTGCGAGTATGGAATGGTTTCTTGTAAATACTTGTGCACGGTGAATACATCACCTGAAAATCACCTGTTGTCTTCCAATCTGTGATAGACTGGTATTTAAGCATAAATGGTCCCAAGTCTCTCCACTGATCAGTCCGACACTTGGAAAAGGAGACGTGTGGGTGGGAGGAGTCCACTCTGAACAGCTGAGTGTCTGTGAGAATTACAGAAACTGCACATCTGTGATGAGACCAAAACATAGTAGAGCACTGGAGAGTATCATTCAATCATGGAAAAACACTTTTTCAACTCATCGTCTCTGCCTGGAGAAACGTGTGCAGGGCATGTAAGTGAGGTTCATGTGATCTGACTTGTGCCGTGTTCACACCAAAAGTGTTGCGAATATTCGTAACATTTGCAAAAATGTTCGCGCTAGACGCACCGCCATAGATGGGGCGTGGCTTATCTCAGTGGAAGTAGTTCATTTCTGCCATCCAATTATTTCTGCTTTGTACATGTTGTGGAAGTCCCACAAATGTTGGAACATCAAACTCAATCGAATCAGGCAAATTATTTGCTTCACGTCATTTGCGTGGCGAAATTTGCATCCATTCATGTCTGTGCATTGACTTTGTATGTAATCTACTTGCGCAAAAAAATTTGCAACGTTTTTGGTGTGAACGCAGCATTAAGCACAAGGGTGCAGTGATTTATCATGTCCCGAGCCACTGAAATGGGGATAAACCACTGATACAATGGTGTGATAGGCTATGTGGGACCATGGTCATGTTGGTGGGAGTGCGTACGACTTTTAAACCATCAGGTGTGGAAATCAAGCTAATTCCTAATGTCAGCATTAAGTCTCTGCCTAACAAGTTTACAGGACAGACGTCTGAGGACAAAAAATGCATGCTTAGTTCTTCCTGGAGAGAGCTCATTACCGTTGTGTACACATGTGAGTGGAACTGTGAATTCTTTCTTTAACATCAACCCTAAGGCTTCTACAGAATAGACATATTGTCCACTAAGTTTAGGGTGATTCTAGTTTCTTATAACTGAGTGTGCGGCTCCTGAATCTACAAGAAAAACAATTTCAAATCCCCCTACGATCAAAATCATCTTAATTTTCTATCGTAATTTTCTAAAAGGCTCAGTGGTATATTTGATATATACATTATATCCCTGCAACTAACTTTGATGCCTGTTCTAAATGTGTGATTGCATACTATCAGTTTCAGCTGTTCGTGTATGTGCGTGTGGTGCAGTTAGTGGAGCAAGCTTTTCTTCATTGCATGTGCTGGTATGTGTGTTTGTGGGATTCTCACCACCCCCCCTCTCTGGTGCTGCAAGGATGTCTCCCTCTCTCTTGGCATGCCCCCTCCTTTTCAGTTCAGTCAGACATCCGGCGTTTCTGTCCTCCTTGGGAGTGGTATTCACTTCTTCTCCGCGTGGTTGATGATTTCTGTGAGGCGGGCTTCTTCATAGCCGATGCAGCTCAGTTTTACTGCTGCAGAGAGAGGTGGCAACAGACCTTCTATGAAACACTGTTTGAGATGGCACTCCCAGTTACCTGGTACCTCACCTCTGGTGTTTGGTTCTTGGAGGCCGCTATGTTCATTGAATATAACGTGCAGCCTGGTGTAATATTCTGTGAAGCTTTCAGCAGCTTGTTGTCTGCAGGCTGTAGATTGGCTGGTGGGGAATATGGTGGAGGGCATGCGTCTGAGATCGGAATTCATCCTGTACAGTGAAGGAGAGAGAAAAAGAGGATTTCTGAGAAGCTTTGTCTAATCCTGTCATGGTTGTGTCTACTTTACACATAATTTTCCACATTTCCTTCCTTTCCCGACATTCTGCTTCATCTTTCCATATTTTCAAACATTCTCTGTGACTTTCAATTATTTCCAACTGTTTAACCTTCATTTTCTTTGTCTTTCTTATTTCCTTCTCTTTTCCTTCTAAATAATTGATAAATAATTCTCAATAACAACCTATAAAACAGTTGATCAATATGAAATTCATAAGAATTTAAAATGGGAATTTAAAATTCCCATTACAGTCCATACAATCTCTAAATTTACAGTCAAGCCATAACCAATAGCAGCACAAGAATACATACATTTCAACCAAACTGCCGGCTATTCTTCATGTGTGATGTCGATCTATATGTTAGCCAACTTCGAGTTTACTGTGACACTAACTGGGAGCTGTTTGGGCATTATTATCCTTATCGGAGTAAATCCAAAGTGGCAGAAACGAGGAAAGAACTTATATTTTCATATTTCCATCCATCCATTTTCAGCCGCTTATTGGGGGTCAGGTCGCAGTGGCCACAAGCCCAGCAGGCTGACCCAGGCTTCCCTCTCACCCGCAACATTTTCCAGCTCATTCTGGGGGATCCCGAGGTGTTCCCAGGCCAGCTGGAAGATTTAATCCCTCCAGCGTGTTCTGGGTCTTCCCTATCAGGACTCCTACCAGTTGGGCGTGCCTGGAAAACCTCCAGTGGGAGGTGCCCAGGAGGCATCCTGATTAGATGCCCGAACCACCTCAGCTGACTCCTTTTCGATACGAAGGAGTAGCGACTCAACTCCAAGTTCCCTCCTGATGTCCGAGCTCCTTACCCTATCTCTAATTCTCAGACCGGCCACCCTACGGAGGAAACTAATTTCGGCCGCTTGTATTTTGGTCACGAACTCTGGGTCCGGTGAAGCGCCTGTTTTACTGCTGCAGCCGCACCTATCCACATGTCGATCTCTCACTCCATCTTACCCTCACTCATGAACAAGACCCCGAGATAATTAAACTCCTTCGCTTGCGGTAGGCACCCCATCCCCACCTGGAGGGAGCAATCCACCGGTTTCCGGCAGAGCACCATGGCCTCAGATTTGGAGGTGCTTACTCTCATCCCCGCCGCTTCACACTCGGCTGCAAAACACCCCAGTGAATGCTGGAGGTCATGGTCCGAAGAGGCTAACAGGACCACATCATCTGCGAACAGCAGAAAGGCGATGATGAGACCCCCAGACCTGATGTTCTCCACCTCCCGGCTGCGCCTAGATATCCTGTCCATGAAAGTCACGAACAGGACCGGTAATAAAGGGCAACCCTGGCGGAGGCCAACACCCACTGGGAACGCGTCTAAGTTATTGCCGAGAATACAAACACAGCTCCTACTGCAGTTGTACAGAGACTGGATGGCCCATTGCAACGGGTCCGGCACCCAATACTCCCGCAGCTTCCCCCACAAATCCCCCCGAGGGACCCGGTCGAAAGTCTTCTCCAAGTCCACAAAGCACATGTAGACTGGTTGGGCAAACTCCCAGGACCCCTCCTGTAGTCTTGCGAGGGTAAAGAGCTGGTCCACTGTTCCACGACCGGGACGGAATCTGCACTGCTCCTTTTGAATCCGAGGTTCGACAAACGGTCGGAACCACCTTTCCAGCACCCTGGAATAAGCTTTCCCCGGGAGGCAGAGTAGTGTGATACCCCGATAGTTCGAGCACACTCTCTCTGGCCCCCTTTTTTGAAAATGGGAACCACCAACCCGGTCTGCCAGTCCATGGGCACTGTTCCTGACCCCCATAAGATATTGAAAAGGCGTGTCAGCCAAGACAGCCCAACAATGTCCTGCGCCTTCAGCATCTCAGGGCGGATCTCATCCACCCCCGGCGCCTTACCACCAAGGAGCTTTTTGACTACCTCAGCGGCCTCTGCCAGGGATATGGGTGCGACCCCCCACCCCCAAGTCTTCAGGCGCTGCCTCCTCTCCAGGGGACACGTTGGCCGGGTTTAGGAGTTCCTCAAAGTGCTCTTTCCACCGCCCGACGATGTCCCCTGTCCAGGTCAGCAGCTGCCTCTCCCCACGCTGAGAACAGCCTGGGGTAGGCCCTGCTTTCCCTTCCTGAGCCCTCGGATGGTTTACCAGAACCTCCTTTAGGCCAACCGAAAGTCCTTCTCTATGGCCTCCCCGAACTCCTCCCATGTTCGAGTTTTAGCATCCGCGACCACCGCAGCTGCAGCCCTTCTGGCCTGCCGGTACCTCTCAGCTGCTTCAGGAGGCAGCTCTACTTCCTAGTCCTCTCACTGCTCTACAGTGACTCACTAGTGCCTCTCTAGGTGCAAGTGGTATTACAATACAGGACAGGCCTGGGCTAGCATGCTCATTTTAGTAGCAACACAAACCACAGATGTCCCTGGCACAACGTCAAAACTGTTACTTCTTCACATTCTGTTGATAAGGGTTTTTGTTTTTTATAAGAGTTCTGGCGAGATCTTACACATTGCACTTTTAAGCCTTAAACTGTTATTTAAATGTAACCATCTGAAAAGTTAAGAATGGAAATTTCTCTTGAACCTAGATAGGGAGCCCAGACTTTTATTTAAAGGTGCCACAGGAAAGAAAGAAAGAAAGAAAGAAAAGACCAGGAAGCACAATCTTTAAAAATTTGCCGTATTTTATAAGCTTATATGTTTCAAATGTTAAATCTTCTTCTGTAAAGTAACTAGTAACTAGCTGTCACCAAACAGAAGCGGAGTAAAATGCAAAGTAGCATAAAATGTAAGTACTAAATTAAAGTACTACATTACAAACCAAAACTTGTTTTTACGAATGCAAAATCCTCACAGAAGGCATCACTACAATATAAAATGGAATTGTAACATACAGAGGCATCTGATCTGTCCAATCCATCACCATTATGGCAGGTTTTGTCAGGCTCAACCTCCATAGTGTAGTAACGCTGACGGATGTATTCAACCCGTTGCCTGAAAAAGTGTTCGTAGACAACACTCTTAACTTCTAAGATCAGGCATTGTCATCATCGGTAAGGAGGCCAAGTTGTGGAAGTTATTTTGTTGCATTAATATGTTGGATATTATGTTTTTTTCTCTTCCAGAGAAGAACAGTTTTCTCCAAAATAGCTCATTCGAATCTTCCTTTAAGCACATAAAGATGGGAGAAACAGACATGACTCTCATCATACAAATAGAGGCAGAAAACAAGTGAAAATATATGTTTTATTAAAATGACCACACACAGCACTGAAGTATAGACACTGGATCAGGACATCACTGGTCTAACTCTTTACTTTGGTTGCCCATCCAGCTCATGTTTCATCCAGTTAACTAAAAACCTTTACTGGCAAGTGGGCAGGTGCATCACACCATCAACACACTTCTGACGCATGTCCAATGTGCCGACACGTCTTCTTCTTCCGGTACACGCGAAAGTGATATGATCATAATGGAGTGAATACAGCCTATCATCAGATCTGTATCTGAAGATAATATTATGTGAGCGCATGGCTTCTCTAACAGTAGTGCAGGGTTCTGCAAAAGATAACAGATAAACAGTATTTTATTAATGGGGAATGACGTTACAGCATACTGCATATATAATTATTGCTCTTGGATAAAAAGTATATTTGGAGCTTGAATGTAATCGTTAACAAGTAGTGTTACAATACTCAAATATAAATCATTACTGGTCAGCCAACTGTGAAAGACATACTGTTATGTTATTTCATTATAAAAGACTCAAAAGAATGCTACACTCTGTAATGGCCCTGTACAACCGATATATTCTGTTAATATTAATCAAGCCACTATGTGCAAACACTGGAAACCAGAATATCAGTTTTACATATGAAAATACCTCACAGAATGCAACATGAAACATATCTGGGAATTGTTACTTACTTAGACACCTCATCTGTCCAATCCATTCCCCATTGATGCAAGTTTTGTAACGCTCACCCTCCATGATATAGTGGTTCTGACAGCGATAGTGAACCCTTTCTTCATGGCGGTATTGTATTTAAAAAAATTCTGTTGTGTCTCCATCTGCAAGGGGTGGTGAATTCCCACAATCCAAAGTAGCTAAAAGAATATAAACAAATGAGTCAGTCGCGAAAAAGCTTTCTCTGTCTTTTTCTTATATAAGTCTGTGTATTGGTGTCAACCTAGCAAAAACTAATACAGTTTAATACACCTACTTTTATAAAGGTTTTAATATTCTATATATATTATATAGGTTTTTATACAGGCATTTTTTGGACTGATTTACCGCCACATGTTGGGAAGGGATCACTCCACTGTCCGTTTGCTAAACACTCAACTTCTGCCTTCCCTCGAAGAGTGTCTCTACGATTGATGCAATCAAACCTCAACTTTTGTCCTTTTCTTAGTTGATTGTCTGGTACATGAGTGTTGAGGCGCACGGTGTCTGAAACACTTGCAACGTTGCATTTTTCTGTTTTGAAGAAGAGACCGTTTAATCAAGAGGTTAAAGCTGCAGCATATCAGACTTAAGATCTGACTTTTTGCATTTCATGAACCCAAATCTGATCAATGACATTTCTGAAAGATTACATCTGTATGCAAATGTATGTAAATGTTTACTTATTTGTATTATAAATAGATACTGTAGAAGTCGGTGGAGGCATTACTCACTAGTTTCTATCTAAGTAGATGTTTGTTTTTCATTAAAGAGTCTCTAACTAATAGTTGTACATCAACAATGGAACACATGACTTTCATGGGAAAAGGGCCGTTCTCATCCCCTCAGCTCTGTTGAGCTTTATAGCGTCTTCGCTGATTTTCTGGTCTTTAACTGTTTTACCAACTGAACTTAGTTCTGTCACAGTTCAGCTTCCTATTCTCTCCTGCCTCTCTCTCACTTAGTGCACCTGTCTATCACACTCATCTGCCCACTCTACTGCACTCACTCCCTTGAGTATTTAAGTCACAGCTTCCCATACAAACACTGCCAGATCGTTCTCCGCACTATGCCAGACCTTCCAGCGCTTCCCCTCGGACTGATTTCTCGTTGCCGACCCTGCTTGTTTGGACTTCTCCGTCTTGCCTCTGCCCCAGTAAACCGCCCTAGCCTTCTGTCCCCGACCACGAGATTAGCCTCAGCTCCCTCCGGTCTCTGCCTGCCTTTTCCCCGAGCGGGTCTTTCTCCGGAACCCGACCCCGGACTGTCTTGGTGTTGTTGCATGTTCTGCATATAATAAAGCCTTCTTCGACAAGTTACGGTGTCTGTCGTACTGCTCTTGGTTCCTACCTTACCCCGTTACAGGTTCACTCTCTCTGCTCTCATGGCATTGTTTACTGTGTCAGCAGGCAGTTGTTTATAGCAAAAATAAACAACCAAATAAAAGAAACTATACGGATTGTTACTTACTCAGAAACAAACAGCAGACACAGTCAGTGATTAGCTGATGGACACAGTGCACCATTTAGCAGCTAAAGAGCCATATTATTTTCTTATGATTTGGTGAACACCGAGCGGCAACCACTAGTGCTGAGAAATGTAGCCAACGTGGAAGTGCCAAAAACTACAGTTCCTCAAATGGCCACTTGAAGCAGGCTCCAAAAACCAGTCAATCTCCATAGGCCCCTATGTTGAAATGCCAAACTTTAGAGCAGAATTAGACATTCACAGCCTGGTACAAGAAATGCTTGTGGTCTACATTTATGTGTCCCCATTCATGAAAACTATAAAAGGGAGTGATTTAAAAAAATAAATATAAATGCTTGCTACATGTGTAAATAGGCAACATTTTCCCAAAGAAGATTGTCGTATTACCTCAAGATGATTGGAATCAGTGTTCCCCAAATGGGCAAAAAAGCCAAACAGTAATTGCAGGTTTAATTATTGGTTTATACAGTATGTACAGATTGTTGAATGGAAAAGGTACCTGTGATAAAGATTCCTTAAGTTTCTTTTGCTTTGACCTTACGCTTGATGCTTTGAGCTTAATGTGACCTTGGACGTCTCTCACAAGTCTTCATCTATGTCCTGTATGTCTCAAGAAAGATGGGTGAACCCAAATATGCAAATGTAAACATTAACGTAAATAGGATTAACTTCCAATAAAAAGTGAACGTACCAGCGCAAGTTGGAAAGGCCGCATTCCACTCCCCATTTTGTAAACATTCAATTTATTTAGAGCCGTCTATTGTAAATTGATCTTCGCAGTGAAACCGCAACTTGTGTCCAATCTTCATTTTTTGTTTTTCTGGTGGTATTCCAGCAACATTGAGATGAGGCTGCAGCACGCCAACTTCACAAGTGATGTCTGCGGGGAATAAAACAGAAATTATCAAATGAAAACTCAGTGGACATGGGTTTATTGTTTATTTAGATTGTTAGGGAATCAGCTACTCTTCCTGGGGTCTAAGTCCCACAGAGTCAGGTATGCAGTAATTTTAGTGTATTGTAACATGATCTATAATAAAAAATAATTACAAAAATATTGTTTCCATAATTATTATTTTCATCTTAAAGGTTTTACCTTCACAAGAGGGGAATGGATTGTCCCACTGTCCATCTTTACCACATATCAGCACTGAACTGCCATTCAGATATTTCCCAGGACCATCACAGCTGAACGTGAGGAAGCGGTCAGGAAGTATGGAATTGTCATTTTCTGGTAAACCTTTTACCATAACCCCTTCATCTACGGGCGGAGGCTCGCAGCTCAAAGCTAAGTAAAGACAAACAGTCGGTCAGGTCAATCAAGGGAAAAAAGTGGGGGGAGATCGTATTTTTCAGCATACATTTTGAATGATATCCTCATTGTTATTTGACATAGAAACATTTTCCGGTCTGCAACTGTTTTACCATCTTAACTTGGTTCACTCTCTCAGATCTCATGGCATTGTTTACTGTGTCAGCGGGCAGCTGTTTATAGCAAAAATAAACAACCCCAAAAAAACTGTAAGGGCGAGTGATTTGATTTTTTTTATAAAACTTAAAGTTAGGCATAATTAAGGGCGTGGCCAATTTGAGTGACAGGTGGATGCTGTCTCAGGTCATTAGCTGATAGCTCCTCGTCACTGCCAAGATTCCTCCACAGATGGAGAAACAGAAAGATGAAAGACAATTTTACTTCGCCAAAGTCTAACTGAGATTAACTCTTTTGACAAACTGTATTCTTTGTGTTTGTCCCCAGCTGTAGTCCTCGGGGCGTACCAAGGGACATAACATGGACTGCCCCGTGGGATTGCACGAGGCTGAATGAATACAACCTGACGCACGGGTACACACACAGCACGCACTTCATATAAGCAATACTAAAAACTCCAGAAAAGTCCATTTAGAGTATCCTCTGTTCGATGATAATCAATTCATAGACTCTTCATAATATATATATATATATATATATATATATATATATATATATGCATATAACATTTAGTATCAAATCAAATTAATTCATAAAGTTCTGTAAGGGAGTCTGCTTTTCAACCAGAAAATAACATACTTTCTGATAACATCTACACTTTTGGAACAGACGTCAGGAAACATGATGATAAACCACATCAAGTTTGACCTGACAGTCAACAACAAAGACAAAAACAAATAGTATGACTAATATACGACAGCCTTAATGGCAATACAAATTGTTTTGACTAAAGTTGACTACCTGATGTTTGTGAGTATCTGCTGGTGATGAAATAGTTTCTCTCCAGTTTGTTTACCACATTCACTGTGTCATGAATAGTGTTGACACTTATACAAAGTCCATTGTAAAAATTGTTTAGTGGAACAGTCAGTCAATAAAATAATTAGATTAAATGGTAACTGAGAGAGAAATATTGTTTATATTGGACTATAATGATTCATACTTAAAAGTACATCAAATGATAAATGCTGTAAGGAAATTTCACCATTGAATTTCCCAAAACATGCATCACTGTCATTTGTTTCCCTAACTTTTAGGACATTGTATTGACCAACATTCAGCATGCCGAATCCCCATTCTTACCACAGCCTAGCTTATGGTTAACTTTGTTCCCAGACTGGATGTCAGTGTGTTAATTATTAACAGAGAGCAGGTTAAATATTTAGCCAGACAAAAAATGTAAACGTAAATTAAAAACTCTGTTTTATTGACATATTTCTCGACTGCACTTATATTTTCTGTGTTGCATTTGAGCAGCTTACAACTTATTACTACACGGTAACTGCACTCTAACTGTATTTATGGTATATTCTATTTGTGTTATATTTCATTTAATGTATTTTAATTTATTTTATTTAGTTTTTAAAAATGTTTTTATTACTTAAACTTTTTAAATATCATTCTTCATGCTTTTTTGACAATGTAAAACACTCTGAATTATCACTTTGTTTGATAAATGCTTTAAACTGCTTTGCATAAGCAGACTGAAAAAAGCTAAACTACATAATGTAGGAATTAAATTAACCACAACACTAGTGTGCTTATAGATAAGTCAAACGCTCCAAGTATCAAGAAGTTTTCTGAATCACTGACTTCCTCTAAAACTTTGCTGAAAAGGAATTTTTCAAATTCTGCTTTCCTGATAAATCTGTAATATGTATGTATACTGTATGTCTGTAGTATAATAATATACGTTTAATAAAGTATGTTATTTATAATTAATTATTGTAAACATTTTTAGAGATGAGCTACAGAAATCCCGGTTATCAATATTATTACATGTTGACAACTGTAATGGGAGTACACTGTGTGTGATCTATAAATTCTGTTTTGTCACTCTGGACGTGATTCAAAAGATTCAACATTATTATAAATAGCATTTAATGTTTTCTTGCTACAATTGACCAGAATTTTACAAAAACAGGGATTGGAAAAGTATGTTGCTTGAATGTCATTTTTTCATATTTTGACAATGTTTCACTTATTTCTTTTCCTCAGGTGTTTTCATAACTGCTCTTCAATGACAGTGCTGGGTAACTGAAATGTATGAGATAATCCTTTAATTCAAACTTCACATAACCAGTGAGTCGCTCTTTTGAGAAAGTCATCTGACAGAATTTTTTCTTCCAAGATGAAACACAGATTGATAAACCTAAAGCTACTGTTGACACAGTGCATGTATTCATATGCATTCATTGGCTCTGTGGTTGAAAGTAATCAAATCTTTCTTTTCAAAACTACTTTTTCTTTTCAACACAAAGCTTTTCTTCTTTTTTTTTTCGATACCAAGTCACAGCATGGCTTTTGCTATGGTGTTCTTCAGGTCTTGGTGTCTTAAATGTGGTATATTTGGAGATATTTGACCATTTTAATCACTTCTTGAGTGGTTTAAATGACAAAAGTTAGCACTAAATCTGTGTACCAAATGGTATCAACCCAACAATTGTTGCAGCATCTTATGATATATAAGTAAGCATGGAAATGGTCATCATATAATTCCATCATTATGTTTTAGCCCTTTTACACAAAAAAAAGTTAGTGCTAAAAGTAATCTTTCTGTTTCAAGCTTTCAGATAATGTATACTACTTCTATATGGCACATACTGACGTATTGACCTATTCTCCCACTACAGATCCTCTGTCACACCACAAGAAATACAAATGGGTCAATGTGGGTCCCCCAAGTGTTAAGGATAATATATAACCAAACATGTTTTATTTATTGATAAATAAATAAACAAATATAGGTATTCTGTACACTGACTGGAAAGTGAAATTTTAATTTCATGTCAGAGTTGGCACATCAACAAGTAAAACATTCAGATATTTCACCTCAAGTAAAAGTGGCAACACCCCAATGAAAAACAAATATATGAAACCGTCATGCATTCAAAATGTTTCTTGTGTTGAGCCAATATAAGACAAGCAGGATGGTCAAGATGCTTGTAAATATGGCACCTGATGCTGCTTCTTTTTTGAAGTGATCACCAGTCATTTCTTTATTTATGTCATGGTGTGAGGGATGTATAATGGGGTGAACATGACGTAGCCTTGTTATTGAGCGTGGAGTACTACTGTACGAAACATTATAGAGATGGATTTCTTTTTCTTGGTCTACAGGGCAGCATTGCCTGATTTTCTCTGGAAAAAGGCAGTTAACTGTTACAATGAGCACCGTAGACTGGGACAGAGGCAGATTAATAGTATATTGAAGTGACTGCATAACTTGGAGAAGGGACGTTTGGTTCCTGATATAGTTCCAGAGTTTACTAGCTCTTAGTTCACAATACCTTGACAAAGTGGATTTGGTTCCCATCCATTTCTGGTGCATGTGGCCGAGGTGGCACCATCTGTCTTCTTGTAGCCTCCATGACATGAATACCATACAGCCTTATCCATTGTTATTCGTTGACCCCATTTGACATCCCAGGAATACACATTTTGTGGTCTTTGATTTCTGCATATAACCTCTAGATGAAGAGAAATACTTGTGTAACTTAAGTAATAAAGATACAATTGATCTTCATCATCACCACAAGTTAATAAACCATACACACACAATAAAGAACAGCAATCTCATAATCTGTGTCTGGCACTAAGCCTATGTGGTTTTATACCTTGGCATACTGGTAGTAAAGTCCAGTCTCCATTCTCATCGCATGTAGCTACTGCTGAGGTCTCCCGAGGGTCAGAAATCCAGTGCTTCTTTCCACAAATGACTGTCACTGTGTCACCAGGTGAAAACACATTTCTGGAAGTAGACTCATAACTGGTTCCCTCCGTTGGCGGAAGTGTCAGTCTACATATTATTGCTTCATTTGTTGGGAAATGGAGCATATGATTTGTTAGTACCAATTTTCATTATTCAGTGCGATACAGCCATCAAATGTGATTACTCAGTTTATACTTACATTCACATGCAGGTGTGGGGCTCCACTCTGCTCTTATTCCTTGTTTGGTGCATTTTGAAGGTCTCACTTCAGTGTGTCTATATACAGCTTCACACTCAAAGAGCAGGACATCATGTTCTTTGTACTTCTGACTATTTCCAGGCACAAAACCATTTTCAATCTTGGGCACTTTACATGTTATCTCTGTAAAACAATAAAAACACAAGCACAACTATTCTACTGATGCACAGTAACCACTTATTAACTTTACTTTGGAGAAAAATAATGTAACATAATAATAATAATAATAATAATAATAATAATAATATAACATTCAGAGGTAATGGCCATGAATGACAGCTTTGTTTCAAATATTTCTTGCACCAAGGTGGAGGGTGGGGTTGGGAGGTATTTTTGGTTCTCACATTCTCATATTGCCAGACCAAATCCCAAATGTGGATTAGTCTGGAACCTCTCAGTTCATTTTCTTTTATCAAAGGGGCGCTATCAGCGGGTTATCAACATGTGATGTAGCGCTGAGCGACCATTGACCAGGTCGGTGTAGACCACAGCGCAGTAGTAACAGCCAATCACAGCACACGAGGGTGAGACTTGGTGCAAAATAGGTAGAACAATAATAACGCCCAAGTGATGGACAACAGCTGGGAGAATTAAGCTGGCATGAGTTGTTCAATTAAACTTTTGCCAAATCCAGTCAAAAGTATGGCAAACATCTTTCTTCTTTGGAAAAGCTTTAAGTGCAGTTGATTTTTGTTTGTTCTCAATGCCTCAACAGTGCTCCTCTTACACTTTTAATTCCTCAGTTTGTACATATTCAATTCCATTCCTTGCCTTCTCTCCTCGTGTCTTAGTCCTCCCACCAGAGGAGAGAGGAGTTGAGGTGATAAAGATATTAATCAAAACGAGACAATCATACTTTGCGTGTCACTTTAAAGCAACACCAGTAAATATGACATCGGCAGCTGCATCATCTGTCGATTGGCATGCCCCTTCAGCCCGGTCTCCCGTTTAACAATATTGCATTGTCAATAACAATTTGTAGGTAAGTTATTTTATCCTGGATTATATTAGATTTTGTTGTATCACAAGTATTTTTCTAATCATAGTCTGCAGAAGTCCAAGTAGGGAGGAGGTCAGAGTGGATGGATGGGTCAAACAAAAACATAAACCTAACAAAGTAGTTTAGTTGTGTTTTTTTGTTTTCCAATTTACAACATTACATGTTGAAAATTGTGACCGGAATCAGGGAGAAAATATGTTTCCCTCAAAACATAATTGAGAATGCAATTTAGTTGTATGGGATCATAATTTTGAAGGAGACAGGGTTGACCTATTTATACTTTTATACAGTTGCTGATAAGACTTCCACAAGGAATACGCCTCTGCACCCACGGTCATAGCTCCTCCAGCAAGCCTCCTCTCTCCTCGAGATGTATCTTGGTATTGAGACATCCTTCAAGATGACGCGTTGGAATTGATTTCCGGGTCACAGACAAAAGGGCGGAACAGAGAGGAGACAAGGCACAAAAAAGAGAAATGCAAAGAGCCTGCGGTCTTCGTAATTGGCCCGGCACATCTCATGGTGGATTGTGAATGTATTTGTGTGTTTGTATCTTCCCCATTCCCTCTATTTTCATAATTCTTCTAAAAAGGAAGACTATTTGGTTCATTTTGAAAAGCCTGCTGTACCTTCACATTTAGGAACTTGGCCACTCCACTCTCCATTTTCATCACAATACATTTCTGTTGACCCAGACAGGATTTCAGAGCTGGACTTGCAGGTGAATCGAACTACATTGCCATAGGTTGATTCCTCTAGGTCCCCAACCACCTGGACATTATCGTCCACATGAATCACTGGGCACTGTTAAAAAAAAAATAATAAATTGGATGATCAAAAAATTTTAAAATGTTTTGACCTGTAAGCAGGTAAGCAATATAGTTTTTCAATATTTCCTGACAGACATAAACACAGTGATATTTCTCCTTGTATGTTAGGTACTGAAAAAATATAATCCTTTATTACAGCTATACCTTCACAGATCAGAACCACACCATCCCAGCCTTCAGCTATGCAACGCTGGTAGTTTGTGTGACTGACCGTTTGATAACTGAAACGAGTATTATGTAGAACATGGATGATGGACCATTTATTAATCTTACTCTAGAGAAAAATAATGCGCTCATTTAAACATTAAGAGGTAATGGCCATGAATGACAGTTTTGTTTCAAATATATCTTGCACCAAGGTGGAGGGTGGGGTTGGGAGGTATTTTTGGTTCTCACATTCTCATATTGCCAGACCAAATCCCAAATGCAGATTAGTCTGGAACCTCTCAGTTCATTTTCTTTTTTCAAAGGGGCGCTATCAGCAGGTTATCAACATGTGATGTAGCGCTGAGCGACCATTGACCAGTGACACACGCACACACACACACACACACAACATTGCATTGTCAATTACAATTTGTAGGAAAGTTATTTTCATCTGGATTATATTTGTTTTTGTTGTATCACAAGTATGTTTCTCATCATAGTCTGCAGAAGTCCAAGTAGGGAGGAGGTCAGAGTGGATGGGTGGGTCAAACAATCACAAGACTTTCACACAGAGACCACTGTGTGAAATTAATTATGAACATTCACTTTTAATTCACATCTTTAACCTGGATACCATAATATATACGTATTTGAAGCCAAATCACAATGCAATACTAAATATAACAAAGTATTTTAGTTACATATACATTACAATACATTACATGTACACAGATGCTTGATTCAGTCATTCAATGTACAAATATTATATGTATTAGGACTTTTAACACCCCTATACATTTAGTAATTAAAGGCCTAGTTTCGGAATAAAAAGACCAAATAAAGCCTTTGCAAATATATGGTCTTTTATTCAATATGGCAAAGGTTTCTGATTTCAAGTCACTTTCAGTCATTCAATGTCCAATGATTATATTGTCACATATGGCGCATGTACAGTACTTTAGAAATGAGTAGGGTTGGCTCATCCAAAGTTATTTTCAGCTGCATGTAACACACATGACAATAGAAAATATAAAATGACCACAACACTGAGGGGCTAACAATAAAGTAATTAAAGGAAGGAAAGCACAGAAAAACTGGCCTCTGCTTGAACTGCAGCACTTTTACACAAGTGAGTATTAATGAAATATGTGGACAGAAACATGGCCATTTGAAAATCCAGCATATTAGATACCAATGTAATGTACAGGTTATTCTTCTCATATCTATGAGTCACGTCTACAAAAAAGATGAAGGACTTTTATTGGGTGCCATTACTTTTTAAGAATTAAATGGAAACATCAGAATAGAAATAATTGTAGGTATACAAATATAATCACCGACACACATGCACTAATTCTTCCTGTCATAAGGAAATACCACAAATCGAAACATGCAATTTACCAAGACGTCTTTCTCTTGTCTTTGCATACATCCTCAGTTTAAGCTAAACACTGTTTCTCCACAAAGCTAAATCATAACACTTCAGTCGTAAAAAGACTCCTACTTACCAATCTGTGATGAAGAAACTTCCACATGACCCCACAGTTGGAAACACAGAAGGATTACAGACAATAGCATGGTCTCTAGACAAACGTTTCCTGAGCAGAATTCCCGCGTGTTTGAGTCTTCAGGGAGCACTGAGGTTCACAACATGGACTGCTCAGTGGGATTGTACAACACATGTCTCATTGCGACACACAAACTGTTTGCAGTACTAGACATTACAGATATGCTTACATACAGCATCCTTTGTGCATGCAGCATATTTGTCCTATCAGTCTTATTCATCAAAAGCTGTAAAGGAATATGTTCTCATCCAATAGTTGAAGTTGTTTAAATAAATTTACAGTTTTAAATTTTAGTTTTGGCGTGCGATTAGAAACTGCTGCCCAGATTATGCTCACTAGCAATGTTTGACCAATTCAGGAAGTGAGATGTTCTGCAGAGAAGTCCTCTGGAGGAAGTCAGGATGGGAGGTTGGGCGTACAAAGCACAAGACTTTAATACTGGAGACCGGGCTTTACATCCTGTGTTTCACATGTTGTCGGGTTTAGGCCACTAAAACATGGTTCTAGTTTTAACAAAATGTTTAATGCACTTTATGCTTCAAGTAAGTGTTGACTTTCTATATTTTTTTTTTTTTTATAAATGGGAAAAATTGCTTTATAAATCTCATGAAAAGACCAAGACTAACAATAAAGAAAAATGGCACAACATTGTTTGGCTGACGCATATTTAAAACTTTTGTTACGCTTTCCTGATGATATGTTTTCAGAATCAGAATCAGCTTTACCGGCCAAAAACAAGTCATTTGACTTGTTTTTGCATCTCTCTAAATGTACTTACACAGAAATGTAAATAACAGCTAGGGACTAGGACTAAAAAACTGGATGGATAAAGGTAAAGAATAGACCAGATTGTAATGTACACAAGAAGTGAAAAATAGGTGTAAGCATAAATCTAATCTAATTATATATAAAAAGTACCCATGACCAAAACTAAAATAAGAAATAAAATGTCTATTTTCAAATCAAGTGTTCTGTAAGTTGTAAACAAAGCACATGGGCTGGATGATTATTTATGTACAAGTAAAGATGTCTTTATACTGTATATTTATGTTTTTTTTCTGTTCAGCACCTAGCACTTATCGTCTGGATGTTCAGGCTTTTGCGAATTTTAGGTTAAATGTGATTTAAGTTTGCCTCCAGCAGCAGATTTAATTGACTTTCTGAAACTGACTTCCAACATGAAATATTAAAGGCAGCACACTGAAAGCTGTAGACTGTTTCCTGTACATTAAGCTTTGTTTTCATAATTCCATTCCATTATCCTATTTAGGGTCGCGGGGGCGCTGGAGCTGATCCCAGCTGACATTGGGTGAAGGTTGCCAGTTTATCTCAGGGCACATACAGAGACAGAAAACCAGTCACGATCACATCTTTGGGCAATTTAGAGTCTCCAATAAACATAAGCTGCATGTCTTTTGGACTGTGGGAGGAAGCCGGAGAACCCGGAGGGAACCCACACTGCTATGTGGAGAACGTACAAACTCCACACAGAAGGACCGCCCGGGATCTCTTGCCCCTCTTGCTGTGAGGTGACAGTGCTAGCCACTGCACCACCGTGCAGCCCCTGTTTTCATGATAAACAAATTCAAAATATAAAACCGTTCTTTGCAGAGTAACTTAAAAGTGCAATCATCATCATCTTCAGCGCCTTTGACAGCGAAGGCTAAAATGTTCCTAACAGCGTGTGTGTTCTGCTCAGACCTGATGTCAACTCTGTGTCCTCTATTGGGCTTTGCAGTCAGCTAAACTCTTCCTCATACTCTTCCTTCCTTTACTCAATCAAACATGCTCGCAAATCTAAACAAATCATCACTAAATGTCAATATGTCATACAAAATAATGGAAACATACATTCCTGTGTCATCTACCCATATTCAATCAGTTATATGTTGCATATGTCATCAAATTATTTCTATACTTACAACAAACTAACTAAATAAGCCCTCAGAAATATATTTAAAGCTATAAAAGTAAATTATACACACTGGCATTGCCACGCAGAGGGCCAGAAAATACAGGATGGATAGAGACAATATCACAGTCACTCTAATAGAACAGCCATCTTGTCACAAAACCAGGAAGAGGAAAATAAAAACACTACTTCCTGTCACATGGGCCCAACATATAGTAGGTGAACACTGCATCATCTACACTTAACACGAGGTTGCAGTATTTGCACAACCTGGGCAAACACTGGCGAAAAACTGTACCCTCTTAACTGAATACTAAGTGGTAGTAATTACTTCAAATAAAATATGAGTCATTACAATGTTCATGATCTTAAGTGCTGCTGAGAGAAACCCATGTAGAAATGAAATGGCATTTGTGAAACCTTTTGGAAAAGACTTGAGCTTGAACAGACTTGACTCTCATCATACAAATAGAGGCAGAAAACAAGTGAAAATATATGTTTTATTAAAATGACCACACTCAGCACTGAAGTATAGACACTGGATCAGGACATCACTGGTCTAAGTCTTTACTTTGGTTGCCCATCCAGCTCATGTTTCATCCAGTTAACTAAAAACCTTTACTGGCAAGTGGGCAGGTGCATCACACCATCAACACACTTCTGATGCATGTACAATGTGCCAACACGTCTTGTTCTTGCGGTACACGCAAAATTGATATGATCATTATGGGATGAATACAGCTTATCATCAGATCTGTATCTGAAGATAATATTATGTGAGCGCATGGCTTCTCTATCCACAGTGCAGGGTCCTGCAAAAGATAAAAGATGAACAGTATTTTATTAATAGGGAATGACTATACAGCATACTGCATATATAATTATTGCTCTTCTTGGATAAAAAGTATATTTGGAGCTTGAAAGATAAGCACATCTTCCCAAATGTAATTGTTAACATGCAGTGTTACAATACTCAACCTATAAATTATTACTGGCCAGCCAACTATGAAAGACATACTGTTATATTATTTAATTGTAAACCTTTTAGATTGAAGCTATAAGACCTAAAAAAATGCTACACTCTGTGTAATGGTCCTGTACAACTGATATATTCTGTTAATATTAATCAAGCCACTATGTGCAAACACTGGAAACCAGAATATCAGTTTTACATATGAAAATACCTCACAGAATGCAACATGAAACATGTCTGGGAATTGTTACTTACTTAGACACCTCATCTGTCCAATCCATTCCCCATTGATGCAGGTTTGGTAAGGCTCACCCTCCATGATATAGTAGTTCTGACAGCGATAGTAAACCCTTTCTTCATGGCGGTGTTGGAATCGAAGAGTTTCTGTTGTGTCTCCATCTGCAAGGGATGGTGACTTCCCACAATCCAAAGGATCTAAAAGAATGTAAACCCCCCCACAAAAATAAAAACAAATGAGTCTATCGCGAAAAAGCTTTCTCTGTCTTTTTCTTATAGAAGTCTGTGTATGTACACACTGCCAGTTTATTGGTGTCAACCTAGCAAAAACTAATACAGTTTAATACACAGCTACTTTTATAAAGGTTTTAATATTCAGGCATTTTTTGGACTCCTTTTAGAGAGGTGTTTATTCAACTTTCTTTTCATTTGAAGTTGAATTCCAGGTGAAAGTGTCTTAAGTTACTGTCATTTATATGAAACACTAAACACTAAGACTATCACTTCTATTTACTTGGGGAATAAATAGCAGCACAAAGATAATTCGTATCAGGGCAAGGTAAACTGAGCAAATCAAGCCCTCTAAGATTGCAGTGCACTGTGGAGACATCTGACAATTGGGTCATAGATCATCTTTTCCCATCATTTCCCTAGATATGGAGCAAGTGGGCAAGAAAACGATTGATTTACCTCCACATGTTGGGAAGGGATCACTCCACTGTCCGTTTGCTAAACACTCAACTTCTGCCTTCCCTCGAAGAGTGTCTCTACGATTGATGCAATCAAACCTCAACTTTTGTCCTTTTCTTAGTTGATTGTCTGGTACATGAGTGTTGAGGCGCACGGTGTCTGAAACACTTGCAACGTTGCATTTTTCTGTTTTGAAGAAGAGACCGTTTAATCAAGAGGTTAAAGCTGCAGCATATCAGACTTAAGATCTGACTTTTTGCATTTCATGAACCCAAATCTGATCAATGACATTTCTGAAAGATTACATCTGTATGCAAATGTATGTAAATGTTTACTTATTTGTATTATAAAAGATACTGTAGAAGTCGGTGGAGGCATTACTCACTAGTTTCTATCTAAGTAGATGTTTGTTTTTCATTAAAGAGTCTCTAACTAATAGTTGTACATCAACAATGGAACACATGACTTTCATGGGAAAAGGGCCGTTCTCATCCCCTCAGCTCTGTTGAGCTTTATAGCGTCTTCGCTGATTTTCTGGTCTTTAACTGTTTTACCAACTGAACTTAGTTCTGTCACAGTTCAGCTTCCTATTCTCTCCTGCCTCTCTCTCACTTAGTGCACCTGTCTAAATGTATGTAAATGTATTACTTATTTGAATTATCGCCACCGATGATGCACCTCACTGCCTACTTTTAGAGAGCCAAACAGTAATTACAGGTTTAATTATTGTTATATACAGTATATACAGATTGTTGAATGGAAAAGGCACCCGTGATAAAATGCCTTAAGTTTCAGTTTTTGCTTAGCCCTGGCGCTTGATGCTTTGAGCTTAATGTGACCTTGGACGTCTCTCACAAGTCTTCATCTATGTCCTGTGTGTCTCTCAAGAAAGATGGGTGAACCCAAATATGCAAATATAAACATTAACATAAATAGGATTAACTTCCAATGAAAAGTGAACGTACCAGAGCAAGTTGGAAAGGCTGCATTCCACTCCCCATTTTGTAAACATTCAAGTTCTTCAGAGCCGTCTATTGTAAATTGATCGTCGCAGTGAAACCGCAACTTTTGTCCAATCTTCATTTTTTGTTTTTCTGGTGGTATTCCAGCAACATTGAGATGAGGCTGCAGCACGCCAACTTCACAAGTGATGTCTGCGGGGAATAAAACAGAAATTATCAAATGAAAACTCAGTGGACATGGGTTTATTGTTTATTTAGATTGTTAGGGAATCAGCTACTCTTCCTGGGGTCTAAGTCCCACAGAGTCAGGTATGCAGTAATTTTAGTGTATTACTTCATGATCTATAATTAAGAATTATTCCATAAATATTATTTACAGAATTATTATTTTCATCTCAAAGGTTTACCTTCACAAGAGGGGAATGGATTGTCCCACTGTCCATCTTTACCACATATCAGCACTGAACTGCCATTCAGATATTTCCCAGGACCATCACAGCTGAACGTGAGGAAGCGGTCAGGAAGTATGGAATTGTCATTTTCCGGTAAACCTTTTACCATAACCCATTCATCTACGGGCGGAGGCTCGCAGCTCAAAGCTAAGTAAAGACAAACAGTCGGTCAGGTCAATCAAGGGAAAAAAGTGGGGGATGTTGTTTTTTTCAGCATTCATTTTTAATATATCCTCATTGTTATTTGGCATATAAAGACAGGACTCTTATAGATAATGTACCAACCCTGGAGAGTTATGTCATGACCAACAATTTGAACTTTGCTTCTGAAAACTCTTGTTTTTGGAATAAATTTGGTAAACTACAGTACTCCTGAGCGGTTGCCATGGAGAAGAAGCCAGCGGGAGGTGCAGACCACATTGCAAGTACCATAGTTGCTGAGTTCATCCAAAATGTACTCATTAAATTAAAAGTGAATTGTTTGAAGCTGCAGATTTTAAAATCAGTTTTCCCCAAAACGTGATCTTCCACCAGCCGTTGGCCCACATAACGGTGAGTGGAGGTTTCTTGCCAAAATGCACCTGGGAGTTGTAATTAACCCCTACCTCAAAGTTTTTAGTATACACAGGTTTGTACCATTGACGCTTCATCCAAGAAGCAGATATTTGAAAATGCAGTTGTTAATCTTTTGTACGAATGATGCAGCTGGGAGAGCTTCATGTAGATCTACACCATGGAAGTGCTTCATCTGTGAGTCATGTAACTGTCAATGATGTCAAAATGAATGGGAGTTTTGCTTAATAAAATATTTCTTCGTGCAATGACAGACAACACATCTTCCAGTGTTTTTGAAATAACTTTGAAAACTTACAATCACATATTGGCACATGATTGGTCCATTTGTCCAGCAAACAAGTCCTGGTGTCAGCCTTACTCAACATTTGATACCTACAAAGAACAGTACGTTAGCGTTCATCAGAGAAATTATCAAGCAGAGAAAAACAATGTGCCATGTTGACAGCTCATAGTTACGCTGTGTCCGTAACACTTTATTTTAACCCACCTTATTTACGATTTATAAGCAGAATATATACAAGTAAGAAATGGTTTATAACACATTAGAATGTAGTTGTAAGCACATAACCCTTTGTTTTGCTTTTATAAATACATTTGTCACAATAACTTTGTGGGCGACTGCGGCTTAGTGGTGAGCAGGGTCGTCCTTCAATCAGAGGATCAGCGGTTCGATCCCAGGCTCCACTAGCCCATGTCGTTGTGTCCTTGGGCAAGACACTTAACCCCAGATTGCTCCTATAGCTGTGCCTATGGTGTGTGAATGTTAGCTACTCCTGATGTGCAGGTGGCACCTTAGCTCCTCCCATCAGTGTATGAATGGGTGAATGATGTCATGTAGTGTTAAAGCGCTTTGAGTGGTCGGAAGACTAGAAAAGCGCTATACAAGTCCATTTACTTGTGTGAAACCTGTAACTGCTGCACCAGTTTGACAACATATATCTTATATACTTATAATTATATGAAACATGTTTTCATAAAATTGACAATCATTAAACACGTTTAAAAATGTCCTTATATCTGCTTACAACTACATTATACTGTGTTTTAAATAATGCATTGTCTAAATACTGCTTATAGGCTGTGATTCCACTATGTCTAGTTTTTATGAATCATTCCAGATGCACATACCCTTCATTACAAAAGTATTTGATTGTGGTACCAAATACAAAATCTTCGCCGGTGATAATTTCATAATAGCCATTGGGAGTGTCATCAGGAAGTACACATGGCTTTACTGAAGAAAAGAAAATGAAGAAAAGAGATTATTCATCAACCAAACATTTTCTCACGGGATTTTTCAAATTCTATTTTGAACTTTAGTATTTAATACTTCTTTGATTCATTTTAGTTGAAAGCACCAGTAAACTGACAGTGACGTGATTTTGGTTGTTTAATAATAACACTTCATTGTGCATCAGCCATGTTATTCGTTTTTGCTTTGAAGAAGCATATTGATGTCGAGTTGCTAGCAATTGTTGCCAAAAACATAAAGCAGCATATTTCAACTCTCAGTACCATCTGACAAGTAACAGTTACTTTTGGGAAAGTGAAGTGAAAAGTTATTCAGAAATTTCCCAAATAATAGCATGCAAATATTTATCATCACAAAACAATTAACTGCATAAAATAATCTGTCAAAAATCCGTCAAACAAGATTTTAGAAGAATTCCAGCATATAAAAAGATTCACATTTGTTTTAACCTGATTACTGCAGTCACTCAAAATGCAACAAAATAAAGAGTCGAGCAGAAAGCCCTTTAACTCACAGTAGCACCTTCCTCGACGTACTGCCAACCAGCCTCCGCTTGTAAAACTACATATGTAAGAGATGGTTGGACCTGATATATAACCAGTATCACAAGTGAAATGTATCAGGTTTCCGTCTTGGTACTCAGCTTTTTTGGTGTTTTCTGACACATAGGAGTGAGGAACATCTGGGAGCCTTGAACATGCTAACAAACAACAACATGTGAAGAAAAGAGGAAATTGGACGTCTTCTCAACTGTTGTATACGACAGACAAATCACAACATGTGAATCAGAAGCTCCATAACTATAAATGTGGTTGGGAAGGAACATGACTGAGACTATACTGTACACTATACTTTAAATAAGCCAACCACAACATGCATACACCAGATCCAGCTTCCTTTAACTTAACAACCATTCACACTTTCGGAGAGTCTTACCATTCTGTGATAAAGAGACTTCCACGTTCCTCCACAGATGGAGAAACAGAAAGATGAAAGACAATTGCATTTCGGCAAAGTCTAACTGAGGTTAACTTTTGACAAACTCTGTATTCTTTGTGTTTGTCCCAAGCTGTAGTCCTTGGGGCGTACCAAGGGACATAACATGGACTGCCCCGTGGGATTGCACAAGGCTGAATTAATACAACATGACGCACGGGTACAAACACAGCACGCACTTCATATAAGCAATACTAAAAACTCCAAAAAAACTCCATGTACAGTATCCTCTGTGCAATGATAATCAATTCATTGACTATTCATAATACACTTCTTTAGTATCCAATCAAATTAATTCGTACATTTATGTAAGGGAGTCTGCTTTTCAACCAGAAAATAACATACTTTCTGATAACATTTAAACTTTTGGAATGAACGTCAGGAAACATTATGATAAACCACATCAAGTTTGACCTGACAGGAACAACAACAAAGACAAAAACAAATAATATGACTAATATACGACGGCAAAACAAATTGTTTTGACTAAAGTTGACTACCTGATGTTTGTGAGTATCTGCTGGTGATGAAATAGTTTCTGTCCAGTTTGTTTACCACATTCACTGTGTCATGAACAGTGTTGACACTTGTGCAAAGTCCATTGTAAAAATTGTTAAGTGGAACAGTCAGTCAATAAAATAATTAGATAAAATGGTACTGAGAGAGAAATACTGTTTTTATTACACTGTAATGATTCATACTTAAAATTACGTCAAATGATAAATGCTGGTGAGGAAATTTCACTATTGAAATTCCCAAAACTGCATCACTGTCATTTGTTTCCCTAACTTTTAGGACATTGTATTGACCAACATTCAGCATGCCGAATCCCCATTCTTACCACAACCTAGCTTATGGTTAACTTTGTCCCCAGACTGGATGTCAGTGTGTTAATTATTAACAGAGAGCAGGTTAAATATTCAGCCAGACAAAAAATGTAAACGTAAATTAAAAACTCTTACTTATATTTTTTGTGTTGCATTTGAGCAGCTTACAACTTATTACTACACTGTAACTGCACTTTAACTGTAGTTATGGTATATTCTATTTGTGTTATATTTAATTTTATGTATTTTATGTTATTTAATCTAATATTTAAAAGTGTATTTATTGCTTATTTTTTTAATATCATTCTTCATGCATTCTTGCCGATGTAAAACACTCTGAAGTGTCACTTTGTTTGATAAAAGCTGTAAAACTGCTTTACATGAGCAAACTGAAAAAAGTTAAACTATGTAATGTAGGAATCAAATTAACCACAACACTAGTGTGCTTATAGATAAGTCAAACGCTCCAAGTACAGAGAAGTGTTCTGAATCACTGACTTCCTCTAAAACTTTGCTGAAAAGGAATTTTTCAAACTTTACTTTCCTGATAAATCTGTAATATGTATATATACTGTATGTCTATAGTATAATAATATATGTATAATAACTTATGTTATTAATAATTAATTATTGTAAACATTTTTAGAGATGAGCTACAGAAATCCCGGTTATCAATATTATTACATGTTGACAACTGTAATGGGAGTACACTGTGTGTGATCTATAAATTCTGTTTTGTCACTCTGGACGTGATTCAAAAGATTCAACATTATTATAAATAGCATTTAATGTTTTCTTGCTACAATTGACCAGAATTTTACAAAAACAGGGATTGGAAAAGTATGTTGCTTTAATGTCATTTTTTCATATTTTGACAATGTTTCACTTATTTCTTTTCCTCAGGTGTTTTCATAATTGCTCTTCAATGACAGTGCTGGGTAACTGAAATGTATGAGATAATCCTTTAATTCAAACTTCACATAACTAGTGAGTCGCTCTTTTGAGAAAGTCATCTGACACAGAATTTTTTCTTCCAAGATGAAACACAGATTGATAAACCTGAAGCTACTGTTGACACAGTGCATGTATTCATATGCATTCATTGGTTCTGTGGTTGAAATAAATCTATTCACATTTCTTCTCAAAACTAATTTTTCTGCACCAACACAAAGCTTTTTCTTTTTCTTTAGATACCAAGTCACAGCATGGCTTTTGCTATGGTGTTCCTCAAGGTCTTGGTGTCTTAAATGTGGTATTTTGGAGAGATTTGACCATTTTAATCACTTCTTGAGTGGATAAAATGACAACATTTAGCACTAAATCTGTGTACCAAATGGTATCAACCCAACAATTGTCACACCACAAGAAATACAAATGGGTCAATGTGGGTCTCCTAGGCGTTAAGGATAATATATACCAAACATGTTGTATTTATTCATGTTTTTTACTTAAAAATACATTATGACACAGAGCAAGGATTGTGGATTTTGTTCCCCATCTTTTACAGTGTAGTTGCACTAAGGGAAATATTTACGGCAAGTATGGAGAATATTGAATATTGTAAATGAAGATAGCCTTTTTGAAACGATACTTTAAGTCTGCTTTCATTTAAACTTCTCCTTACCTTCACAATGTTCTGATTTAATCCACTTAGTATTGATACATGTTGCATTGCCTCCAACTCCAGGTAAGACACATTGATACTCAACGACATCCCCATCCATATATCTTTCTTTGTCTGTGGTGAAGTTTATTGACTCATCTTTGAGCTTGTCACAGTATGCCGAAAATGCAAGAAATATATTGTTGTCCAATTAACATAGTAGCAATTATGTTTTTTAATTTTTTATTGTGGCGTCAAATCTAATCGCTACACTGTATAAACAGAAATCATTTTTTGTATGTATTCATGCAGCATATATAACATATCTTTAAATCTTAAATTGTATTAAAGCTTCCTCAGTGAGACTTTTTGTACGTACGTGTACACATAGTGTTTTTCTCCTCCCATCGGCCATCTTTGCATAGAATTGTATCTTCGCCCTCCAATATAATATACTTATCACGGCACTGGTATGTTACTGCAGAGTCAGACAAGTATTCCTCCTGATATGAATTCACAATTACAGCATTGTCAACTTTTCGTGAGGGGTTGCAAGGAGCGGCAGTTGCTGCAAGACATGAAAACACGTACAGCATTAATTATGCCCTGTAAACTTTTCATAAACACGCTTAATTACATCTGAAAATGACTCACGTGTACAAATTGTTTTGGGGGATAATCTATTTGAAAGCCATTTTCCCTCGTGACAAGTTGAGTGGGTAAACTGTGTGCGGTATCCTTCATCACAAGTAATATAGGCATCTTTAGATTGTCCAGTTGGAGGTATCACTTTTCTCACTTTCCCATTAGGAATCTCTCCGCACGTTGTATCCGCTAAAGAGGTTATGATGACAAACATTTACTCTATATTGGTAATACTAGCAATAACAAAATTTGTTATTTAAAAATTAGCCTGCATCAAAGATGTGACATAAATTTCTTTTTTTTTACTAACGCATAAATTGTATAACAAAATTATGCTGCTGTGCATCCATATCAGATATGAGGAATGGGGCAAGATGTGTTCACTGCCAACATAGTACGTGGGAGTGGGTAGGTTCGACCTCTCTTTCAGAAAATACTCATCAATTTGCTTATTCCTCACTAAATATTTTACTTAAAAGTGATGTACAGATTTAAATATATATTTTTAGACTGCTTCATGCGGGTTACAACTAATGTGTAGTGCATTAAAAATGATTTACCGATGCAATGTTCAAGTCCAGACCACACGCCATCATTACATTTGGCCTCAGCCCACCAGCCTTCGGTAGAAAGTCTGTAACCTTGTTTGCAGGTGTAGTACAGTGTGTCACCCGATGGACCAACTACAAATCCATGTGGTACATCAGCGGTTGGACATGCTAACAGTGAAAAACAAAAAATAAGTTATATTCAGATATAATCAATGGTGCTTACACGCTTAACGAAGATAGTTAACATAATGGACATTAAACCTGCTACTCATCAGCATGCTATTTTTGTCATTTTGAATATTAGCATGCTGACATTAGGATTTAGCTCAAGGCACTGCTGTGTCTAAAAACAGTACAGCCTCACAACACCACTGGCAAAGCTTTAGATTCTTGGTCTGATAAAACAAGAAAAAACTGTTTAACAGACTATATATATCTCGATAAATGCTTCAAGAGCAGCACTTATCAGACATGTCTGTGTTGATGGGAGGAACAGAGCATGAAGGAGAAATTGTTCATCAACACACAACTTTAATTTTATTCCTATGGGTGTTCAAATTAATTATGCAATTTAGATTGTTTTGTTGTTTGGAGATATTTACCATTTCTTTTGCTATCAAAAAAATACATTCGCCCAAAAAGTATATTTGTTGTACCGTTATGTTCTTACCTGAACAGTTTGTTATCCCAGTCCAGCCACTTTGCTCACAGGTAACAGTAAAAACTCTTTTATCATCGTTCCTGCATGTATATTGGACACGTTCATTGAGCCTGTAAGTTTCCTTTTCATTGTGGGTAATTTCTGCATTGTCAATGTGAAGTTTTTTACATGGTTTCCATGAAACAAAGGCAATGAAATTAAGAATTATTTACCAAACCCTCTAGGTTTTTTTAATAAATTAAAATATTTCAAAACAAACGATTTTATTTAAGAAGGAAGTCAGGTACTTCTTATGTCAGACCTTGTGGTGCTCCACAACTAGCACATTAATATTCATTATTTAATAAAACTCTCACAATATACACATGTATAACCTTTTAGGAAGAAAAAAAAGAAAAGTTATTTTGGCCAGACATGTTGTAATGATTAATGAGTGCTAACTACTTCTGTATTCAAAACAGATTATTAGTTTTAAATAAAATACATTTTTCTTTTGACATTTTGCAAGAGTGAGAAAAGATAAAATAAGATACACCCTCAAGAAAATTGATTAGAAGAACAGGTGGCAGATGTTTGCAAACTTTGCTGGTTAAAAAACAAAACAATGTTTGCTCGAAATAAAAGCCACAATTAATTGTGGCTCAACAGTGCTCCTCTTACACTTTTAACTTCTTAGTTTGAACATATTCAATTCCATTCCTTGCCTTCTCTCCTCGTGTGTTAGGCCTCCCACCAGAGGAGAGAGGAGTTGAGGTGATAAAGATATTAATCAAAATGAAACAATCATACTTTGCATGTAATTTTAAAGTAACACCAGTTAAATATGACATCGGCAGCTGCATCATCTGTCGATTGGCACGCCCCTTCAGCCCGGTCTCCTGTTTAACAAAATTGCATTGTCAATAACTATTTTTTTAGTCTAAACTGGAAATGGATCTTTTAGATATGTTATTATTTGCAGTATCCCATTTCCAGTAATCTTGCTACATGATGTAATACACCCAGGGGTCAACAACAACAGTATTCATTCTGTTGGTGGTGAAGAAAGTGTTGAACAGAAAGTCATTCAACTTACGGTGGCATGTTTCCTGTTGGACACCCAGCCAGCCCTCGCTCGTGCAAACATATCTGATAGTTGGACTTGATGTAGTGTAACCAGGTTCAAAGCACATGGGCCGGATGATTATGTAAGTACTTGTAAAGATGTCTTTATACTGTATATTTATGTTTTTTTCTGTTCAGCACCTAGCACTTATCGTCTGGATTTTCAGGCTTTTGCGAATTTTAGATTAAATGTGATTTTAAGATTGAAGTTTGCCTCCAGCAGTAGATTAAATTGACTTTCTGAAACTGACTTCCAACATGAAATATTAAAGGCAGCACGCTGAAAGCTGTAGACTGTTTACTGAACATTAAGCTTTGTTTTCATAATTCCATTCCATTATCCTATTTAGGGTCGCGGGGGCGCTGGAGCTGATCCCAGCTGACATTGGGTGAAGGCAGGGTAAACCCTGGACAGGTTGCCAGTTTATCTCAGGGCACATACAGAGACAGAAAACCAGTCACGATCACATCTTTGGGCAATTTAGAGTCTCCAATAAACATAAGCTGCATGTCTTTTGGACTGTGGGAGGAAGCACCCGGAGGGAACCCACACTGCCATGTGGAGAACGTACAAACTCCACACAGAAGGACCGCCCGGGATCTCTTGCCCCTCTTGCTGTGAGGTGACAGTGCTAGCCACTGCACCACCGTGCAGCCCCTGTTTTCATGATAAACAAATTCAAAATATAAAACCGTTCTTTGCAGAGTAACTTAAAAGTGCAATCATCATCATCTTCAGCGCCTTTGACAGCCAAGGCTAAAATGTTCCTAACAGCGTGTGTGTTCTGCTCAGACCTGATGTCAACTCTGTGTCCTCTATTGGGCTTTGCAGTCAGCAAAACCCTTCTTCATACTCTTCCTCCAAGAAACAGATCAGCTTGTTGTATTTGGACAGGTTTAATATGGAGAAGTGTGAAACTACAAAACAGGCAAAATGTATACAAGTAAATATTAGTTTTCATTCAAATTATATGAAGCTCAACCGGAAGTTGAGTCAGGAAGACAATCTTTACACTCCTTTACTACCCCTTGCTTATCCTAATTCAGGATGGAGTCCAATCGCCAAAGACTCTGCATTATTCAAATGTTAGTCAATTGTAACAAATTATTGTTAAACTCTAAACAAGTCTTTCCTGATTAAAATACTGTGTTGTGATTTAGAATATTAATTTAACTTTTCCCAATCAAACATGCTCGCAAATCTAAACAAATCATCACTAAATGTCAATATGTCATACAAAATAATGGAAACATACGTTCCTGTGTCATCTACCCATATTCAATCAGTTATATGTTGCACATGTCATCAAAGTATTTCTATGCTGTTAGTGTGTTCTGATTGGATGACTAGTGGAGCCTCAGAAAGAATTCAGCCAACAACTTCTCTTGTGCTGGTACCAAGATTTATTCTTTGGTCACATGCAAAGTTACCAGCGTTGCAATTGCAAATGCAGGGAGTCCCTCTGTCAACACGTAGGTTGAGAGGAAGGAATACCATGAAAGACGGAAGTTCGGCCCTTTCATACACCGATTTCGTCACAGGTTTGTATTTTACCATCCTGACCTCTGGTTGGCTCTGAGCTGAAAAGGGGGAGAACAATCCCACCTTTCCCCACCAGACTGGCACGTGCAACGGCCTGTCTGCTTCTCTACTGTAAATATACTGATAACATTCATGAGTGTTGTGATCCAAGGCGTGTATCAATCCTTGAGAGAAAGACAGAGCGTCTTTCGCCAGACACAACTCTGGACTCGAGTAACCTCTAGCCTCTTTCCCAGACAGTAAGAATGAGAATATACACACAATATAAGGATTTATATTATCAATACTTACAACAAACTAACAAAATAAGCCCTCAGAAATATACATACAGCTATAAAAGTAAATTATACACACTGGCATTGCCACGCAGAGGGCCAGAAAATACAGGATGGATAGAGACAATATCACAGTCACTCTAATAGAACAGCCATCTTGTCACAAAACCAGGAAGAGGAAAATAAAAACATTATTTCCTGTCACATGGGCCCAAGATATAGTAGGTGAACACTGCATCATCTACACTTAACACGAGGTTGCAGTATTTGCACAACCTGGGCAAACACTGGCGAAAAACTGTACCCTCTTAACTGAATACTAAGTGGTAGTAATTACTTCAAATAAAATATGAGTCATTACAATGTTCATGATCTTAAGTGCTGCTGAGAGAAACCCATGTAGAAATGAAATGGCATTTGTGAAACCTTTTGGAAAAGACTTGAGCTTGAACAGACTTGACTCTCATCTTACAAATAGAGGCAGAAAACAAGTGAAAATATATGTTTTATTAAAATGACCACACAGCACTGAAGTATAGACACTGGATCAGGACATCACTGGTCTAACTCTTTACTTTGGTTGCCCATCCAGCTCATGTTTCATCCAGTTAACTAAAAACCTTTACTGGCAAGTGGGCAGGTGCATCACACCATCAACACACTTCTGATTCATGTACAATGTGCCAACACGTCTTGTTCTTCCGTTACACGCGAAAGTGATATGATCATTATGGGGTGAATACAGCTTATCATCAGATGTATGTCTGAAGATAATATTATGTGAGTGCATGGCTTCTCTATCCACAGTGCAGGGTTCTGCAAAAGATAACAGATAAACAGTATTTGATTAATGGGGAATGACTATACAGCATACTGCTTATATAATTTTTGCTCTTCTTGGATAAAAAGTATATTTGGAGCTTTAAAGATAAGCACATCTTCCCAAATGTAATCGTTAACATGTAGTGTTACAATACTCAACATATAAATCATTACTTGCCAGCCAACTAAGAAAGACATACTGTTATATTATTTAATTGTAAACCTTTTTAGATTGAAGCTATAAGACCTAAAAAAATGCTACTCTGTGTAATGGCCCTGTACAACTGATATATTATGTTAATATTAATCAAGCCACTACGTGCAAACACTGGAAACCAGAATATCAGTTTTACATATGAAAATACCTCACAGAATGCAACATGAAACATGTCTGGGAATTGTTACTTACTTAGACACCTCATCTGTCCAATCCATTCCCCATTGATGCAGGTTAGGTAACGCTCACCCTCCATGATATAGTAGTTCTGACAGTGATAGTAAACCCTTTCTTCATGGCGGTGTTGGAATCGAAGAGTTTCTGTTGTGTCTCCATCTGCAAGGGATGGTGACTTCCCACAACCCAAAGGATCTAAAAGAATGTAAACCCCCCCACAAAAATAAAAACAAATGAGTCAGTCGGGAAAAAAGCTTTCTCTGTCTTTTTCTTATAGAAGTCTGTGTATGTACACACTGCCAGTTTATCGGTGTCAAACGAGCAAAAACTAATACAGTTTAATACACAGCTACTTTTATAAAGGTTTTGATGTTCATGCCTTTTTTGGACCCCTTTTAGAGAGGTGTTAATGCAACTTTATTTTATTTTTAAGTTGAATTCATGGTGAAAATGTCTGAAGTTACTGTCATTTATGTGAAACACTAAACACTAAAACGTAGGATCACTTCTATTTACTTATAGCACAAAGATAATACATATAAATGCAAGGTAAACTGAGCAAATCAAGCCATCTAAGATTGCAGTGTACTGTGGAGACATCTGACAATTGGGTCATGGATCATCTTTTCCCATCATTTCCCTAGATATGGAGCAAGTGGACAAGAAAATAATTGATTTACCTCCACATGTTGGGAAGGGATCACTCCACTGTCCGTTTGCTAAACACTCAACTTCTGCCTTTCCTCGAAGAGTGTCTCTACGATTGATGCAATCAAACCTCAACTTTTGTCCTTTTCTTAGTTGATTGTCTGGTACATGTGTGTTGAGGCGCACGGTGTCTGAAACACTTGCAACGTTGCATTTTTCTGTTTTGAAGAAGAGAATCAAGAGGTTAAAGATGCAGCATATCAGACTTAAGATCTGACTTTTTGCATTTCATGAACCCAAATCTGATCAATAACATTTCTGAAAGATTACATCTGTATGCAAATGTATGTAAATGTTTACTTATTTGAATTATAAAAAGATACTGTAGAAGTCGGTGGAGGCATTACTCACTAGTTTCTATCTAAGTAGATGTTTGTTTTTCATTAAAGAGTCTATAACTAATAGTTGTACATTAACAATGGAACACATGACTTTCATGGGAAAAGGGCCGTTCTCATCCCCTCAGATCTGTTGAGCTTTATAGCGTCTTCGCTGATTTTCTGGTCTTTAACTTTTTTACCAACTTAACGCGGTTCACTCTCTCAGCTCTCATGGCTTTGTTTACTGTGTCAGCAGGCATTTGTTTATAGCAAAAATAAATGACCCCAAAAAAACTGTAAGTTTTAAATTATATAACTTATTAAAGTTAAGCATAATTAAGGGCGTGGCCACTTTGAGTGACAGGTGGATGCTGTCTCAGGTCATTCATTAGCTGCTAGCTACTCCGATGATGCACCTCATTGCCTATTTTTAGAGTTAGACTGTGTTGTCACTGCCAACATGGTGACAGCCGGGGCCTCCCATCAAAGACTCTGTGATAAAGAGACTTCCACGTTCCTCCACACATGAAAGACAATTTTACTTCGGCAAAGTCTAACTGAGATTAACTCTTTTGACAAACTGTATTCTTTGTGTTTGTCCCCAGCTGTAGTCCTCGGGGCGTACCAAGGGACATAACATGGACTGCCCCGTGGGATTGCACGAGGCTGAACGAATACAACATGACACACGGGTACACACACAGCACGCACTTTATATAAGCAATACTAAAAACTCCAGAAAAGTCCATGTACAGTATCCTCTGTGCAATGATAATTAATTCAAAGACTCTTTATAATGCACTTCTTTCGTATCCAATCAAATTAATTTATAAAGTTCTGTAAGGGAGTCTGATTTTCAACCAGAAAATAACATACTTTCTGATAACATCTACACTTTTGGAACAGACGTCAGGAAACATTTATGATAAACCACATCAAGTTTGACCTGACAGGATCAACAACAAAGGCAAAAACAAATAATATGACTAATATACGACAGCTTTAAGGGCAATACAAATTGTTTTGTTTAAAGTTGACTACCTGATGTTTGTGAGTATCTGCTGGTGATGAAATAGTTTCTGTCCAGTTTGTTTACCACATTCACTGTGTCATGAACAGTGTTGACACTTGTGCAAAGTCCATTGTAAAAATTGTTAAGTGGAACAATCAGTCAATAAAATAATTAGATTAAATGGTACTGAGAGAGAAATACTGTTTATATTGCACTATAATGATTCATTATTAAAATTACATCAAATGATAAATGCTGGTGAGGATATTTCAGCATTGAATTTCCCAAAACTGCATCACTGTCATTTGTTTCCCTAAATTAAATTAAAAAAAAAACATTCCGCATGCTAAATCCCCATTCTTACCACAACCTAGCTTAAGGTTGACTGATTTCTTTAATGCACTTATATTTTCTTTGTTGCATTTGAGCAACTTACAACTTATTACTACAATGTAACTGCACTCTAATATCATTCTTCATGCATTCTTGCTGATGTAAAGCACTCTGAATTGTCACTTTGTTTGATAAATGCTTTAAACTGCTTTGCATGAGCAGACTGAAAAAAGTTAAACTACATAATGTAGGAATTAAACCACAACACTAGTGTGCTTATAGATAAGTCAAACGCTCCAAGTATCAAGAAGTTTTCTGAATCACTGACTTCCTCTAAAACTTTGCTGAAAAGGAATTTTTCAAATTCTGCTTTCCTGATAAATCTGTAATATGTATATATACTGTATGTCTGTAGTATAATAATATACGTATAATAAAGTATGTTATTTATAATTAATTATTGTAAACATTTTTAGAGATGAGCTACAGAAATCCCGGTTATCAATATTATTACATGTTGACAACTGTAATGGGAGTACACTGTGTGTGATCTATAAATTCTGTTTTGTCACTCTGGACGTGATTCAAAAGATTCAACATTATTATAAATAGCATTTTATGTTTTATTGCTACAATCGGTCAGAATTTTACAAAAAGAGGGATTAACAAGTTTGTTGCTTTGATTTCATTACTGAAATTTATGAGATAATCCTTAAATTCAAACTTCATATAACTAGTGAGTCGCTCTTTTGAGAAAGTCATCTGACACAGAATTTCTTTTTTCAAGATGAAACACAGATTTAAAAACCTGAAGCTACTGTTGACACAGTGCATGTATTCATATTTGTTGATTGGTTCTGTGGTTGAAATAAATCTATTCACATTTCTTTTCAAAAATACTTTTTCTGCACCAACACAAAGCTTTTTCTTTTTTTTAGATGCCAAGTCACAGCATGGCTTTTGCTATGGTGTTCCTCAAGGTCTTGGTGTCTTAAATGTGGTATGTTGGAGATATTTGACCATTTTAATCACTTCTTGAGTGGTTTAAATGACAAAAGTTAGCACTAAATCTGTGTACCAAATGGTATCAACCCAACAATTGTTGCAACAACTTATGAGACATAAGTGAGCATGGAAATGGTAATCATATTCTTCCATCATTATGTTTTTAGCCCTTTTACACTTTCAATACTTTTTTATATTAATTGATGACTAAAAAAAGTTAGTGCTAAAAGTAATCTTTCTGTTTCAAGCTTTCAGATAATGTATACTACTTCTATATGGCACATACTGATGTATTGACCTATTCTCCCACTACAGATCCTCTGTCACACCACAAGAAATACAAATGGGTCAATGTGGGTCTCCTAAGTGTTAAGGATAATATATACCAAACATGTTTTATTTATTCATGTTTTTTTACTTAAAAGTAAATTATGACACAGAATAAGGACTGTGGATTTTGTTCCCCATCTTTTACAGTGTAGTTGCACTAAGGGAAATATTTACGGCAAGTATGGAGAATATTGAATATTGTATATTAAGAAAGACTTTTTGAAACGATACTTTAAGTCCGCTTTCATTTAAACTTCTCCTTACCTTCACAATGTTCTGATTTAATCCACTTAGTATTGATACATGTTGCATTGCCTCCAACTCCAGGTAAGACACATTGATACTCTATGACATCCCCATCCATATATCTTTCTTTGTCTGTGGTGAAGTTCATTGACTCATCTATGAGCTTGTCACAGTATGCTGAAAATGCAAGAAATATATTGTTGTCCAAGTAACATAATAGCAATTATGTTTTTACATTTTTTATTGTGGTGTCAAATCTAATCGCTACACTGTATAAACAGAAATCTGGCAAACTTAAATGCCATTTCTTGGATGTATTCATGCAGCATAAATAACATATCTATACATTTTAAATTGTCTTATTACTTCCTGTGTGAGACTTTGCAAAATACTTTTTGTACGTACGTGTACACGTAGTGTTTTCCTTCTCCCATCGGCCATCATTGCATCGAATTGTATCTTCACCATCCAATATGATATACTTATCACGGCACTGGTATGTTACTGCAGATTCAGAGAAGTATTCCTTCTTATATGAATCCACAATTACAGCATTGTCAACTTTTCGTGGGGGGTCGCAAGGAGCGGCAGTTGCTGCAAGACATGAAAACACACAGCATTAGGTTATGCCCTGCAATCTTTTCATAAATATGCTTAATTACATCTGAAGATGACTCACGTGTACAAATTGTTTTGGGGGATAATCCATTTGAAAGCCATTTTCCCTTGTGACAAGTTAAGTGGGTAAACTGTGTGCGGTATCCTTTGTCACAAGTAATATAGGCATCTTTAGATTGTCCAGTTGGAGGTATCACGTTTGTCATTTTCCCATTAGGAATCTCTCCGCACGTCGTATCCGCTAAAGAGGTTATGATTACAAACATTTACTCTATATTGTTGCTAACACATGTGATACTAACAATTACAAAATTTGTCATTTCAAAATTAGCCTGCATCAAAGATGTGACATAAAAAACAAACAAATTTATACTAACACATAAATTGTTCATGAGCCGATTAAAACAAAAAATCTGCTGCTGTGCATCCATATCAGATATGAGGAATGGGGCAAGATGTGTTCACTGCCAACATAGTACGTGGGAGTGGGTAGGTTCGACCTCTCTTTCAGAAAATACTCATCAATTTGCTTATTCCTCACTAAATATTTTACTTAAAAGTGATGTACAGATTTAAATATATATTTTTAGATTGTTTCATGCGGGTTACAACTAATGTGTAGTGGATTAAAAATGATTTACCGATGCAATGTTCAAGTCCAGACCACACGCCATCATTACATTTGGCCTCAGCCCACCAGCCTTCGGTAGAAAGTCTGTAACCTTGTTTGCAGGTGTAGTACAGTGTGTCACTGTATGGACCAACTACAAATCCATGTGGTACATCAGCGGTTGGACAAGCTAACAGTGAAAAACAAAAAATAAGTTATATTCAGATATAATCAATGGTTAAATAGCAAATGTTAGCGTGCTTACACTCTTAACTAATATAGTTAACATAATGGACATTAAACCTGCTATTCATCAGAATGCTATTATTGTCATTTTGAATATTAGCATGCTGACATTAGGATTTAGCTCAAGGCACTGCTGTGTCTAAAAACAGTACAGCCTCACAACACCACTGGCAAAGCTTTAGATTCTTGGTCTGATAAAAGGAGAGAAAACTGTTTAACAGACTATATATATCTCAATAAATGCTTCAAGAGCAGCACTTATCAGACATGTCTGTGTTGATGGGAGGAACAGAGCATGAAGGAGAAATTGTTCAACAATCCACATCTTTAATTTTATTATGATGGGTAATGAAATTAATTATGCAGTATTTTTTTTAGTGTCTAGGAGATATTTACCATTTCTTTTGCTATCAAAACATAAAAATTCCAGTCATACATCATCCCGAAAAGTATATTTGTTGTACCGTTATGTTCTTACCTGAACAGTTTGTTATCCCAGTCCAGCCACTTTGCTCACAGGTAACAGTTAAAACTCTTTTATCATCGTTCCTGCATGTATATTGGACACGTTCATTGAGCCTGTAAGTTTCCTTTTCATTGTGGGTAATTTGTGCATTGTCAATGTGAAGTTTTTTACATGGTTTCCCTGAAACAAAGTCAATGAAATTAAGAATTATTTACCAAACCCTCCAGGTTTTTTGGTTAAATTCAAATATTTTGAAACAAATTATTTTATTTAAGAAGGAAGTCAGGTACTTCTTATGTCAGACCTTGTGGTGCTCCAGAATTACCACATTAATATTGATTATATAATAAAACTCTCACAATATACACATTTATAACCTTCAAGGAATATAAAAAAGAAAAGCTATTATAGCCAGATAAGTTTTAATGATTAATGAGTGCTAACTAATTCAAAATAGATTATTACTTTTAAATAAAATACAAAAAATTGTTTCACATTTTGCAATAATAAAAAAACATAAAATAAGATACACCCTAAAGAAAATAGAAGAACAGGTGGCAGATGTTTGCAAACTTTGCTGGTTAAAAAACAAAACAATGTTTGCCCCAAAATAAAAGCCACAATTATTTGTGGCTTTTATCCATAGTGATTCAATTATAATCTGTGAAACAATAATTTAATTGTGGTGTAAGCATGAAAAATAAAAGTTAATAAAATGAAGGGAAAAAACAACAACAATCGTCCTTTCAACTATATTGTGTATTGTATTTTCTTACTTGTACATTGTGGATTCCCGATCCAACCTGTTTCCCTACAGGTCAGAGTAAATTGTCCCTCATAACCATCCTTGCAGATATAATCGACCCGGTTCTCGTTCTTGTATATGGGCCGATCATTTCTAACAATGTCTGCATTCGGGTAATCTTGACGGTTGCATGTTATCTCTGGAAAATAAATAAATAAACAAATGTAGTTATTCTGTACACTGACTGGAAAGTGACATTTTTATTTCATGTCAGAGTTGGCACATCAACAAGTAAAACATTCAGATATTTCACCTCAAGTAAAAGTGGCAACACCCCAATGAAAAACATATACATGAAACCGTCATGGATTCAAAATGTTTCTTGTGTTGAGCCAATATAAGACAAGCAGGATGGTCAAGATGCTTGTAAATATGGCACCTGATGCTGCTTCTTTTTTGAAGTGATCACCAGTTATTTCTTTATTTATGTCATGGTGTGAGGGATGTATAATGGGGTTAACATGACGTAGCCTTGTTATTGAGCGCGAATTACTACTGTACGAAACATTATATGGATGGATTTCTTTTTCTTGGTCTACAGGGCAGCATTGCTTAATTTTCTCTGGAAAAAGGCAGTTAACTGTTACAATGAGCACCGTAGACTGGGACAGAGGCAGATTAATAGTATATTGAAGTGACTGCATAACTTGGAGAAGGGACGTTTGGTTCCTGATATAGTTCCAGAGTTTACTAGCTCTTAGTTCACAATACCTTGACAAAGTGGATTTGGTTCCCATCCATTCCTGGTGCATGTGGCCGAGGTGGCACCATCTGTCTTCTTGTAGCCTCCACGACATGAATACCATACAGCCTCATCCATTGTTATTCGTTGACCCCATTTGACATCCCAGGAATACACATTGTGTGGTCTTTGATTTCTGCATGTAACCTCTAGATGAAGAGAAATATTTGTGTAACTTAACTAATAAAGATACAATTGACCATCATCATCACCACAAGTTAATGAACCATACACACACAATAAAGAACAACAATCTCATAATCTGTGTCTGGCACTAAGCCTATGTGGTTTTATACCTTGGCATACTGGTAGTAAAGTCCAGTCTCCATTCTCATCGCATGTAGCTACTGCTGAGGTCTCCCGAGGGTCAGAAATCCAGTGCTTCTTTCCACAAATGATCGTCACTGTGTCACCAGGTGAAAACACATTTCTGGAAGTAGACTCATAACTGGTTCCCTCCGTTGGCGGTGTCAGTCTACATATTATTGCTTCATTTGTTGGGAAATGGAGCATATGATTTGTTAGTACCAATTTTCATTATTCAGTGCGATACAGCCATCAAACGTGATTACTCAGTTTATACTTACGTTCACATGCAGGTGTGGGGCTCCACTCTGCTCTTATTCCTTGTTTGGTGCATCTTGAACGTCTTGAGTCAGTGCTTTTATATGTATCATCACACTCAAAGAGCAGGACATCATGTTCTTTGTACTTCTGACTATTTCCAGTCACAAAACCATTTTCAATCTTGGGCACTTTACATGTTATCTCTGTAAAAAAAAGACAATAATAAAAAGAGCATAAATAATATACTGATGCACAGTAACCACTTATTAACCTTACTCTGGAGAAAAATAATGCACTCATTTAAACATTCAGAGGTAATGGCCATGAATGACAGCTTTGTTTCGAATATTTCTTGCACCAAGGTGGAGGGTGGGGTTGGGAGGTATTTTTGGTTCTCACATTCTCATATTGCCAGACCAAATCCCAAATGCGGATTAGTCTGGAACCTCTCAGTTCATTTTCTTTTATCAAAGGGGCGCTATCAGCGGGTTATCAACATGTGATGTAGCGCTGAGCGACCATTGACCAGGTCGGTGTAGACCACAGCGCAGTAGTAACAGCCAATCACAGCACATGTGGGTGAGACTTAGTGCAAAATAGGTAGAACAATAATAACGCCCAAGTGATGGACAACAGCTGGGAGAATTAAGCTGGCATGAGTTGTTAAATTAAACTTTTGCCAAATCCAGTCAAAAGTATGGCAAACATCTTTCTTCTTTGGAAAAGCTTTAAGTGCAATTGATTTTTGTTTGTTCTCAATGCCTCAACAGTGCTCCTCTTACACTTTTAATTCCTCAGTTTGTACATATTCAATTCCATTCCTTGCCTTCTCTCCTCGTGTCTTAGTCCTCCCACCAGAGGAGAGAGGAGTTGAGGTGATAAAGATATTAATCAAAACGAGACAATCATACTTTGCGTGTCATTTTAAAGCAACACCAGTAAATATGACATCGGCAGCTGCATCATCTGTCGATTGGCATGCCCCTTCAGCCCGGTCTCCTGTTTAACAATATTGCATTGTCATTAACAATTTGTAGGTAAGTTATTTTATCCTAGATTATATTAGATTTTGTAGTATTTTTCTAATCATAGTCTGCAGAAGTCCAAGTAGGGAGGAGGTCAGAGTGGATGGATGGGTCAAACAAAAACATAAACCTAACAAAGTAGTTTAGTTGTGTTTTTTTGTTTTCCAATTTACAACATTACATGTTGAAAATTGTGACCGGAATCAGGGAGAAAATATGTTTCCCTCAAAACATAATTGAGAATGCAATTTAGTTGAATGGGATCATAATTTTGAAGGAGACAGGGTTGACCTATTTATACTTTTATACAGTTGCTGATAAGACTTCCACAAGGAATACGCCTCTGCACCCACGGTCATAGCTCCTCCAGCAAGCCTCCTCTCTCCTCGAGATGTATCTTGGTATTGAGACATCCTTCAAGATGACGCGTTGGAATTGATTTCCGGGTCACAGACAAAAGGGCGGAACAGAGAGGAGACAAGGCACAAAAAAGAGAAATGCGAAGAGCCTGCGGTCTTCGTAATTGGCCCGGCACATCTCATGGTGGATTGTGAATGTATTTGTGTGTTTGTATCTTCCCCATTCCCTCTATTTTCATAATTCTTCTAAAAAGGAAGACTATTTGGTTCATTTTGAAAAGCCTGCTGTACCTTCACATTTAGGAACTTGGCTACTCCACTCTCCATTTTCATCACAATACATTTCTGTTGACCCAGACAGGATTTCAGAGCTGGACTTGCAGGTGAATCGAACTACATTGCCGTAGGTTGATTCCTCTAGGTCCCCAATCACCTGGACATTATCGTCCACATGAATCACTGGGCACTGTTGTGCTGAAAGGAAAACAAAAAAATAATAAATTGGATGATCAACAAAACTTTTAAATGTTTTGACCTATAAGCAGGTAAGCAATATAGCTTTTCAATATTTCCTGACTGACATAAACACAGTGACATTTCTCCTTGTATGTTAGGTACTGAACAAATATGATTCTTTATTACAGCTATACCTTCACAGATCGGAACCACACCATCCCAGCCTTCAGCCATGCAACGCCGGTAGTTTTTGCGACTGACCATTTGATAACTGAAACAAGTATTATGTAGAACATGGATAATGGAAATGCCTTATTAAGAGTCAAACATAAATTGCACTTCTAGATATGCACGGTATACTATAGTGATACAGAATAATATGTAAAAAGCAAAGCACAAATATATAAGAAGACATACAAATTAACAGTATACATTTATGGTTATAAATATTTTCATACCCTTTATGGCAGGTGAACACAACTTGAGACCCAAAGACAAAATCGTCTCCCCTTTCCAGATGAAAATCTGCGAACTGGGCATCACCGGGATGGCCACATGATCTCGCTTAAAACATAAGAATGAAAGAGAATGTGGGTAAATATATTTGTAAGGCTCAAATACAGTGATGATACAGGTGGACCTACATACAATAATACGCAGTATCTTATTTTATTTTTGTAATAATAAAGTTGAGCCTGCTTTGGCATTGTGCACTCATTTGACAGAACATATACAGCATTACATGTTGAATAGTATAGTAGCCTATGGATTCTTAATGGAAGATTATTTATTTCCGAGCAATAAAAAAAATTGTAACTCACGTTTACATGGATCGCCTCTTTTTTCCCACTCTCCTTTTTTACATACCAGTTTGAAAAAGCCACTGTAGCCAACATTGCAGCCCACTCTCACTTGACTTCCACTGGTGTAGTTGGCCTCCAGATCAGTTGTGTCAAAATTTGAATCAAACCATCTGGTTTTAAAAAACTGTTCACGTGTACAGTCTATGGGATGGCAAAATAACAGAAATAAATTAAAATAATTTTGCATTATTTACCACCCCCCGACCAAAACATCAAGCCACAAATTAAATTGTATAAAAACAACCCTACAAATTGCTTGAACTACTTGGTCTTACCTTGACTTTTCACAAGCGTCAGCGTATACATCCATAAAAACAGGACACAGCTTCGGGTAATCAAGCCCATTTTATCTTCATAACCTTGATCCACCAAGCAGAAGTAGAAACTGGAGAATGAAACACAATCATACAGAGAGAGCTGTGGATTCCGTAGGCAAAAATAGATTGCTCAATGATTTACGCAAGTCAGTTCCAGCCTCCAAATACAATCTCGGGACTGAAAAAAAGAGGAAGTGACCACATAAAGAACACCTTATAAGACACACTCGATCCCAAATAAAGCCATGAAAACACGAGGATGTCTTCCTTATATCAGTACATGTATGACTGAGATTTATATTGCAGAATAAGCTCAATGAATGATGGAAATGATTTAGCAAAAGAACAATCACAAAGTAAATTTTTGTTATTTTTAAAGTTTATTTTGTTATTTTTATAGAATACAATGAGTGTTTCAATGGTTTAATGCCCCTGTATAGCCAGACTGTGTTATGTTTGACCAAAAAAAAAGAGTCTTCCTGGAAGGGTTTATTTGTTTTTTTCTTCTTCCATGGTAATCATTTGCAGCAATCAATAGAGCAAACAAATGTGTTGCATTCAGCAAGTATGTGCAGACTGTTCTCATCTAGAGTACATTTTAAATAAATAAATAAATAAATAAATAGGCAAAACAGATATTCATTTAAAAAAATGGATCAAAAGTATGATTATTTAAATAGAAATGCTAACCAAATTTATGTTTGATGTTCATAAATGTCACAATCAAGGCACACAGATATATTTACACAAACGTTTGTTTGTTGATGACCTTGTACAAAAGTGTAAATAGCTGCCAAAAGGCCAGGGGACCAGATCCTCAGTTTGGAAACTATTAAAACTAAATGTAGCTGTTGAGCAATGCAGGATTTGCCTTCATTTCTCAATATGGCTTCATGTTATTCAAACAACAGTGCCTGTCTGTGTTTACTGAAAACACTTATTGCAAAAACTCATTCCTCAGAAAATTCGTCACAAATTTGGAATGGGAACATATTATATTCAATCTGCATTTGGTATTTGTTATTTTGTCTTTGCATTCCCTGTATGTCGAAGAATTAAATTAATTTTGTTGCTATACTGTTAGATGGTATTTCTGTTAATTGAGAATTGTGAAAGCTGTGTGCTTTCCGCCTCCATTGCTGACAAAGCGGAATGAGAGAGCGATGTGGAGTAATGTCTGACTGATGTGGGTTCTGGAGGGCCGGTAGTGTAGACAGAGGTTACAAATATATTTTGTGTTGACATTTGCTATCTATACAGTATATGCGAAGAATATAAGTTAGTTTTTCCTTGCAGTGTTGAAAAGCCTCTGTAACTTTTAGATTCAGTGGCCCATGGTATATATATATTCTTTCAATATCGATGGCAGTGATTAAAAACTCAAGATTAAGGAATGTATATAAACAAATTACAAAATGTAAACAACTAAATAAAATGTGCTTTGAAAAAAAAAAAGAAATCCCTGAAGGTTATGTTAAAAGGTACAACTGATCCTACAACGTACTTAAATTACTTGGCCTTACCTTGACCTTTCACAAAGGTCGGTGTGTACATCTTCATAGCCCTGCGCCACCAAACAGAGGGTTCAGAGGGCTTGTAGCCATTTCAACATGGTTGATAAAAATTTGGTTTAGTGAGCACTCACGAAACAACCCCACGCACATAGAGTACAGTGACCATCTTAAAGTTACTATGAGGGACATTTAACTGTTTATGAAACAGTCGCATGTAATACTGAAGCCTCCATAAGACCTAAAAGTAAACGAGACCATCAGCAAGAACATGGCTATTTATATATAGTTATTCTTAATGCTCGTCATCGATGCCACCGACTCGGATTCCAATGAAATCATGCAAGTTCACCAGAAACGCCATCAGCTCAGACTGCAGGCCTGGTTGACCTGGTTCTGATACTTTTCAGTCACATATACGTTTTCACACAGTTATTCCAAAAGGTGTGGATGCTTTCCATCCCAAAAACTATTGTTACGATTTATATTGACTTTATTTAAACAATGTTTAATTATCTTCTGCTAATTTTGATTTGCAAAAAAAGTAGATAAAATGTACTGACCTATAGATAATCTTAACACCTTACAAGAAGTGTTAATAATTACAATTTTAGAAACTTTTTTTCTCTCTTTCTCACTATTGTCTGTCCAAGAAAAGTTGAGAAAAAAGAAAAGAAAGAAGTTTACACTTGCAGTATCTTCATTTGTAACAGGTAACAAAAACAACAAGTTAATATTAACTTGTTGGTTTAGTTAGCTGGCAGTACTGTAAATCTTACAGTACTGATGTTACTGCTTTACAGTAAATCTCCACTTATTTAATAAAAAAAAGCTAACTGTGTCAATCCATGTGTATATATGGAAGACACTCATGTGGTACTCTTTCCCCCCTCTTAATTTCCCCATTTCCCCTTAAAGTTATAAGAAGTGATGATTACTAAAAAAACATCTTTGTTTTACAGTTATTTATTTTTTTGACAAAAGGATTATTAGAGGATAAAAAAATAAAATGAGGATGATTTACTTTAATAGAATCAATCCTGTAATAGGTAAGGAACAACACTGTACATATCATATACAGTACTGTATGTCCACATGTGTATGCACGTTCACACCTTTGTCTCTCACTCTGTGCAATGGTGACTCAAAGTCTCAAGACATCAATTAATAAATACATCTTAGTTAATATCTATATTAATTCCTCCTGTACAGATACAGATTCCTTCACAAAAGGACATGGCTGCTCCTGGAATTACTCAACAGTGACCTCCTGAGGCACTGGATAGGTGTTGCTCCACAGAGACTAAACACTAACAAAAAGAAAACATTATAAACCTAAGGTACACTCAGCAAGTTAAACTTTTCTCACGTTAAAAGTTTACTTTACCGATTTTGCCAAATGTAATTACATATCAGCATCAACACTGACCCATGAAGAAGTCTTCATTAGATTTAAGCAAATGTACCTTGAATGATTCAAGTTGAATCAGGTTTACGAAGTCAATCAGTTGGGCAGAGAGACAGACAAGCATATACACAGAGAGAGGTTAAAACAGATGGCGCTGAATATTCAAATGATATGCAGTTAAAGACAAGCAGAACACAACAAACTTGAACTAAGATGTGTTTAGTTCTTCTGCCAGCAACAGTCCATCTGCTGGGTGTTTTTAATTTAAATGCAGTGAGAGAAATTAATTAGTAAAGTTACGTGGCAGCTCTGTACCATTCCCATATGGGCTAACCATGCTTGATGTATGGAATAACTAATTGTAGGCCTATAATGATGGAGCACTGGCTAGAAAAATACTCACCTACAGTATGTTGGAAAAGGGTCATAGGGCATGTATGTTCATGGCTGCAGACCACAAAATTGGTAAAACAAATGTATAGAAATGTGGGAAGAACAGGAAGATTAATTGACAAAAACTCTCATCGTGGTTGTATTTGCATCTTTTCTATATTCTTCCACTAGAGGACAGAAGTGATCTACATGGGTGGAAGAGGAGCAAACTGAGGGGTGATGTGAAAAAAATAAATAAATAGCCTCCAAGAATCAATTGGAATATTTAAAATTACGGATTTTCTATTATGAACGCATGGTTGGACAGGAACAGAAATGGACACCGGCTGGTTTTATTACTCCCAGTAACCTTATTATTGACCTGATCTTTCTTCCTCAGCCTGGTTGGTTTTGGTTGCATGTTAAGAAGAAATATTTAGAAGAGGACATTAAGAAAAGCAATGCTTGCTGTCTGACCTTTACACAGTTAATGTATGTGATGTAGCAAATTGTTTCCATGCTGTGTTTCAGCAACTCTGCTTCACACTCATTGAGTTGCACATATACACACAAAGGGGATAGATTGAGTACTAAAGAGCTGAAGCTGCGTATTTAGGCTATTTCTGACTGCTGCTGCCCTTTTTTGCTGCATGGACTTAAACCTCTAAACAGCAGCAAGAAAAGGCCTCCCCCTGTTCAATTTGCCTTTCCAAATTGGAAGACAAAATACTAAATTTAACTTAAGGAAAACATGATCTTTTTGTATTTATTTATACATGGGCGATGCAAGACTTTCTAACATACTAATACTATCTAATTTTGTCAAACTCCTACCAAATTCCTAATGTTATACATCTAAAATATACATGATGTTAAAATGTTAAGGATATAAATAAAACATCTAACTGACATAATTAACCTAAAATTGGTCCCATAAATAATTCTGCTACTTTCTTTTTATTTGTGGGAATTTTTACTTTTTTTCTTTTAGAAGGAATGAGCAGATGGCATATATTTTTATGCTCCTGATGAATGGGGCTTCTTAGTGGATCTGTTTGAGGTTGTTGCTCGAGCAGTTAGCATGTTGTCTTTGGATAATCCCAGCCTGTTTATTCGACGGGCTGAGCATGAATATTAAGCCCTCAGCAAACAAACAGCCAAACCCTCCCTTAGGATATCAGCTTAATGCTAATGATATACAGTAAGCACAACATTTTTTTTACAGGTTAATGAACTGGTTGTTTCAGCCAAGTGAGAGATTTCATTTTCAACACTGCAGGGTGATGTGTGAAAGCCATCACTGGCTTTCGAGAGTCGAAACTCATTCTTGTTCCAGTGCTTCTTCTGCTTTGATCCTCATGTTTCTTACTGCAGACTGTTGAGAAGAGAGACCCTGTTAAAAAAAAAAAAATGGCTGACCGACTCAAATCCGATACATCTTTTCTGCGCTGCTGAGCCTCATGCAGCAGCATCAGGAATGATTTAGAGTGACGAAAAAAGAGGTCTTTGCAGACATTAGCCTCAGAAAACCAAAACGTGGTCCATCAAAGCATTGGAATCCATACTTATTGAAAACCTGTAGACAGACAAAGAAGTAAATTTTACAACACCACGGTGACTAATCAGAACCAACTTCAGGATGGGCGATGAGTCAGATGTCAATAGACATAGAAGATATAGGTGAGATCAGGGAATTTGACCAAACAGCCAAAGCAGTGTGGATTCCATGCCAATATATCTGTGCTAGAGTTACACATATGTTGCTGATAAACAGCAAAAATATAGATTACTCTTTTATCCCGGGCAAAATAGAGTGAATATTGGACTCAAATTTGCCAGGTGGCTGGAAACACAATTTAAAATGAATGATAATGTCGATCAGCCATTTCAGGTTTTACGTCTTTAAACACTTTAATGAAATGAAATTGATTTGGTAACGTCATTTACACCATACCTCAGCCATCTTCAACTACTAAATACTATATATGTGATGGGAGCTGTAAAGCTATCTAGATATTATGGTGGTAGACTAGATATTATGGTGTGTTTCAGTGGGTTTCCTACCCTGACAAGACTAAAACTTCAGGAAAAACTGAATATTTTTTCAAGGGTCAAAATGCTTAGATCTTGAATGTAGTCTAAATATACTGGAAAGGGTTCTTCAAAATCCCATATCAGTTTATACTGAGACTGCATGTGGATGAACTAAGACGTTTGCAAGCCTCACTGCTCTCACAGTTCTCAGTCTACAGAAATGCAAGAATGCAGCACAGCACGCTGATGTAACCAAATTAACTTTATTTCCTGGAGGCAAAACATTTTCACAGACCAGAACCAGTCTGTCATTTTCCAGCCTGAATAGAAATGTATCTGTGGGGTCATTTGGACGATTATATCTGCTTAAACATCACCTGTATCAACCTTCAAAAGAGCAAATTGGTTTTGAGCTACTGTAATATTTAGATATAAAAAAAATCAAAGAATGGATTTCTTTGGCATAAATTGTTATAGCTATGATTATGGAGACCTGCAAATAGAGTAATGTAGCAGAATTTGAAGCTTGCAGGTATGATGCTCTTCATATCCATGAACTGCACAGCTATTTGAGCCCTGACTGATTCCAGGACAACAATTTACCTTTTTATTTTGTAATATTTTGGATGCTCTTTGTGTCATGTACTGTATATTTCTGATATCTACTCCATTATATGAAAAAAACAACAACTTATGGTTGACTGGAGTTGTTGTTTAGAGCCTTGTAATGAGCACATCGTCTCCTCTATTCATTTTTGCTTTTAATTTAAAGCTGCATCAATACATTTCATGGCCACTAGGGAGCACACAACACCCACAACAAGCTGACAAACTCACTTCTCTGTCATTATTCATTGTTAGAGCCTTAAAAAAGGTTGTTACAGCTAATGTCTAAGCAAACAATTGTCTATAGATGTACAACAAGCACAGAGCAAGATTAGCAGTGTACAATGTGATATGCTAAACTATCCTTGTTTGTTGTGACCAAAACAATGATCTAAAAAGAGAAATCTTGGTATAGCTGCAAAACTGGCCAATTCTATGGAGACATTTGTGTCTCAGGATCCCTTTTCATATTATATGGAGTCACTTCATTCATTGTTACCACTACAAATGTTAAATAGTAGCGCTATAAGTATTTTTTCAAGCAATATCACCAAGTTGAAAGAAATATAAGACAGCATCTCCTATTTTGCAACATCTGCATTTGGATAAAGACTTCTTGAGGATTGACACATGAAGGGAGGCAGTAAACCATACCTAACATTTAAAAACGTATTGACACTTTTGAATAATAATTCACTATAAACAAAAAATCATATTGAAGCCCAGTATTCATTTTAAATTATGTTTTGACTTACCACTAGTCCTTGCGGTGGGTATCACGCTGTGCCATCATACATCTACTGGGAATTTTGTGGCTTTCGTATTTCCTTTGGTAAAGGATGTTCAAGTGTACCCTATGCGAAACGAGATAAGAAAGGAAACATTGAAACACCTTACTAGCATTTAGAGAATTCAACCGAGGTCTTTTTTCATAGGAAGGTTTCTAACTGAGTGAAATTACCTAGAAGTATCTAATTACCAGCCATTATAAGAGTTGGTCGAATTCTCTAAATGCTAGCAATAACGTAACCTTTGTTCTTCGCACACAAGCTCCAACTTCTTATGGACTGTATGGGTACAGTGGAAGATGGAGTAGAAGAATGCATGCACTGTCAGGGACACACCCTTGAACACATGAGATTAGAGGTCATTCGTCCTGGTGGTATTGCCTTCAACAGGTTTTGTGGGGACCCCAAGTAGCCTAGCTTGTTCTCTACCAGGGGAATAGTAACCATGGCGTGATGTACTGGAGACCACTATTTTTCATTGATCTGCAAAGCCAGTGTCTCAGCAGGGATGACAAGAGGCATTGGCACAGCTTCGGCAGCTCAGGGGGGACCTCAACAGGGCTGATCTGGGGTTCCGGTTTGGGCAGGCTGGTGGCGGCTGCGCATCGCTCTTTGGATGTCTGCGCCGAGGCACTCGCAGCAGGCTTCACGAAGGTCTGTCCCTGCGTTGTTAGTTCGAACTGAAGGTGTCATTCCTCTAACTTTGATAATGTGGCTTCCACTGAAATATTCTTCCTGCTTGTTGTTCCAAGGTCAATAGACTGGGGTCCTGGATTGGTTTCATCTTTCAACGCCGCTTTTCTTACTTGTAGCTAGCCTAAAATACTTTACTGCTACCATCACGGATTGCAAGTCCATATTGGCCCCAAGGAAGTCTATTTCCTCCTGTCAGATGTCTTTCCAAGCTGCCATTTGGTCTTTCCCAGTTGTCAGTTGTTTGATTCACAGCAGTCACTAGCTGATGGTAGTTATGACAGTAATCCATACACAGTAAAATGTGTCAAAAGTTGGGTGAGCGTTTCTATGGACCTCATATTAAATTATGTTTTGATCTATCACAAGGCCCTGCAGTGGTTAGAATAATTTATTAATTTCTATAACACATACTGAATCCCAAATACTGTTTATAATTTGGGCTATTTTGAGGTCCTGTTTTTGGTTTTACCTGCATGGCTAAAGGCTGTTGTGGATCAATTCACCCTATTTTGGGTTCCAACTGCAACTTGTACATTCTGGTTGTGGATCATCAACCCAAAAAAAGCACTTTAAATCTGCACTTTTTAAATCATCCAGATTCCCTGATAACCATAAACTGCTCTCTGTCAGCTAGGGATGCCCACCGAAACTTGGTTCTAAATGGGAACCGAAATTACAGTAGTAAAAACCCGGATTACCGATAAGGTCCAGAGTTAACGGCTACATTTTACTCCAGTAGATGCTGAGAACTTCCATTGTCTCAAATGCAACAAAACCCTTATAAGTAAGACAGGTATAGGTAATGTTAGCGATGCCATATGGAGTTTGATAATAAGAACAGGCTAATAAAGAAAAGCTAATCACTTAGATAATTGTTCAGCTGCAACTGTACTTTCAGGATTTGGGAACTTTTTGTAGATTGTTGGGCTGAGTCTGCAGCCATGACCCAGCCCAAGTCCCTTAATGCTAGCAGCTATAGCGAAGATAACACAGGAGAGGGTGGATGCCAGTTCATTGTCAAAGGCCTGCACCCATTCTCAACAGTGGAGTCAAAGGAATTTAGTTAACTAATACATCTGTCAGTGTATATTGAGTTGTTTAATACATAGTTATTGATAAGGGGAGCAGATGTGTAGATTATTGTCCAATTAATCGATTTTGTGTTCTAAGACCACTTTGAGATGAATGGTACTACAGAAAAAAACATGGTCGATGTAGTTTTTAAAGCAGACAAATATAGAGGACAGTCATGTTATATGGTTTGATTGTAATACTTCAATTTGAGGATGTGGGATGACTTTGCACTTCAAACAGCAGACTGATTTGGTTCTGGCCTACGCCTAATTCCTGGTACAGTCAATTAACTTTAAGTCCTTAGTGAGAGAGACAGTGACAGGGTTTGTCCTGTGGTCGACTAACCTCGGTAATAACTCTTCATTAGTTCAGAGAGGGCTGAAAGGGAATGAAAGGACTTCTGTGTGTGATTCTCCTGCTGAGCTTACAAACATTGTTCCTGATTCATGTGATGAATGCCTTATATACATCCGTAACAAATACTTGTCACTTACCTTAGCATTGCAGCTTTGTCACTGAGGGGGAAAATTACACTCAGTGGATTTATGTGCACAGTAAATTCCGTTAAATTACTGTGAAGTAACATGTGAGCAATATGTGAATGTCGGGTTCTTTTTTTGCTTTGTAATTAGTTGGGCAAAAAGCAAAGCAAAACTTAATTCAGCCATTGTATTGCCACTTTGATGGACCATTTGCTGATCAGATTGATCAATTCAAATATTTTCCAGAGCTGCTCTGGAAACAATTTTCTGGGAGCATAATATGAATGTGAGCAAACTCTGATGCTGACAAAATGATGTATGTGTTTTACCTAAACAGCAATGTAAACCAAAGGTGTTGCCTTTTTTCTGAAAGTTATGTTTTGAACTCAGAGCCAATTATGGCTGCTTTTACCAAAGTGTGATTGTATATCATATTTTTTGTTGTTGTTCCACTCCTGTGTTGTAGCTTTGTGAAAATATTAATCACAAATATTATTTCTCTGATTAAAAACCATTTCTATGACTAAAACTTGGATTTACTTGGTGATTAAACAGTCACAAACCTAAGAGGACCTGTTCCCTATGTTTCTTATTTGTTTGGCAATGCGAAACAGAATCAGAATGTGGTACAACTAACCCTGACAATTAGATTTAATCTAATTTCTTTTTCCACTTGATCCATTCGCCTGACATTATGTTCATGACCAAGTCAATGTATGTTGTCCATCCCGCTGACTTCATTTTCAGTCAACATGGAGATGGGATAAAGGTTGTTAGTTGTAGTTAACATTTTCCATGATTAAACAACTATGTCAACATAGGAGTTGTTACATCTATAAGTAGACTTATAACAGCCTCATTCATGTCTATGCTTGCCTCCATTTTTTAGATGTGGATGTAGATAGGTAGTTAGCTCAGAAACAAGATGACGTCCCCATTCCTAAGCCCGTCTACAGGGCTCTTTGTTTCTACAACTGGGGGAATTAGCTGTCAATAAGCACAACAACAGTCTTATTTGAACAAATTGGAGATGTGGGTGTCTGGAACAAGCCTACTGTCAATCAATAACTAAGTGATTGAACAGTGATCAACACACAGAGAATTATCACCCAACACTGCACTCCCCTCTGCTCTATAAAGCTATATAGTGTCTTTCAGCTCATTGTTTTGGTTTTGAAACTCACAGCTTTACCGTTTTGTTTCTGTTGTCCCCAAGTGGAAAAGAAAAATCAGTTATTGCAGGTTCAACACTAGACTTAGAAGCACCTAGTGTTATCCCAGCCTGTTCGCATTCCCAGGGCGTCAAATACCAACGCTTTGTTCCGCCCCTCGGTGTCTGATACCAACGCACAAGGCCCCCTTTAGCGTCTGTATGAAACTGATTGAGCTTTCAAGTATCTACAATGTAAACCTATCCATGTCATTGTTAGATGCTCAGAGAAAATGATCCAGGAGTGTAGAATGACATAGTATGAAGACCAAAAAAAGCCACACAGTGTAGTCCAAACAAACACAGGACTTTCAACCAGGAGACCGGTGTTTAAGATTGCCATTTGTCACCCGGAGTTACGTTTGTGATTGTGACGTGTTTTCCGTACAACGCTGTTGTTTACATTTTACGCAGTTGTTATACAACCATGATGTCATTCTGAAATCTAATGAAGTGGTTCCGTTGCCTAAATCTAAGCCGGTGTTTTTGTATGATTTCGCAACATTAAGCACATTTTTACTGAGACTGTGCGCTGGACTACCAAGTGTGTTAGAAAGTGACGCGGGAGTGACAAAGCGTCAGTATGTGTCGAGTTGGAATGAGAACGTGTTGGTTTCACATGTCCACATCCATGTTGTTTGTGTACTTTGTTGTTCCTACTACCACACTGATGTCACGGTGTACTGACCCCACCCTGAAGTACACTTAAAAATCGTCACTAAAAAAAATACTGACGATTTTTCAGCTGGTGTTAAGTTGCTCTTCAAAGACGTTGTAGTTGCTGCATAGCAGCTTGTTTGTGAACATGATTGTCAATATGTTATTTGGTGGTATTCGCAGCAATAATAGTTGCTTTTGATTTAGATTAGTTTATTTGAAAAAATTCCAAATATAGCCGTAAAAAATACAAGTGTGTAAGATTTTGTCATGTATAACGCAACATAGTACAGGACTTCTTTCCATCGTGGTCCCTGATGTTCCATCATCATGGTATTGTGAAGTCAACACATCAGTTTAACGCCATATTAATATCAGCCTGAGATTCCTGTTGGCTTACTGTTGCTGATCCAATAATATGCAGTGTTGTTGAAATCCCTACACTGGACCGGAAACTGCTCGTCTGTGTGCCTATTTCTGCCTTTGCACGAGTGAGGAGTATTGCTCTCTCTTCCTTCAGTAGCTATGCAATTTCTTAATACCCTTAAGCAAGGCACTTAACCTGCCAGCTGCTCCAAAAGCAGGATCATTCTTTGAACCTCATTTTGAATGTACAGTAGCCAGTGAAACAGTGTGTGTTTACAATGTGTGTTTACATGTTTGTATCCATTGTTTGCTTGGTATATAAAGGATTGGCAAGGCTTTCAAGTGGAGGCAGGTCAAAGGGGTGGGGGGTGGGGGGTGCAGATGTATTTTCTGTTTGTTTTTTACCTTGTAAAGCTAATTATGTCCTGTAGCCTTTACACTTTTAGCTACTCATGTAGAGGACTACAAAGAGTTATTAGACAGCAATTAATTTAATGCTGCAAATAAAACTATGCCCATGAGACAACTAGAAAACTACTGTAGCTTTCCACCCCAGACCTCTCTCAGCACTTGCTGTAGACTTTCCCTGTTGTCAGTTTCATTTGCTCCCCTGGAGACTATATCCAAAATCAGTCAGTCTGCGGGGTCAGAACAAAATTGTAGCCAACTCACTGCTGCACTATTATTTATAGATGGCCCTGTGATGGTACTTTGTCGTTCACATCTGCAGCAAGCGAGCATCACATAAAACCGGGTCACTGAAAATGTATATGTTTGTTCATCCTTACTGACGTTGTTGTTAATGAGTTCAGGCTGGGAGACGTGCAGTCAAGTCATCATCGGTTCTGCAGTGGGACTCTCTTGGATACAATACGAACAGGTGATGACCTATAGATTTGATGGCTCTGTTGAATGTGTATCAACCCTTGTTCCTTTGTCAATCATCTGGCAGGAACTGATTTATCTACATTAAGGCCGTTTCTCAACCTTGTTGTTGTGACCTCATGCGCGTGATAGTTTTAGTGATGGCAGAGCCAGTCCGTCATTGATGCACCACTTTGGTCCAGACTGAAATATCTCAACAATTGTGCCATGGATTACAAATACATTTTGTATTGTATCCATTTTGCTTTGGGTGGATTGCCATGAAACTAATGCACACATTCATGTCTTGTCTGCTTGATGGTGAGAGCAAAACAAAACAGTAAAGTTGTGGGTCACAAAACCAAAACTATGAACTTGGTTGATAATTTTTTTCTCATTATCACAATATATGTTGAGAAAATGTTTTACTGCACTATACCTACACTGTACTGCATGCAGCACTATTGCTATTAAAGTGCTGTCTTCTGATCACCAAAACAACAACCACCGGGGCGAAGTGGTGCTACAAATGTGTTCTTTAAGCTCTCCCTTTTTTCTTTATATACTATATGTCACAATGCAGAATACTGCTCTTTTAGCAGTTAAGTGTCCAGTAGATTTGTAACACTCTACGGTTATCACCTTGGGTTTCTCACAGCATAATGAAGGCAGCACAATCAAAGTAGTGTTTCTCTGTGCTTTTATTATGAGTTCTTTACAGGCTGGCCTGGCCGTGGGCTCTCCGAGCGCACCCGCCGTGTGTGTTCGTCCGCCTACTTCCTGCTCGGACCTCTCTGCCGCTCTGAGAGACTGTGATCCCTGCTCTCCTTCTCCATCCGCTCCTCCGTCGCTACTAATGTTTATATCGGAGAGAGACACAATCAAAGATTCATTACAGCTGAGGCTAATTACGCCTCTTCCCAGCACCGTTCCCTGAACCACTCCCCCACTCTGTCCCCTCTGCAGCTGAGCCAAACCACGCACCGCCACCACAATATTGTTCACCGGCAGGTTAGCAATTATGGCGTGTGCAGAACCAAGAACTCTGTAGTTAATATCAGAGCTAGAACCCATATTAAAAGTTAGACCAAGAACTCTTTCTCTCCTGTGGAGAATTTTTGAGAGGCATTGTCTTCCCCGAGGCAGAGGTGAAAAGATTTATGAAATGTTTTACTCAAGCAGATATAATGTCAACTCAGTGGAGTTTTTGCTCAAGCTGGTTTGAGAGCAGGCACCTAGACAAGATTTTTTTTACTTTGCCATGTTAAAGTAATTGTAAGTTTTGTTACTATGTACAATAACAAACGTCTCTCTGTGATTTTCTGATTTCATAAAAAGAGCCGCAAACTAAAACACATCAAATAGATTGTAGATCATTGTAGATCTTGATATATTGTTTGCAAATATTGAGCATTGTTGGTTGTTTTTCCTTGTCTTCTTCTATATTCAATTTCATTCTAGGGTCTGAATTTAGCTCACATAGTTTGACACTGTCTTATATTTCCCTCTAAGCATGTCTCCACTTGTATATTCTCTTGTCTATTAATAATTGATCTGATGTTTTTTGGTTACCTTTGCATTTGGAGCCCAAGTTTGTCGCAGCCCCCGACAGCTAACACTGACATTTTATCTTCTGACCTTTGATGTTGGTTTTAATGTTCTGTCTGTTGAAAATCACTCCAAGTCTTTGTTATCGTCACCTAAATCCAGCCTATGTTATCTTGGAGACTGTGTTGTCACCTATCTGCTTTTTCGCCTTCTCAAATGCACCATGTAATTTACACAGTTTTTGTTTAACATCAAAGTTGCAGACAAATGCAAAATAGAACAAAATTATGAAAATTCACAATTCCAAAACATTCAGAACAAAGTAAATCCACAATTTTGGTCCACACTGATATATCTTGAAAATTATTGGATGGATTGCCATTTTTCTTTAAGCATCTACAGCATATCAAAATGTATACTTGTCCAGTATTATATCTCTACATCTTCCAGATGGTTAGCCATGGAATTTTATACAGAAATTCATGGTCCACAGATGACAATTGATAATGACTTTCGTGATCTTCTGACTTTTCATCTAACGCCATCAGTAGCGGCCCGTCAGGGCCAGCAAGGCCTTCTCTGCTGGCCTAAACATCATCAGAATATACATTTAATTTATTAAATTATTCCCCATAGTCTATTCTCTTCATTTCATAGCTTTTCTCTTGGTTGCGCTGCTTCCAGCCTCAGGTCGAGAGCGGAGGGCTGGCCTTTACGTTAAAGCTTTTATCCAATCAGATTTCAGCCGTCATGTGTTGCTAGGGTCCAAGAAATCTGCCCTTAGGCCTTCAGAATCAACAGTGCTGGCGTCTGTAGCTTAAAGTTAACGTAATCTAAACTATGGTGTTAACCAATCAGATTTCGAGTGAGCACGGGCACGTCTTTTGATTGGATGCGCACTGGTGAGAGGCAGAGCTAGCAACCTGAACCTGATCCTGATGACCCTGTGGCGACCTGAACGAGTTAGCATTAATTCGTGTAGATAGATATAGAAGCGTTGTTTTTGTGTTATTTGTTTCACCCACAATGGCTGATGGAGGAGAAGAGATACATTTGGTCGCAGAAATACAAACAACGCCATTTTCAAGACGGACTACGCTATGTTAAGGTGATGCAACGCCTAGTTATAATGCGTTTCTGTCTAAATGTATAGTTTTTAGAGCCATGGCGTCATAATGATGGTATTAAGAGGTGGATTCATTCAAGGAGGAATGTGTAGGACATCACTGAAGGCCTAGGTGTGAAATGCACGGCCCGCTACTGAGCGCCATCATCCGGTCAAATATTTTTTGTTTTGTTATTTAGCTACTGACATTCCCAACAGCGTCAGCTGTACTTTGCATTTAACGCTTGCAGAACCACTCGTACGAGTCTAGACAACTGTGTGTTGTTACATTCTAATACCCCAACCCCCCTTGTCAACATTGCACAATATTAGTAATGCAAGTATATCAATGTAAAGGGCAAATCAAGCAGGACTAATAGAAAAAGTAAAATCTTGTCAGGTGATAGGTTTAAAATAAAGAAATAAGAGATTATAGGATGTCAGTGGGAGTAGAAATTTCATATGAATCAAAAATGTATGTATTTCAGGAATGACAAGAAACCACACAGCCATGAATTATATGAAGGTGGAGTCGTTGGTTTCCACCAAAGCAGTATTTTGAAGAATAAAACCTATTACCTGCTGTGATGCTGCAGGTTTTCTGATTTTTTTATAAATTCCGATGGAAGGAAAGTTTTAGTATTTAAATCAAAAGCATGCAAAACAGATGTTACATCAAAGGGTCAATTCACCCAAATGAAAATAACAGAATTTTGTCACGTATACAGAGTGGCATAGAACTATGCAGATAATTCTGTCAGCCAACTCACATGGAATTAATGTTCATTTAGTTGTTTTGCCTGATGGGCTCTAGTGTTATGGCATTTAGCTCGAAGCTCCATTGTGCCTAAGTACAACCTCAGATAGATAGATAGATAGACGGATGGATACTTTATTTATACCCATATGTTATAGTTATTGTGTCACAGTAGCAGCACACAAACAAAACCATTGAACAAGAATTATGCAAAAACAAAAAATACAAATAATTCTAAGTATATGGAAAAAAAATATTGTTGCATTGGCATCAACTTGAGCACACTGCCTCTGTCAAACTAGTGTAATTCTCCTTACAGCAGTCTGTGGGATCCCATAGAAGCTGTCTACAATATCATCTGATTAGTGGTGTTGCCTTGTGGGAAAACATGTCCACCTCTTCCTGGTTCAGTGCTTCTGTTTAAAGTACAGCTACCTATACTAACATCTTGTGGTCAACACATCACACCTCTGCCAGGGAACATCAGCACAAGAAAAATACAAAGCCGCAGAGAGCTTGAATACATTGTATGCAGCAACACGTATACAGCCACAATCACCCACTATAAGAAGACAGAGAGAGAGACATGCATGAGAAGCTTGTGAGTCTCATCCCTCCTTCCCAGTCTGAACATGTACAGGGCTTTCTATTCCCTGAGCTCTATGCCTCTGCTTTTGATCCTGTCAGCTCTGTGTGTCTCTCTCGGACGGGTCACCGGATGAGAGCTTTGGGCCTGGCTCCTCCACAGGGAAGAAACCTGGACCTCAAAGAGAGGTCAGAGAGGGAAACTCAAACCCAGGGTCCTCGGGGAGAAGAGACAGACTGCTTATCAGAGGCTTATCAAGCCATGGAGGGTTATATGCACAGTCAGGCCTCTGAGAATTGGTATTAAAAGTGAAGAGGTAGGAAGAAGAGCAAAAGGGAAGGGAGGATGCGGGATGGGAGGAAGAGGATGGGTCAGCAAGTGGAGGTTGGGTCTCTGAGGGAGAGAATTAAAGAGATACATTTTTAGATGAGTTGGGCTTCTTTGTCATCGAGCTAGAAATGTCTTTGTTTCTTTAATCAGCTTCTCACCCTCGGTCTCAAAACACAGAGACAGAACGAGAAAGAATTGTTGGGATAAGATTTACTTCCATTACAGGACTATGAGCACTTGAAGGGGTATTTCATTTTCTTCAGATGACCTAATGCGTTTCAGGAAATCCAATAGGGTTACCTCTAAAAGGGAGGGACAGGATGAATTAAAAGTCTGTTGTGTAGAGTTTGCATGTTTCCCCATCTTCAGTAGGATTACCATGTTCCAAAAATATGTGGATTGACAAACAATCTGTTGATGTGACGTCATGGACTGGAGGGTAAGATGGTCATGGAAATGTAAGATGATCATGTTAAGAAAGACTTCAGAAAGAAAATCAAACTGAAACAATTAAAGTGAGGGAGACAAAACTATGAATTTAAAAAGTGAGGGAGACATCACATTTATTGAAAAGTATAGTTCGACCAAATCCTCTCCTCTTATTGATGACTTTGTTAAAGGCATAGTAATATGTTTTAATGGTCACAGGATTGATTGACTTAGAGACCTATGTTCATTTCTGTTTTGAATTGTAAATAAAATTATATGTGGTTTTGGTGGCCCACCAAAGTATTCATAAATTCACCCGTTCAATGATTTTCTAGTGACTTGAAGACAATCTGTCATTTTCTAGATCACCATTTTGTTCCCTTTTCTTTTTCGACGTTCAGACAGCACACGTTAAAATTACCTTCCTCAGCTGTCGGCTGTCTGCATGTGTGTTTGCCCTCCAATGGACTGGAAACATGTCAAGGATGTTTGCTTGGCTTCCACAAGACTTCAGCCTGCAATGATACGATTAAATGCAGTTCATTATAGTGAATGCATATCTTCTTTGTTAAATACAGGGATTGAGGGTCTAATATGCATAGTGAAGGGACAATGGCCAAATATAAATACATCCTCTGATGCACAGTTTTTCTTCACTATCAGAAGGGATCAAGGGAATTTTTTATTTATACAGCGAGAACAGAACCTGCCAGTAACCAAAGCAGCATGACCTTTCATGATGCAGATTTGCCAAAGTGGTGTTTTGTGGTTGTATTCTAATATCCAACATTGAAGCCTGCTACCTTGCCCTACTACGCAGTTTTTTTCTTCTTCATTACTGACATTTCAAACCAACAGTACACTCATCTGTGTACCTGCTTAACTTTCCACTATTAATTTCTTCTTGGACCATTAAAAGCTTCATAACCTTTATTGAGACATAATTAAGACTTAGATTTTTGTATGTGAGGTTTAAATAGAAGTCATGCTTTATTATTCATTTAAATTCATATAGCTAAGATATGTGATTTTGTATATTTTGTGAACAGCTAAATTTACATCCAAGCACACACGATCGGTCAATCAACTTTGGTCTTTTGGAAATATCTCAACAATCATTTCATGGAATGCCATTTATCATTCATGGTAAATGACGCTTTACCCATTCACACCCATTCATACACTCATGGCAGGGGCTACCATGCAAGGTGCCACCTGCCCATCAGGACTATCAATCATACCCATTCAAACAACGTAGGAACAGCCTTTAAAACCTGTTCCACCCGACGACCCCACAGGTGGGGCCAAAGTGTACCCCTTTTTAAAAACTTTGGGGTTCCCCCTGTGAGAGAAGACACTAATCAAGAACAAATATAATGATGTTGCCTATCAGAATAACAGAAAAAATCCGGGCTACAAGCTCATATAAGCCATTTGTACATGCTCCAAACACAACTAATCAAGACCAACCAAAAGCATAACCAAATATTCATATTCATATCTCGCCAGCCACTGGACTTGCTCGGCATATGTCTCCCTTGCTCGAGTTGGCTTCATGCTACATAGGCTTGCGACCACGCTAAAGAACGGCAAGAAGACAGGGATTCCGCACATACCGGTCAATCCCCTATGGACCACAGCCTCAGCGATCAGTGAGCCAAATAGCACCAGCCTCAGACAAATATGAAACCAGGAAAATATGAAAAAAGTTCACTCACCGATCGTAAGTGTGTTTCCTGTTATGATCCCGGTCATGTTACGCTGAAAAAAATTCGTACGAAACACTGCTTTGAAACAAATTTTTCCGGGGTCTTTGTGACTGAAAATTTACATATGGGGGGATGCTAAGCACCCACCTTATGGCCCAATCACATTGGCATCTGCATGCCTGACTGACTCTTATTGGCCAAATAGTGCTGTCTATCACACGCACGGATATCCTGTTTGCTCCTCTCTATTCAGAATAAGACGATGTTCCACTCTGCTCTGAAAACCATTCACAGAACAAATAGCAGCCTTTTTACTCTCCAGAACTCTGATTTTGAGAACAAAAATATGCATTTTATAGAGATTTCAGAGCAAAACACATTATTTTAGTTTGGCATTGTGTATGTTAATGCTGTATATGGATGTATTAAACATAATTAGTGAAAAAAGAAGTAAAACAAATAGTTTTGGTAAAAACTAATGAAGAAATAAATTATTCAATAAATCCAAATTTTCAGAGGATTTTTCTGACCTGTCTGTACTAAAAAGTATTTTGTTGTTTTCTGCTTCACTTTATTCAAAGTCACACTGTGCAGAGAGAGTGTTCACATATTGTACTTTGATATGAAATGGTTTTAAACCTGCAACTGCTTTATTCTAAAGTGATGATCATCCTGAAAGTGCTTTTTTTTATAGGCGAACCTGAAATCTTTTCATTTTTCTGTATTCTATCTTCATTTACTTTTAACCAGTGACATATATATTGATATTTACACATTATTTAAACAATCTCACAGTTATTACCATTTTAATAACACCAAAATTATTCAAATAGACCTTGTGGTTGCAGAATTATACTCACTTTAGTATGGGCATGCTTTTTTCGTGCAGAGACCTCAAAAATAGGCTAGGGTGAAACCGGTTAAGTGTCTTGCCCAAGGACACGTCGACATTGACTAGCGGAGCCAAGGATCGAGCCACCGATTGATTAAAGGATGACCCTGCTCTACCACTGAGTCCCTGGTCCCCAGATGATGAGCCCCAAATTACTCGAGGGATCCCCTGACCTTTTATAGCGCCACCAGCAGGTCAACGTTTTCTCTTTTTCAGTAAAACATCTCAACATCTACTGGATAGATTGGCACAAGATCCACTATGTGCCACAATTATCCTCCAACCTATTCACTCTCTCACACCATCATATGGTCAAAATGTTAGTACTTTTAGTATTTTGTATTATTCTGTTTTATCACAAAATACCTGCAAAGTTAGCAAATGATTTAATAAGTAGTAAATGTTAGCCTACTAAGACACCAGATGGTGAACATGGCAAACATCATACCTGCTAAACAATAGCATGTTAGCATTTTCATTGTGAACATGTTAGATTGCTGACATTTAGCACAAAGCACCACTTTGCTTAAGTTCAGCCTAATGAAGCTATTAGCATGAGTGTAGACTCTTGTTGTGAAATATACTGTTGATACAAACACTGATAGTATACTGTCTAGCTTTGTGCTACTCACCACCATACACTCTGAATGTGAGCTAATCAAAACCAAACTCAACGTGGCATCTAAACCTCTGCAAACTCTTTTTCCTGTTTCTCCAGTTTCTCCTGTTTCTCCATTTCTCCATTTGCCAGTGGGTTAATAGCAATTCTGGCAGACAATATATATGTGTGTGGGTAAGCTTTGGAAATTCTGTGTTGCAACTCATGATGCGATAGACACTTGACAGGATAGAGAGCAACTAGTACTGAGAAACACCGACAGACAGTAAGCTCTCTTCTGGCCTGCACTAATGATGCCTGATTGGCTACCGTTAAAAGATGCAACCATTACTGTGTTTGGGCCAATTATATCATATTTCCAGCAGGGAAACTGAAGTATATATTGTGCTTGAAGAAACCAGCAAGAGAAGAAATGCCTTACAGATACACAGATGTGAACATCAAATTGCATCAATATCAAGGCTGGAAGAGTGGAGGCCTCGGAGTCCTGCGGGGATTCAAAGAGACTGTTTTAGAAGCAAAAGGAAAACAAACATTCTCCTTGCGAGGAAGGCAGTGCACCAAAAGCTCAAAATAGAGACATCATTCCGTATCCCCCCTCCTTTCACACAGGAAAAAATATACAGTTACGGCTATGGAGCGTTACTGCAAAATGATTTAAGTTTTGAATGTTTTGACGAAGCAGGAATTCAAAGTTGACCAAAGAGTGCCAAAGCCGTTTTCCTCAGTTACAATAGCTTATCCCAGTGTGTTTCTGTTTGTTGGCTGCAGGGTTCAGGGCCTTACAGAAGTCACTGTGCTTAATCCAACATGCTAACTGAGGCAGTCACACCAGAAAATCCTGTATCTACACAACGCCTACACTGCAGTCTTATTCCAGTCAACCCCTTTCTATCTTCTACTTGATGACTCTATATAGGGTATTTGTCTAGTTTTTCCTTTCCTTCAGGGCATATTTGTTGTCTTTGTTTCATGGTTTATTATAAGTAGTTTGTCAGAAATTGTGTGAATATAACAAAGCCTTTAAATCTCTTTCAAGTGAGCTTATCAAGGTGTTACAGGCATTTGAACATGGACTTAAGCATCAACCATTTGCAGAGGGTTATTATTATTTTCCGTGTCAAAATCTGAAGAAAATTACTGTAAAACTTCATGTAAATTACACAATGCACGTTTTAAATCTGTGGTTTGAATGGAGTAAACTGGTGTAGTTTGCGGTTAATTACCCAGCACAGTGTTTTATGGTTTTCTACACTGCTAGAAATAAGGGTGCTAACTAGAGCTATATAGGGTTATTCAGCCTTTCCTCAGAATAATAAAGTTGTGAGCTAAAATGAAACAATGAGCTGGAACTCGTAATAAAACTCATTAAAACCAAGGGGAGTTGCAGATTCAAGTGATAATTCTGGTTCATCTTTACAAGCGACCACTTTCACATTAGTTATGGTTAGTAAGCTATAATTGGACAATTACTGTTTAGGGGCGGGGTCATGACATTTTCTTATCCTCATTGAGACCTTTCTGTTTGAAATTTTACCTGTTGGGAAAGCATATGAATCCAGACAGATGGGGCTCTGTTAAATGTGACCAACAAATGGCATCTGACTGACAGAAAGCACTTAAACACTGCTTTTGTCACAACTAGTGTTTAAGCAAATGGTTTAAATGAGCAATTACATTGCACCATTCAGGTAAAACGGGCACTCACCTAGACTTAATTTCATAACAACTTTCCCACATTTATCCTTTATTGGAGCTAATTGATACCTGCTGCAAATGTAATCAGCCGGAGCAGAATGGAACTCTGATTGTCAGATGTCGAATGGTACAAGGAAAGAAAACACAAAGAAAGCGCAGACATGAATCCTTTTTTTCTTTGTTTTTTTACATATTGTACCTATCTAATTCCAGCCAAAAGTCCAGACTGTTTATTTTACACTATAGAAAGTTAAATTATATTTTAAGGCCATGGAGCTGGCATAACCTTTGAAAGTATAGTCTGTGATATTTACAAATATTTTAGATGTTGAATCTCTCTGACAGCAAAGCTATGCGATAAACAGGTGCAGAAGGGCGGTAAAGGTCATTTTTCGATGTGATTATGTCTTAACATTCACGTTCTCATCATCAAAAAGCCTCTTTGACTAGATCAGTATTCCATCAGGCAGCTGCGCGGCAAATCAACCAATCACAATTAGCGTTCGTGTCTTTCGAAAGTGTTTCATCTTGTTCCTCCGTCGCTGCTAATATGAAACCTTCCGTTGTAAAGTGCTAACTTTCTCCAAAGGTATGATTGAACAGGATGTTAATATGCACAAGATGGTTGGCTGTCTTGTGGCTGTTGTAAAAGCATCAGGCACCTGCACTCAGTCTGTCTTCCAACACCTCGGCTCATCCTCTATGAGAAATGATAGATCTAATGGGAGCCAATATGGGCCAATGGTTAATGCATGAGAGACGGTATTTTAGACTAATGGCAGCTGCAAAGTGCAAAATCAGGCCAGATGAGGCGAAAGAGCAGCAATAGGCAAAAAGGTGAAGGAGAGGGAAATAAATGACAGAGAAAGTGATTGAAAAAGAATGGTAGATGGCAGGAAAAAAGACTGAGCAGAGATGATGTGACATAAACTTTGGAATGATGCAAAGTTTTAAAGAAGGGGGCCACATTTGTAAAATACTAAAAAGACTCACATTTAAAGACTTTTGACTGTACATTAATAATGGTTACATTCTTTTTCAATGTGATACATTAGTTCCAAATAAACAACGTTAAATATTCTAATATGGAATAATATCTATATATATAGCTGTGGATAGCCTTCAAACATGAATGGATTGTGAGACAGCAGACCCCTTGGCACAGACATATAAAAGACCCACCTCCCTCCTCCCCACATCCCTCCTACAAGACCCCAGGACTGAAAGTGACACAAAACATTGGTTTTGTTTGTAATCATTTTATGTCTCAATGTACTTGTTTTGTATCTCTTTCTGGTCATATTAGCATCACTTTCTAGTCATTTTGTATCACTTTGCAGTCGTTTTGCATCATTAGAGATCTGTGTCTCTTTGTGGTCATTTGATTGACTTTCCAAAAAGACATACATCCACGATAGCAACCAGTCAACTTCCTATCGCCTTCCGACTAAGAAGGGTCCAATCAGATTCCGGAGGGGAGGTGTGTCACCCCTCTGCTGCGTGTGGGGTGAAACAGAGTTGGGACATTATGGTGATGTGATATCAGTCCACTCCAATCTTCTGGGTCTGCCCATATTCAGAGGTTTCAGGCAGCATCACATCTACAGAGGTAACAGATAATAAGGCGTGGGTGTCTGACAGATGACCTGCATTAGATACGGTGTAGCCAGAAAAAGAGCATGTGATGGGTGTGTTGGGGGTTGAGTGGGGCCGGAGGAAATGTCCATGACTCACAAACTAAATGACTTTAAGGAAACCCTTTTACACAGCAGCATTCATCAAGTGTTAATGAACAGCTGAAAGGGTACAAATGCAAATGCTGGGACTGGGAGACGACAGATGGAGAGACAGAGAACGAGAGAGGGGGAAAACGAGTGAGAGAGAAAACCATCATCGCTGTGATAAATGAGAGTGGTGGCAGAAGCCCTGAGGCGATCACTCCGTCACTGAGACAGGCTTCTGTGGCCCTAACTTCATTATCATGACACAGTCACATCAACACACTCCTTCAGATAAGAGCACAGCAGAACTCAGCTCTAGAAAGGATCAGTTAAACTGGTCGGGGTTCAGTGGCTTGTCACAGATAGAAAGGATGGCTCGGTTCTATTCAGGCTTTAGAAACCTGTCATGGCTTCTGGTTCGTTCTTTGGAAATCTTGACATACTGCATGTCGGGGTCATACCAATATATTATCTTTTTAAAGAATATCATAAATTATGATCATATCATAATCAAATATATGTAACATACTGGAAAACCAGCATTAAGTGTCAGATGAAAAATACATTATTACATATTGTGTGACTTGTTTAACATATCTAAAATAATGCCTTTCAACAAGTTTTGGCAAACAAGTCCTCCAAATTACATTACAAAATAGATTGTTTGTCATTGCTTTCCATTTGATCTGCCATCTCTATGGTTGAGGTTGGGTCAGTTTGGTTTCTATTCTATTCATCCAGCAGACAAAGAACAACATAATTAATTTGGTAACCCGATCTGTTGTGGTTTCCACCAACCCCTGAGGGAAATATTGGTCTCTTTTGCGGCTGAATCCACTGTGTTCACCAGTTGTCCTATTGTTTTATCAGAGTGCTTTCCTTTTTGTACTTTCTTCATATTACAGCATCCAGTATGTCCTGCAGGGTCTTATTTGGCGCTCAGCTGGGATCCAGTTTACAGAGTGAACACAGATACTCTTTATTTTGTATTGGCCAGGAGACCACTCCATATTCCATATCAACTCTTGCAGAACAGTTCCACCCAAAGAATCCAGTGCCAACAAGCAAGGCCTCGCGCCTTGAGCCATGGTATTTATCATAATTTGTATTCATATCCAAATTTGTACCAGTTGTTTCATCTTTGTCAATTTTGTCCCAGGGTTAATTTTGCTTTACATCGATTCCCATCCTCCTGGGCAATTTAGCAATCTGTGTCTGATTATTTCCAGTTTGATTGATGAGGTGCAGTGGCCTCCTGCGCCTTCGGTCTTACAGTAAGACCGACACAGGTGGTACTGTAAGATGAGAAGACGCCTCACGGCATTTAAAGCTGTGACCATCTGAGTCCGAATCATCAGAAACTCGAAGTCTACTCATGGTCTGTGAAGTGAGCTTAACGTGGTCAACAGGGATGACTTGAAGAGGCTTTTAAAGGTTAATCAATGGGAAATGCAATTTTACTAATGCTTTGTGTTGCCTGTTTTTATGGTGGCATAACAAACATAAAGGTAATGAGGGGAACAGTTTCCTTGGTGGCTAGCGAAGCTGTAAATTTGGAGCCCAAAGATACATTCAGCAGTTAATTGAAATGTGGGAGGTGGGAATATAAAAGGTCCATATCAAATATTTATGCCGTGAATTAGTCTCTTTTCAAATGTGAATGAGAACATTGCATAAAATATGCATGAGAGGATAGGTCATTAGGGAGCAACTTCCACAATTTTTAGCTCAATGGAAAAATACAGTAAAAGAGAGAAACACAGAGCAAACAAGATAATAGAGTAAACAAAGAGTGTTGAACATAAAAGGGAGATCAATTTAAATTCATCATGCAATACATGTATTTACATACCATGCTCTCACAGAAAGAGTGTAGAGGATTTACATGTGTTATTATATATTAGACTTTGTTGTCATGTAACCTTCAAGCACAGATGGTGATGACATGATATTTAATTTACACACACCGATCATTGATTTCTTATGATGCTGGATACTAAAGGACCCTAACTAATACCAGAAATGTCCGGTTGTGACAAAACTGCCCCCCAAATTACTGACATCTGTGCAAAGCAAGAAAAGGTTATCTCAAAAAATGTAATCATCATAAAGCCAATGAGCCGCTCAGACCTCACAGCTCACCGGCAGGGAGGAGCCAGGTCCAAATGTATTGCCGGTGTTTAGAGCAGGTGTTGTTTGTAAATGCTTCGGAAATTAAAGCACTCTGTAATACGGGGATGGCAATGTGTGCTGTGTGTGCAGTGAACGGGACTGGAAGTGTGCTCTTTATGGTCTAATATTGAAAGATCTACAGTTTAATTTTAGAGTTGCCTTTTAATATGAATAGGATAAAGAATAAAACAAGAATAATTCATGATCTAATTAGGAGACTGTTGCTACACGAGGACCATCATTCCTGCTCTTAAAAAGAAAACAAGTCTAAGAGCCCTATTTTCGTGGCAGTACAACAACCAGCGTAACCAGCACTCCAACTGTTTGGTATTTCCCTGACCTTGAATTTTGCTTCGCCCATCTGTGTGGTATCTGCACAGGTGGAGTCATTCAAACGAGGCAGCACAAAATGAGTTGTTGGTATTTTGGTGGAAATTGGTTCCTAGACTTTGCACTGAGAATATATTTCTTAGAACCAGGTCTGTTTCTGCTGCCTGCTCTGCCATGTGCAAAATCATAGTGTAGCTTGTTAGCATGCTAACATAATTAGCACAAAACACAAAGCACAGCTAAGGCTGTTGTGAATCTCATTAGTTTTGCAGGTATCTGGTCATAAACTAAAGTATTGGACAAACTGAAATGTTCACCTCATGATGTGGCAAAAGGAAAAGTTAAAGGAATAGTTCAACATTTTGGGAAATGAGAACAATTAGATGTGAAGATTGACACCACTACCATGTATGTATGGTAAATATGGAGCACGATGTAACAAGGTTATGTGCCAGACTATTTCCAGGCTGCCAGGAAATCTCCACACAATCAGATGCTATTTAAGATGGCAAGTAAGACTTGAACAAATGATTGCCTATTCACATTGAGGTCACATCCAGCAATCCCAAGAGGTCTGAGGCACTCTGACGTGAGTTAACATACCTTAATGAAAACATCAGGGACCTTGTCTTTCAGTTTCCACAACAAAGAGTCTCTTGAGTCCGAGCACTGTGGTTCCTCGATCTTTAACAAAGGACTTTTAAGGTTCATCAGAGTGCCTCAGATCTCTTGGGATTGTAGACCACATCAGGGTTAAATGACAACTGAGCAATTGTTGGCTTGTCTCTACAATCCTGGACTTAGTTGCCCTCTTGTGGTAATCTACTAATAAAATATTTAACATTTTTAATCTCATGTTCATACCAAATGCCTGTAGAAGTGCTGCAAATAGATTTTGCTTAAAGGGAAAATCCACTCTAAAACATTTGTCCACTGTTAAAAGAAACACCTAAAAAAATGGCTGCTTTTTTCACAACTTGGATAGCTGACTTACAGTATGATAATGTCTTAATATCCGCATCATCATTAGAACATGTCAAGTTGTCAAGAGAATCAAAATACCATACATTTATTTAGCGCTGTGTCGACGTTCGACAGTCATATGAGATATCCATCATCTACAAAGAAGTTGGATTTCTATACTGACAGTATCCTCAAAATGCAATGCAGCCACTTGACATATTTATAATAAAAAGGGCTACAATTTCTATGTAGCTCTCTGATATTTACACTCTAAATTTACAGCTGAAAGATGCCACTTTCACACATTATAATTGTAACAATGTGTGTGATTGCACATAAAGCCAGTGGTTTAGGTTTATTGGCTTACATTCGTCCAGTCGCCCTGTCACTACATAAATGCTGCTTGTAGCTGTATAACTTTGCCAGTTTATAAGAGATATTGTTTTGCTCAGCACAAATGTAGCGAATTAATATCAATACGACCTCTGTATGAACATGCATTTTCACATGCTAATATGCAGTGTGACAAGTGTTATAGTAATGCATTTACTGTGCTAAACGTCAAATGTTGCATTTCACAAATAAACTAGCCAGCACTCGTGCCAAATTAACTTATATTGATGTGTGCTGGGTCTGAGCCGACCGTTGGAACAGTACACAAGTACATATATTCTGTTCCTATCCAGACAGTAAATGGGAGCAGAGACATGCCCTCCCATTATTCCCTCACCCAACACAACGCAGAGTCAAGAGGTTGCTGTTACAGTAGTGTCTGGATGAGATGGATTATAGGCCAGGAGGTGTTGTAGCGAGCAGGCTGGAGAGTGAGAATCAGAGTTGAGGCACGATTTGATGAGGCTTCATGGCCTCATGGTAACCCTTTGTGGTCTTAGTATGATACAATCAAAAAATATTTTCTCATAGGACGTTATTCTGGTACAGCAGGGAAATTAGTATTGCTATGAAAATAAAAAAAGGCTGAGGTCCAACACATGATGGGAAACAGAGGAGTGTCTTGTTTTTACTTTTGGTTCCAGGCTCTAAGCATCACCTTTATCTACCTCATTTTAATGAAATACCACTCTGAGCATTTCACATTCTTACAGGTCTTAAAGGTTAATAACCTATTGTTTGCTTGTATGAATGTTCCTTTACATGTTAGAAAAAGGATGTTGAGAGGGATGGAGGTTGGGCATCCTTCCTGTTATTGAAGGATATGCAGGAGAGTTTGTGACAGTACTGCAATAAAGGGAGGAGAAGAGAGTACATGATGAATATGTTGTGTTTTTTAGATTTGCTGTTGGGTATTGACCCCACAATTTGAAGAAAAGCTCAAATGTTTTTTGTTTTTGGATTAATGCTGCATTAATGTATATGTTACAATTTAGTGCAGTATGTATTTAAGGTTGCACTGATTCAAACTACTTTATATACTGTTGGACAGTTTAATCTACAGTAATGCATCATATTCTATAAGATCATTTTATGCTTGTCGAATTGTCCTGTGAGAACCCCAAATCTCTAAAAAGTATTAGGCCTCACAAAGCCATCTAGTGGGATGCAGAGGTACTGCCAAGTGGTTTGACTAAATAAAAAAAAAAATTGTTTTGGGTAATTTACAAAGATAATATTTTTTTATACCTCAAAGTGCTCAAGGATTAACACAAATAAAAATGCATTGTATTTCAAACAAAACAATCTCATTGATCAATTAGCCTAACACTGTTAGCTAACAATCACTTAGATGCAGTGACACAAAATGGATCAGTTTGGAGATACATCGTTTCACTGGACAGTAAGGTTATGAACAATTGTAATACAATAACTAAAGCTGTCAGACAAATGGTGTACAAAGTACAACATTTTCCTTTGAGATGTAGTGCAGTAGGAGTATGAAGTTACATTAAAATGGAAATACTCAAGTAGCCAAAAGAACAAGTACCTAAAATGTACAGCACTTGAGTAAATGTACGTTGTTACATTCCACCGCTGCATTAATCTAACTCAAACCTTTACTATTGATTCACCCAACTGAGGCCCTGCATCACATCAGACTGACTTTTTTTGTTACAGAAACAAGAACATATTCACAGGCACATTGTGTCCGGTTATACACTCGTGTCAATCACAGAAAGTCGATGGCTTTCTGACAGCTCAGATGAGGCACGTTTTCTGTATCAGGAGAAAAACCTTTGCAGTGTGGTGAGACGAGCTGAGCCTCTAATCAGCGATTACTGCCAGGCTGAGGGACAGAGGGAAGAGAGGCTCCCCAGTGTGTCGCAAAGCTTATCAAAGCATTCACACATACAAAGGTGCACAGCCATTCGCTAAAACACACACAGACACAGGTTTACAGACCCTCATGGGCACTGAAAACCCTGTGACAATATGGCAACAGTAAACACACCGTACACCGTCAGTGTTTACAGTCCCAATCGGAGCCAATCAGGAACAAATATTTACCTATTTTCACCTGTAATTAGCAAAATCTGTGACTCTGAAAATCATGCACAGCACACCAGTGTTGAAAATCTGACCTGCAGTATCTGAGATATTGTGTGACAGAAGAAGAACACGTGTATGGGAACATAATCCACATTGATTTCTTATGGGCGACAAAACCTTGAAAATATTCTTCCTATTAACTTCTGTTTACTCAATAAGTCAAATTCTTTGCAAACATCTTGATTTGTTTGATTGTGAAATTGCACTGTGCTCAAACAAGCAGCTGATGCAAAGTGTCGCACTTATTCTCAGTGATACTTTACACATTTTGGCCATCATTGTGTTTGTGTTACTTCATTGTGATTGTGTTACTTCATTGTGCTTGTGTTACTTCATGGATCATTGTTAGCTAAACAGTTGTGTTGTAGCTAAACCGCTAAAGTGTAAGTTATTTTGTTTGTTTTTTTGCAATCACCAAACAGCTTCAGATGCTAATTCCACATGACTGGAGGAGAGTCAACGCTCATGCATGTGTATGTAGATCGGCAAGACTAATGCTCAGTTCAGATTTGTGCTGTTGCCAATGGAGATGCATATGTCGATGGCCGAAGAGCAAAACCTCCTATCTGAAAAATGCACTTTTTTGAGAATACAAAAAAAAAACTTGTTGTTTTCTTGCAGAATGCTATTTGTTAAGGATACCCAATACATAATAAAAAAAAATAAAAAATATATACACACATATATACACACAAAGTGCAGATAGGAGGTTATTCCCACTTTTCCTGGATCATTTTGCAGATAGGAGGTTTTGCACTTTGGCCATCGATATATGTGCCATGTAAAGTCGTACTGCATATGTGCTGGCAGTTCCTGTTTGTAACCACAGATGTACGGACATCAGTCAACTGGACTAGTTTTGGTACAGAACTTAATGTTTAAACATTTGGCAGTGATGCAGCCATGTATGGGTGAATCCAAAATGAATCAAAGAGTCATCCGCTGCAATGTGTAGGTTGGTGCCAGAGTGACCTATTGGGTAGAGTTGAAAGCTGAATTTCAGAGCCAAAGTTTGCCCACAGACGTGAGATAAAAAAAAAAAAAGTAGCAGACTAGGAATTAAAGGGATTTTTTCAAATTCATTGAGCTGTAGAAGAGTAAACATTCTAATACAAACGGAGAAGACATTGCTCCTGATTGATTCAAATCTCACACAAGTGAATGCTGAGGCAGAACAGCCAAAGTTCATCGCCCACAGAATGCTTCGTCCACCTCTCTAATGCGTCTTCAACTGATCCTCATTCTGCTGAAATGCAATGTCCCTGCTGAGGTTAGCGACCATGAGAGGACCCTTGAGTCAGACCCTGACCCGTTGGGTCCACAGCTGAATGATTACGCATCCCTGAGACGTGTGACATGAATCCTGATCAGGCCGAGCTCCTGTGTATCCTTCGCTGCCACCCAGAAGGGGAAATAGCCACTAAGCTAGTCACCCAAAAGGACTCTGACAAATCAAGCCAAACTGCAGGAACCTTTCCAGGAATCCAGGAACCTTTAGAAGCTTAAGAGCTTTACCTGCATTTCAAGTAGGAACCAGGATATTTTAGTGCCTGGCCACTACATTTCTGTAACCTCTGCTGGGAGGAGTTTACAGGGTTTATTGTCTCTAACTGAATTCATAGTATTAATATAGGAATGGAAATGTTTATTGATGTTTTTAGCAGTAGTACTTTGATTGAGAATTCTTAATGTATGGAACTTTATACTTCTTATACTCAAATTGGAGGGTTAATGCTAAAAACATATAGTGCATCAATGGTACTTTATCTCTTTCTACCATTGCATAACTCTTTTCTAACATTAATCATCAGTGAGACAAACAATGAGAGAACATGACCGTTTCCATGTTGCATGTGTTGTCAAATTTCATCTTTATTTTTATCTGATAATTTGCCTAATTGCTATGGTTCTTTAGATGCAAAGGATACACAAACATTATCGTGCACATGGGCCATTTTTATTCTTCGTTTTGTTCCTGAATTTATTTCCTGCGCTTATTTTTGGAGACTATTCTCTGAAAAGCACCACTGCATGGCAAGACTGATCCGTGGCAAAGTCCATCTGTAAAAATGTTAGCTTATTAAACATCTAGCCTTGTGTTCAGCTTAACAGGCAGCCAGGCTGCTGGAGAACAAGAAGCCAAAACAGGCTGGCAGCTAAATCGCCATCTGGTGTCATCTCAGGCAGGAAGGAGTCCATTAAAAAAGAAAAAGAGAATGAAGCTCCATCAGAGGGCTGCCATGGAAAATAAAGAAACGACCCTGGAGAAAGTGTAAGCGATAAAGCGCTGGCATGGATAGAGCAGCCTGAGACTGTAGCACAAGAAAGTGGGGAGCGGGGAGGGTCAACGGCATTCACTGGCGGAGTACTCACATTTACCTGAACTCAAAAGCATATTGTTGTGAGCTACAACAGTTTCCAAAAGGGGATTTATTTTGAATCTGTGGCTCTTCACAGGTGTTATTATTTTTCATTTCTAAAAGCTGAAGCTCATTTAAATAATAATAATAATAATAATAATAATAATAATGAACAACAACTTTTAAACCTCTCATCCATTTACTAGTCCTGCAGAGCCCCCAGTCTAAGAAGATTTTCACAAGATCCCGTTATCATTTAGTGCAGCATATGGACATAGCCTAGAAACAGAATGAAACCAAAATCATTTTAATGAAACACTCCACATGTGTATTTTGTGATATAGCTACATTTGCACAACAACTGATTTGAGAGCACAAATTACAGAAATTATTAATTATAGAACAATATTTTCTAATTTGTGTGCACATGATTTTTTACATTTTTTTTAACATGTTTTTAAAAAAATGTTTACTCGGTGTCTCCCTCTACAGTTTAAATCCCAATAAAAATACTTTTGTCAAATTGTGCTTAATTCTTCGTTGGCAGCCATGATTTGATAACTGTTATCCCTTTTTTAATAGTTAAAAGTAATCCTGATGGACATCTATTGCATTTATATCTCAGCTATTGTATGAAGTAAAAACTCGCTTATACAATTCAGTAAGAATATTTTAAATAAGTATAAATTCCATGAATTAATTCCTTCTATTCAAGCCAGTTTGTATACATAAACAATTAATCTAATAAAAACTATATAATATACAAATTACTATTTTGTTGGACAGATAGGATTAATGGCCAGGGCCAATTTGTAGCTGGCCAACAATATAAAACACCACAAAAAACATTAATGTCTATGGGGGCCCATTCAGCCTCATTGCATTTATAACTGTGCCAGTATAGAGTACAATATCCAACGATATTTAAAAATGCTACACATTTGTGATTTGTGCTACAAATTTGTGTTGTACCTTATAACTGTTATTGGGTCACTTGTATTGAGCATTTTTCATTTTTATTTTATGGGTGTATTTTTAAATGAAAATATTCTTACTAAGGCTGTCAACTAAATAGCTTATATTTACATGTTTGCTCACTTGTAAAAAAACAAACCCACCTCATCCTGACTGTTAAGTAATGGCATTCAAAAGGCCCAAGAAGCCGCTTAATTGGCTCTCCAGGGCAAAGAGTTAACAATAAATAAGCCTTTGAGTAGATCTTCGTGAAGTCATAGCTCATTAACAAACAGCAGCAGGCACCATGATCTAATTCCCCTTGATGTGTTCCACTTTTGCATGTGTGATTAGGTCATGAAAAGTGAATTGATGAGAAGTCCTGAAGGACAGGAGGAGTTTTGGGGGTTCTCTTTCATAACAGGGCTGGCAAAACTTTGAAGTGAGACTTTTAACAGAATGACCTGAGGCTTGTACTTGTTCATTAAAAGGTAAGGGACATCTATTTTTAATGTTACCAGAACTCTGTCAACAAGAATCCTTTTGATGTACATTATAGGACCAGGGGTTTGATTCCCAAAATATAAATGTGGTGAGGAAAGGCTGCCTCTGGTACATTACATTATTACACATGAAAAAACTGTTTTATTTAATTATGCGGTCAGTTTCAGAAATTCAGCCCAGCCTGTTTTTACTTTGAATGAATTAATGTGAAGTCTATTGCTCACAGAATTCATTGTTGCAGGTTGTAATAAAATACCTTGCTTAAGGGCATCTTTTGTTTAATTGTAATTGTAATATCTTACATGGGACTTAAAAAAAATATCCTAAACGATTCTAGGAATGGTAATGTCGGTTGGTCCGTCCAACACTTTGTTCTGGACAAGGATCTCTCAACAAATGCTACATGGATTGCTATGTAAATTGTTACAGACATTTACAATTTTCAGAGGATGAATCCTACGGACTTTGTTGATCCTCTCACTTTTCCTCAAGCGCCACCGTGAGGATTTGTATTTGTGGTTTTAAGTGAAATGTCTCAATGACGATTGGATGGATTCCAATTAAAAACTGCAAACGCAAAAGGGAAAAGAATAAGGAAGAATAAAGCGGAATAAAAAAAAAAGAAAAAAGATTACAGGCAAAAATAAAATATATTTTAAAGAATAAATGAATACCTTATACCTTTTCTTTTTTTGTTATTTGTCTTTAAATTTCCACATTTATTTATTTCTCTTTATCTTTCCACTTTTATTTTCTTATTCTTTTACAATTATTTTCTTTATAGCACTATGATTCCATAGTTAACTGACTCCTGTTCATGAGGAGGTGGGCATAATGCTAAATTACTATGTTCTGCTCCATTTGTTGCCTAGTTTCATTCACAAAATTAACACTAACAATACAAAAAATAACTTCACATAGAGGAGCTTAAAACCCTGCTCTAGGATATTAATAAATTTAGCAGTATTAGTAGTTTTGGTAGGGGACCCATAAAATAAGAAAATCACTACTTGGTATGGCAGATAATTGAATGAGTTGTTTGAGAGAGAAAAATCTAAATGTGAGTAAATTGTTGAGTGTGTCAAATTCTCTTCAATAACTAGCATATGCCACTTGAGAATAAATATGTACTCTTGGTCCTTGCATGAGACCCATTTTGTCCTACTCATAACACTTGCATAACATTTCTAGGGTTTGAAACCTGTGAACTTAGCCACAACTTGAAAAACTGCCATAGGTAGGATCACTTCCTCTGCAACATTTTCTGTCACACAATTGTTGATTTTTCATTTTATGACCTTTATCAGTTTTCCTTTTCAGAATTGTTTGATTCATTCATTCCATTTCAAAACCTTCTAATAATCTAATCCTCTCTGTGATTCATATGCACAGCATTTTTCTGTCCTTTTCAAAGTTTCCACAATACTAAATTAGATATTTTGCTGAAATGTGCCTTCTTAATAGCACTGCCAAAAGACTCTGTGATGGACAAAGAAGAGGAAGTGCAGCATTCACGGCGTACACGGCAGGAGCAAGGATATTCTTTTGTGCCTGCTTTTATTACAGAGAAGATGAGCCTTACTCTGGCAGACAGTGTGGAAGCGGCAAGGTTATACAGAGGTTTTATCCCAAAATGTTCACTCAGATACAATTTTAAAAGCCCCTCCTGTAACTAATCCATGAAATAGGCAAGATCCAGACAATCTCCTAACTGAGTAGCATGGGAAAGTTTGAGCTACTGTGCGTTTGTGTGTGTGTGTGTGCTCTTGTTACGTGTGTTTGTGAATGTGTGAGTGTGAACACGACCCTGTGGTGGAAGAAAGGGAGCGGGCAGATTTTCACACATTCAACACATTTACTGGATGTGTTCCAGGCTGAAGTTGCTCCAGCAAACAAGTGGATTTGTGTGTTACTGATACCATTGCTTTCCTCTTACAGACAATACGAGGAGGCTTTGCAATCTTTTACAATTACACGACACCTCAAATCCGCATGCAGTCCACTGTCGCTTTTGAGCGACTCGCCTTACAAACCATACTGTTCATTGAGTAAACTAGAAAATTATATTTTCAACAATATCGTCTTTTTCCCCACACCAAACAACATGCAGCCGATAGCAAGAAGGTAATGTGAGCATTCAAATATTTTAAAATTTCTTTTAAATCCCGACCACACATTTGTGGAACTCCTACATTTGCCAACAGTACATTTTAATGAATTGGAAAATATAAGCTTTCAAAGAAATCTAATAGTTAACAAACATTGTGTAAAGTGTAAGCCTAAAAGATGTGATTTCGATTTTTTATTAGTTGTCGAATACTCATTTACACGATTTTAAAACTCAATTGAGTGATATTTTTTATTAAAAAGACGTTCTTGGTGCTGCAGCTGTTGGAGGGGCATGTGCAGATGAAGAGACTGCAAGGAAGCAAATCTTAAATCCAGTTTAGTGACATGACCAGTCAGTGATTCTCCCTCCCACCCACCCCGCCCCACACACACACACCTTTTCATCAAATTTCATATAGCGACCACAAACGTGCCTTGGCAGGTCAGTCCAGGTTACATCAAGGTCTGAGTTTGACTTGAGGCATCACACATTTGAAAGGGCTTTTATATAAGAATGGGAGTGGAAGAAGTGGAAGTGGAAGGAAGAGAAGGAGGGACCACAGAGTTGAGATCAAAGGAATAATTAATCTACAGAAAGGAGGGAGGACAAATTGGGTGGTGGGACGAAGAAAAAGACCGGTGCAGAGCATATGCAGTGTTCAGCTGCAGAGGAGTGTTTAGAGGGCTTTCCATATTCAACATAAAAGGTTACGAGATTTATTTCAATTTCGAGGCATCTTCATTGTCTGTACTTGTCAGTGTGGTACTAAATTCTTCAAATTACATATTTTCCCTCCACCAATGGCAACATTTCCCTCCTGCTCCAGTTTGGGTTTGTAATTGTTTTTGTATTCCTATTATTTATATGTTCCAAATATATTGATTTTTTTTTTTTTATTTCACATATTTATTATCACTGAAAATATTAAGGTTTTCATGCAAATTAAAACCAACTTTACTTTAAGATTCAATTACGTGTTCACTGGGTTAATTGAGAGGATTGATATGGGGGCACAAAAGATTACTTAACAGCTTCTCTTAAATGTCTGCTGCTACACATTGCAGTAAGGCGCTTGATACATCTTATTTTACACTTTCAGCGAAGAACTTTTATCCATTTAAGATTGGCTCGACGAAGAAGAACAAAAGATTTGGCCCAAAACAGCCACTTAATGAAATCTTTCTTACTGTAACTATGCATCAAAGCTATTAGTGGGCTTTTTAGTGTCTTATTGTGGGTGTGAAATTAACCAGATATTAAAGTATAAAAGAGCACAATAAATAAGCCTGTTGCCAACAGACCAGCATTGTGTTTACAGATGAAAGAGCCGTAATTAATTTTGTGAATTTTCTTCTTGGAGCAGTTTTGAGCAGTCGCATAAACAAAAACCCGCCATATACTTTCAAGAAGAAGAAGAAGAAGAAGAAGAAGAAGAGAACATAGAGCCCTTGTGCAACACCGATAAAAATGTCTGTGAACCAGATTGGCAGAGCGTGGAGCAAGCCAGGAGAGTGTAGTTGTGTAGAGGATGATGGACAGGCTGCACAGTTGGCCTGAGAGTCCAGTTGACCTGAGAGTCCTGGACATCGTCAGGGTCTGAGCAACAAAGATGAGAGCGGCATTCATGCGGGGCTGTGCAGTGTCTCACCTTGGACAGCCTCCTCTGCTCCGTCTGTGGTTCACCAGCTTTGTCCAGGTCTGAAGGTTCACATCCCTGTTGTCTTCTCCATGTGTGGCGGCCGCTGTCCGGGGCGCTGAACCTCCCCTGGTGCATTGTGGGTCCTTTACCCTGATGATGAGCAGCTCTGTCCCGACCGTTAGTCATTGCTTTCGCTGTGTTCAGTTGTAATTGTGTCATTGGCTTGTTTCCTTTATATTTTCCCCTCTCGTGTATTGTATAAAGTTAGTATAATGTAATTATGTGTTTCATTTCTATTCATTAAAACCAACAATCTCCCATTTGTTTCTGTGTTCCTGATCCTGTCTGTGGCTCTCAGCTCTGAGCCCACCGGTTCCTCAAATTACACATAGCTGTCTGTGTTGCTAACACAACGTTTTATGTAACTGTGAAATTACTGTTGGGCTAGCTGCAATGCATTTTACTCTTTACTTGTACATCTTATGGGGACTTAATGTGGATCTTTCACTGGATATACTTTGTTCTTTCTGATCTTCCTGACTTCCTGGGACTGATGGAACTAATAAACCCCATTCAGACTGGATTTATTGGGTGATTGTAAAATGACCTGTGGTCTTGCGGTGATTTTTCACCCCAACTCCAGTAATAAATACAGCTGCTATGGATTTTCACCGAATTCACTGGACATCCTAAAATTTAAATCCTGAGCTACTTCCTTTGATTTCTTTTCCATGGGAAAAACTGCCTGTCCTTCTACTGAAGAAGTTAAAAATGTCTCTGCTGATAGACACAATTATTATAACATAACAACATCAGGATTTGAGATTTGGTAACCATAAGGATTACTAAAAATAGAAAGCCATCGGGACAGGAAGAGCTCATCAAATGTGAAGCCATAAGTGTGTTACAGGTACTGGTATTGCATTTTGGCCTGCCCTGCCGAATGTTAATCTCTATTATAGACCACTTCCTGTAACTTTTAAATGATCATAATGCCATCTGGAATGATGACAGTGAATCATTTTCGTACTCCCCCTGTAATGTTAATCCCTTTTTAAATTGGGCTTAAAACTATTATTTTTTAAAGTCCAGTTTTCTTGAGAATGTATTTAATCATCTTTATTGTGCTTTAGATCCAACTCTTGGTTATGGTAGCTGTCATGCGATCAGTCGCAGGTGTGCGTTTATTTGTGCGTTTGTTTGTGATTGAGTGTGCACCTCTGTGTCTGTCCATTCTACACGTATACTGACGGCAGAGAAAGGCCAATAGTTCTTAACAGGATCAGTTGATTGTTGCTTTTGGTATGTTCTTGGATTGTTCGACAATAAAGACATACATAATATTTTCTGCCACGTTCAATATTAAATGTAAATCTCTACGTGAGTTAATTGAGAATGACAAACTTTAAAATTCCCTTCAATGGGACATTCATTTTGAGAGATTTTTTATTTATTTGGTATTATACCTTTTCCCATTTCCTCAAACATTTCATTTGAGGGAAAAGGATAATAATGTTTGACCCTGGACAACGCTAAACCTAACACAATACTGGTCAAAATTCATAACTAGCCCCTAGAGACAGCTTCTGTTTGCTCATAAACCACAGAATTAATTAGTGGGGACTGATGTTTATTTTAATCAAATAACAGATGATTGTAATTTAATAACAGACTGTATTCAAACAAACCTGAGCCAAAGGCTGATATTCATGACAATGCAAGCTGCCTTTAGAATATTATTCCAGTATTATGAGAAAATCATGAATATTTGACAGCATACCCCTGTGGAGTCTCTCAGGTAGACCTAATTTTGAGTGGCATCTGCTGGCCTGAGAAAGCTCAACCATATTCTGCAGGCGGTAATTTTGGGAAATAAATTCAAGTCCTTCATCTCACATGGGTGTGTGTGTGTGTGTGTGTGTGTGTGTGTGTGTGTGTGTGTGGTGTTCTGAAGTTCAAGAGGTCCTGATAATTCCCCCACTGCTTTGCAGAGAATTGTAAACCATCAGCACTCGCACCACTGCAGAGGCAGGAGAGAGCAAGGATGCCAACAAAGGCAACAGACATACATCTCTGGAGAAGAGCACACATCTGTTAATTATTAATGAAGGACACACAGGGATTTCAAACTCAAGGTTGACTAAATGAGAGAAAGAAACACAAACAGGACAAAAAAGAAAAAAATCCCAGTGGATATATTAGCATGCAATTAAACCAGACATAATGAAGTATACTATTATTGATTTAATTAAGATAAAGTTAAATTACGTATGGCCTAGGAGCAGGAGAGTTCCATCTAAAGACATGATTTAAAAAAAATATCTCTGCTGCCCTTATTACTCTCTGCTGTAATAAACCTGAATAATTGATTCCAAATATATTTCAGTGCAAGAGATTAGGGCTAAATATTGCTTCGTGCAAGTAGGTTTGAATGCTCTAACATCATGTGACTTAAGAAAAAAACATTTAGTGAGCCTTTCACGAGTGCTTCGACATAAATATGTATTGTATATTTAACTGTTAGCTTGCTTACTAATGAGATAGCTTAAGGAGTAGAATAGTTGTGGGTGGTGTGGACACCACAGCAAAGAAGTAACGACACTCAAACAATCATCAATAAAACGCTTACACTAATTATTATGGCCAGTGGTAATGGAGATTCTTATTTTTCTCCTAAGGGATTTATTTTTTTAGTCATGATGGTGTTTTATAGTAATAACAAAGACAGACAATGTTATTAAATGAGAGTAGATAAATAACTCTTTAGTCTTAGGGGGAAGGAAGAAGTGCAACAACAGTATAGACCTTTCTGTTATCTCAACACCTGTCCAACTAATCACTTATTTATAGATCAGTAATTCTACCCGTAAGGTATTATTTATTTGTTGCAGATTAATAATTTGCTTTCAAAATGTTCTGTGATGATTCAGTTCTCAGCTGTCACAATTAGCCTTATTCAGCCTAATGCTTGAAGACATTGTTTTTTGGGTCATTATTCAACAGGTTTAACTACAAAAAGAATGCAACATTTATGTCTTGTTCAAAGTGGTGGAACGTTAATTTGCTCAAGTACTGTATTCGTTGAGGTAGTTCTAATTTATTTTGTACTTCAGTTGTTATTTTGAATTTCAAGGTTTTACATACAAAATATTTGATCAGTATGATGCATTACTGTATAAAGGGAACTACCAGGACATAAAGTAGTTAAATGAGCTTAACTGCAACCAGCCACCAACATGCAGCATACATGGTAATGCATTCACAAAAATAATCTTGTGATATATCAACAAACTTACAGTGGTCAGTCTGCTGACATTTTAGTATGCATGGCTTTTGACACTAAGTATATGCTGGTGCTGACACTTTTATGCTGAGTAAGATTTTGAATGTCATCATTTTACTTCATCATGTCATTTTACTACTTGTTCAAAGTAGTTACAATGCAACATGGTCAATACGTGCACAGTAAACTAATACATTTCTGCCTTTACAATGATACTGAATTCATAATGATTTAATAACACCAACCCATCAAGATCCCAAGCAGCAATGATTTATATTCCCAGAAAGAGTCTACTATTTTCAGTTTTTAGCCTTTTCGCTGAATGTTTTAGGTGTAGGGAGCAGCATCTATAAAAGCTCCTTTACCTATTCAGACTTAATACTGGTGGTGGAACGACATACCCCTAGAACATGAATGTTTTTAATTTATATAATAAAATTAAATAAATAATAATTTCCTGACCAACGGACATCCGAGTCTTTATGGTCTACTGTGTAGGCTGAAGTGATAGACACCTCTTTGATGTTAAAAAATGGCGACGTTGATAAAATGTTGATATTACTGCAATTATCGGATACTTATGTAAATCTGGATACACTGTATTGTGGACAGCTTTGGTGGGAATGATAATGATGACAGTGATATCTGACCTTTTCACGGATGCACTAATTGTCTAAATCAAGAGTTGTAGTATGTTTTAACACATTCTTCACAGATCCTCTCCAAGTGATGGTGCTTGAGGAGATCAGAGAGACTTATAACAAGTTGAAAATTATTGAGAAAAGGACACCCCTGATACCTGTCTAATCTATTGCATGTTCAGGGTGAATATTTGATATATGGATATTATTAAACACTTTCCTCACAGACCTATGCTGAATGCATGCTGGGCACGAATTATTAATCAAATGATAATGATTTTAAAAAGACTGAAGGGGGATCACAAATTGGGGAACAGTGGGCTATAAAGTCCAGGTTCATCCCTGAAGTCTTCACATGACCACTGATCCACTGAAGCACCTGTGATATTACTATTCAAAGTGGTCCTTTTATAGCACTCCTGGGGGAAACTTACATCCTGTACAGAGAGACAACTATTTCAAGGATTTTCTAAAGGGCTCAGTCATGTTTCTTTTCGATGAACGAGGCTATTCCCATTTTGAGTTTCCTTGTGCAGACTTTGCTTTCGAATTAATTTCCCACTGTCTTGTTTTCATTACTTTTCCATGTGCAGTAGGATTGCATAATTTGACAGATTTAAATTATTTCATACAACCCGAGGGAGGCGAAAAAAAAGCAGCCTCATTAGAGTGACGGATAAACTGCAAATACAAGAGCAGTTCATAAAGGGCTTGCAGACAGAAATTGAATTACCTAAACAAATTATGGGTTAAACAACAACTGCACTCCCAGGAAACAGATCACAATGCCTTGACTTCTTAAATAGCAACACAATGCCGTCGTGCACAAGAGAGATAGACCGAGTGGTTGCAAAACATTCATAAAACTGCCCAATTAGAATTCCTTCCGTTTTGTGCACCATCTTGGTAAAGTTATGAGTCTGCATATACTGAAGTGGTGCGAGGTCTAGGTGCTAATGAGGGATGATGAACAACACAATGTAAGGGGTGTTATCTGGCTTTCGATCATATCGTATCTTATATCATTATTCTGCAACAGTCGTTCTCATCACAAGGGATGATCTGTAAATCTCCCAGCAAGATGATGTCTGCTGTATTGTTTCTGCCCAGTAAAGGAACTCTCAGGCCTTTCCTCCGTCTACATGTTTTCTCAATTTTCCTCAGGTTGCTGTTGTGGCTGAATTTCTTCCATTTATTGCGTATTCTGCTCGTTGAAGGCTAACTTCCTCAAAACCTAATTCTGTATAAACTTTACAACTATTTCCTATCTGACTGCTAGTGAGGCGCCACAGGAACTCACTTACGGGACCTCAGTAATTGACCACCCACAGAATACCAGAGAGATTGGATCAAAGTTCAATTCACGTAGATTTATTTGCAATGCACAGATTACAAATAAACCGAGTTGCTGTCCGGAAGTACAACCCCCGAACATTCAGATTGACATAGTTTTTATAATGACACATTCTGAATCGCTTAAACACCGGCTGGGGGCCAAGGTGCCATCTCTACCGGTCCACGCCAGAATGTGCAAGGCCAACGAGACTTTATCTACTGCTGAGCCTTGTATCAGAGAGATGTTTGCAGGCTTCTCTTACACGCAGTTCCCTGTGTCTCAACTGTGCCCTCCCCTACTAAGCTTATCTCCTCAGACTAATTAAACACTGTTCTCTATGTGGGTCGCTTACAGATCTGGTTCATGTATGTAACTTAAAATACTATGTCAGTGATTAACAGATACATGAAACTATGAATATTGTGCTCTTAATAAACCTAATATATGTGTTAATGCGGCTTCATAGTTATCCTAAGCGTGAGACATTTATTAAGCATAAACATAAAATATTTTCCTTCTACATTGCTCTTCGTCTTCGTCAATCGTCTAGCTTATGCAGCTCATTCAGACAAAACATTTGGACCATAACATTTATCATATTGGAACCCTAGTTCTATGAGCATCGGCGGAGCTCTGTACTGGACTACATGGGTAATGATCTCCTCATATCATGAGTGCGCAATCAGGATTTGCTTACCCAGATACACAGTATAAAAAAGGCAGCACACACCGCTGTCTGCCATCCTACACCCGTATCACTGACCAGCGTAGGAGCGGCAAGGCCCCCTTGGCGAGGGATCGGCATGTGCTCATAGAAGAAGGGTTACAATATTTAAACTTTGGTCTAACTCACACAGGTGCAACACAACCGACACACACCCCACCCTTTTCACCAGTCCTGCCTTCAGAGAGAACCACGCCAGAGACTCAAAGGGACTCTTCACCAAAGCCTTTAGCACCAATGGAGAAGGTTCACATCACCGGACCTCCTGACCCCCCTGCAAGACACGCTTCAGAAGGGTTGCCAAAGACCAGTCTGTCGCCAAAACCCTTGTGACAGGGAAAATGGCAGCTGCATACACTTTAAGAGTGGCAAGAGACAGCCCTCTATCCACCATACACTGCAAAAGGGAGAGAATAGACCCAACTGCACATGACAGGGGATCTAACCTCCTTTCCTCCCACCAGCGTTGAAACCATTACACTTTACAGGCAATGGTGGATCACGCTTTTGCCGCCTGGATGGTCTGCACAATCTGTGCAGACCAGTCCAGCCCTCCTCAAGGCTGTCTCTCACATAAGCCAAGCCTGGAGATGAACCCTCACCATTATGTCTTGGGGGGGCCTGGAGTGGGGACCTCAATGGCTTCAGTCTTGAGTTTGGGCTTGCTCTCATCGCAGCACAGCATTGCATAGTAACGCCAGACGTGATCTGACCGCTGCTGGTGTCAAATCTTGGGCAGCCCTCGGCAGGCTGGGCAAGCTGGTGGTTACTGAATACCGCTCTCTGTGTGGACTGCGCCGAGGCACTTGAAGCAGGCATTGAGAAGATCCGTCCAGGAAATTAGCCCGGGACATGACGGGTACGGACAAGGGTCTTGAAATGCCGACTCCATCTGTGGAGACCAGTAGAGGGTGTAGCCTGTGTGACTTAGAAAAGGCCTATTTTCCCCTTTGAGTAAAAGTGCATTTTAAATTCATAGAAAATGTATGAAATATTCCATTAAAAGATACTAATTTATTGTGGGCTGAGGTTGAGCATCCTCCACCCTATTCCATGCCGATGGTGACCCAGAGCGATGGCTGAAAAGACTCTAGTGCAGTGGCTAATGCTGCAGGAGTGGTATGAGATGTTTGGGATTATGTTTTGTGGCCTTTTATGGTTCTTTGACTATTTTTGACCAAGCTACATTGTAAGCCTATGGGTGTGAGTACTTGATACTCAAAAAAAAAAGACTAAGTTAAATGTTCCTTTAAGATACATTTGATTAAAGCAGGGTACATTGGATTCAGTTGTGGAGTAGCATGTTAGGCTAAGGTGTGGTTAACTTTAAACAAACAAACACATCCAGGACTATTTAGTAGATAATGATAAATTTACCAACTTTCTGGTTCAAATTTGATTTACTGCAATCGCCATGGTTTTGTTCTGCAAAATGTTTAATTTAAACAGTGCATGTGCACTGTTTTGCCTCCAAATAAAGTATTTGCTAAATGTTTTGCTTGTTTAGAAGCTATATAACTATCTTACTGCTCGTGTTTGTTGCACCATTTGACCTACAGGTAATTTTAGTTAAGTTGTCGCAGTTTAAGATCTTAACGATTACTTTGGTTAGTACAATGTTATCACAGCCAGTAGATTCGATGACTGGAGGAACACAAATATATCCCTTGTTCCTTTGAAACAGGTTCAACATCTCAAGCATGTCATTGGACAGAATGATTCAAAAAGAAGTCCATGCCTTAAAAAGGCCATAGAATTCATAGTCATGTTGAGAGAAAACAAACTTTGATCATCCCCCAACATCTAAATGACACCAATATGATTTTTTAGTATGTCATATTTGCAATAGAATAACTTTTGATTTGATTTCCTTTGGAATTGGAACATTAATTGAGCCCTTCAAATACACAGACAACAGAAAAAAAAATGTTATGTCATTAATCATGTTACCCTCAGAAAACATAAATTAATTACTTCCACACTGCACAGCAGCCCAGACTGCTTTGATTCATTCACAGTCTCCACTTTCACAAAATCGTTTTTTTCTATTTAGGGACAATGTGGAGATTATGTGAAAGCTGTCAGATGGAATCAGATTAGTCACCAGCGAGATTGCCGTTCGGAGCTGAGACTCTGACGTGGTGACACATACTGTACCCCAGAAGCCTATCTCATGCTGATCAGACTTGGCACTTTTCTCATGATAGCAACATATAGCAAATCAACAGAGGCAAATGTGCCGAATGCAAGAAGGGGGTGTGGAAGGTACCGCATGTGATACATTTCACACTTCCAAACTGTAATCATCAGCAAAAACTGGAATTTCCAGTACAGTGGTGGGTGAGCACTGCAGAGTCAACCAGTATTACATATATACATTTTTCCAGGAGCTCACGGAGAACAAAACAGAGCTAAATTAAATGTAAATATTGGACTATATTGGATGTAAATCTGCTGGATACTGGTCTAGGGTTCAGGCTCAGTTGGCTGGAAAGCAAAGGCATGAGCATCAATGACAATCTGACCAGGAATGAGTGGAGATGGGCTGGTTGTATACTGCAGGGCTGATGAGGTGGAAATAGGTGAGCATGTAGGCGGGGAAGGTTGGGTGATGGATAAAGCGGGAAAGGGTTTAGTGCAGGCCAGGAGGGAGTGGCTGGATCTGACTTGACAGGGGACTGGGACAGGTTGGGAAGTCTGAGGGCATCTGGTGGATAGATGGAGAATGGCAATGCAGGGGGCCGGGGAAGTGAAGACTGAAGCTGACTTTGTAACAAAATAAACTTCATAAAGTGATAAAATATAAATGTTGTATTTACGGCTTGTTTTGCCTCCTCCAAGTGACTAAAATAAAATAAATCAATGTAATTATTTAGAATCTGGAAGAAGTGACAACGTATAGTTTTGTTTCATCACTTTGTTTCCTCAATTTATATACATTTTTTAAAGAAAAAAACAAAAACTTGGCTTTTGATTTTAATAATCATGTTGTTACTTTTATGTTTCTTTCAGGGTTTTACATTTTTTGTGTCATGATTTTACTCATGACCACTTGGTCCCCAGATTGATTTCATTAGGGGACCTTTGTTTCCTACATCTCTATCTCACTGACTTGACACAACAAAGGTTTTGGTTTCTTCCCTACAAAGGAAGAGGATATTGACTGATACCAAGGCATGTTTTAGGATTAAAAATACAAAATACTTTGAATTGGGCATAAATATTTACCATTTTTGCAATTGCTTCACATTTCAAGTGAAGTACTGACAATCTATGTTTCAAAGAAGCCTCATGCATTCCTTTCAGGACGAATCAACAAGCACTTGGATGGGAGGAGTTTAACTTTTAAAAATACACTCAATAAATCTGAAACAACATTGATAATACAAAAGGGATACTTGCACTTGTCAGGCTGCCACATGATGCAGATAAATCTTTGCAATTAAATTCTGAGACTGTGGTGCTGAGTCAACTATCATAACCAGAGCCATCCATCCAGTAATAAGCCCTTGGTGCATAATAAATGAGTCCACATTAAACAGAGAATGTTGTGTTTGACACATGGAGGGGTGGCTCACTGTTTCTCAGGACTAATTGTCTCTCATTAGTATGAAAAGCATGACATGATGCAGTTTATGCAGCCAGGCAGCAAGGCGTGGTGGAGCTGTTTACCCATGTGGTGGCTGCTCTATCTTTTCTCGTTTTCAGTTGTTTTCTGTACGTAAGAGAGATCAGTCTATGTTTTGAGTTTTAGGATTCAATCATGCAACGTTACATCCGGAATCTGAGAAATAAGAGAAAATATATTATACGTGGTCCCACAAAATTGCATTTATTGTAAAGTAGCTAAGAATAAATAGTTGGCTTTGTATTATTTACTTGAATTAAGCAAATCATAAAATACAGATGATGTATCTGTGACCTTCACTTAAGACATATATGTACCTATGTCTAAAGTGACATAGGTACATATGTCACTTTAGGGTATGAAAATGAGGTTGGCATTAGAAACAGACAGAAGGAACTGGTCCAGTCACATATAAGGGAAAGCATCCTCTTGACTATATACTGAAGTTCTCTTTAGCAATCTACTGAATCTCTACAGCCCCCCCCCCCCTAGGGTTGTGTTCTGGAGCTGAGCCTGACCTTTGACCTGCCTGTGGAGATTCTTGTTCTTGTTCTTTCTCTTGGCATGAAGATCAACAGAATGTCAAGTTCAAAATGCATTCATACAACACATGGGAATGTTGCCGAGGTTGATGCATTTTTAAAATACATGTTACTAAATCAATTGTGACATGTAACGGACGTGACAGGATCACAGTCGAGTATCCCTAAGAATTACAGTATACTGGATGAATCTCAAGCTCACAATACAGCCAGTGCAGCACCTTTATATAGCGAAGTGTAAAGCAACGGTAGTTGTGTGGGCTGGAGGATGGGCGTGGGGCACCTGGTTTCTACATTACCCACAATGCAACTCAACCACTGACAGTTGGGTCGGAAATTTGGGTTTGTTATGAAAGCGGCTAATGTAGCTGCGAGCTCCTAGCGTCAAGCAGTAATGGTAAGCTCACATCACAGACTAAAATGATTCATTTACTCTTTAAGGTGCTAAATTCTAAATTCAGAACATATTATTGAGGGATTGCCTCCACAAGGCTCTCAACATGGCGAAGGCTGAGCTGGCGGCCAGCAGCTAAAGGTGCTATGTGCATTAACAGTGCTGACAGCTAACAGTGTTTACCTGGCCAACCACAGGGTGGGCGTTACTCTTCTGTGCTGACGCTGTGGGTCAGGACGGCATTATCATCAGTAACTGCTGTATGAGCGCCGTTCCGAGCGACACCGATTTGCTAGCCAGTGGGGCACACACGCTGGGACTCATGCACTAGCCGGACTGGCTCAAAGAAGCTCGGATTATCCTACAACACACACAACCCATAACAATCCACAGGTCGTTGTATGTTAGACTGTGCCGAGTTTGTTAATAGTTTCTCATTCATACGAGTCCTTAGAAAGTGCTGTGTCTCTAAGCAAATCCCCTGTGGTCTGAATAGTTTTGCCAATATATAAACACTGGCAGGCAGCTAATACTTGAACTCTTTAAGTTTTTGGATCTACAATGGGAAATTAAAATGCATAAATAGTGTGTGTCTTCTTCTACTCTGGTAGTCGTGAGAATTTTTGCGGCTCATAAACATGAATGACTTTGAATAAATATGTATTTTCCCCTGGAGCACAGTTGCTGGGGTATATTCATTTGGCATAGTTGATTGCCTTTTTCATAACCTTCGCTACCATCATCTGCAGATAATTAAACTATGACAAATATATACCTCAAGCAATACTTAAAACGTATATGAGATGAACCTCCCCACCCCCATCAACACTGGCTCTCGAGAATCCTCCTGAAGATTTTACATCAAAGGCAAGGAACTTTACCTAAATCTGCTCTGTTTTTCCTTTACCAACACTTTCAACATCCTGTTAGACTTTTGTTGCTGCTAATGAAAGTAACAGCTAATGCGTTATGGAAAAAATAATGAGACACCTCATTTGAAGCTATTTACAGGCTCATGTCATTCTGTAAATTGCCCTCTACAGTATCATGTCAGCCTCATTTTCAGTGCTTGGTTGTTTAACAGTATCTGATAGACCTCAAGGCATTGTTAATAATCTTGTGTGAATGAAAAAATTACCACTTGTAATCTTGTACGGAGGATGATTCTGATAGTATCTCACAATCGTTATCTCTCCCTTCCCACCACCAACATCAAATCTCACTCTTATGTTCAAACTTGCACACAAATACGCTTATATAAAGAGCTGAGCCACCCTGGCAAAATAAGAGGCAAAGTTTTATGTAAGTGCACTGCCGATGAGCCTGACATGAATAAATGAACAGGTTTGAACTGAGTTCGTTTTGGATCCAGAGTTATTCCACAGCATCAATTTAACAGGCCCCAGTTGCAGCATCAAACAGGGTCATGGCTAATTACTATTCACTTTGACTAGAACTAAATAATAAATAAGCTATACGCTTATATAACCGAGAGCAGGGAGGGGGGTGGTTGCGATAACAAGCAGCTCCATCAACACAACTAAAAACAGGTTCCTGCTCTCTAAAAAAAACATCCAAATTCTAAATAGCCTAAAAAATAAGAGAGGAATAATTACCATCAGCTCTAAGACATACAAGGTGCAGGATAATGACGTGTATGCAGTGTGCAATGCAATTTCCATTTCAAATAAACGCTTTTGACCTGTGAGATGAACTAAACTGCTTGAGTTCTTCACTTAGTAACTTAATACACAAATGATCTGTCTACTCCTGTCCTCCTCACCTTGAAAACACACACTCGCAGACTCCCACACACTGGAGCACATGTGGTGTTCGGTGCCACTCTGTCTCGGTGGGGTAATCATTGTGATCTGAACACCCACCACCGCAGGAAAATACAGGCAGAATACCAATACCATGTCTTTGTGCGGCTTTATTTAGAGGGCTAATTATGAGAAGTTTTGTCTGGTAGTACACACAATTTGCAATCTCCGGCATAATAAGCTTCCCTTCTCCCAAAATGTGATGTCTTGAATCCATGAATCTTCTTTCTCTTCTTTTAAGACAACACTACTTTCATTTTGTTCACACCAAGCTAGCTCATTAGGGACTTACAAATATATACCAGCTTTTTTGCTAATGGTGGCCTATACTGCACTTAAACAAAAATAAGGGTGTTTCAGACCCTAAGCAGCAGTTTATCTGGGGAGGTAAGAGACCAAGGAACATATTGAATAATTAGTTTGTCTGGGAAATCAAATTAAATGTATTTATTTAATTATTTAAAAAGGTGACATTTATAGTCTAATGCAAAACACACATCTACTCACTACACTCGTTTTTAAACTAGGCTATGATTTGGATGTCGCACCAGCAACAAGGTAAGTATTGTCAAATTAAGCATTTCTTCTTTGTGGCGTTTTAAAACTACATAAAGGAACAGTTTGACATTTTGTGCACTTATTCACATTTTTAGATGAGAAAATCGATTCCATTCTTGTGTCTTTGCAGTAATTATAGTACTAATGGATTATATAATTATGGAGCCAGGCGGTAATTAGCTTAGCTTTTCATAACAACTAAAGCATGGGAAACAGCTAGCTTTGCGCTGTCCAAAAAAATAAAAAATTCACGCCATAAGCTCAACGCTGTATGTTGTTTGTTTAGCTAGCCGTGTCCCCCTACTGCTAGTCTTCATGCTAAACTAATCATCTCATGACCTCATAAAAGTGAATAAGCATATTTACATAAGCGATAACTCCTTTAAAATGAAACAGAGAACATTTTGATTAAAATCACCCTGTCTCCATTTTTTCAATGATTAATGCAAGCCATCATGCAACTCCAATGTTCATCTCCCCAATTATGATGTGGAAAAGCAATGTGTTGTATCAATGTAGCCGCACAAATATATTATTGGCCACCAGGGGGCAGAATATCCGACGATACTGGGACCATATTTAACTCGGCACAAGGGCTTCTTTTCACACTGTACATATTACATACTTGCCTGATGTTTATACTACACAGCCAGAGTTATTCTCCTGTATATTTTTCTACACTGTATACAGCATATAGTGAAAAACTGTAACTAAACTCAGACATCAGTTACATTACTGAAAATACATTACTGAAATATAATCTCTGCTTTCACTGGTAGTGCATTTTTGTACACATAATACATCACAGTTACATCCTCTACAACACGACATAATCAAAAGAACACGAAAACTAGTTAATAGTGATACAGTTGTAATGCACACGAAAACTAGTTAATAGTGATACAGTTGTTATGCTAACAGGTTAGCAAACAAGCCAACTGGAATAAACACATAGAGAGAAGCTAAAAAATACCAGCAGCAATATTAACATTGAAGATGGGGGAACAGAGGTAACCTCTCACTGTGTCATATGATATTTTTGTTCAGCTCTTGGATCTTGGGTGAGAAGAATTTAAGGCGTTTTTTTTTTTCACCGCGTTTCCCAGAGCTCAACCGAATTAATCTGTTTTGTCTTTAATTGCACACTAACTACTGAGACAATCTTCTCTTTATTCTGAATATTTTACCGTTTCTGCTGAATTATCACTTCTCCTGCTCAAAGTATTTTTGGAACAACAAATGTAAATGCTCTCATGAACTGTGGATTAAATCACTCTTTTGTTATGTAAAGCAGCTATAGAGTTTATTTACTTAACGGTTTGGGTCTATGACTTTTAAAGCAACAATTAAGGGTGTTTGTCTTTGCTGTTCACATAAAAGGATGAGTATGTATGTATCAATAATGTATGGATGTACACTATAGGTTATGATAATTGTATTGATTATTGATTCAAACTCTATCCTTTCCATCCCCTCGTTCTTCTCATGCCTCCAAATCCTGCGTACGTCCTTTATAAACAGGTCTTGATCTGCCCTCCTCCAGCTGGACTGCAGGCATCACAGCCCTCTAAACCAGTCCAATGATCTATTTTCCCAGGTTGTGGGCATGCATGGGAGGTGCTATTCAGCTGTGGCAGAGCAGTTAAGTCTGAGATGGTATCTAGAGATGATATCTACTGACACATTACACTTGGAAGTCACCTTGCACAGATGGTCAGGCTGGCTTTCCAAAATGCTGTGCTGATATGTGTCACTCTTTACTTGTGGCAATCCAGGCAACAAGAGTACACCTTTAAAAAGGGTGCACATTCACAGACACACTCCTACAAATACACACAGAAATTCAAAATCATACACTACATGTAGGGCTCATGGCGATGATTCAATCGTTCATCTATCATCTTTCAATGACATTATATCATGATGAAGTGATTACGTCGTCTGAATAAATAAAAAAAAGCACATACTATCTCAATTTTCTAAAACAAATCTGATGTTAAATGTTTTGAGGGAATATCATTTGAAGATTGCGGTCTTGTTTTTACATCACGCTTTACATTAACACTTCAACTGGCACGATGGGCTCAAGCTTATCCAACCTTCAGAATACAATACTGCATTCAGCTCAGGACATCCACTTGCAACCCAAAGGTTTGTTAAAATAAATAGTGAGTCATGTTTTCTAAAAGGAATGTGCAGTATTTTCTTCATTAAATCATTCCTTCTGCTTTATTGTTCAAATCCTGCTTACCAAAATAATTCAGCTCATGGGAATACTCCCGTGTAGTTAAATCAAACTATTCTCTCAATCTGATTACTCTGTATTTATGTATATACATAGTCAGTGTATAGCTGGATTATTTATTTTTTGAATCTCTATCATTTTTATTGAAACCATTCTGTATATTTTACACTAAAGTTTTTAATTAAATGAGAAAATACTCAGTTCTTATTTGTCATGTATAAAATTCACACAGGAGTATAATAAAATAGGCTTTACCAGGTGGTTATTTCACATAGACTATCTATTAAATTAAAAGAAAACATGCTACATTGAGATATGTATTAACTTCTGATTCAGATATCTCATGAAAAGACCAAACACAACAGTGACCTATTGTGTTTTCTGATGTATGCCTGATATATGGACCAAAAACTATTGAGAATACATGATTAAGCCAGCAGTACTCACTGGAGCAGAAAATGTGTATCAATCCACTGCTAAAAATAGTCCTCAACAAATTCACTATTGACTCCTTTTTGAGTAGCTTTTCCTAAAACCTTAAGTGCCCAGCTCTTTTAGAAAACCATTTAGCCTTTTCTGAAAGAGAAATTTGATACCTGCTACAAGATTTACATCTTCAGGGCTTGTGGCAGAAAGCCTCAGATTGGGGAATTGACAAAGTATTGGCAATTTGACTCACACATCATTGGTAATGGTCTTTTCATGGGATTTTTTGGACAATAAGAAATACATGGAATATTGTGGGCCTTAACTGGGTTGCAGTCAGCGTTTCAATCAGACTGTATATAAGAAGTGGACGTTGTCATCATGACATCACCCATTGGTTTGTGGACTGCCTTTTGGAAGTCTCGAGTTTGGCGACTTCGTCGTCGCCATCTTTAATTACGGCCGTCACCATGTTGTTTTTTTTGCAACCAATGAATGTAAATTACCATATTTGGAATTGTTGAAGAGTGATGTAGCGATGTCGTATTTTTGTAATTTACTAAATAAACATCATGCTGTATTGAAGACTTGAAACTAGCGATTGAGAACATAAAATCATGTTCACAATGTTAAATTAAGTGAGAAGTAGGGTCATTTTCTCATAGACTTCTATACAATCCGACTTTTTGCAACCGGAGTCGCCCCCTGCTGATCAGTAGAGAGAATGCAAGTTTTAAGACACTTCCGCAACCGAAGGTTGCCACCTGGTTTCAATTCCTTCCAATTATACTGAATTGGGTTTAGGTCAGGACTCTCTGCAGGCCAGGTAGGTTCTTCTAATGGTTCCCAACTTACAAACAGCTAGTATTGTGTTCCCCTTGTTAGGCTGTGTGTGTCTGTCATCGTGGCAAAATGTGGTCTTGAAGACATTGACTGTATCTGGAACTATCATAAAACATTTTGTGACCGTTATAGCAATGTGACCGTGCAAGATGGCTTCATTAAGCTTTATAGATGTGTAGTTGAGACCAAAAGGAAGAATGTGTTTGACAAAGGGGCCAATGGTCCTCTTACTTTATCCAACTTCACACTCCTGGTCCAAAAAATGACGTGTGTGGTCTGAGTAAGGGCGCTGGAAATAGAAAGTGTGGAAATGCCTTTTCTTTATGCCTCTGACCTGATTTGGTGTTGCGGCTGGTGTGATCAAACCGCAAGATGGTCTTTAGTTTGTGATATATTTTAAATACCTGAAATACCTTAAAGTGAGATTCCCATGAGACATAATTTTGGGAAGGAGAAACTTGTATTTTCTGATTTCCTATTTTGTTAATCACCTTGTAGGGGTTCCGAACCACAGATGGGGAAAGGGCCTTCCCCACACTGTGGCCACAATGTTGGAAGCACACTATTGACTAAAATATCATTGTATGCTGTGGCATTAAAATGTCCCTTAATTGGAGCTAAGGAGATTTGCCCAAACCGTGAAAAACAGCCCGAACCACAAGTAAACAAAAGTACAGGGATAGAGCTGTCTACCTACTTTTGTCGATATAGTGAATGTTGAAACTCGCATGCAAATCTTTTGGAATAAACTGTACCCATGCAATCTTTTACACACATTCACAACCATAAACATCCACAGAATTAGACTCCCCGAATACACTCTTGCTCATTTGTCACTGTATCTTAAAAATCTCCTCTGGCTCTACACACACCTGTGACTCATCTCTTCTGGACTGTAAGGCTTATAAAATTAATGTGACATATACATACATGCACATGCATTAGTACCTGTAGCACTATGTCACATTCATTTTGGACACACAAAAGGACACACATGAATGTTCTTGGGGGAAAAAAAGGTCAACTTAACTTGGAATTCATTTTTTAAAATAGATTTAACTTCAACATCCCACATATAATTATTTTTTCACAGGACTGAGGACTAAAATTGGCAAGGAATACATTTGTGAAACCATTAGGAAATTAGAAAAGTACACCATGATATCTTTTTATGCTTTCCTAAAGATAAGCAGAGGACAAGATGAGGTACGGCATTTACGCTACATTTATGGGCACAATGTCAGGATAATTAGAGATTGAAAAAAATTCTCAGAATATGTCTGTGGATATGGGAAAGGCTTTGATCTTAACTTTGTTTTGCTTTCCTGACCTTCAATTCACTCCTGAGCACATTTAGATGTGCTGTTGCACATTAAAATATGACCATAAGGCCTGCTGCTGTCAGAGGAAATGATGTCATCTCTCCAACTTCCTCAAAAAGCTTCAACTCCACACCCTGTCTTTGCAATGCTCGGAGTTAAAATGAAGTCCGAAGCTTTTAACTTGCACAGCATCCGAGGGTGTGATTTGATGGGAAAACACAAAATAACATGGATCTATTTTGGTAATGGGGTGAAATGCCCCCAGCAATGTCACAACGACAGCTTGTTTGCCGCATGTGTGTCCTCATTTATCACTGTACTCTGAATTTGTGATTTTGTCTTCTTTTCTCCTGCATCAATGCAGGTTCACTGTGCACACATGGAGGAGAGGGATGTTGTTTGAGAAGCCAGTATGGGGTGGGGGTGTGTATAATTATCTGCTCCAGTGCATTAGCCTTTGGAAACTGAGACATGGAAGGAAGAGAGAAGCGGGGAGAAAGATAAAGTGGCGAATGTAATGTGGAAGATTGAGCTGGGAAGTAGACGAGAGAGAGAAGAAGAGCAGTGAGTGAGAGACAGAGAGACTGGGGAGCAGTAAAGTGAAGCAGCGGATATTTAATTTAAAACTACATTAGCCTGCATATTTTGACCAGTCTGGAGAATGTGCGACCGTAGCTATATGATGTCACTTAAGGATGTGAGCTATAGTGGGAGGATGGCTGTGACGCTCGGTTTCTCACATCCATATACTGCGGCCGTGCAGTAGTTTAACCTTTGTGTTCTACTAGCTTTACTTCCTTGTGATGGCAATGATAATATCTGTCTGCAGAGGACAGTATATAATTGTTGACGAATAATGTTTATAAATAAATGCTTAGCATATCCACGTGTATATGCTTACAATTACATTATAATAAACCAGTCATCAACTGTTTTAATAGTGTTTATGAATGCTACATTGCGTTTAACCATGATTTACTGCTGATGTCTCGGATACCTCAATAATCATCAGTTCAACACCATATTTATGAGCAATTCTCATAAAATTAGGAAAAGACACAAAAGCATCAAAGTGATAAAGTATGTTTTGAGCTGTTGACGAGGGCCCGGGGTCTCCAGGGCCCCAAACACAACATTAAGGTTAACTGCATGTTAACAACACAATGTCCTGCATGATTAACTTTGCAGAGAGGATGACAGAAAGGCATATTCTTTAACCCAGACACCTCAATCCAACATAAACTCAGCCAGAGCCCATGTAGCCAATCAGAGCGACTTGCTCGCTCGCTTCAGGCACATGATGGAGAAATCAATGAAAATAAAAAATAGTTTTCTAATTCATATCTCCCAGCAGATGGAGCAGGCGTCGTAGATTCCGATATAATAGTTTTTCCTTCTGCATCATGTTGACGGACAGTGAGCGACAGCAGTGACGTCAGGCGCTAATGAACCGTCCAAGCAAAGCAACATGTGATTGTTATTCAGTGTACATGTAGCCACTGTGGAGCCACTCTGGAAGGCAGTCACAGACCGTAGCCTGCAGCTAAAGATAGCACCATTCAACATGGATGAAATGAGGTTTGGAAAAAATTTGAGAAAATTCTAATGGCCTGGAGATAAAACTCGGTGCCTGTTGTTCACAGAAATGGTTCTCGCCACAGCAATGAGGCAGGGAGAAGAAAAGGACGAAAAGGAAAAGACTTTACAATGTCGAGGCGCCATTATCAGTGTTGTTACCTGAAAATGTAGCAGTGCAATGGGTTATATTCATCACTAATGAGATAAATAATGCAGCTATTTGCCCGCAGCTTGGTCCTGGAGTACTACATCAGCTCAGATAAATGAGAATTCTTAGGTGTAACAACAAAACAACATTGGGAGGGGGCGGGGGGAGCGGTGGGGGGGTGGGTACAGCAAAATAGCCCCCTCCGCATCCCCACTCGTAAATGAAAGTCACACAGGTAAATCCCTGAAAATACCCACACACAAAAGACACACAGAGACAATGATATATACATAAAATGAAGCTGGAATCACGTGAGAGCACAAAACAGGACCAAAAGGGAGAAAGAATGAATGAGAACAAAAACACCCTGTTTTCATTGTACTTGGATGCTGCACGTAACCAGAGTTAACCAGATGAACTTCAATCACTCCAGCAGCCGTCACTCATCGTGACTGCCATGTGATCGAAACAATAACAAACAGAAAGACAAATGAAGACGGGCATCCATCCGCCAGGACTCCGGGGCTCAAACAAGAGTTCCCGTTAACGCTTGTTTCCCTTCAGTGTCGCCTCGGGAGCAATATTTCTAGGAAATTTCAACTGATTCACAGACAGCTGTCAGATACAGTCATGGGTGGGGATGCACTTTTATGGTTACGGTTGTAGTCCCCCAATGATGTACAGTATACATCTAATTAAATTGTTTTCATTATATTGACTTGTGATCTCATCCCTTTCTCCCAAGTTGATGAGCTGCACTCATCTCTTTCATGAAGTATTTCTGCGAAGTAAAGAAGACAATATAACAATATAGTGGCTGAACCCCTGGAAAATACCCCTCACTCAGCAAGGATAACATAAATATTTGAAACCAATACAAAATGACAGAGCCTTACTGCATTATATTCCAGGAGATTATAGTTTGAATTGTCACCTGCCCCCGGAATTCTGTGCGCTCCTGAACATACACATTCTCCAGCTAAATGTGTGACGTGCCAAATCCAGCTTTCCAGTATGGTTAAATCTCAGATTTTTGGGGAAGTGCACAGACATCTGTCATGTTAATGTAGAGCTGGACCCAAGAGCAGAATACAGAGTTGGCAGGAGTAGTTCACAATTGTTTATTGAAAGACCCAGTGGCTGAAATGATGTTGGTCTGGGTTGGCGTCGATTGAGAGCTGGACAGGTAGTGTGAGCTGAGTGGCAGGCTGGCGAGGTGTTGAGCAGGCAGGGAGAACAGGGAGGCCGGCCTGTAGCAGGTTGGCTAGTGAAGGCAGGCCACAGGGGATCCCGAGAGAGGCAGTGAACCTGAGGCTTAGGTAAACACAGATTAAACGAAGTCACAAGCAGACAATCGCTGGGAACCTAGTTTGGCCGTAGCATGAGTACCACGTGTGAGAACTGACGATCTGGCGAAGAGCTGGGGTATATCTACTGTGGGGCTTGATGAGAGGATGAGTTGCAGGTGTGCAGGTCAATTGGCAGCAGGAGGACACACACACACACACACACACACACGGAGGTGGGAGAGGCACAGCAGAGACCGTGACAATCTCCCCCATCATTAGAGCAATGTGACAGCACCTCAAACCTTGCACGGATCCGAGTCAGTAGAGTAAAGGTCCGATGTCTTACGTGACAAACGTAAGACAAATCCATTTTTGAGTGGATTAAATCAGCTACGGGTGGGCAGACAGACAGGCAAGTTCAGGTACAGTGTCAGTGTAAGGTAAGATCTGACAGTGAATGAGTGGAAAGGGGCCGGTGATATACTGCAGGTCGGATGAAGGAAAGTGAAAACCGGGCAGCAGTTGGCCGGAGAAGGTCAGGTGACTGAGACTGGGGAGAGAGGGGTTACTGCAGTGCAGATGAGACGTGGATGGGGGGAGTCAGGTGAACAAGTCAGAGGGCATCTGTAGCAACTCGTAATGTAATAATCAGCACAATTCGATGAAAACCATGAGTGCATAACATATGAACAGTTTGATGGATAATGTATTATTACATTATGAGAAAATTATTGCATTATAAGCAAACAAAAAAGTTGAATGTAATAAATTCAGCAGTGTCATTTAAAAACAGAGTACTCAGCTTGTCTTCTTTAAGCATACCTACCTATAGCAACCCTAATAGTGGTTTTGGGAAGTGGGGATGTGACTGGGGGTACGCAGAATATAAGTTTAAAGTTTAAAGCGATACTCTACAACAAATCCAACGTTTAGTTATAGATAGTGTAAGGGTTATTAGTATGTGCAAACTGGAACCCAAAAGCACAACAGTTAAAAGGATAGTTCAGTTTACTTGGTATACTGGCAGGGTCACAACCGGGAGATCAGTCACTGAGGCCAACAAATCCACAAAAGGGGCAGGCAGAAAATCCAAGGTCAAAGCGGGCAGGCAGGGTCGGAACAGGCAGATCAGATGCAGAAACTAGAGTAATACTGGCGCGCTTGGCAGTAACACACAAGACAATCTGGTAGGGAACAAGTGGAGGGGTTAAATAGTGAGGGACTGATGAGGGGATGTGCTGCAGGTGAGATGGGTGTGGAGAACCAGGTGAGGGGAATGAGCGGAGGATGTGAAATTACATGAGAGTTTAGTAAACAGGCAGGTAGGATGAAAACAATCTAAGATGTGGTGGAATGTGTGACTGATAGAGGGATTTTTCCCCGTTAACAAACATGTTTACATTCAGTGTTTTTCTACCATGTACAAACTTCTATGAATACAATTTAAAAAGTCAATTTTGAAAATAAAATAAAAAATTCTGCATTAATAACCATGTTTGCTCAGTCTTCCCTCGTGTCATTGAAGGTTTATTCTTACGTTTGTTGCCACAAAATCAACAAAAAATACAAACGAAAGGGGGAGCCACCTTTTAATGGTAGACATTTTAAATTAAATACCGGCGAGTAAGGATGTATAGCTCAAAGTACATATATTCGGAGTGAGTGAAAAAGATTGGCTTTTTAAAATAAACAATTCTAAACTGGAAAGCATTCAGTGAGGTGATACCTTCACTAAAGCTATACACAATCCTTTTTATTTTTATTTTATAAATGTCTAAAGTATCCCTAACCTCTAAAATCATCACTCTAAAATGTCAACAGAGGCGCAAATAAAAAATAAAAATAAAAAAAAACACAGTTAAGAGTCTGAGGTGAGATACAAAATCTCAGTCAAGGTTTTTTGTCAGAAATCTTCCTTTTCCTTTTCATGAACTTACTAAGAATTGGACAAACAAACAGGTATAAGACTGTATGTGTATGTTATAATGTGAAGGACACACATCATGGTAAAGTTCAGCAGCCCAGATGTACAAATTGCTCAAATTTGACCATATTGCTCCTGTGACTATGTTGAGATAAAAATAAAACATTAGCAAACCCGCTGAAAAAAAAAAGGATGGAAATCTTTAACACTTGAGTATGCAGTGCTGTAGTTCTGTAGTTCTGTTCTCCCGGAGCACCTGTGACCTTTCTGTGGCAGCCTGGCCAGCCGGGGAGAAACCACAGGGCCAAATTACTGGCAGGCACAAGGTTGGGAAAACACAATTAGCTGGCAGAAGACCTCCTACCCTGAACAAATCCTCATTCCTACACAGACATACACACCCTCTGACATGCATGGCCTTGGCCTCCACTCTGTTTATCTGTGCTCTATTCAGGAAACATCCTCACCTTCAGCACTGAACGTCCACGTGCGCATGCAGGCGGTAGTCATGCATGCCATTACCCTGCGTGGAGTTTTAATCTGTCTGTGGTTGTCTCCACCACAGGGAGGGAGAGAGCCCGGTTCCCCGTGGGCTGCAGTGTGTGTTCAGAGGAAGAACATGCATTTTTAAAACTCAACCCTGAGCACACTGCTGCCCTGTTCCTTTCCTGCTGATTAGCCAAGGATGTGGGGGATTATCGGGGCCGGGGGACAAAACTACAGAAAAGAAAAGCAAGGAAATAACGGAAGCATGGTGGTGTTTTAAAAGAAGGCTTCCTTTTGAAACATTTTTTAAAGCGCATGTGGAGCAGGGGACATGCGTGTTGGCTGCCCTGTGGCAAAACCTTCGGCCACAGACTCAGAAATGAAGAAAAAAAAGATAAGAAAACAGGTGAGGTGACTCACAATGAAGGCCACTGTGACAGAGTTAGAGCCACAGCGTGTTCCTACGTTTACACATGCAGCAGATAAAACATTACTGCAATGTAATTTAAGTAGATGGCAACATTTACAGAATTACATTTTTTATCTTTTACCTTAAATGTGTCGATTAAGTGTGTCTTTCAGAACAATAACTTTTCAAATACATTTGCTGAAGTGGGAAAGTTTGTCAATTGTGGTCCACAAGGTTACAAAATTCCAGTGCACAAACACTAAGAATGGACTTTAATTGGAATAAGGACTATCTTATGTTCAGCAATTGAACTTTTGGGGTGGAATAAATACTGGCACACTCATAGATTCTCGATTATTCAATGAGGGACTGCAGAAGTCCTCCTCAGCCCACTAGCAGGAGAACTCTTGAATGCGTTTCTGATTCGTGTGACGACTACTAGCTATGTGATGGAAAGAAATACATTATTTTTTTTTTATGGCACAAATGTAAATGTAGGCTACGTGGAAGTGTGGAAGTCACACTGTTGCCCCGTACATTTCCCCGGGGACACGGAGGGCAGTACCATACATTGTAAATCCCCTCTGCTTTTAAATAAAGTGTCTGTTCAATATGACACATGCAAGATGAATTGCTGTGTGGTGATTCTACAATAAGTCTCCAAAGCTTGAAAACACGACTTACAATTAATTACCCGCCCCCGCGTTGTATCGATGACATCAATCGCCTCTGAGGTCAATCCGTATTGTTCCATCAAACGCACGTTTGAACAAACTGAGCTCATTTATCCTGCGGTCGAGACAAGCCGAGCATCCCGCATTTTTTTGATTTCCAGAGTCAATACGGATTTTATCAAATGTGTTATGCCTCTGCCGCTCCGATTAATCTTTGCCACCTTTTCCTGGTCCCTGTCTGCCGCCCACCAGCATCCTGGCATCCCTATGAGGCCGAGCGACTGACAGCAACATAAGTCACAGGGCTGCATTAAAAACACATTAGGCCAGCGGAAGGAATTAAGGTTGCGCTTATCTGACGGAGAGTACCTGCTCTGGAATGAACTGAGCGCCGGCGCCCTCATGCATCACCATCGCCTCTCTGACAATGTTGTGACTTATGGACTCACTGAATGCACTCCCAAGCACTTTTAGGGAGTCTAGGCAAGAATATATTGAATTTATGAGATCTCAAAGGATGGCTGCACTTTCTCTTTTCTCCTACATTTTCTCCTCTATCACAGAGTCAGAGTAGAGACAGCACGGAAGAACGAGCAGAGAAGATGGAGGGAGGGTCAGACAGGGACGGAACTAGAGGGATGATGTGTAATAACATTGGTGATCCCCTTCTTATTGAAAAGTCGTTCAAACAACCACAAAAAATAAAATGCGAGAAGACCACAAAAAGACATGAGATGAAGGCAAAGGGACAAAAAATGACCATGGGTGACACGAAATGACACAAAAACAAGAAAGAGATGCAAGCAGAGCACAAAGCGACACGGAACCATCACAGAGACATAAAACCATGACAAACCACCTCAGAGTGTCCAAAAAGAGACAAAACAACTAAAGTCTGGGTGTCTTGCTCCTAGATATAGGTGTGGGGGTAGGGCTACAAATAGAAGCCATTCGTTGATAATGTTGTGTATTAATTATAAATTGTCCATTTGTTATTCATTCGTTACACTGAGTAACCAATGTGTCGATTGTTAACGGACAGTTTCTTATCGTCGAGAAGCAGCTGTAATATACTGCAAGTATTTTTCAGCGAAGTAAGTTTGTAAACCGGCCCCTGTCGGTGGAGGCAGAAGAGGCCAACAGGAAGAGGGGGATGAGAAGAGAGAGAGGGACAGACGGGGCAAATGTCGGGTGAGGAGAGTGAACCTCCTCTTGAGCGGTAATTTGATTTCATGTGGCTCACAGGGCTCCGCCGTGCAGAGGGAAGGTCGTAATGGCAGCCATCTACCATCTATTATTACACAGCGGCGTGATCTGTTCAGGGTGGATGATCACATCTCCGCCACACTTGGCTTCAGTAAATTTCCACCTCTGTTGTTCATTAGTCACAGACCACAAGACAAATGGTGACATTCAGGTTGGCTTTAGGTTGAAGGCTGATCACAGCCTTTGTGCTTCCATGTTCGAGGAACGCATAAACCGAACAAGGTGTCGCTGGGGTTAAGCTGTTGACATGAACCTTTGATACAATGAGATTGAGCTTCCCTGAAGTCTTGAATCAACCAATTAAAATAATATTCGTCTTCCCCGTTTTGGACTGCAAAACTACTCTATGCAAGTGACACAGATGATGATCCAAATTGTTTTCGCATCGCTACTGCTTGCTGTGGGAGAAGATGGAAACATGGGACTGTTCTGACAGGGAACCTACAGCCTTGTTCATTTGTTCAAACGCTTGAAAAAAGAAGGTTGTTTCATTGTTCCTGCCAGGTGGCCTCTTATAATTAGTTATGCATTTTTTTTTATGAAGTCAGTCACTGTATAAGACAGCTCAACAAATGCAGAGGCACTTCTTCAGGAAATCAATACTTTTTGAAGCTTCGTATATAATTGCATCAATCCGACAATTGGTTATTAAGAGTGCGGTTATTCTGTATTCTGGTGTCATTTGCGCGTGATTTAATGAAGGTACGCACAATGGACGCTCGTGCGTAATGGCGCTGCGCTCAGACAACGGCACAGTTTTACCAACATACGTGTGCTGCTGCCTTGAAACGGCTACAAGGGTTCAATGAACTGCAGTGGAAGCTTTTCTCGGTGTAAAGCAATGCACGCGGACAACAGACGCTGTAGGAATCCCTCGCATCGAGTTACAGATGAATGCAGACTGTTTTAACCACGTTAAAAGTATTTTTTATGCCAAATTAACGAAGCTTTCTTTAATCTTAATATGATGAATGGGCTTAAATGGATGATTCACACAAACTATTTTATGGATCATATATTATCCACACTGAGCGAGACTATAGACCCACTGCTGTGGAGCTTTACAAATGTGATTCTTTAAAGTCTTGAGAACCACAAACACAATTTCATTCACCTTCAATGTATTGGCGTGGGAGCAGAACTTTCAGAGGTGGATATAAAACTCAGCACATGAAACCATTGACTATGTTTTGTGTTGTGATTTGCGTTGACTGACCCTTTTTATTAATTACAAAACATGGCCAGTACAATTATTGGGAAAGAGCATAAAACACAGGGATGTTTATGTAAAACGCAGGTGAGACAGAAATGCCCGACAAATTGTGTCTGCTCCTGTTCATTAAAGAATTCACGGAACCGCCCTCTGGGAGACGCATCCGAGGAAATGTAACTTTGCCGACTTCGTAGACACCATTGTTGTCCGTACTGTGCACGTTGTGCTATTTATCGAATGCATTCTGATTTACTGTCGCGTGTTTTCACCGACCTGTGAAGCCGAAGGCGAATTTCAACTTTTGTGGACGATAAAGATGACTGTTATTTTGATTATTTATGAAGGGATAAACAAAGTAAATGTTGCACAAACCATCATTTAGTGTGAGCGCTCTGCAATTACGCTGCTCACCAAAATCTCTGCATCAATCTAAGACGGAAGCTCGGTTAACAAACCCTCCATCATAATGCAGTTGATGAGCTGCGGTGAATAAACAGCGCCGTCGCTGTTGGACCGAATAAGCATTCTGGACCAGACGACGGGACACGTTACAGATTTCCTGTGTCCATTAGGCGGTATTGACTTTGTCTCTCTCAGTGCTGTAAGCTGTGATTGCAAATGACACGTTGTTACATGGGCTTTGTTCTAAGACGCCAAGTACAATTCTGCCGCTTGTTATTTATTCCCCACAACAAACAGACCATGTAATTAAGTGACTACTTAATCCAGCCAAAACCTGATATATCCACAATTAACGAAAAAAGAGCCCACCCTCTCTCTTTCCTGCTCCTCCTGTTTATCTTAAACACACCACACACACACACACACACACACACACACACACACACACACACACACACACCACACACACACACACACACACACACACACACATAATCCCACCTGCAAACACCCGGTTTGTCCATTAAGGGATTGCTTCATTATACTACATAAATGTACAAGCCTTCTGGGAAATTCTCTGCTTTCCACACAAGTCAACTCCTATGGCAACATTTGTTGTCTGACTGCGTGAGGGTGTGTGTGCTGGGCTCAGACACAGGCTGAGACTGCATCACAGTATGCAAATCGAAACAAATCCCTCACATACAGATGTTGCCATTGTATGCAAGTCCTGCTTTGTACAGTGTGTACGCACTGTGGGCTGTGGACTATGCACCACCGCTGCATTTCGACTCCATGAGTATTTGAAGAAGCAAAAAGACAAATTCAAAATCCGTCCTGTTTTCCAGGCAGTCGAAGCCAGCAGTGGGGTTTCATGGGAAACTGAATTTTACAAAATGTATTCAACATTTCTTCAACCGAGAATAGGAATGATGTACGATGGAGAATTAGTGCTGTATTGTACTGAATCACATGTGTTTCTGATTTGACCTCTCTCCACTTTCAGTTTCCCCCCCCCCCCCTTCCCCATTACTGAACATTTCCATCCTTTCTAATCAGAGCTTTGGCTTGTACTGTACATGTTCACATATTCCTGCCTTGACCCGTCAGTGTATTAACTGATAAGAACAGATTGATTTTCTGCCAGTAAATGTAGCCGCAGCAGGCTAAAACCTAGCCGGTGATAAATGGGTTTCAGAGTTATCGGAGTGGATGAGTCGATGTGCTGATCAATGCTGAAACTCAACAAGGTCATTCCTGCTGGAGATAAAGCATTTGTTATGCAGATCCATCCAAAAAGTACACACTTGTCCATCTGACGAAATAGAACTGTCCAGATACAGCACCCCACTTAATGCTTTGAACAGTGGAAAGTAATTTAATGCATTTATTCAAGTGCTGTCCGATCTTTAGATACTTCTTCTCAAGTATTTGTACAAGAATATAGTATATGTACAATGTGAAAACAATGTGACAGTTTGCTGTCACATTGCTAGTGGTGATAATCCTATTGACTGAATTTGCAGCTGCCCCCACAGGGTTGCCAGAGTCTGTCTGGCTGGTTTTGATTAGCTAGAGAGCTGGTTTTGCCAAATTCCAGGACTCAAAATATGCCCCTGCCAAACCATACACACTGCTTTTTAAAGTCCAACAACACTGCTATCATTGCCAAATGTATTGCAATATCTACAAAGTAACACCATGAATATTTAGTGTGCCAGCATTAAAGGCAGTTTTGCCCTAAAAAGGTCTCGTAATTAGATACAGTATATTAGCACGAATAAAAAAAATATAGCTCCGTAAACTAACCTGTTGCTTTATCTTCTCGCTTCCTCTTCCCTGTTATTTCTAGATATTATTCACGTAATTTGTATGCAAAATAGGTCTACCCAACCAGCGGACAATAAATTTAACTTGTGGAAACGCTTCAAAGTAGCGTCATTTGGTTCCCGCTCACCGCTCTCGTTGCTCAGCACTTAACAGCCGAGAGACACAGTTAGCGACTAGTTGGTGAGCATAGTGGAACATCCAGCAGCTCAAGAGACAAATATTTCCTTCAGGAATTGGGAGAGTAAACTGAGCTAAAAAAGAGGGAATGTTGGGCTTTCATTCATTGGGTGACCAGAGACACTCCACATTAATCATAATATTGTTCAGTAACTCCTGGATGTGTTGAAAAGCATCTGTTTGCTTACAGGTTCAGCTGTGTTCACAAACTGTTACCGTTGCCCCCCAGAAATTCAGTTATTGCAGGTTTGAGTAATAATGCGAGTACTTCTTCCCCCACTCGTTATCAAAGTATTGCTGCTGCATCTAGGAACACGTCTTTTCAGGAAAAACACAAGAACAACAAAGGATTTACAAAACACAGGTAACAGTAAGTTCTGAATTCACGTCATGCATCCAGGTCGTCGAAACCTCTCAAGTCAGAAAAGACACGTTCAGTCAAAGTGCTTAAATTATAAAATATCAAAACAGGTGCAGAGGCAGGGACATCTTGCAATCAGGAGGTAGCTGCTGTGAAGCCCGCAGTGACACATCATTTAGGACATACATGATTAAGATATTTATATCACAACCATTTGCATAATGCATTATGTATGAGAACACTGAACTGCTGGTAATTTAAAGCCAGGATTAGCCTACTTCATACCAATCGTATCGCTGTATCAATCAGAAAAGAGTATTATCTTATCTCCAGCCATGCTCCTTTTGGCCACACTGATAGTGATGAAATTACATTTCGGAAAGGTCAGAGATGGATTTGTACATGATGTTATTTTCAAAGATAAGTGCATGTTTAACAAGACTGTAGGTCAATTTTTTTCAACCAAAAGAACCTCACAAGCCTCATTTTAAAGCACTAAATACTTCGTAAATACCAGCCAGGCCATGCATGGAGACCGGGCAGCCCACTTGAATTTACCCCTTACCTGGAAGTAAGCTACAACAACAAGGTCAATTACAAGCTATCACACCCCCTCTCCTGTCATGTCAAGAGGCTGTCAGACTTGTCTGCCTGAAAATTAATTTCCCAAATGAAACTGCACTTGGTTGTTTTCTCTCACCTGGAGGGAAAACTGGAGCGGAAATGCATCGAGATCATTAGTATGTAGAATATTGAGAACCCAAAAAAAAGGGAAGAAAGGAATTGGATACAAGAGATCAATCACTGTTAATTTCTCCAGGGAGCAGAGCATGGCGTGGAGCTATATTGATAGAAGTGAAATTAGCAATCAAAAGGTTTCAGGAGATCAGGACAGTATCTGCAATATACATCAGTCTGTCTCGACATGTTTATATGGGGAATATTACATATTTGAATAGTGCACATTATACAGTGCAGATATCGGGATAGCTTTTTTATCTTAAACAACTGATTACTTCATCAACTCTGGGAGCAGAAGTCAAGAGGGCCAATAACATATTCTCGTTCACTGCAATAATAGACAATTATGACAAAATGTTCCAATAAACTGTAAACCAGTGGGTTTACTGTGTATGTTGTTGCACCTTTTTTTATTTGAATGCAAGCAATGCATAGATAATAGTTAGATTATGGACACTTTGATAACAGATGTACGTTTACGTATTCTAATATCTTTTCATATTCTATTGTAAATATCCCTATATTTATTTTACATTATGTCTTTGTACTTTTGCGCTGTGTTTATTGCACCAAGTAGAATTCCTTGCATGTGAACTTCCTCCACTAATTCTGATAGGACATGTTAGACATACCGCTGTTTAAAACGATGCTCTAGCTCTATGTCAATATCAGTCCACCGCTTTGGACCAAACTGAAATATCTCAGCAACTAATGGATTGATTGCCAATATATTTGTAACAGATATTCATGGTTCACAGAGGATGCATCCTTTGGTGACCTCCTGACTTTTAATCTAGCGCCACAGGCAGGTCAAACTTTTCATTTATCCAGTGAAACGTATTCTGGCTCTTTTTATCGAACACTTAGTCTTAGTCTTGTTACAACATGAAAGCCAACTTTTTTACAAACCAATAAAACATTTTTTTCCTGTTCTGACACCACCTGACACTATTTGGCAAGATGACATCATATGTCAGCGCCTCCCAAAATCGTAATACAAATGACCCCCAAAAAAATCTAGAAGACCATTTTCTGATCAGCCACCTTTCTGGTTAAGTTGTGTATTTGGGCAATCAAAGACATTGATTACGGCGAAAGTGAAATTGTTGAGCCAACTATTTTGCCTAACCTCCTTACTTAGAGTTATAATTCCCAAAACAGCAATTTATTGATAACAACATTGGCCAGCTTAAAAGTTTGCTGCTGTAATAACCTTCTATGAGGATAGTCTTTTAGGAGCATTATTCAGTTGAAACCCTTCTTCCATTTTCCTCTCTAAAAAATATGTTTTTGGTGAAGATGAACCTTAATTGTACAGCACAGGTTGGACACGGGAGCCACTGATGGCACAAGACTGCTCTGTCATTAAACTAAATTACCCTGGAGAGGACAAAGCACGACCTTCTCTCTGTGCTTCTTCTTCTGGCTCTGTTCATTTTATAAGATCGTGTGGCCACCTAATGTAAAAAGTGCGATGGCTTCAATAGACCAGGACCCTAATTGATGGAGAGAACACAAAATACTTCAAACAAATCCGTTGTTAGAGGCTTATTAATGTAAGAAAAAAAAAATCCTTTTCATGGTGGCGTAAAGCCATGTCAGAGTGTGTATACTGTGTTGCCGCTTTTGGGCATACTAATAAGGTTTGCATTCTTAATTATTATGATTTTATTTTTTTTAACAGTCTATCTTTTGATGTACAAAGAAGTCCTGCGGGCTTGAGCCAAAACTTGAAGCATCAGAGATCTATGGAGAGGGTTATGCAAGTAGAACGGACAATTTTCCTCTGGTTTAGTGTACCGTAAAACTGTATTTCAAATCTAAAAAGAAAAACCCAATGCTCCCACTGCCAAACCCCAACTGGTAGCTCAATAAATTATTTCTAAGTTGATTATAAATATGCCAAATCTTTCAAAGAGAGACACCAAGGCTGCATGTTTGTCCCGATGCCAGAGGAGGAGCTATTCCCAACCCTTTAAAAAGTCGGTGAGAGGAAAAAGAAAAATAGTTATTTTACATAACTGGATTCTCGCGATATCAAGCGATAATCACAAAATCACAATAAATTCCATCTTGTAAGGCTCCAGGAAACGCTTTCGTGTCAGAGCGTCCTGTGAGGACCTACTGTCGGCTATTTATTCGTTGAAAGAGGAGCAAAGAAAGGCACTGAAGGCTTTTTCCGTGAAAAATCTTTTTGTTTTTCTCCCGGCTGACTTTTTAAAATTGCCTGCCCTTTTCAAGTATTGGGTGTCGCGATATACCGGTAATGATGGTGATATTAAGAAATTAAATATTGATATCATGTTAATAATAAATGATTATACATAATAATTTTATACATACAGTTATGGATATACTCTCTCCACCTCCCTACACTCGTATTTTGAGTGTAATACATTTTCTCAAAAAGAAACATATCGCTAAACTATCATTATCATGAATTTGTTTGGCCATGATTGTGAAAGATGCCTCTCTCCACTTCTATGTGGTTGTAGTGCGAGGTTGACTGAGTGAAAAACAGTTCACAACTAAAATGCGTAGCAATTCTCACTTTTGTGTCCTACATTTGAATGTAACTACATCAAGTATCATCACCGGTATCATCAAAGGATCTGAGTTCATAGGGAATCTGATCAGAGTAGCTGTTAAGTTTTATTTATATCGGCTCGGTCACAGGGTTAAGAAGACCAGTCCAGTCTTTCTTTACATGAAAGGATACAGAGAATTAGTATTCAGAGAGGAGGATACTGGTGGTTTATCTTTGTTTTGGGTATCAGAGTGAGGCAGAATCTCACAATGTTGTTGAAGGTTCTATTTTTTCCAATGTATAATATTAAAGTATTAATGGAAAGTGGTATGTATTGTATGTACAGCATTTTATCTAGAACTGCAACATATGATTGTTTTTATTATTGATTAATCTGTCCATTTTTCTTTTATATAAATCATTGTCAAAAAGTGAGGTCATGATTTTAAACAACTTGTTCAGTCCAAAACTTACCAACCAATCAAATTTACAATGATATAAAAACAGCTGCAGAGTCCTGACCCTCAAATAAAGAAGAGGTCTAAATCTCAAATAGCTCCTTAAAATCATAAAGCAGCAAAGAAACAGGGAAAATAAGTGCTTATGTGCTGTTGAAAGGAAAAAATCTATTATCATTTCACTTAAAAAAAAAAACCTTCCAAATTTAGCTTAAGTTTCTCTTCTTTAGTGTGACACCCGTCTTAGAGACACGTCGCTGCCCAGCCGCTGTGTGCTCTCCTCAGGACCCCTTATTATCCACCCGCCACCTTCTTCACAGACAATGGCACAATTAAAACTTTATCACTGAATAATCGCTTTACTGGGCACTGGGGTTTAATGACGGTGGGTGTTAAAGGAGAAAATGAGCCCTCTGGAGCAGAATTACTCCTCGGCAGCCTGGACACTAATCACAGTCCTTGTTTCAGAAAGGACAGTTCTAATAACACCCAGACTGACAGACCTCAGAATAGAGCACATGACATTCTCTCTGCACATCTTGAGGCAAAATGAAGCAACTCAGCGTAATGATTTACTTCATAATTAAAAAAGGGACACACCACTCATTTTACAGTTGAAGATCAGTTTACTTGTCATGAGGTCAGCCAGATAACCCTGATGTCAACATTAGAGTTGAGACTCTGTAAATGTATCAGCCTGCATTAAGAACTAGGGGTGTCGAGGTTAAAAGATGAGGACATTTTCCAGTCAGAGAAGGTCTAACAAGGTCTTCAGTTGTTTGGGAAAGGCCTTGTGTACCTTTTCCTTCTTTTAATCCACACACCTTCCTCACCATCAGCATCACCAAGTTAGTTAACCATCAACAACCATCACTCAACACTGATACGTGTATTTCATAGATGCACTCAAACGCTCACCTCAACCCAGACTTTACAAAAGTTTACATTGAGAAGATATGTATGCTTCATGAATCGTAATACACCAGCTGCGTGTGTCTATTTGTCAGATGTGCTCATGTCATTATGCGAGTCACAACTTGAGGTCTCTGCAGTTAATACGTCCCCAACCTCTCCGTCTCTCAAAGAGAATGCTAAGCAGGAAGACAAATGCAGCCGTCTCTGGTCAAATATTGACGCACGTCTCCTGACACTGGGACTGTGGTAAACTACATTTTCTGGAAGGAAATTGCCATATTGACTCTTTAGATTAGTTAATGTGAAAAAAACTATTTAAATATATATGTGGCACTCCTGTACACTGCAAAATGGGAGTGCGATCAATAAATAGTGTAATAAATTAAAAGCTAAGTAACGTATAAACAGTACGAAAGAATATTGGTCAAACGATAAAAAAGAAAAATACATCTAACCAGGGTCTTTTTGAGGTATTGTGAAGTTAGTGACATAAGTGATGTTTGTGACATGTTTATGTATTTTACTTAGTTTGAATCCATATTTGTAGCCAAATCCATATGTTTTTACTAAATGTATTAAGCGGTTTTGTTGCCTAAAACTAAAGTTAAATTGTTTCCAAGGCCTGTCATTTTGCACATGACGGGCTACCAGCATGTAATGCTCTGTTAAGAGGTCACAGCCATTTCAAGTATTTCTGTAGGATCAGGTTGGAAAATGCAACTGTTTCTGGTCAAATATTGACACAAAGTGTAAGCTATGTGTTCACACTATGAAGTACATATCGCCTCTGCAATATTGGAATGGCGGGGAAAGAAGTTGCCTTATTGACTCTTTAAATTCTGAGTATTTATGTAGAGGAAATTATTGAAATATATTTGTGGCACTCTGGTGGACTACAAAATGGCAGCTGTATTATTAGTGTAATAAAGTCACTATATATGTAATTTAATAACTCTAAAAAGTGGATTTAGTGTCGCTTGTTTAGCGAACTGAACTGAATTCTGGGTGACTTCAGTTTGAAATGAGTTAATAAATAACCTGAAAGTAAGATCGCTGTTGTGAAGCTGAGATCCACACATCCACCATCAGCAGCGTGCCAAGGGCAACTCTCCCTACACCCTCCTTTCCCCACCACCACCACCACCCCGTCTTCTTGTCTTTCTGACAGGCTTTGAAACATTGTGACTATGAGACAAGAATGTGAGAGGCGGCTTGGACCCAGACAGAGGGAGGGAGGGAAAACATCCAGAGATATAAACACAAAGAAAGAGAGCGACAGATAGAGAGACTGGTGGCTGAGAGGTGTCATCACACCACACTCCAGCCTGCCTTCTTCTATCAAACTCCCTCCAGTGGTCTTTAAGTACCGCCACGGTGTGTCCCTCTTGTCCTAGAGAACATAAAACCACACAACTACTCCATGTCCTGTTTGGCACCACTCGCAGACAAATAGCAGTGCATAAAGTTGTCAGAACCACTGAGAGAAAATTCATTATTTTACTAGGAGGATGGTGCATTTACCCACAGTGATAGACTCGGCCTTCAGGCATCGTTTTCAGGAGCATCTTAGGAAGAGAGGTCAGATAATAGCACTCATTTTGGGCCACTCTGCCCCACTTCACATGGGATCTGAACCAGACACCTCCTGATTACAGCTCGTGATGTCTCTAGAGATCCAGTCCTCACTCAGCTGTCCAGTTCAATTACACATTGTGTGCGGTGAAGAAATGTGAGGTTGTTCTGCCCTGAGTCATATAGACGGAGAAGACTCTTAGGTCAGCAAGTCTGCATACACCTACACATCTCTGCACCATATATGCGTTCTTTATTACTGTCCAGACATCTGGTAATGTTCATTTAAATGTCCTTTTTGTCCCATTCATATCTTACAAGACCTACGGTATTACATGTTATTGACACAAACTGGTCAAGAACACGCAATAGGTTGTTGGAGTATTGGTCAAAGGTTAGCTTATTGTCATTATACAATACAGTATAGCATTATGAAATGAATGGATTGCTGATATGTTCTATTTGTTGAGGATATAAATAGGAAAGGACACTAATAAACTTAACTTTAAATACCGTAAACAAGTGTTTTTTTTACGTTATTACAAAACCAATGCCTTTAATATGCTCCACTATTACAGGGATGCACTGAATCCTTTGTTGAACTGACTTATTGTCACCTGTCCAAATCAATAATTTACTGCACTTGATCTCACTGGTGACTGAAAGCACAATTGTCAACTCAGATGTAATATACAGTATATTAATTACAAATTAAACAGTGTTTTTTTCTATATTTCACATTCTCAACAAATCCCATGAAAAGACCAAAACCAACGATATGTTAATCTTTCTTAAAATTTGTGACTCAGCCCCAGGCTCACTGCCTCCTAGTGAAGACATAAATCTTGGCTCACAAATACATAGTTTCATTTTCAAAAACAGCTCATTAATGTTCTCAAACAGCTTGCAACAGCAGTTTTTAGCAGATGTTACCCAAACAGGATTATATGGTGCGTTTGTTGGGGACTATTTTCAGATGTGGATTAATACACATTTGGTGCTCTGTTGATGCAAAGTTGCATGAACACTAAGAAGACTAAAATATAATTGTATATGTTCAAATTTTACAAAAATATAATGAAAAGAACAAAGCCAAACTATAAAAACTGACCCGGACCAAAAGAACACTAAAGCTTGAAGACAGGTGTGTCCACATATGCTTGGCCATTTAGTGTACATGCAGTTTTGGTGGCTCATAATTGTTTATACGTTCTTAATAATGTGCTTACAATGACTTTTGGAATAATGATAATTGATTTTGCATATTCATTTGAGATTTGGCATTTGACTTGATGTAACAATACTTTTTCCATTTCTCAGTAGCCAAACTTTTATTATTACCCTGACAGTAAACAGTTTTTTTTACCTCTTTTAAATAAAATTCTATATTGCAAAGAATAGGAAAAATGTTTAAAGATTCTGGAAATGGTGAGCAAGAGACAATAAGTATAAGGGTATCATGAATCCCAACATACCTTGGGGATTGTGTTTGTTTATGACTTGTTCTTTTGACTCCAGACTGGAATCTTCCTGGAGGGGCTTTTCTACATCCATAAACAACTCACACCTCTTCTTACATTTTTTATATTATGCAGTGCACACTCTCAACCTCCTCACACACTCAATGACATCTGAACAAGCAGTGAGGGACCTGCAGGCAGAATGGTCCGAGGTTTGTGATCTTCCTCATTCAATGTGCAAACTGACACACGGAGGAACATGAGGGTCCTACTTCATCGTCTTCATTCTGCAATATGTGCATGAATGTGGGCTCAGTTTTAAAGCATGCAATATTCCCTTTTCGTGAGACGCTGAGTATAACCTCGAACAAGGCAGAAAAACACCTCCCGACATCAACATCTCAGTTGGCGTGCTGTATTGAGAGTCACACCGCATTGATCTGCCAGTGCAGCCTAACACTAAAAGCCACCACAGACCTCCTGGGAGTCAGACTACACTGAATATATGTGCTCAGCCTGTTGTCATTGTGTCAAAACGAATAGAGGGCCTCCTGAAGATGGGTGAGTCATAGAGGAGGAGGGTGGGGGGGAGCACTGACAAGCTTTGATGGCATCCTGAATCTTTAGGTCAGAGTTCATTGCTATTTATATGCTGAGAACGAGTTGGGTTCTCCATCCTCAAAAGGTCAGTCTCATTAAACTCTGCCTTGGGAGCGGAGCAGGCCAAGATTTCTCAGACATAGCCCTGTTCTCTGCTTTGAGCATTTCAATGGCAGGTTATAGGGAAGTGTGGAAAATTACTTTACATGTAAATAGTTTCACTAAACCACTTTTTTTCAGCAGCCTGATAATCAAATGACTATGGAGTAAATTGATCGTTCGCCAAACCCAGCCCCCCTCAGTTACTGTTGCTACGCTAGTCAAGCCTTCCATTCTGGTTCTCTCACAGCACATATGCAGTTTACAATGACTGACTTACAATGAATCATAGCACTCAAACAAGTCAGCTGATAATTTACTGGAGTATAAAGAGCAGGACAGAGCCGCAATTACTCTAAACTTTAATACGTTGGGTCCCACAGGGTGGATGTTTCCGGTCCTCATTCGGTATTTTTCAAATGTAACCTGTACCTCCATAATTAGCTAATTGCCTTTAGAAGTAATACTAGATTACTGCTGTAGGTTGAAAGTCAAAGTGTTTTTGGTTTTGGAAAGGGGAATCAAATAGAAGCAATCCTCCAAACTCTTTAGCTGGCGAGTATCATTGTCATTTGAGCCTAATGCACAAAGCTTCAGTAAGTGGAGAAATCCCAAAACCTGCTGTGTCTAGTTGTGATTGCTATGCTTTGATTGGACAATTTTTTGTTTAGGGGAGGAATTAAGGGAACAATAAATACAAATTTGGCTCACTCTGCAGAGTCCAGCCCGTTAATGAGGCTCTAATCCAACACGCTGTAATAGATTTTAAAGACATACAATCAATTTAAAAATAGTCCTCTTCATAGGAGTTTATGCGTTCATTTTTTCAACCTGGAAAACTGGTAAATGATGCATTAGAAGTCCAAAGACTGAGAACAAATAAAATCAGTTGATTAATAATGAATAAGAGTTTGTAATTTGCTTTGGGAAGGCAGGTCAGTCATCAGTTACCTGACACAGCAAGCCTTGAGAGAACATTATATTGATTAGCACTGCGCCGGGTGTACACAATCAATTATTGACACACACATTGAGTTTCACTGTGGCTGCTTTACACAAAAGACTTTTATATTGTTGATTTTAGGTTTTCCACAACTCAGCTAGTGTTTCAAGTCCTTTTAATTTGTTCTACTTTTACTGCCATAAAATGTTCAGAATGCATTATCAAAATCAACTTATTAACATATTCATGATTTCACACTTTTGCCAGATGGTATGTCAATTCCTTTCCGCTCATTATCAGAAACACTTGTGATGGAATGTGATCGGAGGCAGGTGTTCGGCTTATGATCAGATTCCTCATCATCATTTAACATCAGCCTGTCTTGAGAGTCAGTCAGAGCTCAGGTGGCCAGAGCTGCTCGAGTGTTACAATCAGACCTAAGAAGTGTCACGTGGTGGTGAAGTGGTCCTCAAGTTAAAACGATCCTCTGAAAGATTTCTAAACATGATTTGTGAGACATAAGACAGGATGGATGAGACATAATTCCAATTTAATCTTTTGGTGTCAAAGGATGACAAAATATTGTAGGGCCTGCTCACTTTATCTTACAACTTTGTCCTTAATTGCTCTTGGATACTTTCTTTTTTTACTTCTATTTCTACATATATATTTTTACATTGGTAATCAACTCTGTGTTCTATTTTCTGTGCATTAATCAATCTCTCTGTCAATAAATCAATCAATCAATCATCATACAGGTAAGTGTAGTTCAAAGTACATCAAAGATGACTGACAAGCATATAATAAGACATAGTGGATGTTGGATGTTGAAAATCACAGAAAAAACTTAAACAAATCCCTAATTCAACAATTTAACAATCTGAGACCAATGGCAATAAAACAATAAAAATGACATAAATGTAATAAAATCGATTTTAAACCCATAATAACAGTAAAACTAGTAAAATAGTGTGAAATAAAAACTAGATTAAATACAAATAAAATAGAATGAAATTTAACTTTCTACTTCAATACAATAAAGTAAGTGAATTAAAATTATATATATTGTATATAAACCATTCTTTATCAAAAGTCAAGTATATTTTCACACTCTCAGCAGTGTGTGTGTGTGTGTGTGTGTGTGTGTGTGTAACTACGGACAGTTGGTACCACCAAGTGATCATCAGTATCAACCAAGACGTGTATAAATGCCAGATCTGAACAGGCACCAAGATCAAACTACAAAAGCAACATTACACAGTTTACACATGGCACAATCTGTATTGTGATTTTATTAGAAACACCTCGCTACAATTTGTCATAAAAATTATAATGCGCTCGGTACAAAAACACCAATGAAATCATTTAATTGGAGCACCATATGTTTCCATGTAAATAAAGGGAACTGCTCCTGCAGCTAAACTACTTCAGTTGTGGTGATGTGAAATATCAAAGTGTTTAATGAGGACGGTATTCTTTGTTATAGGGAACTGCTATCAGGATAGAACAGACTGCCTCCTCATACAAAAGGCTGAGACAGCAACATGGAGAAAATATCTTAATGACTAATTACATTTTAAGATGTGCAAATGGTTTATATTCAAAGCTGTGACTACGCTTTAATCCTGTGAGCAAAGAACAATATTATTTCAAAATCCCACAGAGCCCATATTGGCTATTATACATGACACAAATTAGTGGGCTTTTTAGTTTTTAAATTGCTCTGTACACGCAAACTTTGCCAAGGGAAAAATGGTCGGAATGACTAACATTGGGCTTTGGCTTGTGCATTTAAGAGAGGATCATCATAAATTAGAAACACATAGTGTGTTTCATTAAAGTGGCGGTTAAAAGCAAGCATTTATATGCGTGATTGAATTAGATAGAAAGTTTGCTTGAGATTTGAGGCACCAGAATGCAATGCTGTGTGTCATGACATATGAAATGAAATTCACTGCTGTAAAATATATTAGACTGCTTGTCAGAGCGGAAATAATAATGCAGTCATGGTTTATCAGCGCTTTCAAAGGCTTGTCATAAGTGATGAAATATGGTAATTGTATTTTTAATATCAGGACCAAAGTGGGGGTGGTGAGTGATGCAGCGTTCTTGGTAAATCCAGGGCTTTAGGAATAAATCATTGAAGTTCATATGAACTGCTGGCTTGTTCAACAGCCCCTAATGGATAATAACTGACTGCACTGCCTACAGTTGGGAGGTGTGTACACATGCCGTACACTTACTTCTCCAAGAATTCTCCGTGCATGCCTGCTTGAAATAACTTTATAAATTATACTTTTAAGCAGTGATGGAATAAGTGTTCAGATTCTTAAGTAAAACTAGAAATCAAGTGAATGTCCTGCATTCCAAATTAAGAAAGAGATTTTCCTAATCTTTCATCACAATATACTCCAAAAGTATACTCAATGTGCAGAATTGTGTCTTAAGAATGTTTTATTGCCATATTTACATCTAATTAGATTAATATGAACTATATTTGAATGATTCTGCACATACACACATGTTTTCAGTTGTTCTGGGTGACGATGGGCACAGTTATGCTGGAGATTACTTGGGACAACTGGACACTGCAAGAATGCTAATGGTTCCACCCTAAGGTGCAACAAAGCTAACATAAGTCAGTAAATCAAGGGCTGTGTACAAAATCACTCCTTTTTTACTTTTGCTGCCCAATATTTACTCCTTACCATTGTATTTGAGTGTCCACATGCCTCAAATATTCCCCACAATGCAATAGATAAAGCAGTGTCCATTGTGGAGTGAGCTAAGAAATTTGATCGATTACCAGTAGATGAGATGGAAATACCCAAGAATAATTGGTACCATGCAACACTTGAGTAAACTTACTTTCCACTTGCGTTAACTATACAAGAGTAAAAGTAGATGAAGCGGAAAAACAAATAAATATAAAATGGTGCTATTTCAAGTGAAAAGTACGAGCCATTTCTGCTTTACAGATTGCTTCCGCTTATCTTTTATTTTGTCTCGAGAGAGGAAGTCATTATCTCACCTTTCTCTGTGCGCTATGCAAACCTCAGGGACGAGAAGATCAAAGTGATATTATTAGCCGTTGTGTCCTGTCTGCCTCTAATGCAGCTCCTGGAGTCAGCTGTCAAATCTGACATGACACCTAACCCCTGCATCTTTTCCCTGTCTTATTCTGCATTCTCCCTGGACGTGTGTGTGTGTGTGTGTGTGTGTGTGTGTGTGTGTGTGTGTGTGTGTGTGTTTTTCAAGGGCAGGTTTAAGAATCAAGCTGCCTGGCTATAAAGGTTTTCTTGCAAATGTTAACCCATGGGGCTCTTTTAATTAATTAAGAGGACGAGTGATCTCTGCCACCACTTCAGAGGAAGGGAGAGGGCAGATGTCACATGATATTATCTGGGAATGGAGGTGGTAATTAATCACCTTGACAGCCCTTGATTTGTAAACATGGCTAATTTAGAGCAGGTTTTTTTCTTAAAGCGTCACACAGGTATGAGGTGCATCTCACCGGCCGTGACAGGTTTAATTTGTCCTTCAGCAAAAGCAGGCAAACAGCCAAAGACTGTTGCTATTTGATTTAGATTGAGTTTGACAACCTGCTTAAATGAATATGAACTGGAGATGAGCTCAAAATGAATGAATGAAGTACTTTATCTTCAGAACCATTGGGTCTTTAATAATGGCCTTTAAAAACTTGCAGTGAGTATTTATAAGCAGCACACAATGGGGTTTGCACACTTTTAAATTTGTGAAATGTAAAATCTGCTGATTTTTAAGACCTCTAGCTCAACGTGCCTTTTTCTTTTTTTTTTTTTGACAATCTTTTTCTTTTTCATGATCTTTTATCTGTAATGGTCATTTAAAAGTTTTTAACAGTTGCTATTTGTTATTAGGTTTATTATTTGTATAGCCTAAACAGAGCACTTCTTATTTCAATTGAAGTTAACCCAGTTTTTAGAGGAGACATTTGTAATAAACCTGTGTTCCAATATATTATTACATATTTTTTGGACAGCTGATCTCTTGATCCATAGGATTAATCGTTATCTTGTTGGAGTTTGCATGTATGGATGGTCACTTGCCTTGATCACCCTGGTTTCCGTACTTAAACTTAACCCAATGCCTTCACTATACAGGTGGCAGATCAGTAAACAGCCATAGAAATCCTCAACAATGATATTGCTGATAATGATAATTAATTCACATCACCATTGCCCCACTGATCACTGCTATTTCGTTGAATTATTTTTGCCGTTTTAAATGCTGGCATGGCCATGACTATCATAGCTGTGATACACCTAAATTAAAGACATTTTAGTGTTAACAATTACAGTTGTGCTTTTCCTGCCACAACAAGTCAAAATGTCTGCCATGAAAAAAAGGCCTATATTGTTTGTCTGTAGTTATGCAAAAAGTAAATGCCAGCACTGATTGTGCTACTTCATGACCTTTCGCAAATTCTAATAACAAACATTAGTGGCTTAAAGTATAAAAGCACACAATATGGCTGCATCTAAATGTGGTGACATTCTCCACAGAGTACTGGTACTTTGCCCAGGAATTCACCTACTGTGTCGAGCATCCAAGTCAACACAGCCATGTTTCAAACAAAAAGATCTGGCAGTACGTAAGAGTGGATATTTACTTTGCCGATGGCCTTTGTGTGCTCCACACTTTTTTCTACAGGGGATCAGGGGAGGAGAATAAATGAAGACTAATGACTGCTGACAGAAATTCAGAAAACAAACATGGAAACCTGCCTGAATAATACAACCTCATTGCCCAAGTTTTCTGAATAGAAACAGGTAAAATACACCAGTAAAATATGAAATAACGGAGGATAGAGTTTTTACCAAGAGTTCAACTCTCTCCTGATACAGTTTATCTAGCCCCTTTAGTTTCACCGGGAATATTTGCTTTGAACAAGGTTAAACTTCAGAGAAATTGTGGGCCCTTGTGGAACGGGACTGATTCATGCAGAAGTATACGAAATGCAGCAGATTCTTTAGAAACTGATTCATCCTCACTTCAGTTAGTCCTGACAGTAGCATTTACAGTCACAATGCATAGAATGACTTCATACAGTATTCACTTGAAATACAGTTTGCATTTTTACATTCTAGGGGTGACATTTTGGTGTTTGAACCAAATTCTGGATGTGTTTACCAAGAACGGTGGTTCTGACCTTGGTTTTATTGGAGCAACTGCCCCTCTTCCACGACTCAGCTGAGCTGTCCAATCAACCACTGCTGCAGGAAAAGGTTTCAAGATCTCAACAAGAATCGATTTGGAGTCAGCTGTCAATCATTCAGGCTCGAGCTTTCCCTCTGCTGATTCGATTTACCGCGTGATTTTGATGTACTTTATAATGAGAGTACTCATTTCTGGAGGGGATGTCTGTTCAACTTATCTTTGATAATGTGATGGGAAATTTACACTCTGCTAGTGACAATTTACTTTTCCATATGTGACTTACATTTGGAGACCTCACTCGACAACAAGACCATAAATAACAAGGTCATAAATAAGATTTATGGTTTGAGTACCTCGCCGAATGGCACCAGGATGTATTTATCTCCAAACACAGATAAGAGGTTCGCCACAGAATGTTTAAATTAGGTGATGTTGGACAGATGTCTCTGTCTGGTCTCATTCTATATAATACTCTTTTGCTTAGTACGCAACAGTTGCATAGTGTGCATTTAGCCGATAGTTTGATATTTTGGGAATGATCTTGAACATGTCTTGATTTATCCCTACTACATAAGGAACATTTGATAACCCATAACTTACACACTAGATTTTTTTGCTCACTTTTCCTTCATCTTGGTGATACACTGTCAACACTGCTGGGAATAGTAGATCATTTTTGAGGCCTCTCATCAGAGCGAGCAGGATGGAACTTCCTAGAGTCTGGGCTGGTTAGGTCAAGACCGGCCTCGTCTGCCTTCTCCGTCAGCCTGCCAAGGGGAAGTTACAAGTCAGGCAGCTGAGCCCTGTTACGTCCTGATTTTAAATTAAGGAAGTTTGCTGAGCACTGGTGTTACTTTCAAGGGTGCAAGAAGTAACTCATCTACAGTCTTGTAACACAGAATGACCATATCAATGATTTCTCAGCCACATGCTGAGATTTCTGGGTGTCAAACTTGTGCTTTTTTCTTTTCTCCAAAAAAACCTACACACCCACTTGAAATTCAAGACTCCTGATTTCTACCACCCCCCAGAGTCATGTAGAATGTATGCATGGACCTCCCAAATGGACTTAACCTGACCCAATGAGATGTCTTAGTATGTATTCCTTCCTTTTAAAAGAGGGTTTGGTGAAATGTGCAGCTGTAGTGGGAAATAGCCTTCCCTGAGCAGGATTTTGCCATATATATACATATATATATATATGTATATATATATATATATATATATATATATATACATATATATATATATATAAACACTATTTTGGAGTCAGTTTTCAGTTGTTAGATTTTTTAAGTTTACACCGGCACAAATAAAATCCCCAAAATGGCATTTTCAGCAACTAGCCACTAAAGGAAGAAATTAAAAGCAGGAAAACACTCTCTCACACTCACACACACACACACACACACACACACACACACACACACACCTCAAATAAAAAAGCATTATTGTATTCCAATATATTTAATTGTTGAGGACAACAGTTTTTGCCTATTACAGGCCAAAGTCAGTGGGAGGCGAGAATGTCAGTGTTAAAGGTTTTAAGTTACATTGATGTTGCTGCCGTTCCTACTGGTGACCGAGAGTGTTCAATAGATGTGATAGATGACTTATTGCCTCTTGAAGCGACTTTTGTGAAATTGGTGACTCCGGAGAGCTGCAAGGTTACAGCCGCTCTGTCCCTCAGAGTATCCCAATGACACCAAGCAGCTCGACTGGAACAGTTTGGATTATGAGCCTCAAGGGTGAAGCTGATATCATGTCTTCCACTTTAAGCAATAGTTTCACATTTTGCTGGGAGTTAGATGATTGTTTGTTTAATCCATATAAAAAAAAGACAAATTTCACAAGGCTAGTTGTTTATGCTAAGCTAATTGTATAGCTTCAGCTTCATACTTATCAGACAGATATGAGAGAGAACTCTCTGCATGAAAGCATATGAGCATATCTCTCAAAATGTTGAACTATTCCTTTAAATCTGAGATCCAAATATAGATTCAAGTAAAGCCCTGACCACAAACAATTTGTTTCCAATAGTGGCAGCTGGTGATTATCCAGTGAAGGTCTCGGCCTAAATAACTGCAAGCAATGTCGAATCTGCTGGCTCAGAGTGCCGCAAGTTGCCAAATAACTAACAACTCTATGAACCTTAAATCTAGCAAGTGAAGCCGGTTGCATTTTTTCACACAAAGACAAATCAGAAATGCAAACAGTCCCCCTGTCAAATTGAAACAGAATTTTTCACTAAATAACAGAACTAAAATAAAAAGCTCAATTTCTCCACCTCTTCAGCTACAAATTTCTTTCCCAGCTACTCTTCTCTCTCCAAGTTCCTGCTGCTCTAGGGGTTTCTGTCATATCAGCTGGCTGTATAATGGCTCTTCTTACCAAAAACAACTGACCCCTAGAGAAATTGTCCCCAATGAGTGCTGTTATTTACTGGAGTGCAAAGCAGTTAATAGTGCATTGCAAAAGCTGAAGAACTGTTCTCAAACCAAATGCAACAGTATAGGAGGCAATATCGGTTTTGAATTCATTCATTTTTTATCAGTGGTTTCTCTTTGTGCAAATTTTCTAACTTCCCCCAGAAGTTTGATTCTTGTAGACAAATAATTTAAGTACAGAGGTATGCCAGCTCAGGCTGCTACTCAAGCTGCACTGATGTTGTTTCTGCCCTTTTGCACAAATCAGGAAGAGGTGTGGAGTCACATTTAACCGCCAATTCAACAAAATTTTGAATTGGCGGTTAAATGTGACTACACACCTCTTCTAACAATATTATTACTCGGTACTCGAATGACACTGTTGTTATTAATGGCGATAAGAGATAAAAAATGTGGAGGATCACATTTTTTTGTCTGTGTGAAACGGTGAGATAGATACAAATATATCGTATCGGAAGCTTCAGCATCTGAGATGGCCTGAAGGTCAATGTTTGTCATTTTTTTCCTGAGCAGCTTTTCCTTCTGGAAGGCCAGGACCCTGCAACAATAACATGCTCTTCAATACACTGTCCCTTCCATGTACTAAACTGTTCCTTATTAAAGATCCTTACTGATTGTATATCCATGATGAGAAAAACACAGCATCAAGGAAGTGGAAGTCTTCCTATATAACAAAAATTGTGCTGCAATAGTTCTGTGATGCAAATAAGCTTTGCCATCCCAAAATGTCAACATTGTGTGATAAACAAGAGCATAGGAGTGTGGCACAACTTCAATTTATGCATGGAAGGTGCAAATAAGGTTCTGGTTCTGTGACATTTCATTTTCTCCACCCATGCCGTAAAAATAAATGATTTTATGATATTTTCTGTGGCTCCTATAGACGTGTGTATGTGTGCATAGCTGGCCTCTGCTGGACACATTTATAACCATGTTGCAGAAGAGTTGGGTGCATTTTCAGTTAAAGTAGTATTCTAATGCGTTCCCATGGAAACCATACTCACACGGGTCCCGTGAAATATGACAGCTACAGCAGCTTGACAAATAGAGATATGGGGCACTGAGTTTGATGCATTTCCAGTTTATCAGACAACAACAGAAAGTTTCCTGATCCGGCTGGGAGTCATGGTGGTGGTCATGGATCAGGCCCCTAATGCTTGTGTTTGCACTGGATGAATAGGAGTTACAGACGCTAACTCAAGTTCCGTCTCTGGAGCAGCCGACCGCCCTCTCACCCGCAAAGGAGTCCGATAGCATTGGAGATCGAGGCTGAGGACCACGAGGTGCGCTAGCTAGCTAATGCATACTTTCGTCCTGCAGAAGTGGGCATGGTTTCATAAATCAGCTTGAGCTATTTGCATGTTATCTAAACATTTTGATTTCGAGTCAATATTTCGATTTTCACATTCAATTTTCATTGAACGTTAATTATTTTGTACGTATAAACAGTGTTAACAATAACATGTCATGCAGTTTCACACGCGTTTCTTTCTGAAATGCGAGACAAATTAGCTAAAAATGAAAGTGATTATATCGAAGCTAGAAAATTGTCACCAGATTTCAAGATTTGGTGCCCCATTCTATGCAGGCTGGAGCATGTGCTCTGGATGCCTCCATGGCTGTAACAGAGCTCTCTGTGGATACCGTGCAGTTCACTATAACACTGTTACAGCGTATCTAATGGTTTATGTTCTCTCCAATGTTTGCTCATGCTTCAATCCCTCCCCAGGGTCGTTATGGGGTCTAATATGTGTCACAGCTGCACAATAGGATTTAGAGCAGTGAGGAGGTCACTTTTTTCCGAGTATCAACATTACAAAGAAGCAAACGCAGCCTTTTTTAGTATATACACTCATTTCATTGAGTGTATGTACACATAAACAAAACAACTAGTATTTTTGAATAATGTGGCAAAAACTGATAAGCTGCCTGCATCTGTTTTCTCTTTATTGACTGCTCACTGGGGCTAAGTGGTGTGATTAGGGCTGGATTTAGAAGTGTATATAATTGAACCAATTTTTTTTCATCATCTGGGAGAACAGTTTATAATTAATTCTGAATACTTCTGAATTAGCCCTGCAATTAGCTATGCAATTACTTTATATAGCGCCACACAAAAGTGAATTACGTGGACGTGGATGTGGCTCTGAATGCGTTTCAGCTCTTGCCAATGGCACTCGCAGCCCAAACATCACTTAAAAAGGAGAAAGAAGTAAAACAGGAATATTGGCGATCGCCGCTCGCCTTGACTATGTCGGCCACTGTGGCGCAGGAAGCACTTTAACAGTCCAGTATCATCCATCTGCGCCAGTGGTGGCAGCTACGGCTGCAGACGCCCTCTATTCATCACAACAGACAGGTTACAGATCTGCTGATTCGCAGAGCTGTGGGAGGGGGCGGGGTGTGTGAGGGTGAGCCTCTGATGGAGCACAAGATGCAGCAGGCCAGATGGGGGAGGCAGCACAGGGCCTTTCCCACCACAGCAATTGACAGTTTCACCCATGCTGCTCTGAGATGCCTGATTTCCTCCTACCATAGCTCGCTTGGTTAGAGCCCGGCAGATAGACCCCAATGATAATTTAACATCAGGGACAAGCCCACCGACTTGTGGGTGGTGTAAGAATGTGACATACTTGCTGAGGTTTTCGTCGGTTGGTGTATTAGTTTTTCAGATATTATGTAATAAAACAGAGCTGGACATTTTTATGTATAAAACACCACATCAAATATATTAAAAACAAACCCTGGTTATGTTCCCTTAAATTGATGAATACTTATTTTCATTACCATGTTGTAACTCAGCTGTTCTCAGTTGTATATTTTAATTAGATTTTTCTACATTGTAATTCTACTACATGCTACCTCAGTCTACTCTGTGCAATGGCACTCTTCGAGAAGTTTTTTTGTTTTTTACTGTAGTTTTCTCTATTCCCAAATTGAGGATCTAAGGTGTGTTAAGTCAGACTATCTTTTGTGTTGTACCACAATTCCCTTTATTGTTTCTAATCTGAATCTGTGATGACACTTCACCTTGATTGAACTACAGAAGGAAGGGAAATTAATTAGTCATAGAGGGCCATGTCAGAGGAAATGGAGAAAGCATCTCATTTGATGAGGCAAGTCTACCAAATAGGTGGGCCGTCACATCGTTTAGCCTGGGTTGGAATTCTTGCCATTCACAACTCACCAAACACTGCTGACAGCCCGCCATGTCGAGGGAGGCCCGAGACGCCAATGTGCCTCTGAGTCTGATCAAAGGGCTTGTTACAAATTTATTCACGCCCCATGGTCACTTTGTTACCAAGCCAATTAGATCACAGCTAAATGTTTAGTCAATCAGAGGGGAGGGAAATGGTGCCCTCAACTCATTCCAGTGCCTGGCTTCATTTCACTTCACATCAGCCAGTATCAGATCACTATGGAAGAGCGGTGCAATTGCTAAATCATCTGCTCATAATCTCTCCCCAACTTGAATTAAGTGCTGTGAGCATATGGTGCTATTCATGATGACAAATGTAATACCAGTGACAATGAAACTAATTGATATGTTCCGTTGTGGTGATAAGTCTCCACAGTTCATTTACACATTTACTAAAGCAATGTTGATCGGTAGTTGGGGGTGTGATATTATTAGATAAATCAGAGCCTGCAGTGTTGATTGACTTCCAGGTGTTCATTAAAAAAGGCTTACTTTTTATGGATGGTCGAGTGTGAAACAGATGTGGTGACAATGGAGGTTAATGCAAAGTAATGTACTGATAAAATCTTATCAGTATCTTGTCAGATTGTACAAAGTCCTTAAAGAATACACACCTCACAGTGAGGGGATAAAGCAGGTACTGTATAGTTCCTTTCCTGGGTAGAATACAGTGGCAAGTGGCACACTATTTAGAGGCCAGATATATATATCTATAGATATATCTATAGATATCTCTCTCTCTCTCTCTCTCTATATATATATATATATATATATATATATATATATATATATATATATATACACGTTTTCATAGTATTAACATAATGTTTGCAGAAAAATACACTATTCTAAAACTTATAAAAATGTCAAGAAGAAATGTATGAAAATCACTCAAATTGAATGAAGCAGCATTCAACCACTCTTTTGGAAACATGACAAAAAGGAGATGTGTTGTTTGCAGTCATAGTATGGAAGCTATAATTCATTTATACATCATGAAGGCATTTTGAAAAACCAAAGTAATAATGACTACTTTTGTGTGAGACTTTCCTCACTTAAATGGCAATGCTTGAATGGTATGCTTGTGCTTTGGGACGATGTTCCAATAGCTTGGTAAACAATGACAACTAGTAAACACTCTCCATCAATTGGAAGACGTGTGTTTTAAAGATGGTGGCATTCCCCCTAACAGAGAGTCATTTTTAGTTTTTTTTTGTTTTGTTTTTCATCTTGCCCTATCCACAGCCTGTTTGATTTACCATCATTAGCAGTTGCCACTGCGAACTACGAGATTATGGTTCTTTAGACACAATCATCTAATACTGTCGTTAGGCCCATTCAAATAATTCATTCAGGACCAACTGGCAACAGATGGCAGTTTTTAAATGAATTGTACCGACTGCTTTTATTAGTCTTATATTTAGCATACATTTAGTCTTTTACTCTCACAACCTTCGTGTACGCACCAAATTTTATTACAAAGACATTCTGGAAATGACTAATCGAAATAGAAGTCTGGCTGAGGGATCACTGGCCACAGATAAGGTCAGTCAACCGTGCATTACATAATAACTTATGGAACAAGATGAAAACCACAGACTGATGATACAAGACAGCTTATCAGAGTATGTATTTTCCCTTTAGAGGGTTAGGGTTCCCTTGGCCTCTGACCTCCACATGCTGAACATCAAACAACATGTGGGTTGATGTTGTATACAGCTTGAATATATTGTCAATATTTTGGAATTACTCAAATAAAAAATAATTAAAAGGATTTACTAAATCAAAATTATTAGGCAGTCAATTTTGTAGTAACATTTTTTACTTTTCGCACTTTAAAATTATAGGATAATAAGTCAACCTTTTTGTCAACATTAGTGTCAAAATACTAAATTAAACAAATGTATCACACTATATCATAATGGTGGGTTAACATCTTTATTATGATTTAATAAGTCAAAATTCCGACTTAACATTTCTACATTCCTGTCATCTCCCATTTTCACCAACACAGACAGGCGTAGGAACGACGGCAAACAAGAAGGTTCAATTCATGATAACATCTGCATTTGAGTCATACACACAGCTTTATGATGAACATTCCATGTGTGTATTGGTTTTCTTAGCTGAAGAGACATTTAGGCTTGCCAGAGGCCATGGGCAGCCCAGTTTCATGACACTGAACGGGGCCAAAGGGAGCAAATCGACCGATTGACATTTTTTAATATGGAAGAAATTCAGCAGGGGGGAAAAAAAACTTTTAAAATCCAAATCCGGCAAAGTGTCTGTAGTATGTTGCAACGTGCTTACTCCTAATCAATGCCCCATATCCAGTGCTATCCAGGGCCACCATGTGCTGAGCTCAGAGCATCTGGCACAACTCGCAGAACACACAGCTGCCTGGCTGGCATCAGAGGAAAAGTCCAGAGCAGTGAGTGTACTTTGGAGAGAGCCCAATTCCAGCATCAGATTTCAGATGTGTGCCATTTAGCTGATTACATCAGTGAAGAGGATTAAAGTGTGATTTTTTATATAATACTTTTCTCGTGGCTTAGCATTTCTGAGTAAGAAGCATTAATTTCTCTGAGAGCAGAGTTAATAATTTCTTTCAAGCCACAGAACTGTGCTGATGAATAATGGCTTGAAAGGTTCACTGTGGAAGATTACAAACAGCCCCAGTCATCATCGCTGGTGTCCTGCAAAAACCTGTTATCTCAAATTTTTGGCAGTTTGTTTTCTTTTTACTGCATTTGACGGCTGACATTATCTTCTGTCTGCAGAAAAGGTTTCATAATGTTGGAGCAGAGCCAAACGATTGATGGGGTAAATCAATCTTTTTTTCAATGAAAAAGTTAACTTTCTACAGAGGGAAGGTTTCTACACGACACTGATGACTTGCAGTCACCAAGGGAAAGGCAATATTGCAGTGATATTATCCAGCACCAGATGGAAGGATAACATATGCTGATTGCACCTGCCAAACAGGTCACAGTTGGAGAAAAGTAGAAAATAACATCCCAACAAACATGAAAATGAAAAATGACAATGGGCTGACAAAAACAAATACATGCAGAAGCTTAAGATTTTAAATAGATACATAAATCCCAATGACGATCCAATGATACAAAGTTTTTTATTGCATCCAGCTGACTTCAAATTGTATCATTTCAATTGCCATCACATAAAACAATAAGGCATTGATTTAATGGGTTTTTAATTCAAACTGAAATGACAACCATTATGAATTAGGCCTAGGAGCCAGTTTTGTTATGCATGGGAAAGTTCTATCTCTTAAGCGCAACACCTTCACACACACACACACTCTAATATGTAATCTACATGTGGATATACACACTAATCTAAGTAACTGTGTGTTAGCATGACAAACAACCCAACAGAGTAGTTGTGCTGTTCTATCAGTAGAAACTAAACCAGTATTGTACAAAACTGACTCTTTTGTTAACACATGATAAATGAAAATGATTTTAAACGAGTATTATACCATTATGCTATACAAAACCCATGGTAACAGCAATAACATGAATATTATACCTTTTTATAATTTGTCACAATATCAAAATCACATAAAAATGTATTTCGTTTGTCTACTATAATATGTGCAGAAATTCATAATGTAGTGCAAAATGTGCGGATGTAATAACTAGAGATTCTTTTCACATGAGACACTGTAATGAGCTCACTATTGGGTGATATTAAAGTCGAAGTGACAGGGTGGTTGAAAGGCCAGCTCTCCTAGTCACTTAGCTCATGGATGTGTCTTCAGCCTGCCAACATTCAATTATACAGCCCACAGCAAGGGACCAGACATGACAAGTGTTCACACCTGTCAATACCCAAATCCAGGTCCAGATTCCTTAATGGCCAAACAGCCGGGCTGCTGGAATCTGCTTTTGGTTGAGCAGAGAGGGTTCCAACAAATGATTCCCACTGATAGTAAATAAAAATGATCAGTTTTCCTCAATACGCCTAGAGAAGACGGTATTTTCAGAATAAAATCATAAGGCCTACAACCTGGAGTCTAAACAATGTCTCTTTGATCAGTTTAATTGGTTTTGAGGATAATGAGGGCACCTCAGCAGTGCATCATAAAATCCCGTATGATTACAGTTTGAATTATTAATGTTTTTCCGCATGTTTCCGCATACAAACACTGTAGTAAAACAGACGTATATTTGTCACCGGGCCTTGACAATATTTGTGATAGACCTATTTAACATGAACTCTCCTTTTATGCATAAGAACTTTGTGGATTGTGTTATGTTTTTTAGAAAAAGTAAAAAAAAAAGCCTAAACAGTTTTATAGGTAAAAAACTAAATTTATTTTCTTTACAAATTTAATTTATGAAGAGAAACAAGGGCAGAAAACTCTAGTTTCCTTGAACTAGCTAGTAGCTTAACATAGCTTAGCACCGTATTGAACATGAGTAGGTTTAATTTGGATAACCTCACAAAAAGACAATATTGTGGGTAACAGTTGTATATTTGCAGTGTAGCCAGCATTTCTTCATTATATGCTAACTTAGCGTGGCTAGCCTGGCAACAGTTTAATTAAAGTGGCACCATATTGACAAAGGTCATTCTAACAAATAGTAGGGCAGTGTAATGTGCTATAGCTTACATTGACTGTGTAACCAGTGGTTCGACTGGGTGAAACAGGTGGTAAAAGTAACTAGCCTTGAAGGCTATAGCAGCTGAGCTTGGCTAGCCTAGTAACAAGATCACCAGATTTTAAGCAGCACCTTATTAAACATGACTAAATATTGTCATGAGCATCCAAACAAAAACTGAGACAGTGTTGTGTCTGGTTGTAAAAAGACAGTGTAGCCAGTGTTCAGACGGAGGCCTTTACAAAAGCCTACACACAGGAGCCAGTGATGAAAATGAAAAAAGATGAAAGGCATCAGCCTCGGCTAGCCTCCAACATGTCAGTAGCACTCACAATCACGGTTTGTGGTGCTCTCTGTTTCGGCTCCGTTTTGGAAGCTTCGTTCCATTTCTAAAGGGCAGGAATGACATCAAACCCACAGGGAGGAAGCCATTTAGCCATCCTGCGACAGATAGGGGGATTAAAATTTGACAGAAGGACCGATTCGAATGACAGATAAGGGGAGGAACAATAGCGTAATGTGTGCCGTCAAGCAGATGATATTTGAAAGGGAATCAGACCCAGGCTGTCAAGAAAGGTTTTCTCTTTGAAATACTTTTTTTTTCCAGATACCTGAATGGTCTGACTCCTTTTGAAATTTCAGTTAGGGGCCAAACTGTCTATCTGCTTTTACTCACAGCAAGATGCGACTGATTAGTTTATTTCTCCTAAGGTCAGTATCTTTTTTCCCTCAGTGTCTTAAAAGGATTCCATAAAGATTTCAGTGTCAATAAGAAAATGTCAGGACATTAATATTCATGATACAACAATAAAACAATTATAGAAAACAGCTGATCTACTTTACAAATACAATATTGCAGTTTCATACATTGTATTTCAAGTTAAACAGTAAAATCTCCCAATCAACAGCCTCCAGTTGGCCTAATATGAATGAAAAACACCATGAATATCTGCATGCAAAGGTACATTCAACATTCGAATTAATGCAGAGTCACATTTCCATTTAATTCCTATTCATATCGAAGACATATTTTCTCATCTCAAAACCTTGAGTCTAACTTTACTTGTGGTAAATACTGTCAGCATTCATTATATGTGCTCGTGGATAACAGGATGAAATTCCCAATATGCCTTACTCAATTCATGAATATTGAAATGTGAGCATATTCATTTGCTTTCATACCACTGCAATAATATCCAATCTGCTTGTGCTGTTTGTCCAACAAACACAAAGAAAGACATAATTAGACCCCAGAGAAACAGTGGTGCTGCTGTTTTTTTAGCTTTTTCTTTAGCCTTTTCACTCCATCCACACAAAAACACATTTGTTTATGTTATTGTTTATACCAGCCTATGAAACACAGTTTTTGGTCCTGCATATTTATTGAGTTCAGAAGATCAGCCCTCCCGAATGACCAGAGCTGATGATAGCAGTCATGGTGATTAGCTTGAATATCCGGATGTGTTGGGGAACAGATGGGCTGCTCAATGTTGTGCCGCCGAACAAATGTGGGCTTTTGGCAGGAGGATCGTTGCTGTTGCTCAATTTTCACGGTCCAGACGTTCGCACAGGTTCACCAAGAAAGATTTTTTTTTCACCAGAGCAGACATCATTTCTCCGAGGCTAATGAGAGGCAAACCCCCACACCACACCACCTCGTCTTCAACCTAAACTCTTTGTTGAGAAATAATCAGAATGATTAATGTTCGAAATGGAACTGCTGAGTTTCGGCCCGCCTGATAACCTTCCCCGGATTCAGCTCAGACCCAATTGTCTCGTAATACTATGCAGCATTTTCGAAGAAATTGCTTACAATGAGTGGGCACCTCCATCTTATGTTGAAAAGGGTCATTTACTTGCATCTCGGAAAAGAGTGAAGGGCCAGGTGCTCTTAGAGTCCCTTGAGATGATAGCTACATTTTCTGTCTTCAGCAACAATCAGGCATCATCATTCAAACATTGATATCCTTTTACGCAGGGCTCTTCACTTCCCTTAGGCTGAATTAAAGTCGCATGTCATTGCGGCACAGAACATTTTCGTGGAAGTATCCGAGGAAGTACAGTTTTGGATGAGCTGTTACGAGGCTGAGTGTTGAGTTTTTTAATGTGCATACTGTGCAGTGGATACTTTCTTCATTCTTTAGTAGTTAGTGGGGAAAGTTGTAGTTGTTGTACTTCTGTTAGCTTGACAAACACAGAGAATATAGCATACAACTTGTGGTCGACTCTTTCGTCTTCAGCTTTGACAAAACGTACTTGATTAATTGGCTATTGGGTTGCAGTGGAAAGCAAAACTTCACAGTGCCATTCACACTTTTCAATATATTCCATTTTTATTTGACCATCATTAAGAAAAAATTGAAACAGAGCCCCGGTTGGGAGAAGGTAGTTTAATTCATAAAATTATTTTTATTTAATTTATGTCCGTGCATAATGTTTCACACATGTGAGATGTGAGGCAACATGAGGTGTGTTTGATCAGCTAGGCTTTAAAAGGAGATGATTGACTGTAGTGTTTAACTCAAAATCAACCCATCCAACACTTCTAACTGAATGGAGCCTTTACTTGTCAGCTGTTGTGAAAATATCACATTTCCCCAGGCTCAGTTTCTGAATATTATAGAAATGAAAAAAAGGTTGTGCAGTTGCTAAACTGCGTTTTGTGCAAATCAAATTGAACTCTAAAGCTTTGCTGTTGGGTTTGTATGTATCTTATCAGACTGCAATAGATACCTGTTGATGTTTTTTCACAAAGTTAAATCTTATTGACCTTGTAAGATGTAGTGGGGTTGCTTAACAGTCAATGCACTCAAGCTGTGCCATATAGAACACTCTCTTTCCAGCAAAAGATAATCCTGTAGGCTGCCACCCCCTTTGGTTCATTAAAAAAACCTCAGAAAAATCATCAAAAATGTATTCTGATAAAATACACAGCACCTTAAATGATTTAACCCTAAGTCTGAAATATTGTAGAATCTAGAATATATGAAAAGAGGAAGTGAGTGAATAAAAAGAGTTAAAACACACCCTTGCCTGTGTGGTACAGCATGGAAACAGCTCCCACTGCTCATTATTCTTTTTTGCCTTCATCAGAAAACATTTCTCCCAATTGTACATCACAGCAGGAACTCAGAGGTTCATCCCACGAAAGACTCCACTGATGTGGCTATTAGGTGTGATATTAATGTTTTAAATGCAGCAATATTGATGAGAAGTCACCTCCAAGGTGGAATAAACAAGGACATATTATGTCTGAAAAAGAGGCAGTTAGTGTGCCGACTGCAGATGGGGTTTTCAGCTAATTGTTACACTGTACATGCAGCAAGTGAGCAAACGGCACAACTCATTTCCCAGCTCAGTGCGGTGTTCAGTGCTCTGTGCATAATGAGCTTTTGATTTATTCTACTCATCAATGAGTTTTTGTAGCATAAATTGGACACATTTAACACTTGAATCTCTGTGACGCTATATATGTAAATACATGCTTTCATTGTAATGTAATATATATACATAAGTGACAACGGCAATACATCATATTAAAATGTGTGAACGTTTTCCATTTATTTGACACAGGAGTGGTCTTTTTATAAGACTACATTACTGTAGCACTGGTGCTGCTTCTATGCTACATAATAGAAAACCAAAACGCTGATAAAAGACTGAAGAAATACCCTTGAAGGAGTTTGTGTCTGCAAGAGGCAAAGTAGCACTGATGCAGCTAAACTGCTCTTGATCATGTCTAATTTTCTAAGTGTCCCAACTTAATTCTGTATTCAAATGCTTCTTTGCAACCATTTAGCTTGAACTGTTCAAACGGTCTTATATGGCAAGAATAGCACGTAACTAAATAGTCAACTCACATGCACATGCCTCAATAGTGCCTCAATAGTATTACTCACCACCTCAAGTTGTAGTCATCACTGGTCGAAATCCACACTTTATTAGAGAGACTTTTGAAAATGTAATATTTGTATTCCTTTTGTAAGGGACTTCAGCTTTTTCCATTTTTTAGCATCTTTGACCGAACTCAATGGATCTTAAGATACTACAACTCTCTCGTAAATATCTGTATCCATAGGATTCAAAAAGGGAACAGCAACATATTATAATTTCAGCATCAATAAAAGACAAGTTGTAAAAGTTTTACCCTATCATCTGAAAGCATTTGAAATTAAGACACTGAAAATGTCAAAGCATCCCATTTAACATGGGCCACGGCAGGGAGGGTGCCCCCGAGGGCTGCGGCACTTGTTTGTATTCTGACAGACATTAAATGATTGTGTCGATAAGTTATTGAGCTGTTTTCCCCATCTCTTTATTCTAGTGATGATGATAGCCCTCACAACTCAACTTTCCTCGACTGCCTCAATGCTCTCTGAAATGCATCCAAATGACTTCCCAGCTTTTAACTTAGCTTTTTCTTCTTCTGCCGTTATTTCAGAGGACTGTGACTCACGAGGGTAATGAGTTTGTAGAATGTTTCAGATGCACCGTGGGACACATTTGAAAATGTTGCAGTAGAATAAGAATCCAATAGCATTTGCAAACATTGTGGATCAATTGATACACTAGATAGTTCGACATGCAACACTTGTCATTAAAGTTCATGTAAGGATTAAGCACAAAAATCCTCTGCATCTTTGGGCAACTTTCTTTTTTTTTTGGTCTTACGTTTTGATTCCTTTCTCTCCTTTTGTGGGGAACTAGCACGTTGTGCAGTGCTAAAGTTAACATGCCAACAAACTAAACTAACCCCAAAATTATTAATTTTTTTTAAATGTAGCCTATACAACATCATCAGCATAAGCACGCGACACATGCCATGTGCATTGACATAATTAGAAGTAAACAAGGCAAGGGAAAAATGTAAATCCTAATCCACATCCGAGTTATTTACAGATAAAAACATCATATTCATGCATCTTACACATAATTCATATTACCAAACCTCAGCTAAAATAACAAACCCACGTTCCAGTGTCACTATTACGGATTCCTGCAGTTGAAACTCTTTTTCACAATTTTAAAATTGAAGTGTAATTCAAGAAGCTAAATTGATTTAATAGTGGGGAACTCAACAGCCGGTAAGAAAAAAAACAAACAGCAAATGTTTTAATCACAACTGTGTTATTGACGTCATCAAAAGCGTGTACTGTTTCTTTAAAGGATTTTGATATGATGCTGGATTATATTATGTCATTGTGAGCTCTTTAGAATGTTATATAATTTAAGTCTTTGCGGATGCTAAGTAGGGTAATTGTGATGAATAGCTATGCCGCATAACGCACCATGTCATCGGGATGGCACTCATAAAGACACTCCCTCAACAGGAGACAAAAGAGAGATATGCATCATGGAACCACGCCACAGTGATCATGCTCGCCTACTGCGTGTAAGATTGACATGCATGCATCTTCTCCTCATTACTTTTTAAATGACTTCAGTGGAGAGAGGAGGAAGGAGTTGTTTTATTATAAATGTGCACACTCTCCGAGCTCTCGATATAGCTTAAATGCACCAACAGCCATGCTAATACATGCTGAGGCATCTACTGCGCAGACACTGAGTACAGCAATGTGGAAAATATTTGGACTTCTGAGGCTTTGAGAGAAACCTGACATGAAAACTAACTGCTACGGAGCAGACTGTCAGGCTGATGAACAGGCTCTAATGATAGTGCATGGATAGAGTAGGAATGGAGAGTCTACTGACTACACAGGCCCCAAGCCACGGAAAGCCTTTTGTGATCCTTAAGTGTATATTTATGAATAATTCATACTTTCATTTCACACTGCTCTGCTTTTTGATTTGATAAAAAAAATACACGAAAAACGCAAACAAAATTAAATCAAATATACTATGGCGGAATCCTGCAAAATTGCCCTGCTGAAACCTATTTCAAAGCTGTGTCTCCCTGTGTGAGAATGGGAGACCAGCTTTATGTCCGTCTTAGCTTCGATTGTTTATAGAGCATCTAGAGATGAGCTTTTACTGTATAAACTGGGTGCATCGAGATGTATGTTTCAATTCCCTCATGAGCTTTTGTGCCAGTGGCATTATTAGAATAACACTACTTATTTAAAGAAAGAATTTTGGGATGCGGAAGTAGGAGCGGACTGCTTTACAACATTACACCCTACAGCTACAACAAAGAAACAATGACACTGCTTTTATCCGTGTGAAGTTTTTGTAGAATGCATAGCAGCAAAATTAGCTAAAAGGCAAAAACATGATATACCGTTGAGCCCCATCTCCTGTTTATCCTTCCAAACTAAGATTCAGGGAAAGAAGTCTCCAGTGTCTTGCGCTGGCCTAGATAGGATTACAATCAAAGGGAGCAAGAGCATGGAGCCCATCCCCTTTGCTGCAAACAGAATGAGTAAATGCCTCTCCCTGCGCTCTCCTCTCTGAGTTCTTGTAAAGACAGCAAAGTGGTGCTGTGCCAGCTCTGAAGATCCCAAACCCAGTCTTCCCCTTATAGATTTCGGGGCTAATGAAAGGAAAACATGAAAACTATGACAAAGTCGAATGCAAGATGAAGAACGTGTAGGAAATGAAGCGAGAGCGGGAAACGTGTGTGATGCTCCTCGGTTTATTTAATGAGAGCAGAGTGTTCTCAACCATTGGACAGGCTGTAGAGATGCTGCGGTTTAATAATAACTCCCCACACCGCTCATCTAAGGACTGAAAGGGAGAGAAAGTAACACACGCGGCAGACTCGCTCATTCATCATCTACATCAGGCCCCGGATGCATGGTCATCTGTAACTGTCGGCCAGATAAGAGCCAGAGAGGTTTGAGCGCAGATGTGACAGGCAGAAACAGGTGCTTGATCTATTGCCACATATGTTGAGCAGTGTGGAGACACTGGAGCAGAAGGCCTTCCAGAGGGTTTCGGCTCCAGTCGTCGAGAGGAGCATTTGCAGTCTGTCCAATTGCACATCGACAAATTAAAATACTGATAAGGAAGTAAGCCTGCTGGTGAGGATGGTTGTGGAGCTGCCGCACACCCTCTAAAAACACTTCCTTGATTCCCTCAGGCTGTGCTGCAGTTTCATTGTGTTCAGGGAGTGTGTGAGGATGATAACAACAATGTGATCCTTCATTGATCCCATATGGGAAATTTCTGTTTTCGCCATATATTCCAAAGGGAGGTGAGAGTGCAGGAGCAGCTGGACTCGGTGGGGATGGAGCATCTTGCTCAAGGACGGCTGCTGACGCTAGCGCTTAAAACAGGGTCCTCTGGTAGACATACACACCTCATATGTAATTAGATTTTTACTAGGTAGCTGGCAGCCTGTCTCTAGGGATGTAGGAAATATGTCAATAGCTATTTGAAAGATTGCCATGGAATTTGGTAGAGACATTCATGGTCCCTAGAAGATGACACATTTTGACTTTGGGGATCCCCCCCTGACTTTTCATCTACCACCACCACGAGGTTGACTTTTTTCTCAACAAATATTGGATGTATTGTAATTCAATTCGGTGCAGATATTCATGTTTAAAATAGGATGTATCCTAATGCCTTTGGTGATCTATTGACTTTTCTAGCGACACAATTGGGTTGACATTTGTGGTTTTGAGTGAAATGTCTCAATAACTATTGGATGGACTGCCATGGAATGGTAGAAACATCAATACCCTCTATTGATGTTTCTGCCATTCCATGGGAGAATTGTTATAACCTTGGTGATCCCCTGATTATTTTCCCTAACGACATTGTCCTGTAGCTGCTCGTATGGCCGTACAGTCTTAGTTTAGTTTTCCACCTTATATAGGTTTGTGTGTCTATCAGATGTTGATGTAACCATTTGTATTATTGAGACTCAGATGGACAGATTGACGTGGGACATGAGGTGAGTTTAATTAACAAAGTATTTATTGAGAAGCAGTTGGTCATACGCCAGTAATGAGTCCAAGAGCAGCAAACAAAACCATACAAGGAGAAGGCAGTGATCCAAAAAATATAGAAACTAACACCAGGAAGGCAGGAATGAGATGAACACACCGAGATGAACAGAGACAATCTGGCAGACGGACAGGGAAAACAAGGCAGTAAATAAATGAGGTGGGCAGGTAGAGAAATCAGGGGCAGGTGAGTAATTGAGGACAGGTGTGGACAATCATGGAGACGGGGAACACACCGGGGAGGGAACTGAAACAACAGGAGAGATTAGTATTGCAAAATGAAACCAGACAAAACATAATGTGCCCCAAAAGCAGGATGTTGAAGTTGAGAAGAGCCCATATACACAAAAGATTCAAAAGCCAAATTAGTTTATCGAAGGATATCACGGGCTGTGGAGATACGGAAGGAGTCAGTGGCATTTATGGATGAATAACAGTATGTGTGTGAGTGCTGTAACATAATGTAAACCCAAATTAAACCACAAAGCGGTGGAGGCCGTGGAAGACGTTGAGGCTGCCCAGCAAGAGAGAGTTAAGCCTGGGAGAGCAGCCCCTTTGAGCCTTTTGCCACTCCCACCTCTCGGTTGCTCTGGCGACACGTCCAGACTCCTGCATGACAACAGGGCAGCTCAGGAAGCCAGACGGGTGGGCCGTCACAGTATGTACATCTATCATCACAGTATTATTTGTTTGCATTGTGTAAAAAAATATTGCTCCCCATACATTTCAGTGTGAAAGAGACACTGCCTCTTTCACGTTAATCTTAGATGTACCGATGTGTCGGTCCCAGGACAGAGGATGCTGTATGTGTACAGATTTTAAAGCCCTCTGAGGCAAATTTGTGATTTTTGGCGATACAAAATAAATTGAATTGAATTGAATGTATAAATTCACCTTTGACCAGCAAAATTGCAAAGCATGCCAATTGGGGACTAGAGAGGGAATTGACCTGTTGTAATTGTATTATATTGTGTTTACCCCTGTTTATATAACTGCATGGCTGTAACATCTGGAAAATGTACATTTGGAAAACTCGACAGAAACATCACTGTCCGGAAACAACATCCCAGATCTGCAGAACCAACCCATTCTTACTCCCAACTCGTCAAATATTGATGCTCTTCTTCTAGACCCCAAATGTTTAGCAGTGGTTTTGTTGCGAATGCCTAACTTCCTGTGAATACAGAAGTTTTTTTTGACACTATGCATGTAACGATTGAAGACTGACAGGTTGTCCCTGACACGTCCAATACTGCGCTGAAGGGCTACCTAGTGCAACGTAGTTTGAAGCTGGGGGCCACTGACCAAGCAGTGGTATTTCAGTTTTTATCTCATACAAAAGACCATAACCTTCCAATTCATGTAAAAGCAATGGCTATTGCTAATGTATGCTGGGAAGGCGATAAACAATGCGGTACTGTGAGATGAAAGCAGCAGCTGTTTTGAGACATTTCATACTGGTTCCTCCCTCAGGACTCAGTTTTATTTGTTCTGTCTGAAATGTGTGTGCCTTAAAATAGCTTGATGTATGGACCCTATGGTACAATTCCTGGTAGAGTTGATAGCACGTTTGTGTTTTGTTTGCTTTTGATGTGATATACAGTGTCTTGCAGGTAAAGATCTCTCAGGGAAACAACAGACCATTCATCATCTGATGTACAGAAAAAAACTCCCACAGATAAAACTGACTCAAATATGTGGAAATAAGCGACAGAATAACGTAGATAAACCTGTTGTTTGAAGATATGTTAACACGCCAGACAGTTAAAAGTGCGTATCGAGCATGAAATTATTGTGGCCTCGGTGGTGGAGGCGGTAATTGTGTTTTTCCTCACCTGCAGGTAATGGGAGAAAAAATGAGCTCAGTCTAAACCTACAAAAATTGCTATTATCTGTCATCATTTGAATACAACTCTGACACCAATAACTTGATTTCTCTCTTTTCACGCATCTCCCCGAAGCTTTTCTTTTGAGGAATCATTTCACCATGAGGGTTCCAGTTTGCCATATTAAACTTGATCCCGCTAATGGAACAACAGCGGCAACTTTAGTTAACATTAAACATCTTCTGGAGCAAAGTGAGGCTGTTGCCGCCGGCGGGAAGAGCTACACATTGATTAGCCTCGCCCCGTTTGAAGTGCCGCAGGTATGGATGCAGCAGACAGACACTCTGTTATAATTGTGATGAAGCAGCTGTCCTTGGCAGAGCTGATTTGGATTACCTCTCCTCTTTGTAACCCAGACAGCTTAAATGAAGAAGCATTCAACTTCTTTCCCTGGGGCGGCACCTGGGTTGGGATTTTAAGCAGGTAAACATAAATTAATCACGCCAGATAACGGAGAGCCGCCCCTGTAACTGTTCGGGAAGGAGAATGACGCTTGTTTGCCTCGATATCATTAAATCCAGCAGTCATTTGTGCTTCTCAACCTTGTCTCTCTTGCTCTCTGTCGCGACACTAAACAAGGATCCAGATCTCTCTCACCATCTTACCATTACTGTGTCCTGTCTCCTCCACTTTTGTCTGTGTTTTTTTTTTTTTTTTTTTTCTCCTTTTTCTGAAACATGCATTAGTGACTCTTCCTCACCCTGACTCATCCTCGCTCCCTCGGAAGACTGAGCACCATAAAGGGTGGAAGCGGATCAAGAATTAATGCATTTGCCTTCAGTGAAAGTTGTTCAGAAAAGTATGCTCATTAGGCCTCCATCTCTGGCCGGCACAGAGGCCAGGGGAAGCGGACAGGGCGGTGGGAGGAGATTGGCGGGGTCATTATCTACCCTGTTGCTGCACTCCGGACTTCAAAGTGGGCTCTGCTACAGCTGTCACTGCTGCTCTGCACAGCTCGGACATGGTCTTGACAGCAAGGGCAGCATCTAGGGGCTGCAGCACGGCGGGGAGCGCTGGCGCTGTAGGGTTCATTAAAAGAGGAAGCTTCAATCTCTCTACACCTCTCCATCTTTATTCCCATTCAACCCGTTTCTCTGTTTCTGTCACACAGCTGGTTCAAACCATGCTTTTTCTCTACCTCCGGTCCGTTCTGTCCCTGCGACCTACACTTTAACATCACATGCTGCAGTATTACTTGAACACCAGGGTGTTAAAATCTAACCTGGAACATGTCATTCTCTTTGTCTGTCTTCACCTTTTATATTCCAGTCCTATCCACTGTTGCTTTCATCTGTCTAAGGTTAATTAGTTTTTTTTCTTTTTTTTTTTTCACACCTCAACCAGTTTTCCCTGACTCCCCTCGCAATATCACCATTTACTGGATATTTCTTCGCCTCCGTGATCTTTTGTCCTCACTCGTCCTGCACACTCCCGTGCTCTTCAATCTCTTCCCTTTAATGACGATGAATCAAGGTAAAGTGCAGGTCCCGACACTGTATGGAACGGGGATTAATCTACAATAAATGATGGGCTGCATTGTTAAGTGTATGCGACAGCACAGAGATGCATGATTGAGCATACGTTTAGTGAGATTGTATGTGTGCAAGCTGTTGTCTCTAAGTTAGTTCACACTGCAGTTTAAATAACTCATCAATTGGTACCTTTACTTCCTTAATGTGGATGTTTCCTGTTGAAACATGATATTCCTGTGTTGGTGTGTAGATCATTCTAAACTATAATCCAATGGGATATCAGCTAAAGGTGACCTGTAGATTTTAACCGCCAGCAGGAACATTATTTTTAAAAATGCGTCACCATTGTGTTTGTTCTTGTGCACACACAGGATACAGGTGGTTGCACACGATTCCACAGATTTACAGGTGGCGTATATGTCAAAGAATGCAATAATGCGCCAACAAAGGCACAAAAGGCAAGAAAGACTTTGAGCAAGTTAACATGAATGTAAGCATTCCATGATTCAGAATATTAGAATGTTTTATTATGGAGGAAAAACATTCAAAATAGTTAATAGAATATTTAGTTTGTTTATTGGAAATTTCCCATCAAATCGCAGAGTCAGGGGGTGGGATTTCATTAAATAATGCAATCTATTTGATGGTGTTTTTATTTTTTCTCTTCTTGTGCAGGATGCAAATTAAACATTCTTTGATCAAAACATCATCATTAAGTTACTTAAAAGAGCACATTTGAATATTATTTATAAAAATGTAATTAGCATTAGCAATTAGCAATTTTTTAAATTCATTCACAATATTGTAAGATGCCAATGATTGGCATTTTACATGAATTAGCAGCTAATCCATTAATCGTTGGGCCAAACTGTGGACCAATCAACAAAAAAACTATAATAACAAAATATGTCAAAACATTTTTTTTATTTTGAGAGAATGGCCCAAAAAAACCTTTTTTATATTTAAAATATTGTGGTCTCTCTTAGTGCGAGTTAAGGTAGTGTGCCATGTTTCATACGCTTTTGAGCATAGAAACTTGTTTAAAGGTAATAACTGAGTTGACGGAGATGGAGAAGGAGAATAAGGGGAAGAAGAAACAGTAAAAAAGCAAAATGATGCTCGATTCCAGTTCCCACAGCAGCATTACTGAGCCGGGTTTTGGAAGAAGAACAATGAGACCAAACAGGACAAAGAGCTAAATAACTAACATTTCATTTTTTTTGTTCAATACATATACAATTATTTGATTTATTAATGCCTACCTGAGCCTTTTGACTTGAACACCTCATTGGACAGTTTATTGGAACTTGGAAGACAATAATTTATTTTTAAACATTGTTTGTTTTATCCACCCACGACTTCTACTGCACACACCGCCGTCTGTCTTCGTGTTGCCTCTCCTGAGGTTACCTCCATTTATTTTCTTTACATCCTGCTATTTGTTTTTTTTTGGTTGAGTTTTTCCGTGTCTTTTAAAGAGCTTGAGGTGGGTCATGAACCATTGCTGTTGTGGTTCTGTAAAGCCCTTTGAGACGTTGACTCGACACATTATATAACAAAAATAGGCTTAAAGCAAACAGGAACGGTACCATCTATGCACCGTCTACGACTGGTATAAGGTATGGCTTCAATCCAGGAATGTATAAGGATAACATTCATCCCCTGAAAGTTAAAAACAAATATTACCCTAAATTATGAGCTGTCAAGTCGGAACATATGTCCAGGATGCAAATTGAGTATATGCGAGTGCGTATGATAGCAGTAGATGTGTACTTGAGAGAACCAGTGGGATGCTGTGCCCTTCCATTTGTAAACACACACATCCTGTCAGAACGTGTTCCAACCGCAGGTTAATTAGGAGCCCCCCATCCCCCAACAGGTTTGTGGTGGTAACCCTAGGCACAACAAGCAGGCGTCTGTGTTAGGGTATCTATCACGGATTGAGAGGGCCCCGGGGCCTGACAGCGGTGCTATCCGTCATGTTACTACTATACTGGGACAGAGGTGGCAAGCCGGGACCACAGCTTCAAGACAGCTAGGGCTAGGCATCCATACACAGCGAGAAGAGCGATAATGGATGCTTACAGAAGGGCAGATTATGTAGATTTCTGACACTTTAAGCCATACAAAAGGGGGGGAAAAAAACCTAATGCGAGATGACTTAAGCATCTTTTGTCATGTGGGAAGTGTAACAGTGTGTGACATTCGCTTGATGATTAGACAAACCCGCAAGACAGAACCATGATCATTAATTAAACTGTGATGCCGTTTTAGCTGTGCATCGCATTAGCAGGCTGGCTGGTGCCATCTTGGTCGTAGCCCAGATCCAATGAATTTAGATTCAGTGTCTGCAAACTCACAGATAATGGCTCTTCTCAATTTCTTGAAGTAAACAACCGCTCATTTATTTTCTCCAGTTAAGGAATACTCATTTGTTTGTTCTTAATCTTAATTAACTCCTAAATCCATTCAACCCAATATAAGCAGACAGTATATTGTTAAAATAGCAGGTATGGGGCAATACGACTGTTTAATAAGACATGACGAGTAAACGTACTGCTTTCAAATTTGCTTTACTCCTTCTTATCTACAAACATGGCCCCTTTCATGTTGCATCTTGGCTCGTAAAATGTCAATTAATCATCTTCAGGAGAAAAGGCTAGCTTCAGTCTCAGGCTAGTTAGCTAATTAACTATCAGCTGTGCACTTTAAAATCTCCCTGAAAAACATCTGTTAGTTTAGATAGTGAATTTAATGGTCCTTTTTCTTCAACACCACTGCTAACACAACACAATATGTTCTCCATTGGCTTCTAAGCTACAGTTACCAGAACAAGTGTGTTAACTAGAGGTGACCCTGACTAAGAATTTATATCACCAAATCTGATTGGCACTGATCATCGAATCATGTTTTTGCTAATTTCTTTGCAAATTGTTTTGCTCATTGATCCAATCTCAACTCTCAGCTTTATGTATCCATAGAAAACTAGTAAAAATAACAAGAGATACATGTGACTATCGCTTGTTTCAGAATAATGGACAACGCTGTTTCTTGTGTGTGAAAGTGCGGCACTGTCTATGGTGCTGAAATGGAGTGGCGTTTAATAGACAAAGAGACACGGTTGTTAGCCTACTTGCTTTTTGTGGTTGTAAATAGTAATAATACCCAATCCTCATTTCCCCATTTTACCAATCCACAGACAGAAAGGAACTACAGGGAAGCAAAGGGACATTCAACGGGAGAGAAAGAGAGAGAGAATAAACCTTCATGAAGTGTGCCCAGTTAGAAAGTTATACCTTGTTGCTTTAAATAAGTACATTTTGTAATATATTGTTTCCATTTTAAATAACATATTTTGCAATCTTGATTTGCAAAATACTTACTTTGGCTGTCATATGTAAAGAAGTAACAAGTACTGTATATCTCCCTCTGAAATGTAGTGATGTAGACGAATAAAGTAGCATATTAGATAGAGTGAAGTACATGTACCTTAAAATTGTAACTGCAGTACCCTTTCCACACAAACTGACAAACAGAAAATCAATTTGTTTTCCAGTCATTATACATACATATTGGTAGCATATATACAAGAGATTTCTTTCACTCTTTGTCCTCATTGGGTCTGTTCACTTGTGTGAGACAGAAAAACACACAAGGGCATTTCCTAATGAGAGTATGAGACTTCCAGCTGCACATTCTGGTGAACCATTGCTTGAATTATTTACAATGCATTTCAGTCCCTGGCTGGGATGTTTGCAGCAATTGCTCTTGAATCACCCGGTCCCGCTTTTAATGGAAATAAAACATTTTTTTTTCAAAATGAAGATCATGACCGTAACTGCATTTCTGCTACAAAATGGCTAAACAGCACTTCTAATCAGGATGCATTCTCCATACAACCCCTTGCAAAAAGGTGATACTCAGCAACTAGTGAGGGGCTCATTACTTCAGCCTGAGTGTGCCTGGGCTCACAGTTGAATAATGAGGCTATTATGGAGATATCCTCCAAGAAAAGCTGGTGAGGTCTCGCCTCCCAGTGCTGAGGTAGACTGCCAAGCCGCAATCTCAAACCATAAAAAACTATAGCATTTATGTATCTGCAATGCATTGAAGCAAGGGACTTTTCCAAATGCATTTAGTGCTATTTGTAAAGTGGTAGACGCACAAATATGACTATCATTACTTGGTTCAGCGTGTAATGAAAAATAGATGCTCTGTTAGAGCACTTTTGTTTTCAAAACTGGCGGAATCTGCCAGCCTTAAAAGCATTTGTATCCCTCAATTGGGCAATACCAATAAGTATGTGCGCTATCAAGTCGTTTTTCTAATTCGAGTTTGCGGATGGCATCTAGGATCCGAAACAGAGATACTGCAGGAGGCCCGTATTCACACACGAGCGGCATGCATCTCTCTGCTCAGTCTCTCCATTCTGATAGCTTTCATTTTCGGGATGAAGAAATGGTGTAATAAAGTTGTGTCGCCAGCTTGACTCTCTGGGGAATTGTGCCTCATTATCTAAGAAGCTGCTTACACTCCCCTGCTTAGCTCATTACAGATGGAGAGATGGGGAGGGAGAGAGCTCTGAGGATGAGGAATATACGAAATGCTGCCTGAGTTCCACAGTTTTTCTTCCAGGAATGTTACATGGTTTTCCCAACCATCTGCTTTTTGAGTTTTACTTTCCAATCTGGAGTAACACGGTGACGCCTCTGGCTTTACATGATTATTGCAAAAAAAACAGCAGACATAAGGAAACCTAAAACAATAGGATAACCTCACTCTTCTCACTAAATATGTTCTGTGACATTACTCTGATACACAGGTTTTTATTTCCTATTTGGGCATCTGCAGAGAGATTACATTGACATATCCTGTTGCTCTCTTTAATGTGACAACAGCGCTAACAAACATTGTGAAGATTAATATCTACAAAGCCCTCGATAAGGAGGCTGGAGTTGGCTCAGACCGTGAGGTTATCGGCAACGGGGATTAATGGGACCAACACTAATGCCTCAAATTTGAGTCAACACGACACCGCAATCTCCTTTGTATTCATGCACTACCCTCGGCCCTTAGGATCACATTCCTGATCTCCTGCTACAAGCACTTTACCTTCAATCTGCCAGCAATTTCCTTAAATATAACAAATGCAGAATTAGTTTGACCTGCAGCAGAGGGGACGGAGCCCACACTGTGTAAATAAAGAGCTTTCAGGGGAAACAGCGGGAGGAAAAATAAGCCTTTAAATGTTTTGTCACGATGACAATCAAAATGAAACATGTTTTTCCCAATCTAAGTGCTGTCAATCTCACCGCGCAAAGCTGCCTTTGCAGAACAATACTGTAGATCTTCTTGTTGCTGATTTAGGAGCATTTCCTCTCCCAACCTGAAACTGTCTCAGAATTGTTTATTTTAAAATGAGGAGATAGATCAAAAGGCTTGCCTTGACAAGCTAATATGACTGCGGGAGCCCTTGACACCAAGGGTACAATGAATAGGAGGGAAGAAAAAAAAATGATGTAGTTGTTGAGAGAATTTCTAAAGACAGTATAAAGAAATATTTTTAAGAAATCTGTTCACTTCTAGCATTTTTGGAAACACAGCATTACAAGAAGATTGAATAATGGTATACATTTCCCACACCTCAGAGGAAAGAGGAGCAATTGTATCGGACCAATCTGGTCAGATATTGGATGCATGCAGTGAATTACATAATTATGGCTCAGAGAACAATAATAAATCATATCATGTTTAGTATTATGGCTTCCAACAACAGCACAGCAACAGCATAACTGAATTTTACTTCAATGTCATTTCTCAAAGCATGCCATTACGTTTGTTTTCCTGCTCATACAGACAGATCTGAAGTTGTTGAAGAGTGATTTTTTTTTTTCTCCACACAATAGGGCACCAGCGGATATTAAAGATAAATAGGAAAGGCAGCTTGAACAATTTGAAAACTCTGAGAGGGAAGGAAAAAAAATGAGGCAATTTGCATTCCCCATTTTGCTATAACTAATGCATGAGGCATGATACCAGGCACTTTCAGCAAAGTCTTGCAATGTTTCACCGTGGCATTTGGATAATTGGCTGGGGAAATCGTTTGCTGCAATTAACAAATTAAAGGATTTTTAATGCTGCGTTCACTCTCTCCTTCCCAGGGAGAGCAGGCGCCAACTCCGCCACCTCGCTTTTCTGCCCCCGCAGCAAATCTCTGTCCAGGTGATGCTGGTGACAACCTTTCGGAGAGTGAGGCTGTAGCTTTATTAATACGCCTGTGATGTCACCTCCACAGATTTCCAATTTTGCCGGAACTCGGCCGACCAGACCCCGCTGTTGGCGAGGAGGGAGGAATGTCAGGCTGCCCAGCAGGAATCTAAATGGCAGATATGTCCCTGACAATGCTGCAATAACATATCGATCAGGTACCGTGTTAGAGGTGCATGGGCTCAATATAAAGTCTGGTGAAATGTCTTAGAAAAGAGGCTACGGAAGAAAATTGAGAAGCAGGCTGTGTATTCAAATGTCAGCTAGATTCCTCTACAACCTTTTAGGCCATCGAATGTCTCAAATATAAATGGACTAGTTCCCGTCTTAGACTATGGTAGAAGTTCTATTTTTAGAAGAAAGTCTCTTGCTGCGAGACAGTCTTGCACAACCGTGTATGCAAATCATATCACATTAGGCCCTGCATCTCCTTGAAGCTGCATGTGATGCATACACTCAATTGCCTCTGACTGAGGAGTTCATTGAGACGAGAGTGACCGCCCAGGGAGAGCTCAAGCAGGTTCGTCTGATGAGCTACTTCACGCCACATTTCAGCCCATTGATGAATCTTATCAGCATGATAAATATCTTCTGCCAGAGTCTTCAGACCAATCATTATCCCCTTCCAACAAACAGATCGGAAAGTAGGGTACAGAGCTTTATAGCTCTGTCATTGAGGTCCTTTTCTTTATTCTATGGCATGTTGCTATCACGCAGTGCAAAGTGCATCCATTTTCCCCATAATTTCTGGTCCCAGATCTGGTGCCATCTGTATTAGCATTGCATACTCCATTTCCCAAATTAATTAACTAGTAATTATAAGAGAAGTGAGCAGTGAGAATGTGATTACCTTACTGGTAATTCAGGCCAGCAAATATTCAGTTTTCTGGAATGGAAATAAACATTAGAGAGATAGATAAATAGTTTAATAGATCTAATGTAATGCACTCCTTTTGTTAATTAATATGGTGAGCCTATTTACTAGTATTGCTATGATTCTTTGCTGATTTTTTTATGATCTATCACTGTTTACTGTGACTTAATTGCTTTTGTGTGCTCAGTGTTTTTCATATTTTAACTTTTTAATATTTTCCATTTGGCTTAATTTTATTTTGCTCTTGTATTTACATCTTTTATTTTCAATTTACATTTTAATTTAATTCCTTATTGCAATTATTTTTCATGAAGTTAATATACAGTATTTAAACTAAATCAGAACTTAGTATTTATTATTTTGATCCTATATTGGCATAGTTGAATGAAATCACCAGTGCAATGTGGACATTCACTGAAATTGTGCTTCTCCTTTGCTGTTGTTATAGGGTTTTTAGAAATATTCTCTGTATATGTTGAAATAATATTCAATATTTAGTTATTCCATATTTCAACAGTTGATTCATGTGTTCAGCCTCTTGTTCTTTATAAATAATCTACTAAACACACACCAAAACTTCTGTAAAAATATTTTGTTGAACTCTCAGAAGATATGTGAACTCTTCCACTGTGTTATTGAAACTCATAATGTAATTATTGTGCATAACATGTTAAAGACAGAAAAATTGTGCATATATTGTTACAAGTTATTACATTGTATGCAAGCTGTTACTTTTTAAAATAAAATCTAACTAGACATTTATTGTAAAACTATTTAAATTGAATTCTTGAAGGTCCAGTCTGCATTTTGAATATAACACCATTTATTTGCATTTTAAAGTTACTACAAGGAGCTGCTTTCATTTTGTTTTGATTTTGGCTGTCCCTGTGGACAAAAGTAATAGTGTTTCCGAGCACCAGACTCCCTTCAGTAAACCTCTTATTTTACTGCAGCAGGGTCTGACTGTCTGCCCTGGTTCTGCTTCTCCCGTGCCTCCCTTCCCTCCAGCGGGCCCAGCAATGCGGCCTGGGCCTCCAGCTGTGTGGTGTCGTTGTTGGCTCCCAGCAGGGACCAGTGGGGCAACGAGCCAAACTCTGCTCCTGGCCGGAGGTGGATACACTGCTACTGTACGCTGAGCAGTCCTCCTCCCACTGGAGCTTAAGACTGCAGGTCTAAGGTGGCAGTGAAGCCGGATCTGGGTCTGTCCGCGGTGGACTGGTCATTACTGGAAGCCCCGCTGGAGTCTAAGCTGAAGGAGTTTCTGGTGAACTTGCATGATTTACTTGGGTGGAATCAAGCATTAAGAATAACTAGATAGCAATATGCAATCTTCTTCTTGCTGATGGTCTCGTTTATATATGTAGGACATATAGAGTCATCAGTATTAAATGGATAAAGGAAAAAGCTGCGATTCGCTTGTGTGGTTTGAATTTGAATGACAACCCATACACATGTAAGTACAAGGGCTGTGGAATACAATACTTTAAGACCTTGAGACCTTAACATATTACATTTCAATTTGTTACAATATATTTGTAGAATTATTACATTTTCAATAAAAAAATTATTTCATTAAGTATGATAACCTGTTACATTATGCACAGAAGGTATTACATTATACATTCAGTATTTAGGAACATTATTATAGCATCTGTTTTTAAATGAAATTATGAGCAACATTATTCACAGTTATTACATTATGAGTTTCTACAAGGATAAGCTTTATACCAATTTCTTGTCAGGGTTTGACTGCTGAACCTACAGAGTTTTAATGCATCATACTTCAGGTTAAGTCTGTCCTTGGGGGAACAACAGACAACAGAGGAAATCAGAGGGTTGAAGGGGTGTCTGGAGAGGCCTGAACCCAGCAGTAAACGGTACACTGGTTCTCTGACTCCCATCTTCCATTAGGGCTGGAAAACAGTGGCTTTGTCAATCAGTCACAATCAACTAATTGCTGGGCTGGCACATTCAAATCACGGCACCCCTGGAGGTTAATGAAAATTGCACCTTTGCTTGACACAACATCCGATCCTGTTAGCCGTGTCGAGCAGAACCCAAGTGTCAAGTGGATTTCCCAGGAGAGCTGCTGCCACATTCAAAAGGCAATATGTGCTTAATCTTACCTGTCATAACACAGGTACCTGTATTTGTGGTGCATAAAAGCAACATCTAATCTCTAATAATGATGACTGACATTAAAGTAGAAGTTATAATGAATCTAAAGGAAGTTATTTCTTACACACAAACTGATTCTTTTTTGATGAAGCCGTCTACTCCGTTGTATTGAGTTATGTATTTTAGTACAACAAAAGGTATTATGTACTCAATGAAACCCTCTCTTTCGCACACAAGCGTGCGTGCGCGAATGTCAGTTAGGATTTCTGGTGGAATAACATACATTGCTTCAAGTTGTGGTAAAAAGATTCACATTTAATTAAGCTATGATCTGGCCTCATTTATCAACTTTATAATCTAATAGTCAATCAGGCTACCTAAACCTGCAGTATGCAGTATTTTCCCTGCATGATGACCTCAGAGGGAAACTGACTATTATGTAGTTGGATGGGTCAAACAAATACAGGACGTTCACCCAAGAGAACATTTTTTTGTATATTTCTATTTTTGCTTGGTGACGTAGCAAGGCTGGCTAGCTCGGTTGCTAACCGGAAAATTAGTTAACACAATTTCAGCAGTTTATGCTTTGGCAGCACAGGTGTGTATAAGATTGAATGGTGTGACACAGCTTATATGATGTCTCCTTTTAAGTCTAGATTTCCACAGAGATCGTTTCATAAAATGATTTGCAATTTGTCAATGACATGAATTTGTGTGTTGAAGTACACCAACGTTGGACTTCACGCAAAACAACTAAGTCCAGATTGTCAGAGCCTCTGTGAGCAGACTGGCTTACATCAAAATCAATTGACTTTGATGGAAAACTTTGCCGTTTCAAATCCTGGTGTAAATGGGCTTTTAAGCAGGAAATTGGATGACAGCAGAAAAAATACATACAGTCAGAAACTGATAGCCGATGCTTCATTTGACTGCTTATAAATGGTGCAGTAATTGTGCAGGGCTTCAGCTAATGAGGTAAGAGAAGGAATACACAGTAGAGGGTGTCCACACACTAACAGTGGTGGCCGTTTCAGAGTCATTAAGTGCTGCTGTAATCGTGCTATTACGCCGCTCATTACGGACAGACTGGTATAATCTCCCACAGGGCCACAGTCACCACTCAATTCCATTAGACACTGTTTCCTGCCTGGGAATCATCCTCGCTCACTACGCCTAACGATGAACCCCTCGCCGACTCTGACAGTGGTGTTCTGACTGGAAGCAGGCCAACGTCACCCTCTGAGACCGTCTTTCTCTCAAGCTTACAGTCGATTATGGATGAAGCACAAATTAACACATTCAGTGGCTTGAGAGAGGACTTTAACTGGTGACAGCCGACAGCAGCCGACTACACGGGCGAGATCCCCTGTCTTGTTGGCTTTAAGCAGGATATATTTGAGACAGGCTCATTTCAGATGAAACGAAGCAATAACTGCAGATGAATGCAAAGTAAACCTGCTGCAAAAGATACAATTCAAACGAAGACTCATTACTGTTTAACTCTTTTTTTTTATGACAAACTAAATCCCTGCTATTAGAATGAAATCCATATTTTTCTCTTTCCATGTCTTTCTAAAAATTTATATTCACTTCCAGTCCGGTCAACAGTTAGTGCTGGCTGTATGCACTGCACGTTCACCAGCGAGAGCAAGGAGAGAAAGAAGAGAGTGGCAGACAAAGTCTATCCCGAAGATATAAGATATTCAGGAGAGATTTCTGTTGGCTTTGTGCTGACAAAGTTTCTCAAAAGAAGGCAGGCAGCATTTGTATGTGCGTGTATGTCATAAGTGTCAAAGTTGGACGTAAATCTTTAAGCAGATTTCATCGATATTTTTTAACAATGTATAAAATGACAATGTGAAAGGGGTCTCTCCTAGTGATAAATCTACAAAATTAATATCAACCGAATTTGCCGGTCCGCTTAGTTTTTCAGTTTGAAGCTCATTGTTGATCTGTGCGGTCTGTGCCCTCACTGTTTCAGTTCTCACAGCGTTGGTTACAGGCGCAGCAGGCAGCAGTGGTTCTCAGCTAAAAAGCTCTAAAAGAACTCTGTCCTCAGACAAAGTTAGTGACTGGGTGGTTGTGGAATATTCAGCAACTAGAGAGAAATTTCCCTCAGGAGTTGGTGAAAACCAAAACAGAGCTTCAATAGAGTGAATATTGGACTCATTCATCATGTGTACACAAACACAACTCCAAATGAATGCTAATATTACTCTATACATAAACAATGTCAACTTAAAAGGCAATGATGGGGCTAAAAAAATGAAACAGCTATTGCAAGTTTCAAGATACGTGTTTGATGTTTTGGGTAATACACTTATTTGCTTTACATTACGTTACTTTTCATTTAGCAGACGGCAATTTTATCCAAAGCAACTTACAATAAGTGCATTCAACCATGAGTACAAACTCAGAACAACAAGAATTGAGAAAGTACAATTTCCTCAAGAAAGCCAAACTACCAAGTGCTATAAGTAAGAGGCATTTAAGTGCTACTAAAGTGCTTTTTCTTTTTTCCTTTTTTTTTATTCCAGGTATAGTCGGAAGAGATGTGATTTTAGTTTGCAGTGGAAGATGTAGATACTTTCTGCTGTCCTGATGTCACTGGGGAGCTCATTCCACCATGTAGGAGCCAGGACAGCAAACAGTCGTGATGTTGTTGAGTGTTTAGCTCAGTGACGGCGCTACAAGCCGATTGGCAGATGCAGAGCGCAGTGAGCGGGCTGGGGTGTAAGGTTTGACCTTGTCCTGGATGTGTGGTGAGGGGTAGTGAGGGGACAAGGTTCAGACACAGACCCTCTCCAGGTTACCCGGTAAGTGCAGTCGTTGAGGTAGGATGAGAAAAGGGAGAGAGCAGAGTCTGAGACACCCAGGTCCTGTAGGGAGGAAATAAGAATCTGGTGGTTCACTGTGTCGAATGCAGCAGAAAGGTCTAGAAGGATAAGAACAGAGGAGAGAGAGGCTGCTCTAGAAGGATAAGAACAGAGGAGAGAGAGGCTGCTCTAGAAGGATAAGAACAGAGGAGAGAGAGGCTGCTCTAGCAGGATAAGGACAGAGGAGAGAGAGGCTGCTCTAGAAGGATAAGAACAGAGGAGAGAGAGGCTACTCTAGCAGGATAAGGACAGAGGAGAGAGAGGCTGCTCTAGAAGGATGAGGACAGAGGAGAGAGAGGCTGCTCTGGCACTGTGAAGTTGCTCAGAGACAGCAAGGAGGCCAGTCTCTGTTGAGTGGCCTGCCTTGAATCCAGACTGGTGAGGGCCAAGAAGGTTGTTATGATGGAGATAGGAGGAGAGCTGACCTTTCTTTCTTGTTGATTTATTTTATTTTATTTTAATTAATTTAATCAGGCTCATTGAGATTAATATCTCTCTTCCAAGAGATAGCAAAACACATCCACAAGAACACCACAACTGCACAATAGCAGTGAATTATAAACATTTACAAGAATGATTAAAACAAATTAAAAAAACTAAGACAGATAAAGCTTTTAACTCTCCAAGGGGAATGCAAGACTCTAGTTTGAGTGCAGTTCTCTGCATTTTAAAAAGGTGCTTAATACCTGAAACCAGTTATACCAATCTAAGGTTAAGTAGTTCCTGGACATGGTACTCTAGTTACTAGTTATATTTTTTATTTGTGATTAAGCGTAATGCACTATGATGGAAAGGTTTTAACAGCTGACGTGTTGATGGGGCAGCATGACATCATCAACGGAATCACACAGAAATACGCGAAAAGGACCACGAGCTCTTCACAACGCATTCTGTGGTTGTGGCACCACGGAAACAATGCCAACGGATGGATCCTTTGTTGTGGTGGAATCACAAATCCAATGATCCACGTGAATATGCAACGCTAAGAGCTAGTGACGAGTATAAACAGAGAGCGATGCTACACGACGTGTGGGAGGGGAGATGGAAGGGTCAAACAAACGCAGGACTTTTAACTACGTGGCTGATGTTCTAGACCACTTGTCCCAAAGAGTTATTGGGAAGTTATGTTTGTGACGTGACATATTTGACAAGGTTTACATACTTATTTTAACCCCAGCTAAGTGGTTTTGTTGCCTAAACCTAGTGTTAAATTCTGTCTGTGGTGGCGACACGTCATTTTACACATTATGTGCCACCACCACATGACGGCTGTTAAGAGGGCGTGGTCATTTCACAAATTGCACAATGAGATCCCAATGTACGATATGGAATATCATATAATTGTATTATCAGTAAAAAAAGGACATTGACGTATTGATTTTGAAGATTTATTATTTATGTATAATAGATAGATAGATAAGATAGATAAATACTTTATTAATGCTGCAAGGGGACATGTTTTCGGTACAGCAGAAAAATATATAATATAAACACAAATGGATTAAATATAGAAATATAGAACCTGTGGAAACCCATTTTCGATGGTGAGCTGGCTGGAGAAAAGGCCTGTGTTTGTTTGAGCCAACCAGCCCCACCCGCCCTTTGTGGACTATCTTGGTCCTTTTAGTATGTCCGTTGCTCTGAGCGTCTATTAATGATGCTGGTGGTTTACATTGGAGTTAATTAAAAGCACAGTGCATCAGCACCAGATGCTGAAGGGCAGTCACCAACCGTGAGACCGGGTTTGTCTGACCAAAAATAAATGAAATGTTTTGGATACGATTCGATGAAGGGAAGGATTGATAGGCCAAATGCAATTTGTGATCACCACGCCACACATTGAAAAGCACCTGGCAAATTTGCATTGCTGTTTTTATTCAATTTACTCCCGGATTCTATATTAAATTAGCATCTGATTTACTAATGCGGCAGCTAATTATGCAATCAGTGACTGGGGCTGCCCTCATAAGGTGTGGGATTTGTCAGAGGTAAGTAAGCTGAGAAAATACATTAGTTATTCTAAAATAGAAACGCTCATGAATTAAATGACATCCCAATAACCAGTCCAAATCATCTGGGCATACTTTGCTGATGTAATTACAGCATTAGTTTATGCAAGATTACATGTGAATTCATTTTTTTTTTATCTTCCCTTCCTTAAATATACCTATGCAAATTAATCTGGTTTTCAGAGGCAAATAACTGACCCTCACAAATGGAGCTCCAGCAGAATACAGCCACGCTTCATCATATCTGCAGTTATTTTGAAAATCACCGTGAATGAATATAACTGAGAAATAAACCGTGCTTCCATTCTGCTTTTTTTTAACCACGTCTTCTGGCAGAAAAAAAAGGTAACGGGTGTAAAAATTCAATATTGTCCTCAGTATCAGTCAGAAAAAAGAGAACGCTCAAAATATCCACATCATAACATACATAACTTTGCGCTATGTCGACCGAGCCCTTGATGTACACTCTCTAATGATACCGCTTCAATACAATAATGCGCATTGACAACATGAAAAAAGAAAATCATACTGCAGAAAAGTTCTCCCCTCCCGAAAGAGAAAACAGCTGTCAAAGATACGTGACTTTGAATCACATGTTTGCCAAAGACCTCATGACTGGTTTTGTTTTTCCTCATTTGAGTCAACTTTTTTTCCAACACTGCAACTTTTGAGCACAGCTTGAACTCAAAAACTTAAGACAGCTGCCATTCGCTGACAACTCGGAACATTTCATCTTTCGGCAATCTCCCGGTGGAGCGAGAGTTGGGTTTGCCTTTCAACACCCTTCTCTGTGTTTAACCTCAACTGCTTCTCTGGTTTTCTCTCATTGGCACACCCCGCTGCTCTCGCCCAGGTTGGATTCCATAAGATGTGAGAGATTCTGATGAGAGGAGCGTTCGCAGGGACCGGGGCTGTTACTGCTGCTCGTGAGCGTGGAGGTGAATTCTTCAGACAAATTAGCCACCTCTGGATTAACTAATTTCCAACGAGTTTGCTGAGGAGAGAGTGTTTGAGAGATACTGAGATTGAAAAAAAAAAAGAACACTACAACGGGTTTTTATCTTGGCATGCCCCGGAACACCCCTAGACAGTAATAACGTATGAATACATAAATAATCAACGTTGGCTTAGTAGATAATGCAATAACTAACGTTTCAGGTAAATGCAGGACTGTGCATTGTACACTGTTCTTCATACACTTAGCTTAACCCTCCTGTCGTGTTCGTTTCTCCCTCCTTACTTTAGTGTTCCCGGTCAAATTTGACCGGTCTGTTTTTACTGCTCTTAACACAAAAAAACGTTAATCATCATCACATTTTATTTAACACCTTTTTAAGCCGTAAACAATGTCTCAGACTAGTGGTTTACATGAATAACTGCTATGAATATACAAATAATAGACACTGAAAATGTATCGCTATGGGGATGTTTTCCCATCTGATGAAAGGACATAATCTAATGTTTCCCATTCATTTCCTATGGCGGTCACTTTTGACCAAAAACACCGTGGGTGTTACGAAGTTGACTAAACCGCTAAAAATTCAATGAATATGGTGATCAGCAATTGTATATGTTCAAATGCTTAGTGTGGAGGATATCATAAGGCCTTGAGGCAATCAGATGTAAAACACAATATTTATGATTGATTAAAGTTGTAAATCTGTCAGATTTGACCCGAACACGACAGGAGGGTTAATTGCAAATAAAACGAGTAACACAAGCAGAATATTCAGAGTATCAAATAAAAAATAATCAACGTCAGTCATTGTTATTCTGGTAAAATAATGCTTCTACTGGACGAGGCATAATTCTACTTGGTAGGTGTGTTAAAAATCTGTAAACAGTAAGCAACGGACTAAAGCCAAACAAGTGGGGGGCAGCCACTATCTCAGAACAAGCACGGACTATTCGTTTGAAATAGGAATTCAAATTAAAACTAGATTTATGTATCACACGGTTGTCACAGGACGGTGGGAGATTGCAAGTAAATGAGGAAGCTCCTAAACTGTCACGGCCATGCCGTGCCTCCTGTTTTCCCCTGTGTTTCGCTCCGTTTGTCTGTGTCTGTGTGTGTGTGTGTGTGTGTGTGTGTGTGTGTGTGTGTGTGTGTGTGTGTGTGGCTCCTGGTCTCCTCCCGGCTCCCTCCTGATTACGACTCATTCACCCGACCTGTCCTGTCCACCCAGCTGCCTTCCATCTACTCATCTACGCGACAGCATACCTACCCCGGTTCTCCATCCACTCATCTCCGGATCGTTGCTGCATCCTCCGTGGTAGCTTGGTGTTCTCGGGCCGCGCTGTATTGTAGACTCTGAGTTCAATCCAATTGTTTTCATTCCCTTGTACTCACCTTGTCTTCCAGTGCCCTCAGTTTGGCTCATCCCCCTCCGGCTCCCCAGCCTGTCTCCCTGCCCCGCTCTCACCCCCCTCTCACCCCGCTCTCACCCCGCTCTCACCCCACTCTCACCCCGCTCTCACCCGCCCTGCTTTGTTCCTCCACCCTCGCCCTCTTGTACTCGGTCCCCTGCTGCCCCACAACATTACCCCATTGTCCTCCTGGAAATAAACCTATGCACTTCTTTACTCCCTGGTTTGTGACTGCATTTGGATCTTACTACAGTTTTAACAAACAACCATAAAAAAAAGGTTTTATCATGCTTTAGGTCCTAGTGGTCGAATATTTTTTCTTAAAACCTGCTTTTGCAACCTGTTCTCACTCCCAAGTCGTCAAGTACAGATGCTCGGTCGGTGCCCCTCTGCATCTGATAATGATGCATTGAGGCACCCTTTATCATCTGTATGAGTCGGGCCTTCAACTAACTAATGTAAAGCCGTCTGTATCAGTATTAGACAGTCGGAGCAACTGATGGAGTATAAAAAGCGAGAAAGTCTGCTTAGAGGTCTGGGCGGATGGTTGGGTCAAACAAATCATAGACTTTCACCCAGGAGACTGCTGTTAGTGTCCCATGTGAAACCAAGCCAATTGACTCATTTGACCTTGCTTTGGTTATGTAACGTACATATTTAACCATAAATGACGTAACAAGCGTCTTTATTTCCACCTAAACATGAACCTGTCCTATAAACATGAACCTGTCCTATAAACATGAACCTGTCCTATAAACATGAACCTGTCCTATAAACATGAACCTGTCCTATAACCATTAACATGTCCTTTGCCTAACCAAATAGTTTTGTTGCCTAAAGCTAATCCAGTAAACCTAATAACTAAATAAATGTATGTTGGAAGTTTATTTAGAAAAGGCACTATGCATGTTATAGGTGGAAACTGACACGCCATCCCCGACACAACACCAACTGATGCTGGATGGGTACCTAAAGCCTTGTAGTTTGAAGCGTAGGGCCTCTGACCAAGCTGCCGTATTTGATGAGTTGAGAGTGAGAATGTGTTTTCTGTTGCCATGATGATTGATGTTGTAAATTGGATTTTCACAATTATTCTCCTTTTTTTGGGGAGAGGGGGGGGTTTCTTCCCACGCAATGAATTCTCCCTTAGTGTGTACTCCCAAGCGTCACTGTCACACAACAAACTGCTCCATAATTAGAGTCAGCCTCAGCTTCTTCCTGGCTTTAAGATGTAAACAAAATTTAGTCACCTTCCATTTCCTCACTGAGGCTTTCAAAACTTTTCCTCAGACAGCTGTCTTTTGAAAACAATTCTAAAACATTACCGGCACCTAAATTGCTTGTTTACCCAATTCGTCAAGGGATTTGAATGAATGTTATGAGGACACAGCATGGAAGCGTCATGAAAGCAATCACACACTGCCAAGAAAGATGAGCCCCCAACGTGTACTTACAACCCCGGGTTTGTTGTTTATTTTGAGTTAGATTCGGAGAGAGGGCATCAAGTAAAAATTATTTCTGGGAAAAAAAAGAAAAAAAGAATTGTCTCATGTCTCACTGAGGGAGGTAACAGACAACTGGCAGCATCCATCTGATGCAGAGGCTGCCGCGGAGCGATGATGGAGATTGGAAATGGGTCAGAAAAGGAAAAAAGTTTCCTCTTGAGAGACTGAGCTCAATTTAGAATTCTTGAGGAACAGAAAAATTCCTCTTGATCCAAAAAATGAAAACCTCAAAATACACAGCGAGAGGAATATGGGAGAGAGGAGAGTATCATCTTTTCAAGTCCCGAGTACCATAGCAGCCATTTACCCCATCATTTCCGTCACTCTGTCGAGAGCTGTCTTGTGCTGCTTTTGTTCTCACCGGCTCAAAAAGCATGAAGACCCTTGTGATGCGCAGGAAGGAAGCGCTTGGAGAGGCGGGAAACAGCATGGCGTTTTGAGTAAATGCGGAAAAAGCCATTTGTTTCTATATTTACACCACTCTGCGCACATGGGCTGCGGTGAGTAAACAGGGCACAATTTGGGTTGTTTCAGATGTTTCACTGCTTCAGAGTTTGTCTTGCAAAAATAACTAAATAGAATCACTCACAAGCAGTGCGGGGGAGCAAAATGAGGCTAATAAGAAGAGTGGAGCAGGGTGAAAGTTTAAGCCTGAAAAAAATGTGTTTTCCTTATCAACTCATACTACCGCACATTCTGGTTTTGGAATCGCAGACTATTATTCCGAATCAGCAATGGAAAAAGTAAACAAAAAAGAAAAAAAAAATGCAGGGAATTGGAATAATGCTTCAAACATTTTATCTGTGGCTACTGTGCTGTGGACCAGCTCACAAGCCTGCCCTCGACTATAGACATACGTCGGGAACCCCCAGAAACCTAATCTCCTTTCTGGAGATAAGGCCCGGCAGTGGTGAGGAGTCAGCCATGCACGCAGCTGTGTCCAAAGCTATTACCAGGGAGCAGGAGCACTCCTTACCCACCAGCCACGGCTGTTTCCCTTCCCCAATGGATGTTACTTTTCACTGACTGGGGCAAGATGTCCAGATCAAACTCACTGTGGCAGTGAAGAGAAAAGGAAGAGGGGGGGAAATGAGATAATAGGAAATGAGGAGGAAAATAGTTTTTCTTGAATGTCAAGGAGCTGAGGTGTGAGACAAGGGGATGTGGTCTCTTAATTATTTGCGCCGCGACATAGAAGACGTTGTTTCGCTCCATGACAGGGTTCACCAATCTGGAGGTTAAAAGAGGAAGAGGCAATGCAATTAGCAGTGCGTGAGTATGCTTTTTTTTTTTCCTCTTCTTTTTTAAAAAAATATATTTGATAAACCAAGCTTTTGAATGAGACATGCATAATTCAAATGCAAGCAATCAAGCAGAAATTAAATATGTTTTTGGCTCCTTTTCATAACGCAACCCACAGTCACATTTAATGCCTGTCATTTTTTTCAAAACCATCATATTACAAATTCGTTCTCCTTCTTTATGGTGACGGCACATGTGGGGGATGGTCCTTTTTCGGCAAGAAATGAAATAATAAAAAAAAAAAAAAACATTGGGTGGCTTTGTGACGATCCATATTTCTCCCCGGAACAGTTGAGAAGTGACAAACGGTATCTAATAAAACACATGAGCTTATTAGCTGGTTTAATTTTCCAGGAAAAGACAGAGGAAAGATTGATGTGAGGAATTTAATCTGACAATAACTTCAACATCACAATTAGCATGGGACATTTAATTACCATATCCTGTTTATTTCAACTTCTGCACCTGATTAAAATGCAACTGTGTGAATGTTGAGCATCAAATTCACTTTTTTCTTCTTTTTTTTTTTTTTTTTTATTTTTACAAATACAAGCATTATCTAGACTGAGACAGCAACTGTTGCCATCTGACTAGAGGCAAGAGAGACACAGTGCTCAAACACAGACAGGAGCAGAGAGGAAAAGTCAGACAGCCGTAACCATAAAGACATGTGGAGACAGACAGGAGAAGGACACAGCGCAACTCCAGTGCCAGGGGGTGGAGAAGATATATTGATTATTTAGCATAACATGGTTACTGAGAGAGATGTTATATACAGAGTTTAATATAGAGATGCTCTCTGTAACAGTGGGATCAGAATCCCCTGAGAAGGGGCGCAAGATGATTAACAAAGAAGACATTAGGAAAAGTGTTCCCTCTTCAGGACTCTAAAGACTTTTGAAATATATAATATGGGAAGGAATATGGTTATAGCTCCTTCACTACAAATCAGGCATATTTTACATTTTATAATACACACATTGTACAATTGATGTATTGTAGTGATGGAAGTAGTACTTTACTAGTAGCAATACCAGAGTTAAAAAAATACTCCATTACATGTTAAATAACGAATGTTCTCAAGTATTTAGTACCGAATGTAAAATAACTCCTTATGCAGAATGGCCTCTTTGAGATGTTAATATTTTCATATACCATTAGAATATAAATATAGATGCATTGACATGTAAGCAGCAAGCCAGCTCCAACTATTTAATATAGTTTTCATCATTAAAGCATCATATTTTATAAGTTGATATATTTGGTGTGAGAACTTTTAACCTGAAAATGAACGAAAACAAACTAACTATAAATTGTCAGACAAATGGATGTAATGGAGTAAAAAAGTACAATATATGATGAAATGTAGTTGAGTAGAGGTATAAAGTAGCAGAACATGAGATCACTTTAAAGTATTACTTCAAAAGTACAGTAATTTCAATCACGCTTAGAATTTTGTTTTGCCGAATGTTTTGTTGTAAAGTATGTATGATGTGTAGTAACTCATATTAGATGTTCTTTTGCTCTGTTGGAGTATTTGCAGGAGAACTAGACAATAGACTGCATATCATTCCTCTGCTCACCAAAAAAAAAGGGCATTGACTTCAACACTGAGTCAAATCTAAACTGTCACCCTTATATATCTATGTTAGATAATTATGTACAGTATCACGCACGTACAGGTGCACAGCCTTCACTCAAAAGATAACGACCAGTCATAATTATTCATTTATTTTTACAAAATGCAGCTACAGGCGACAGGCTTTGAAGACTGGCTCGTGCAGTTTCAACAAAACACAAACAAAACCTTAAGAAAATCAATTTGAAGGTCCTCCGTGTATCGCTGCTGTTTCAACTAATAATTTCTCTTTATGAAAACAAAGCCCACAAATGTGCACACAAGGCTTGTGCTTGGAGTGGAGCCAGAGCGCAATATCCGGTTTGATTAAACAACGCGCTAAATGACTCATCATATCGAAGGCCCGCAGATTAACTAGCATCAAAACAGTCTGAGGCCGGGTTCCTCCGCCTGCCAGCAGATGTTTAGCTGCAAATCAAGACCCCTGACAGGTTTAGTGGAACAAATGTCATATTCCGCTGATGAATAGAGGTGCAAGGAATCTATAGAAGGCATAATTACTGCGTTATTGATTCAGATGAAATCCGTTGTCAGTCGGCAGTGAGTTAAATGTCATGCCGAGGCAGAGCGGTGCGGTGATGGAGCTCCCGACGGATGTTTAGGTACCTTGGCTCATACTGTAATTTAAAGTAGAACAACTCATAAGCACTCTTGCTTCCCAGCGTGTTATGTTCAGCTGATTGGGTTTGTGCTGGAAGGCCACAGCAGACAGTAGATCATCCTGCAACGTCGCCATAAATTCTACCGGACGGCCGTGTCGCTTCTGAATCAGCACAGGAGCTGCTGAGGGGTCACTGAATTAATGACCTTTAAGTTCCAGAGTACAAACTTGCAGATTAAACATTCGCCTTTGGACAGTAAGAAATATTTATAATCAGCAATCGATTGGCTAATTAAACTGCATTCTTCAACGCGTCAGCTACTTTTGTTTGCAGCTGCATGCGTTTTGAATTACATACAGCTGAAGTTTGATTTAGAGCCAGGAGCCAGGAATAATGGAAAATAAAGTTATAGGCACGAAACAGCGTGACTCTTTTCTCAAAATTACATAAAATATACCAGCGCACACTACAGGCTCGCCACAGGTCACTTTTCATTATTCTTCCATCACTGTTCGGTATTGCATTGTATTCCACAAGCTGCCGAGACACTTGGATTTACATACTCTCATAACTATGGCCTTTTCAGCAGGCAAAGGCCGGCAACAGCTGACATTTCCGCTGCAAGCAATAACACAGCCAGCCAACAGGAGCTTATCGCACCGCGGTGACACTTGTGTGTGAGATGCAGCCATGAAGATCTTTGCAGACAAGCAAAGCAACAAGAGATGGATGTTTGGATCTGGAATACTTCGATAAAGCCAGCAAAGCTCAAAGCAAACTCTGGCAACAAGACTGTGAGGCGGGTGGGTCACCGTATATGGAGCAGGGAAACAGAGAGGGCATCGTATAGAGATCAGTGAAGATACCGCAAAAGGCTTCAAATATATCATCCATGTGGAGAAAGAATCATGTTGACTGTATTCAATATATTCATTCATATTTTGAGCTGTGGCACGTTCAAAATAGCTATTTGAGTTGGCTTTAGGTTCAATAGAAGTGTGATATCACAGTGTCTTGTTAATACTCACTTACATCCTGGCATTTGGATGAAGAGTTGTTGGATGTGAGTCAGACTTTGAGTAGCTGTGATCAATTTATTTTTATATTAACACTGGCTCACATGTCTGACTTCAGTGATTAACAGACCGGTAATATTTTCTTGACTCTGCAGTTCTCCAGGAGTTAACAGACCTAACAGAAAGTGAATGTTGGACTTGTATTCACCAGGTCAGCAAAAACACGACTTTAAATGAATGTTGCCCAGTGTCTGTGTGAGTGTGAGGAAAAGTTACCGTTCACCATATGAACTAAAAAGGTGCTAATATATTAATGTTGTGTTTACTTGTTTCCACTCCTCCCAAGTGGCCATGATAATTATCTGGTATTGCAGATTTAAGTGATAAAAAGTACGAGACTTGAATTAAGTGAGGCCAGACAAAGTCAGCAAGATCATAGTTACTAAATAGTTTAATTGATAAACGATAAAGATTCCACCCTAAAGCAAAAAACTAAACACAGGATAGCAATCAGCTGGAATATATATATATATATATATATATATATTATTTTCTGATGCTGGTCCAGGTGTATGTTTATATCTGTAATGTTTGTGAAATGTTTTTGATTGAGATGCACACAAGACCATGTATTTAAGAATATCAAGTGTTTTAAACTGATTCATATACATGTTCAAAAATGACATATTTGGGCTTTAATATATATAAAATAAAAAATAAAAAATAAATGTCATATATGAAAACATTTAATCGATTAATCACATGATTTTTCTGTGATTAACAGTGATTAATCGCATTATGCACAAAATTCAATAATTAATTAAAAACTAGTGTATTGCACACTTTTATTTTAAAGTAATGTTATCAGAACAATGTAACAGGCACTCTCGGAGCAACAGCAAGTTAACATACAGTATATAAATCTGTTTTCTTTACTTTTCTGAACAGGTACCAGAAGAAACATTTGTCTTTTATCAGGGAACAGCATAAACAGTCTATGTTCAGTAGTAAGGGTCTAAGGGTCTAAAGGTCCCTGTTAGAGTGAGGTAAAGTGGTTTAAGGGTCCCTGTTAGAGTGAGGTAAAGTGGTCTAGCACAAAAAAAAGTACACAGCTGGAATTTACTGTGCAGGGGACTTTTTAGTCTGTAAAGCCTCTGGATTTCTTTGGAGAATCTCAGTCAAAGAAAGAAAAAAAAACACTTTCAGTGATGCAGGTTGACCAGTTACACAATGGCAAAATTAACTTTTAACATCCACTTTTTTTATCCATTCCTCCGACTTTACATTTTTTTACTCCTCTGCACCAAGCCAGTTGCTAAGACACACAAGGTCATTTACATTTTCAGATGATAAAGAACGTCTCTTCTTCTGAACAATATGACCAGCAAGAGAAAACAACCTTTCACAGGGTACAGATGTTGCAGGTGTGGCCAAGTACTTCTGTGCAATGGAGGCCAGACTGCTGTGTGAGCCTGCATGTTTGGACCACCACTCTAACGGAAAGGCCTCTGTACTGATGGTGGACTCCGCTCACTGTTCTCAACTGAGTCTTCCTCTTGTTCAGAATCAGACTCTGATGAAGCAACCAATAGGGCTAACTTCTTCTTTGGTGGCTCAGATGTTGTTGCTTCCACAGATTTCTCTGCAACAACCTGTTCCTTGAGTAAGTTGGTGTTTATGCGCTTACGACGGTGCGTCTTGAGGGAGGCTCATACGCGCCGTCATTCGTTGCGATTCTAAGGACGCTCCTCAGACCGACATCTTCCACTACAGTAATCGGCCTGCAGTCCGTTGCTATCCACTTGGCCAAGGCATTTGTTAATTTGTCGACATTTCTCCCGCACGCCGCATCCAAAGTAGTCTGCCGAAGTTTCGCTCTGCTGGTTGTCTGGGTAGTTAACGTTAGTTGGCTGGCATCAATGCTGTGTAACGCCTTTAAGTGGTACTTCAGGCTCGTAGTACTCCGGTGATAAGATAATTCCAGTTTGCAGTGGTTACAAATAGCTACGCCGTCTGGTAGAGATTTAAAATTAAAATGTCCATTTAAAAGTGCAGTAACTTTCTCCATTTTCTCGGTTAATGTGTGCAGCAGTGTTAAGCCCCTCCCAATGCTAAAAAAAACCCAAAATGCTGTTAACGCATGATAAAATCATTGTCGGAGTTAATGGATTGCTACGTTAACGTATATATAACGCGTTAACGTGCCCAGCCCTAATACATACATACATACGTATGTATATATTAGGGCTGGGCACGTTAACGCGTTGCCCATTCACACCTGACCATACTCATTAGTGCATGTGCAAACCACGCAGACACATGAGTAGACTCTTTGCACACGGCACTCAGACATACGATGGAAAGTTCATACATCTGCCCTGAAAAACATTTAGAAAAAAACAGTAAAGTATCTCCAGCCTGCCTGAGAGCACGGCATTTAAAAGGCAAATGTTGACAACTCCTTACTGTTCTCTTTAAAGCATGTCATACAGGGCTCAGGGTCCCAAAGTGAGTCCTTCTGTAGAGAAAGACTCCTTCACTTCTGAGAGCATCTACCTCTTTCTCCCCTCTCCCTCAGGTTTAAACACAGCCTTGCACTCTGCTCTGCGGCTGCCTTTCTCTCTTCCATTCTCCTCTTCTTATTTCCACCGTGTCATCTGACGCTCACCCTCCTGCTCGGGCTCTCCAGCCGCAGAGAGCCTCCACTCCCTTCAACCTCCTGTCGACCGCTACGAGCTCTCAAATGCCAGAGGAAAGCTGCCAATATAGTTTCACCGCCTGCACCAGCTGAGCAATGGAGAGACCCTTTTAGTTGTCTCATCTGGTCTTGTACAAATTAAAATCCAGGATTACGAAGGTGGAGTAAAGTGAGAGGGAGTGAGATGAGAGTGCACGAGGAGGGAGGCTGGACTGCCATTTGACAGAATCAAGCTGATGGGCTCATCAATAACTCAGCCTCACAGTGAGGCGGCGGAATGAAAAGGTCAAAAGGTAACATCCTCGCTGTAGAGTACAGTAAACACTTTTCTGACTGGATCGCATGTTTGGATAAGAAGCTTAATCAAAAAAATTTCACAAACTAAAACAGGCACTTAGGATAAAATGGAGAATGGCAATTATGTGCACCAAATTTTCTTTTTGTCCTCATTGTGGAAAGTGTGCTTCTGATCGCATGTTCACCCATCTGTATTCACACATTCTTCTGGCAGTGTCTGTCATACAGTCTCAGTCAGCAAGCCCTTCTGTGATAGAGGAGGGTGTGAATTGTAAAATGATTGAATAACTGAGGAAACTGATTAAACGTGTTCCTTATCTATGTCCATAGTTGATTCATAAGGGAAGGTTACTTTACTCCAACCCTTTTGGGAGTCCCTTATGCAAGACCTTGTAGTGCACCTGTCATTTTAACAATAAATACCAATGTTTTTTTTTCTTCTTTTAATTTAATGATTCTTACAATGCCCATACATATACTATGGTTATGATGTATAATTCATGTTAAGGCCTTTACATGCAGGGAGAGTGACGAATAACCCAAAAATGCCATTTACTCAAGTACTTCGAATCAACACTATTTATAACGTCAGTGTGGCAAATTTGCGACAGTTAGAGCAATTTTTCAATAAAAGGTTTAAATAGATTTGCACAAGCAAATACCGGGATCATCAGTTCAGAAAAATGTACCTCGCTCCAGTACAAAAGAAAAACAGTGCTTTTTCGACGTGCAATAATTGCATTCTGTGTGAAAGTACTCATGACTAAAACAACAGTTCGAAACAATTTGTTGTGCGAATTTACCGCACGAAGGAAACGCCCCAGGTGTGTAAAGGCCTTCCGACAACAAAAATGCTTTGTTAAGTGGTTACACTCTATGTATACAGTCAGACCACCAGTGTTGGCTGTAGTTTTTTTAAGACTGAAGATAAAGTGGATTGTGGCGTGATTGCACAATACGTGTCTCCTAAAGATTTATGATGCTGATCGATGAACATATGGAGATAAAAAGAGAGGTCTGGAGGGAAATACCAGAAAATGGTCAAATTAGGGTGAATAACGTGAGGCAAAAATCCAGTCCTAAGCAACCTTAATATTTTAGGTCTCAGTCTCTGGCTAGAAGGTTGGACATGCTTTAAAACCATTAGCCACCCCACCATGTCTTTTTGCCTCCCGGCATAGAGAACACGGTACTACTGCATTGGCACTTGACAGCAAGATGGGCTGCGTTTTAGTTGGTTGTGTGCAAAGAGAGATTATGAATGAGATTCAGCTACAGCTCCTCTGAAGCTGATCGAGCGTCAGCATTTCTGAAAGATATTTCAGCAGGGTGCCTGTCAGAAACGTTGGCTCTCATGTTGAGAGGTCTCCACAATACTCATCCCTATTCTAAACAATAATTTGAACTGGAATCATTACAGAAACGAAAACACTTGTAGTTGTAGGACATAATTCTTAAAACGTAAGTTTCCACTCGAGCTTGATAAAAGAATAATTTAAAACTTGACTAAACAACACTTGTGCAAATTCCCTGCCATTTTTTCAGTTTACGGTTCTAAGTAGGGCTTGTGTTAAGAAAAGCAATCTATCTGAAATGCCCTACTCTGGAACAGATCACATTTTGGTCCTGCAAAACCTCCTTCCTCGAGTTCATCTCAAGTACAAAAATATCCCCAAAGCTATGGAATAAAAAATGGCTGTTCCACCAAAACCATAAGCAACACCGGCAATTGCACTGCGGCATGCTATTCCATTCCACACTGTTTCTATCTTATTGACAGATGGATTTCAAAGGCTCACACAGAAAGTGAGGGCAGGATAAAGCTTATCTGCCCTCGTCCTCAGCAGCTTGTAAAACAATGCTGGAACAAGTGCAATCTCTGTGGTGATAGATTACAGCCCTGGTGTTAGCTCAGCATTCACGCTAGCCAAGCAAGACAATGGGATTGCTCTCAGGCGTATCATGGATGCTTTGCACACAAAACATTCACCTTTTAAATCTGTCTCATAATAACCATGGAGACACTGTGTCTTATTAAGGGAGATAGTAACACAAGATATTGCTTTGAATTGCATTTGGTTCCTCTTTCACACAAATGTACCCAGTTAAATTTGCCTTTTTGGACATATTTTTTTATAATCTGAAAGAGGAAATCTTTGGATGATTGCAATGATTTTCACAAGGCCGTATCTGCGCTGGGCATTATATCGACCTTGTATTTGAGCATTTGGTAAAATACAGTCGACTGTGGAATACAATCTGAATCTCCATGCCATTGTCCAGTGGAACATGTAATGGTTAGCTTTATGCCCTACACCGCTACTATAAATAGAGAATAAGAGATACTTCATGAATGCATGTTAACACATATTTAATAAACAAAAACTGATGAACTTAAAATCTTTAGTGTCATTGCAGCTTTACATTCGTTTCACCTTTTTCTACATGACAATTAATGCACAGCTTTTTTACTTGGGGTAACATTGGTACATTGATTTGCAGCAACAAAAACTTTGAATCTCAGTCTAATTTAAATATTATGTCCTGCACCGCCATTGCAAAGTTATTACTGAATACCACTATTGATGTGCTCAGTGTAAACATACCATAATCGGCATGCTGTAATGGATCTTCCTCATGGTCTGAGTTTGGCTTGGTTTTATAGATTGTTTCCAAAGCAGCAGGTGTGCATACAACTTATAATTGTCCTCCATTTTAACACCAGAAACAATTTTTGCCATCACAGATGGTCCTGGGTGCAACTTCATTGCTTTCGGAAACATCCTGCTTCTCCCTTTAATTCTAGCTACCTCAAAACATCTGCCTAATGTGATTTCAAAAAACAACAACACGGTGCTGTGTTCAGCTCTTTTACTTAAAAGCCTATGAAAACTTGTGTTTCCATAACACTCCATATTCATGGCTACATAATGATCAACATTAAAGTTTGCAAAAAATAATTGTAGGCAATTTTTGTCAAAGAAATATTCAGTTTTCTGGGAAATATGCTTATTTGCTTTCTGGCAGAGAGTAAGATGTTGAATATAAGGCTAGCCATCATTCAGTCAGCTTAGCACAACGACTGGAAACAGTTAGCTTTGCTCCGTCCGACCTCTAAAATCTCAGTAATTAACATGCTATATCTTGTTTAATACATACAAAAACCAAAGGGTGAAAACAACAATTTGCTGATTTACAGGGGTTATGTGCCAACCTATTTATTAGTTCCCGGACAGAGCCAGGCTAGCTCTTCCTCTTGTCCCCCAGCTTTGTGCTAAGCAGCTGTTAGCTGTCGCTCCAAATTCAACAAAAAATATATTAGAGTTGTATCGATGTTCTCATCTGACACTCCCCCAGACAACAAAATGCGTATTTCCCAAATTTGCCTGTAAAACTGCTTCGTCAACTGTGTGGGTGTGGTCTGATCCATTCTGACCATCCACGTCTCTCATGCAACATACTGTATGCCAACAATTGGCTAACTGTGAAGGGACTAAAATTATCCGAAAAGAACACAGACAAGAACACAAATACAGTGATAGCCCAAACTGCTCCAACTTTGAATGAAGGGGTTCTATTTGAGGGCCCATTTTTTTCCCCATAGAATAGAGCTGATCGAGAAAAAAAATGTTCAGGGCCTTTACACTTTGGATCTACTTATGTTCTTACCATGGAAACAAGACATGATCTAAAAAGTGGAAACGTGAATAATCTCATTAATGAAGATAATCTTGCATCTGTGTTAATTTAAGCGACGCGATAAGAGAAAGGACTAATGGTGGCCTTAAAACGCAGATTAAAAAAGGGGAAAGATTTTAATGTCCACTAACAATGTAAATATCCGTGGGATCTTTTGGATGCAGAGTAAGTCATCGTGACATATTTTGATAATGTTAAACTTGCGATGCACAATAAGAATTCATAAATAGAAACTTTCATGTTAAGATAATATCTTTGCCTTTCAGCTGTGTTGTCTTACTGTGCCTCATGTGCACACAGTCTGGTGGCTAAATATGAGAGCATATATTATGATAATCTTGTGTAAATCATGTAATAACCCTTGGCTTTCTAAACAGAAAATGACCATATTCAAGAATCTTTCTCCACCCCGTGGTTTGGTAAATACCACCTGAGATTACTGGAACCATCTCCTCCTCATCATGTTCACTCGTAATAATAAAATATGACACAATAACAATTTGGACTTATGTAAACCTCCCTCACTGCTTCTCCCTTTTATTGGAGTTGATAGGCTGGGCTCTGCCATGTCTAATCACAGGAATTCATTTGGGGGAAAGCCAGGCAGCATTAAACGATCCGAGCTGCCTGAGAGGATCAGATAAATCCCTGTGTTCAATAAACCAAAGCGCCTTTCCTGAACGCAATCATTCTTAACGGGCACATGAGTGCTGATCCTAATCCGAATATTTGCCCTGCCGAAAGCTAGAAACTGAACCTGGCCAAGCAGCCCCCAATCTGCTCTGAAAAAATAACTCAGATGGTTTGGCTTTAAAATAAATAAATGATCGGTGACATTTTCATGTAAAATGATGCCCGTCATTTATTTATGCTTGTTGTCCTGTGACTGCTGGATGTGTATAGTAAACGTTTGCTTACACATTCACCATATAAACGTGATAATGAAGGTGATAACATAATGTAGGCAGTTTGTAGAACTGCCCCCATGTGGTTACATTAATTGAATAAAGACCTGGCTACTTTCTTGACTAATATAAGACAATATTTTTGTCAGGAAAGATTTTTCAAAACGTGGAGGTGAAAAGAGGATGGATGCTCTATTAAAATCACGCCTGTCACATTCAGGCCAATATAGTATCTTTTTTGTGTATGTCCGGTTTTATTATCTTGTGTTTTTAGCATTAGCAATAACTAATAAGACAATTAAAATAGGAGTTACACTGACAAACACAGACTTGATCAATAGAAAATCCAACATTAACATGTTACAGCACTGGTTATTGATTAACAAGTGCAGAAACACACAAGATATTGACGAGAGGGAAAACCAAAATCTGGTGGGATTATGTAGATTACCTGCGTTGCTACAGCAACTGATGAGAACAGAGGTCATTGTATGTCCCTCACCTCGCAGGGTAAGGATGAGTGTGTCTGTCAGATATTCATAGTCCCCTCCTCCACCCTTGTTAACAAGTAATTACATCGTCTGCCAAGTTATCACTTTGCAATTATGGAATCTGACAGTTGAATGCTGCTAGTATGGTATGACGGGGTCTCAACACTATGTCATGTAAGTGTTGTTAGATAAATTAATGTCAAATACAGGTTGTATCATGGCAAGAGAGATACAAAAAAGGGCGGCTTCTCAGTGCAAACACTGTAAAAAAAGCTTTTAGGGGAGCGATGCTGGATACTAATGCATTCAGACTATATCATTTAGTTTGATTTTAGATTTAGCTTTATCTCCTTTGAACCACAGCCAGTCATCTTTCTCTAAAAGCTTTATACAGCTGTTTACTCACATCCAAATCCCCCTTATCTATTAATAACAACTTGACTTACCCTGAGGACCACAACATGCTTTTTAATATCTTTGACCCTGTGCAGGCCTCACTGCATGTTTTCTTCGAACAGCTGACATCATATTTCTTGTTTCTTATGTTAAAGTCAGACTATTTACATTTGTGCTCCCATGTGAAAGATGAGCAAATGATCCCATCAATCATGTGGAACTTCATATCTTCCCCAGCATTAATCTCCAAAGAGCATTGCTATTATATTGTGCTGGAGTAGGAACTTGATGCATAAAGAGTTATCCGTTTGAATGTAATTACCACATCTCATTCCCCCAGCAATAAGCCCCATTTTCTCATTAGGTTTTCCCCTTTGAATATAACACAGATTACATTTAGCCTGTTCTTGTCTCTAAATAACCCTTTAATGGTACGGCAAACATAGTGATTATCGCCACCGTCTGTGTTGTCATCATCATTTATGTTTTCTATCATCAGCTGTAACACTCAAAATTGGTTAAACACACTGTAATAATTGTCGCTTTAACAGAAAAGAATGACTTAACCAGAGAAACATTTTAAAAATACAGTGTCATATTAGAGAGGAAATGAGACGGAGCAGATTTAAGAGCGAGAAAGAGTCGAACTGAGAAGTAGAGAGGAGGAGATTCTCCAAATTAAAAACCCAGATGTTAATCTCCTGAGAATCTTTCCTCCGACCTCATCTGGGTGACAACATGTCTGCCGGCCAAACAGATGTTTCTCCATGAGGTCTTTTCTATAATCATGTCAGGACATACTGGGCCACTGGCATCTCCTCACATGGACACAGGCGGGGCTTACACAGGCCAGCGCTCATCTATTAAATGACCTGAGACAACTCTGTCTCAGGGACCCTGGTGCATAATTACACTATTACATCTGTTCATTATTTCCCTTGTATGACTTCTGCGCTGGTTTGTAAACGTTTTCTCCAGGCTTTTCACTCTTTTAAATCCTTTTGTCGTTAGGCAGGTCTGTGACGGTGACAATAATAACGGATTTCCAAGGGTTGTTCGTGGATCCTGGATAAATTAACTAAAGGAGATTAAAATACTGCCGTGTCTGTCACAGGGGGTCATTTGTCACCTTATTCAAGTGACTCCCCCGGTCAGATTTGATTTATCTTACAGCTCCGACATCACTCAAACTCTAATCCGCTCTCTTTTTCCCCCTCCAGAGGAAATGTGGCAGATGTGAATCCATGTCGTCTGAGGTTATGTCTGGGCCTGGCAAGTCCATCTTCCTGTCTGTTTTCTAATTTTAATGCACCCCTTTGGGAACCTGGGGTGCTTCTGGTGACATGTATGTCAGATAACTGAATAAGGAGCATGTACTAGAACTCTAATCAGTCCCCTGTTTATGTGAAGAGATTATAGCAAATGCAGCCGCAGAAAAGGAAGTTAAATGTAAAACATGACACTACACTGTAGTCCAAATCATTATGCTGCATTGATAACTGTCAAGGGAGGCAGTTGACTGGGAGTGGCAATTCAAGGCATTTTCTGTCCTATCAATCTACTCTCAGCCCTTTATTTTGGAATACTATATAATATCATCCAAGTATTGATGATATACTATGGACATGGTCCAAGTACACTATTGCCCTCAAGAGGGATGGAAAATCACTTAGTCAAGAATAGTGAGGGATAATGGACAGACAAGGAGCTCTGAGAAAATCTTGTCACACGTACAGTTTAGGATATATGAGGTGTAAGGAGAAGAGTTATAAAAGGTAAAGACATGCCAAATTAATTTTGCTTAGTTTACTTGTCAACAGTTAATGATTTTGAAGGATAAGCAGAAAAACTGTAACTTCAACTCGAGCCCTGAACAATCGTTGCTTCCGCAACACGCTATCATTTCAAGTCATCACATACTGACGCTTTGTCAGACACGTTCTATTGCTCTGGCCAGTCCAGCGTACGGCCGCAGAACACAAACACCGGTCTCCAACACTGGCTTCCTGGTTTAAAGTCCTGCATTTGTTTGACCCATCCAGCCTCCCACCCTGTGTGGGTTTTTTTTTCAGTCTTTGTACTACGTCATCACACTCCCGGACCTTTTCCCATGAGTGTTGAATAGTGACAAGAACAATACATCTGTTTTAGGGCAATACTAATTGTAGGCTCGTCAGCAGCCAGCTATCCCTCTACCAGCATGCATTCAAGCAGTCATTCAGAATCTGCTTTAGCATTTAAATATGTTTTTATTGTGACATGTTTTAGGGGGTCTATGGCAACCAAATATAACACAACCGCCAATGTGCACATCAACATGGCTGAAGGCAATATTTACATGGCACTGAGCTAAATCATAAAGCTCCAAAACACGCTTCTAAACATCGGGTGATTGTTCCAAACAAAACCTTTCTTTTCGTAGAGAAACTGATTTATCGGGCCCATAAATGAATCCACAGCTCATTCTCGGCAAACCCTAGTTAAGGGCCTCTGCACAAGAAACCTAACTAAGGCTAAGTCGGAAGTTACAGTCCCCTCATATTTCATCAATTTGGGATTTATAAAGTTAAAATTGACGTCTCATTTGGACCGCACTGGGGTCTCAGAGCAGGGCCGGGGGGCATTGGAGAGCTTCATCATCTTGACAGAAACTGACACCTCGGGCTTTCGTCAGGCCACCAGCCTCACTGCATCCTCCCTGGGTGAGCAATTATGTGTGAATAGCCAGCTTCGTGTCATTCCTTTTGGCTCTAATACCCCTTCCTCTTCATTGAACATCTGAAGGGGAGAACCACAGCAGCAACGACCGTCATCGACTGCCTGGGAACTCTGTTTTAATTAGCTAAGCCTCCCAATTACAAACCAGGGGAAAAATAGACAGAAACTCTGGAAGTGTCCGCAGATATTCCTCTTTCTATTCATTTCCCCTCCCTATTGATTCACAGCGTTGTGGACAGTGTGTAAATTCGTCATGCAGGTGACTCGGATGGCTTTTCTAATTGGATTGAGGAGAGCCTGAATTGGTGCAATGGGGATAATATCTATCAACTGTGCAATATTGGGTCTTATCTTTTTCTAATACTTTGTTCTGGATGTTGTTCATTCTCCAAAATTATGGCCTGTGCTTCAGAACATTCACAGAGCAGATGGCAAACAGGACTGACTCTAAATTGTAATTTAATAGGAAAAATTGTTCAGGGTTTTGAATGCAATTGTTTTATACCACACCCATGGGCATTTTTAGAATTGAAATTAATCAGAAAATATGTCTTTCACAACTTTTCAGACCTCATGTACGTATTACTAGTGAGAGTATTATGTGATTTCTACCATATGTTGTTCATTGGAAAGAAGATTTTGTGACGTTTTGTTTTTTCAAACACCTCCTGTCCTCAACTGTTTATCGTATTCTTGGGCAGGATATTAATGTGTAGTTGAGGTCTGGAGAGTTAGTGACAAGATCCTTTTTGGCGTAGACCATGACCTTTTGATTATTAGTGTGCACCAGAGCATGAAGAAAGATTAGCTACTAAGCGACTCAAAACATGCGTCCTGGAAAATATATTCTTAAGAAAACGGTGGACTGCACAGCCAGGGTGAAGTAGCTGCCCCATGGATTTCAAAGTCAGAGTCAGAGTGATGATAAAAAGGATTGTGAGATTGAGCATTAGGTGTCACAAAGTGTTGCAATAATTTTTCAAATAGGGACACGAACAGAACACATTTTTAGACATTCTCTCCTCGAAGGCATTGAAGCTGTTGCAATAAGTTGACCACAGAGCAATGAAAGCTGTTGTGTGAAGAATGAAAACAGAAACCTTGAGAGAGACGTTCAAACCCTGCATACTTTCCCACCTCTGCACACCTTGTCCATTGCTGCTTGAATGTTGTTGGCCATGAGATTGCCTGATCTCTACAGTAGAAGCGGGCGAGGAGAGGGTTTCAGATGCTATTCAACAATCCAATAAGCACTTTGTTTCAAGCAAACTGAGGCCTAAAACAACGATCTCAACGACCAAACTTCTTGTTCTTACCCTGATTCATTCTGATGAGGTTTGGAAAGTGGAACTAGATCACATAAGTTATCAAGATTTCCAAACTTGGGTTCTGGACAGGGTCAATTTACATACTATAAAAATGAAGGATACATTTCAGTGACAATGCATTTCAATCATGATCACTGAAACTTGTAGTGAAGCGAAAGTTATATTTGACATTTGTTTGTACTGACAGTAATTCATTTAGTGAATGCAGTCAGTATTTCACAAGCATGCACTTCTAGTTGAGGAAGTGACTTTTGTGTGTGCAGTTTTTATCCGCTACAATCCCATTTCATGGTGTTGGGTCTCACCTGTTTGGCATTAAGGTTTACTGATGTAGCTAATCTCCAGGACAGCCATCAGTGAACCTACAGAATGCCAAGCTTTTAGTTTGTACCATAACACTAATACTTCTCAGAATTCATAGAAACCTTATTTTCTGTTACATCTTTCCAATGCTGAAGCAAGAACAAATCAGTTTGAGATTTTAAAGTAATTCCTGAATAGCAGACTAATAGAGAAGTACCTTAAAGTGATACTCTAATATATTTTCGAACCTCTTGAGGTTTAAAACGTGGCAGTTGAAAATTGTTTCAGAGAAAATAAGTGCCGTGGTCAGTTTAAATTAAAACCCGTTACAATGGGACAAAACATCCATTCCACCTTTCAAACCACAGCTGCAGTAAAGCTTCATCCATGTGGTAATTCTGTTCCAAACCTAATCATTGCAGAAATATCCCTGAATTTGCTTGAACATAATGCTGCTTTTGTAGCTTGAGTGGTTGGCCTTCAGCAACGGTAGTGTTCTTTTGAATGAATGGACAGTGGAGAAGTGCACTATGTTTAGATTTTTGTCTGTGTGTTTGGTTACTTTTTTTGTGATACATAAATTACAAAAGATAATTTAGTACCGTCCAATAAAGCTTATTTGACTGCTCCTATTGGTGTGAAATTGGTGTATGATGTTAATGTGTTAAGTTTTGCAGAAAGGCATATAGGTCACCTTTTGAAATGGATTGCAACTGAAGATTTCCCGCTGCTCTAAAGGAGGAAACTACCAACTTCCACAGTCACATAACACACTTAATATTTAATAGCAAGCAACACTTAAATATGCTGCATATTGTTGTGTATGTTCAAATTCCGGAGTGCTATCTTAATGTTAGTCACTCTGATTGCTACCTGTGATTCAGATATGTGGAAACATTTACCCTGTGACGTTAAGAGAGATAGCGGGCAGGAGAATGGACTCTAAAAGCATTCTACGCAGGCCAAATGTTACCAAAACTGAATATACCCCTCTTGATGTACGTTTGCAAAGATGCGGATGGAAATGCTACCCATTTTCTCCCTGTAGTTAAGTGCACTCTCATCTGTTGTGCCACACAAAGCAAACCTCAATCTATTTTCAGGCCTCTGAAGGCGAGCACTCAATTGATTGACTAGCCGGAGCAATGTTTACTTTATGCTGTCTTTATGTTGTCTTCCAGGATGGCTCATGGTGGGAGCTCAACGTCATCCGCTGAAAGAGTAAGTATAGAGGAATCTTGGGTCCCAAGCAGCTGGAGTCCACGTAACATGTCAGATGGCCCACCCTCCGATTGAAAGTACTTATTTCAATAATGGCTGCATGCAGAGTCTAACATAGCTGCTGCATTCACTTTGCTTCTTTATATCTAAACCTTCAGATGTTACGGTCAGTTTCTCTCTTTGAGCTGTTATTTATTCATTAATGTGGTTTCGTTAGGGGGTATTAACATGAACTTTGGTCATGCCATACGCTTGAATTGACATTTATTCCCATGCAATCTTTAGATGTCCACTGAAATCAATACCAGCAAAAGGCATCAAATTTCCCCGCAGCGGATAAATCTGCTGCATATGAATACACGAACATTAGATTCTCAAGCTAACCTCCTTTCAAAGAAAAGCAAAAGGCAGACAAACAAAGCAGATCGAGAAAAAAAGAGACACTGGCCTTCTCCCACAGTTTAGTAACAAGGAACTTAAGTGGCACTTGTGCAAATAATAAGGTGGAAATCATTCATGTTCAGAGAGAGGGAATAGCAGACAAATTAAGTTGTTTATAATATCTATAATAAGGACGCTGAGGTAAAGGTTGAAACCTAAACTTTTCACTGCTGTTTTCTGTCATCAAGTGTGGAGCTTGGCAGAATAAATTTCTGTAGTATTTTCACAGTCTCAGCTTCAATAGAAGTCTGGAGTGGCACATCTTTAAATTTAGACAACCGTAAAATCACAGGATAGAACAAAGGCGTTTTACTGGCTTTGTTATCAACAACATTCATAATACCTCAACAATTAATCAAAATAAATTACAAAAAGCTAATTCAATAAGTCATTGATCTTGCATCCTCATGCTACAAAATGATTCCAAGGGAGACATTCAAAATGGATGCAATAACATTGAGTATAGTTCTGTACAAAAACTTCTGCTTTACCCCACATCACTTGCCAATTAACCCTGATATTCTGTTTGGGGTCTTGGAGACCCCGTGCCCTCTTTAACAGCTCAAACACCACTAACTAAGGGAGCGACTGGAGCTGCAATGACAGGAAGGTTAGTGAGGTGGCAAAAACAGGAAAACGGCAGATAACAGGATGAATATTAGGAGCTGGCTGGACTTTATGAATATTAGAGAATATGACAAGAAGGACTGAGAGGCTAAATCTCACAGTTGGGGTATACTAGATAACATCATCCAATCCTGAAGATGCAGATTTGCAAAAATCAGTCACATCTCTAGCCTCTCTTATCCTCTTAACAGTATACCCGAAAGCATGAAGCATCATAGCTGAACATAACAAAGACACTCAAGTCATGATAGTACAAAAGAAGGCACATGAACATCAGTTCTCGATAAAGTTCTCACTTTGCAACACAGCTCATATATCAAAGTCAATGTCAGCATTTAATCAAGATATTCTTTCTCCTTATTTTGTTTTTTTAGGATTTCTCTTCCTGAAACTTTTGGGATTATCTGTTTTCCTGTGTCACAAGCCTCATGCAACATTTAAGAATGCAGTACTGTATTTAAGAAAAGGCATGGTGTTTTCAGTGGTATGCCACCAACTTTAATTGCAATGAAACAATAAAGGTTTCATTTTTTACTATTTCATACCGTTCCATTGTAACACTGACCTTCCTTTTTCGTGCATTTTTACAGCATTTCCATTTCCAAAGATGACAGACATTTTATTTCATCCACATAAAATTGTTGCCCTTTCTTAAAAGCACCTGTGTGTGTGTTTTTGTGTTCGGACAAAGATGACCCAGACTGTGCTCCAATCCATTTTCTTTTATACTGCACTCACCAATGCGCTCGAAATCTTTTACGAGGAAGGTGTGAAGTGAATCTTTGGGGCAATGTGTTGGGGGGCGAGTATTGATTTCACAGCCAGGCAAAAATTGGTGGTGTAGCTTGGAGTGTTTTTGCTTTCTGAAATATCCCACTTGAACTTCTTTTAGATATTCCAGCTGAATGATGGCCAAAGATACTCACAATAAAGAATAATCCAGTGAATTGTGGTTGTTAATTGCTTTCATCTTAACTGTACGATTTAGTCACATTGTTGGTTACTGTTTTTAAATGTAAATGTGGAAAGGGACCAACATTAGTAAGAACAAAGTTGTGAAACTCCAAAATGAAATGTTACTTTCTGAAGCACAAAAAAAACACATCCACACATCCTTACAAACCTGCGGGAAGGTGACAGATTTTTTATGAATGCATTCCAATGCACGCCACATCCTGCTGTGGCCTGTCAGCTCCCTCTGTCTGTCTGTGTCTCTGATATTGTTCACTGACACAATCCAATATAGCACCACACAGCGGAGAGACTGACAGGGGAAACACATACAAGCAGTACATAAAAACACACAGCCATGTAACAACCCGTTATCGGCCCTTTGCATCAAACGATAAAGAGTGCAACATACCTTGAAGCCGGTACGCCCAGAGACGGTGTTTGACCAAAGGCTCTTTGTCGATGCCCAGAAATGTCCACCACACAGCAAAATAATAAGAAAAAAGCAAATACAGGCAGAGGGCAGAGTCTCTACAGATACAGACACCGTCACACACTTTTAGCAGGTCATAAGTGATAATTGAGAGGGATTATTTTGTATCAGTCTACACATTGTTTTCTAGGAAATTGTTGCATGTTATACCTTCAAGGCTCATGCAATTCTGTTCTGCCCTAGCAACAAATGCATCAGCGCACCGCAGTTTCTTATGATTAATTCACGGAGCCTGCACCCCCAGGTGAGATGAGTTAATTACGTACACCAATAACGGAAAGCAACGTTATTCAGTCACGTCACATTAACTTGTGGAATGGGTAGGTTTGTGGCAGAAATATGGAGGTGCTCGATTTGTGGTCTATTTCCTCATTTATCTGAGCACACATTTATGATGAATGTATATTCAAAATGTGAATTCAGTTTTTACTGACACAGCCAATGTTGAGTACCAGCAAGCAATTCATTCTATGAGGGACTCCTCGAGGAAACTAATATTGTCACAAAGTGTTTTGTGTCTGACCAGCAGAAAAAGAGAAAAATGCTCTGAACATGGACAAAATTGCAATGCGACGGAAAAGAAGCATGGCCCAAATGCTGAAATGATGTACAGTCAGTAGTGTTCACCCGACAGTGTGGCAGCTAACAATTAAAAGAGACAAATCGTAATTGCAGTTTGTCCATAGTCCCCCCCTCTACATTCATCCATCCTTTTCTCTCTCTCTGTCTGTTGTCTCCAAATAATAAGCAGAGAAACCACACCTCAGGCACTGATGGAAACCTGCAGGCTGCTTGGAGACAGGAGCACGCACAGCCTCGGGTTGCTATGGGAACCAGGGAACATGGCGAGTTGAACAGACACAGATGTCTTTGCCTTTGCCCAGGTTTGAATGCTGTTGGATCGATATGTCAGCACACCCAAAAGGGAAGGCTGAAAGAGAAGAAACCTTTCCTACCTGCATGCTTCATCGCCTTTGTGAAGCTCAACGCGTTACTTATATCCCCACAGAAGCTGTTTCCACAAGAGATAGAAATCAAGGGAGACATTTTAAAAAAAGACACAGGTCTGTCTATGTGAGATAAATACACAGATAATGCAGATAAGACAGGGAAATGAAAACTGACATCTTCATCTTTTCATAAATCTAAAAGTCTCTCTGGTATGAATTATTGTTTCCAAGGCTTTCGCATGTCATAGTTTCGTATTGCAAAAAACATGGTGCTTGTTTCTGACAAAAGCTTTCTGAGTAACATTAGTGTTCTCGGCTGCCAGCTGAGCTAAAGAGGGCTGGAGTCAATATTTGCGTGGAGTGTCCAGATGAAGACAGGCATGACAGAGAAACAAGGGATACAACAACAGAGCGGTAGGAATCCACAGACAGTACCAGATGATCCGGGCTGTCGTTCCAATTTATTGACCGCACTGCTCAGGTTTACTGATGCAACATAAACACAGTGAAAAGTACACTGTTTGTATGACCTTTTCAACCATCACTTTGATGTGGGATTTAGAGAGGAAGGAAGAAGAGCTGGCATTTTGGCTGTCTGCACCTGGTTCAGTAAACAAAGGGGAACTTCTGTGTCTGTTAAATATCTAAATGTTAAAGGGCAGCAACAAAGCATTACTTATTTCTCTTGCAATTTGATGCCCCATTTAAAATCCATCTATTTTGTTTGAGTTGTTAATAGATTTCACTCTGTATAAAAGTGTCTTTCTGATTTATTTCCTTTAGGTTTTAGGAGCGATGATGCTAAAGCTAGCAAACGCTAGCTAACTTGGTTAGCAAGATGCATTCGCCGTTCACCTTAACAACTGTGATTTTAATTTTTGAGGCAGCACCTAGCAGACAAAGCCTGTCAAAGCTGACACCCCCTTAACTATTGTGATAGGAAACAATATACATAACTTTAAGCCTAGATATAATTTAAACAGGTGAGTTGGATAAACATCCCTCCCCCCTTAAGCAAAGTTGTTATGAACAGGGAAATTAACTACAGAGACTTAAAACGTTTTTTTCTACCAGTCTTTTAATATTTATTCCCGCTCTAAAGTTTTAACATGGGGGTCTGAGGGGATTGACTTGCTTTTGGAGCCAGCCTCAAGTGGCAATTTAATGAACTGCAGGTTTTGGCACGTTGTGTGAAAGGAAGGGGTCATAGCGAACGGAGATACATGCCCCAGGACCAGGATTTGAGTCCTGTGAATGGTTAATTGTAGGCTAATAAAAACTTTATTTAGGTTATTGAAAGATTGTAGTTTTGGTAAACTGATAAAGGTTCTGTCTCATGCTTCAAGTCAGTATTGAATTCATTAATATCCAACCAAAATAATAAAAAGAAATTCTTTAACCTATATCAACTGTTTTCACTTGCCCAAACATAACCAGAGAAACATTAATTTAATAGCTTTAATGACCATACATGCAATATATAAAAACATAGAATATGTTTTCATACACGTTCAGTACAAACGTTTTGTTGATTAAAAACATAATCCATGACACTTTATATTTCTTACAAAGTTTTTTGTTGTTTTAAATGATTTAAGAAGAAAAAAAGAGTCCGGTCTATGTGAGGAAATGTGTATTTCTTGAGAAAATAAAGAAGAAGCTAATACTAAGATGGAGGCTGGTGTTATATATGCCTGATGTTCTTGATAAAACATTGGAAATGTGTCCACTGGAGATCAAATTACGATGACGGGCAGTCCCACCCTGCAATCTCTTATTGTATTGATCACTGTATTTTGCATATAGGTCAAGTATGAACATGAGATACAGAGACAGAGGAAGGTGTTATCACCAATTGACCATTTTCTTTCATTACAACTATCTACAGCATCAAGGCTGCGTGTTCCTCTGGGTCTGCTTATGAAATTATCCACAGTTTTAATATCCTTGAGGTCCATGCTGTTCTCAACTGGGGAAAACAATAACCGTGTGTTTCTGTCAATGCCCTTGCTTTAAAAGGCGCATAAACTTGCCTATAGGGAATAAAATAGATCTTAAACTGTGCCTAAATTTCACATACCGATAATGGCCCTCTCTTCTGCTGTCATACATTCCATAACAAGGACCACAAATCTGAGATACGTATAAAATATAATAGAAATAGTGAAGCATAACAAAACTTTTAGAGGACAATGGCCTTTGGAGTGCATATTGTCAGAATTGGATATCATTTACTTAAATGACCATCTCAAGGATTGTCATAATTTGGCTTAGGAAGCAACACTACATTCCAAACCCTTGAGGACATAAACCCATGTCAATTTCTTTGACATGCAAAACAAGACACAGGGATATATATCTACAGCCATTCTTGCAAATCCGTTCTCCTTCCCAACTCGTCCCACTCAGACAATTGTTCAGGACCCCTTGGCATCACTTTTTAACGCATTGGGTATCAATTGGCGTTACCTTCGGTTTAGGCAACAAAACAACTTGGTTAGGGTTCGTCAAAGATTGTAGTTTGGGTTAAAATACGTACGTTTGTTATGTAACTCAAGTTACGTAGCCTACTTCTTGAGCAGTTGCTCTGAGCGTCTAGTATTGTAGCGGAAGGCTTTCTATTGGAGTTACTTGACGCTTAAGGGAGCCTTGTGTTTTGGTATCAGATACCAAGGGGCGTGACAAATTGATGACGTTTGACGCTCTGGGGATGAGCCCGGGCTTTGCTGGCGGCTCTGTGACGCTCTACATAGGCACAGGGGTGATTTGAGCTGAAAAAACTAACAGATAGCCACGTTTATTCTCTTGTCTCATTCATTTGTGGTGAATTACAGACTAACTGCAAGAGATTACAGGATGGGTGAAATTGAAGGTGAACAGCTGTACATGTACACTGATTTTATTGCTTTGAGAAAAGCAACAACAGCAGTTCGGCTCGCAGGCACGCCACATCATGGCGGGGAGTATTTAGCCCTGAGAGAACCAGAAGAATGAAGGGTTACTTGCAGCACGAGCCAACCCACTTCTTGTCAGGGGCCACCTGTTCCTGATCACGAATCAGACACACCAGGGGAAAGAGACAGAGAGAAAGAATAGAAACCTATGGAGAGAGCAGTGGAAGAAAAATAAAGAGATTGACAGATGGAGGGAAAGAGAATGAGAGACAGAGGAAGAAATTTAATGTGGAAAAGCTAGGAGCCATGCCGTAAAAGTCAACAAGATAAAGCGTAAATGGGCTGTAAATGTGGCAGTGTCAACAGCTTAAAGAGGAGGACAATTACATACTTTCAAGCATGTGAAAATATGTGGGTGTTACCAATGACAAGGGATCCCACTGAGTATAACACATAATGAAAAAACCAACATTCTGCCCAGAGACTGTTTAATAGCTCACAACTGACAAAACCACAAAGGACTGAAATGCCATGAATTATGTATATATTTGAACATACCGTGCTGAAATTCTATATGTGACACGTGCTTCAATGTTCATAAGGAACGATGACACAGAAAGAGAAAGCCACCTAATCTATTTTGAAAGCAGCAGCTAAGAGTTACATTTGCAACCACAGGACGAGAGAACGTCTCGTGCATTAGCGGCAGAGTGGAGGGAAAAGCAAGAGAAGAGAAAATGCATCAGCTCGATCCGTCAGTTGAGCTCCGATGGCTCGGCTTCCGGAGTATCATCCAGAGTGCTCAGGTGCCGCCCCTCTTTCCAAACAGGGCACTAAAATAAAAGAAGGGTCATTTAGACAACTGAATGGACCTGCAGTGAAACCCAACAACAAATGGGTGCTCTAATATAATTATATTCAACTGATGTCAGCACAGCCTCTATATATCTTTCATATATGAGTCAGCAGACCTACACTCATGAAGCATGAGCTTTTACCTAATACGGTGCGGCTACAGATTTCCCATGAGGCCAATTGAAGAGGAGGGCTGATGTATGTTCGCACTGACCCGGTGGAGAAAAGAAAAAACAAAAAGTGAACTTATATGAACCGCTAATGCCCACAGCTGTGAACAATGGAGGAATGATGCCCAATGAGGACTTGTAAGTTACAACTTCAGTAATGTTCCTCTCTTTGCCTTTTTGTGGCCAACTTATCCAAAAGCCAAATTATGTAATACAACAATTTTATCCTGACTTTGAAATTACTGGTTAACAATGTCGAAAAAAAAGAAAAAGCTAGTACAAGTTGAAAGGGTTCATGGGGCACAAATTGAAATGTCATGCAGTGGCTGAATATAGTGCTTATTGTTGAATTTAACAATTTCTTGTTTTGGATGCATTGAATCCTCACTCGACTTTGACAAACTGTTGCAAACTATTTGACAAAATAGATTCCTAAGATGGCTGCTGGTGTTGCAGCTGCATGAACAGAAACATTACCACAATAATGTTTGAAAATACATATGTGTAATTTTGTTAATTGTTGTGGCAGCAACAATAACCAGCATTTTTTTTTCCTTTAATTTATGCTATAATCAAGCCAGGCAGGATAAAGCTCCGTCTGCAGTGACAGTTGGTACAATACTGAAGGTCTTCCCCTCACGCTGGTGATCCCTTTTACAGCCATCTGAAGGCAGCAGGTCTCTGTTCCATCTGCAGGCTGTAACTGGAGTGATGGAAGCCACAATTACACACCGCAGATCTGCTGGCTACATTCAGTGCAACCAGCATCGGGCTGTTTCAAAATAACCACACAACCCAATGTGCTTATGTGCACATCAAAAGGTGTCATTTCGATTCATTATTCTGCACGGTTTCTTCCGCAAATCAACAGCCTCGTTGGAGACTCACACATTGACAAAATTTCACACAGCTCCTATTTAAAACTTTTTGCTGTGTGTTTGACTACCTCAGGACTTTTCTTTCTTTATCATACACTGTGCACACTAGGAGCCTGGCCACTGAATTACCAAAAGTGCAGTTCGGCACACTCCTGACACACTTGACTGCAACATGGCTGGGATCACGAAAACAAAGCCCGCAGTGTGCTGTTGTGCTCAGAGCAGCAACTAACCATCGACTTGTGGAGGTAAAGAGATAAAAACAAACGCCTTGTGCAGTAAAAGTACTGACAGCTGCTGATTCTGAGGACAGACAGGATGGACATCTGAAACGCAATGGAAATTTATTTTCCGTTTTCAGCAGCAGCTGAGCTTGTTTCAAGTTCGAATATAATCAATCATATGGATCAAATTGTTTGTTCTTCTGTCAGTATTTCCACACACGGTTATGATTTGCCGTTCATTGTTCATTCTAAACATGAATGTGTGTGTGTGCACACATTGTGCACATGTGTGCATGTAGGCTGTCACGCCCATGTATAGTTAAAAGGTGGAGTCTGAAATTCTGGAGAAAGACTGTTGATATTGGAATTCAACACCTAAACAAATACACCCCTCTCTTCAGGGCTCCTCTAGAACGTAGGACTTTTTCAGCGCTGTTACAAGATAACCAAAGAATTTGATAAAAAAAGTGCATTGGATTCAAATCACAGACTCCACCTTTAAGTTAAACATTAGTTTTTCTCTGAGAACGTGTGGCATGAGGCACGGTCAAATTATTGAGCTGCATTTCATGCAACACTGGAACAAATTAAAAACCATTTGCATCAGTCTTTCGGTGTAATAAGACCAAACTCAGTTTGCATCAAATGTTTCAGGTTATTGAGACACATTTAACTAATGCCCATCATACTGTCTGAAGCTAATGACATATCACCAGTCTTAATAAAAGGAGGCTAATGACATTATGTGCAATAGAAGTGAGGAATGAACATGTTTAATTTGCTTTTGCATTCGACTCATGAACTCATCAAATGTGAATTAGAGTCTGAGTTTGATTAAATGGTCGGTAAGTAACCATTAGGAATAAGACAGCGTAACACACACACATTTCCTGATCTAATTACCATGAACAGAGAACAATTATTATACTTTTTAGTAACCGGAGATATTGGCATTGAATTGAATATACACCTCCAGACGCTGAATAAAAACACGTGGGAGTTTTTCCCTACAATGAGAGCACTTAACCTTGAAACCAAGGCCAGATTAGCTATTCTTGTGTTTGGTTCTCATTTTCTTTTCAAGGTACTTGTGTAAGGATGTGGTTGTATTGTTGTGTTTTCAAGGCCGTTCATTGGAACAGAGGTGCCCCATTCCCCACAAGCAGCCCTTGGCCTTTTTTGATCCAGTCCTCTGCAAAATAAGTGGCAGCCTGGGCTCAGAATCTTAAGTGGGACTTGAGTGCAACTGTTTATTCGTGTTTGAGGCAAAGGTGAATGAGCCTGCATGGAGGTGTTGGAGTACGGGCTGAACCTCAGCGGAGCGAGGACGAGAAGGAAAGGAGAGAAAGGGCAGGAATAAAGTGTCGGCTCTGCAGAATGCCGGCACGTACGCACCACAACGGGAGTCACTCTCCCTGTCCGTCTCGAAACTGTTAAGTTGAAGTGCTTATTTAGCAGATGAATCACAGGAAGTGAGGAAGGGATGGGATGGGATGGGGGGGGTGTTAATAACAGGCTATTTATGTCCATCATTGTGGAAAAACGGAGGCTAGATCTGTACTCTGATCTGGTCCCTGTCAGTCAGCGCTGCAACCAGACAAGAAGAGAGATCACATAACGGGAAGCGACAGAATACAAATTCTGGCTGTCATCAACACCCATGACTGGCAGTTTTGGGATGTCATCATGTTGAAGACATTGTTAGACTCCAGCAGCAGCATGATCGCTTCCTCAATCACCACATGATTTTGAAGTCAGCGATGATGAATATGAAGTGTTTGGATTATTTACTCCTGACCATATCTTTTTCATTGCGTTTGGTATTGAATGGCAAATCATCATTTTGTCTCCCGTCAAGGTTCACAATGGAAGGCGGTGTTTGAAATTGTAAACAATTTTCAAGTGCTCAATAATGAAGGACGATGCTGAGACTGATGCCATTTCCCTCCCGAGATAATTAAGCAAATGAAAACGCCGTATTCCAGTATTTCACAAAGTCAGTTAATTAGCCAGCTGTAGTAATTACCCATCTTAATCCTTCCCACTGAGACTGTGACTTTTTCAGGCCAGTGGATTTTCTTTTATTCTCTGAGCTTAAGAGTACATGAACATATTTTTTAATCACATATTTTCCATTTTAAAGCTGCACGAATCAATATTGTTAAACTTACAATGAGACTACATGTACATGTACATGTACATGTAATGTGAATGGTGATTGTTAATAAATCAAACCTGCAGAGAATTAGCACTCGACTCTACAGTTCCTCGCAGCTCTATGGAGCGTTTAGACATCTTGAGCTCATTATTTTGGTTTCACACCCTGCATCTTTACTCTTTTATTTCATTCTCACTGCTGTTGCCACAGTGTTTTGCCCTAGCAGGCAGCTCAGATAAACAGATTGAATGCTACTCGCACCAATTAGCACCAAATGGTAGACAGACACAGCTAGCAACTAGCTGATGAGCCAGATATTTCCCTCAATAATTTGGTGGAGACAAAACCAGAGCTAAAAGCAGAGTGAATATTGGACTTACATGTGTGAGGTGGCCATGAACATGACTTCAAATATAGTCAAATATTGCTCTTAGTCTGCTGTATGTGCAAAGTGTTCGCAAACAGATTTGCAATATGAACTTTATACGGTGCAATTGTCAGTGCTGTGTTTACAGTTTGTTCAGCTGCTCCCAAGTGGCTGAAAAATGTGTCACAAAAGTGAAGATGCCAATAAATGACCGTAGTTCTAATAATTCGGTGTCATGTTTAAGTTCTTTAGATGCAGCAGAAAGAAATCTCCATGGAGCACTTGTAGGGGAGCCCTTGGCGATGTGCCAGAAGCAGAAATGCTAGTGGATAAGCAGCCAAGTGCATAGCAATTACTATTCAAAAAGAATACAGTTATTTTTCTGGCATCAATTTATCATTCCTGACACCCAGGCACCAATCAGATTGGTCACAATGCATAAATCGTAACTCTTCACGCACGCAGACAGCATTTAGAGTATTGATCCTCATAGTTGGGTGGTCAGTGAGGCCCTGGGAGTCGTCTTCCTCGATGGGATGCCATGCAGTGGGAGTGTGGGTCGATTCAGGTGGAGCTCTTGGTGGCAGTGCTCCAGAAATACTGCGCTGCCCTCTGGTCCACTTCCGCCTGGAAGCATCTGTCTGGCTGAAGTCCTTCTCCACACGGAAAGCCCAGTCGAGCAAAAACAGAGTCAGTGATCCGCGATTCATTCGACATCGACCGGTTTCCATGACATCAGAGGGATACCATAATTTGTAAATGATGGAGCCTGCTCTGACCGCTGTCAAACTGAGATCGATCAGGGAACATAAAGACGTTTTTACATTGGTGTTAAAATGTGTATTTATTTTGATACATTTACTTATGTTTGGATGTGTTGTAACTGTTTCACTTGTGCCATATGGACACAAACAAGACCCAAACGGACTGCACTTAATGTGGATCTACAGTGATTGTGTATTGGGTTCTTCCAAAACACAGGTGACGTTTCTAAAACTACACTCAAAATTGTACCTGAACGCATCCTGTGTAGACACAATGATCATCTTGTTCAAATTTACGAGATCCCCTAGATGGACCTTAATTCCCCCACCCCTATCCAGGTGTTTTTCTATTTTAATTACTTGCATGATTTAGAAATTAGGAAATTGAATGACACCACTTTTGAGTTTTGAATTTTTGTATTTGTCATTATCAAGCAAAAATGCTGATTTAATTGCAGATTTAAATTCAGTATTTGGGAGTTCGGTTTCCTGAATGTGTCTGGCAAAGGCCCTGACTGAAATGTAGTTTGGAATAAATAAGAAATAACATGAAAAAATGTTGAAAGAGAGAAATTTCCTTGTATTTCTTCTTGTGTGTCATCGGACACACCTGTCTGCCTCACACGCGCGTCGGTGCCTGCGAAGCAAACGCTGCACTGCTTGCCATTGCATCGTGAGAAAAAGTGATAGAAAACAAGAACGATTTGCCAGTATATGAATTCTTAATACATCAGTCATTTTCTCTGAAGGTATTTAGCACAAACGTGATAACATTTTTGTCCAAGTAATACATCATTTAGAAGATGAAAGATGAAGGCTCTGGAGTCTGTTTAGATGCCCTGAGGTAAGTCGCTTTCTAGTTGTTTGTCTACATTGGAGTGAGAAAGAAAGTCACAGATATTATTAAGATGCTTTAAAGAAAAAAAAAAGGAAAACAAAGAAGCTGTCAGATGACGTTGAAGCTGTGCCTTCACTGTAACAAACTTCATCTACTCGATGCAACGCTGGTCTTTATTGTTCGTGTCGAGTCAGACTCGATCATGTTGATTTCACTCAGTCTCATTAGAGCACATTCTTACACAAACAGTGCATTTCTGTACACATTTTGTCTGCACACCATTTATCTATGCCATGGTTTGTCAGTTTCTTGCAGTTTGTCTTTTCATTTTATTTTAAGCTTTAGCTACTTGCAGAAATAGATTTTTCACTCAGAAAAATCAAACAACAGCAACAAACAACAATAACGGCTTTGTATTCGCACAGGGACCACTAACCTTTATTTCCAGATATTCATTATTCACATCTCCATCACTGGTGTGGTGGATGAGAGGACAGAAGGCCATCAAATCAACTAATCAATAAAAGGGGTTGATCACAAACACATTCCATATTGGCAAAAACTCGACATATGTGAATGAGTGAATAATTTATATTGTTGACTGTTTGCATCTAATATGTTCAGTCAGTTGTTCAACATTTTGGGAAGTACACTTATTGACTTTCTTGCTGAGAGTTAGATGAGAAGATCAATGAACTTATGCCTGAGTGCTAAATATGAAGCTCCAGCAGCCGGTTAGTTTAACTTTGTATAAAACAAAGCTCTAGGCTTGTTATATGTAATTTGTTTAATTAAAGTGTAAAAATGACAAGTCGTGGTTTGATGGGGTTATGTTCTAAACTCTTTCTAGGCTGGCAATTGAAAAGCCCAGACATAGTGTAGATTAACTTTTCATACTGGTTGCACTGGTGTGCCTAAACTTTTGTATTTAGGTGCACCAGCACATCATTTAGCAGCACCCAATGTCTGTTTTGTCAGAGGATTTGGGATTTGAAGGCTTCATCCAGCAGCTGTGACTAAACTTCAGATAAAGAAAATATAATTGTTTGTTATTAACAGATGATATGTGATGATGAAGTCTTGACAGAGTCTTTGGCACTCGGACTCTACAGGGAGATTTGTTATTGAGGGCCGTCTGCCCCGATCAGCAACAAGATAAATCCCCTGGTGGAGTCCAGACCTGGTGGTGGTGGCTGATGAGGCTGATAGAATGATGGGTTGATGAAGCTGATGGATCTGCAAAGACTGGGCGGAGATTGGGAGGTGGAGAGGTGCGTAACATCAACATGAATGAACTGAAGGTAGAGAGACAGTCATATTTAAAAGAGACAGCAGCAAGATGATAGGCTAACCATGTAATTGTTTCGTTGTGCTTATTGGATGGAGGAGACTATCTGATCTCGATAGCTGGTGTGTGATTGACAGCCCCGAATAATGACAGCAAGTAAATGAGTGAGCATGCGTGAGAAGTGATTGGCAAATGTATGAGAAATAAATACGGGCTTGCAAGAGTATGGTCTTCCGACTGAACTTTCGCTATAGCGTCATTTTCAAAACCACAAACTAGTGCTTTCAAGGCCTTCGAGACCCAGCAGTTTGGAAGCACAGCCGCAAGCAGAAAGAAAGCTCCCCTCCCACTTCAGTGTATCTCTGTTTGTATCCACTGATGAAGAGAAAATGTGCTCTCTATGCTGTAGTCCTTAAATGCTTTGTGTTTTTAGCTACAACGAAAAATCAATTTAGAATGTGTCCCTTCTTTCCACACCGAAGGACGAGAGTACACTCCTCTGACATCTCAATGGTGCGGCTCAACCACAGAGGTGAATTAGTAGTCTGTGAGTGGGAGAGTCGGGTTGTACTTGAATAAGCCTTTTTTTTTCTTTTTGTTTTTTACGGATGCAAACTCCCTTTATTAAGCTAAATGCATACAGCGAAACATCATCATGTAGCAGCCATGTAGACGTAGGTCACATACAGTATGTGCCTGCACTCAACTCTCTGTACCTATCATCCGTCAGCAAATCTTCACATGCAGTACATAAATAATTGCAGTGACTGAGTAAATCTAGAAAAAGTGGTTGTTCAGAGTGAAACCCCAACCCCCACCAACACTCATCTGCAGAATGAAGTTGGTCCGATAAATTGCTTTCCAGAGGGATGAAATGTATAGTGCCCAGCACTACACCACACAAGATTGCTCACTCCTAGAATACAGTGCTGTGATTAATAACCCGCAACTTCTAGCCTGTTTCCAAGTGCTTACCAGATCAAATATGCACCACTCGCTTTTTTTTCTCTTTTTCTTTTTTACATACCTCATGTATTTTGTTTGGCAAGCGCATGAGTCGAGACCCATTACACCAGAGCGTCACTTTATGTCCATTAGTTTACTCCGTGCATACATCACCATAAATTAAATTGCAAAGAGTTGCACATAAGGCAACGTTGCGGTTCTTAAAAAAATTACAACTTTGTTGGGGTAATCAGGAAGCAATGACCTAAAACCCATTGCAGTTTCATGATTACTCATGGTCCATCTAATGCTAAGCATACTTTGGTCTTCATTATTTATTTGGTATGGTTCCAAATTAGGTTTCTAGCATTCATCTATGATTTTACTTCCTACATGGTTCACTTTATTCATTTGCACTTTCTAGTATGTATTAAAATATGTATGTATGGCCCTGAAGCAGCTTCTCGATAATATTAGGATGGTTCCAATGATTACAGTGATTTAAGTCAAATCCAGATCTAATCCGACCCCAAGTAATACTAGAGCCAGAATTGGCAATATTGATACCGATACTTTTATAGTGCTTTTTATTATTTAATGTTAACAATGTATCATGTTTAATGAGGCGTAAGCATCCTTAATAGGCTACTTCTGTATATATTTTTATTACCAATGAGCGAAGTGTGTCCATATGCAGAGAAAAGGATCTAATGTGAGACAGATTCTTTTTTTCCCGTTATGGATCCTATTGAGAGCTGAAGTAAAACAGGATCTTTCAAGCTCTGATTCAGAAGTAAGTAAATATCATTTAAAATCCCATTGTAACTACACTAATAACTGAAAAAACAGTTTTAACCTTATTCAATAAAGTAAAATGTGTTTTGCTCCAAATGTTTAGACAAGCATTACGCATGTAAGTAAGTAAGTGGCACTATTTAGCTTGTCTGCTCTTCATAAGTCAGACCAGATCTTCTCCTGAACAAGAACTGAAATAATAACATCACTTTTTGTGTGACAGCCAATTTATAGTTACAATTGCACGATTGGTATCAATATTAGTCTGTGATAGATAATAACAGACATTTTCTTTTATGAAAATGTCACCATTAACAATAAACCTATTCACAAAAATAAGTCGACTTAAATGTCAACCTATTTCTTCAAAGGTTCGGAGGAAAATGGCTGCAGATCAATCAAATGGCTCTGGACAATAACCCACTTGACCCAGGATGGGTGCATGAAAGCAAAGTGGACGTGTCGGACAACAACAGCCCCAAAGCCGGTGCTGCAGGTGACACTCCATCATGTAATCACACTTAGCAATCAGGACACAGTGCCTTGATTGTGCTCCACTACTCTGCCAGCTTCCTCTCCTGAGGAATGTTGTTGCTTGGATCGTTCTGCTCGCAGATGACCAGAGCCTTTTCATAGTGGTCATCCTGCCAAGCATGTGATGATCCTCCTCTGGTGTAACAGGATCTCTGCTCAGAATAATAATAATGTGTGTGTTCCCAGTTCCCGCCACAAAAACAATCCTACCCACACAGTTCAGTCACCGGGAGAGAATGCCCATTCTTAGACTCATTGGGGCCCTTAAAATTGTACTGGTTTCTGGGGGATTTCAAGAAAAAGACATGGTAGATCCTATACTGAGTTACCAGTTTATTAGTTGCTCCTTTACGATCTTTAATCAATTGCGGCAGCAATTCAATAAATCAACCCTTTTTTTAAGCATGACATTGCATGGCATAGCTCTAGGAATGGCAGTGTTGGTCAGTCACCAAATGTAAACAACTGTTGGATGGATTATCATTTATTTCTGTACAGACATTCATGTTCCTCTCGGGATGAATTGTCATAAATATTGTGAACCCTTAACTTTTCCTCCAGCGCTATCGCCTGGTCAAAGTTTTCATTTGTTCCCAACTAATGACATTACCATCAGCCTCCCATCACCAAATGTCTGCGTGCCATCATGCTTAACTAAGAGGGTGAACATGGTGAACATTACATATGCTAAACATCAACATGTTGGCGTTGGCATTGTGAGCATGTCAGTATGCTAAAGACATTCAGAGATCTTTGATTGTGTAGTATCATGACACTAGCGTAGATGCTGCAATAGCATCAGTTAGATCAGAAGTGGAGTCATTTTCCGTTGAAAGAAGAGCAAAGAACTGCACTGAAGGCGTTTCTCTCTACGACATGCAAAACGCCAGTAAATACCCCTCTTTTGAACGTTCAAGCTCTTATGCTTCTTAAAAAGGCGGTTGCTAACAAGGGGCTAAATGAGATTACAAAATGTCATCACGTGGACTAACCAGCCTTTACAGAATAATTGTTTATACTTGTAGTTCGTTTATAGCCTCACTTTAGCTTTTTACTTTCGGTGATTGCATTCACATGCTGAGGAAAAACAACTTGTTTTTATTACCCTTCAGATATCCAAAGTCGCCTTGGACTGACAATAAAAGACACTCTTAAGGCTTTTTGAAGCTGGTGAAATTCCCTCAAGTGATATTACCAGATTCTTCAAAGCAGCAAAGGCTACCTGCTGAGGTCTACAGAGTATGCGTTGGCAAAGCTACCACTGAACGACCCCCTGCTGTCACATGCTCAGCTTGTGTACTTCAGGCAGAGCCAAAACTCCCATGTGGATGACGTGCTGTACTTTGTTCAATGGTAAGTTACTGAACTCTCATTTTCACCCTGCACCCAGCAGCTGCGTTGATGGATTATAAAAGACTACCCTCTGGGGTATTAAATAGGCAGAACGTTTTTTGGATAGGGATATGATTACCTGCTCCCATTCCAAGAGCTGGGAGACCAGCACAGGATTGCAGACGAGTTCCTGGACTATCAGATGCTGCAGGACACAGAAAGTTCTGACAAAGTGTGGAAAAGTGCCGTGATAAGGGTGACTGAGGAAGAGGAGTTCCACCGCATGGATGGTAAGGGCAGACTTCAGTGACCGGAAGAGCTGTGTTACTTACAGGTAATCTCCAGCTCCCAAGACTCAGGAAGGTGGCACTCATTGTGCTGTGCTTGCTGCACTCGGAGCGGCTGTTCTCATTAATCGGCCTCAACAAATCTGACACCAGGAAGCGACTTGCTCTAGAAGGGACCTTGTCATCCATCTTGTACATTAAATGTGCAGGCATTAAGCTATGCTGCGATAAATACGAACCCCCTATGGAGGTAGCAACAAGGCCAACCTCTGCTGCTGCAGCATACAATAGAGAGCACTCAAAATGGGCCATGTATTATTCTTAGCAGCGGACCGGGTTCGAATCTGACACGGGGCCCTTTGCTGCACTTCGTCCCCATCCACTCCTCCTTTCCTGTCTATCTTCAGCTGCACTGTTTAATTAAAAATAAACTAATCTTAAAAAAAGATGTACGTGGGCAACCAGTCTGTTTGTGAAACCCACCGAGTATTTAATTGCATGTTTTTATTTTTCTTGTGGTGTGGAAACACGGAAATGGTTGGTTATATTGTAGAAACCATGGTCTCAAGATTGTTATTATATAATTGCAGCACAACTTCTTAACGGGTATTCATGATCAGCTCCCGTATCTCCTGCATCACGTGTGCATATTTGTGTTTTTGGTGGTTTCCCAGCATGTGGGGGTTGAAACAAAAATGTTAAGTGTTTTTTAAGTCAGTTAATTGAATAGCGTGGGGCCTTCCTCTGCTATTTTTTTTAAGAACAATGGTCCTCTCATCCCTGATTGTGGGTGTGGCGTAATCAGTTTATGTACCTGTATCAGGCACAATGTATCCGACAATGTAAAGTGTCATGATATGTGTTGTGAGGTGTGGCACGCGTGCGATTTAGCCATTTCGTCACCAAAATCTTACCCCAGCCAGGTAACCAACGTTGGCAACCCTCCACAAACCTCAATGATGGAGGTACAAAAATAAACTATGTTTCTAGATGACGATGGCTGGACAGTAAAAGGGAAATTGATAATCAAGATTTCACATTTTTACGTAAAGTTCAAATTCTAAATGTACCGAGTAAAAAAAAAAGTGATTTAGGGGGAAATGTGTATTTATAGTGCGCCCCTGCTGATTTCACTGCAAGCAACATTTTCTTAACAAGGTGTTTTCTATGTGATTTTCCTGTCCTGACACACCTAAGCATTCAGCAGATCAAAACCTGATACGTCAGCCAAAGATGCAATAAGATATCCGCAGCTGAGAGAAGACAATGGGGCGGCTCTAACCTTATTTCCTCCAGACCGCCATGATGAAATCCTGCAGACTGATGTGCCAATCCCTCCAAAACCCTCGGATGAGCCTCTAATATTGACAGAAGGGAGTTTAATCTCCTCTCCGGGTGGAAAACACTCGCGCTGCCCTAAGATTCACCTCTCGGTGACTAAGTGAACTGTAATTTTTCCATTTGAAGAAAAGCTCTTAACAGATCTGCTATTAACAGTTGTAGTAAAATGTGGAAAATTCTCAAAGTTATTACAACCTTTACTCTCCGCTTTAAGTCTTGTTTCCTTTGGGCATGAATTTCCATTTGATTAATTATTACAAGAATAGGCTGAGTTGTGAGATAACATTTGTTGCAAAAAGTGTGACATACTGTACATTTATTTTCAGAAACTTTCAACTTGATGTGCTATTTGACATTATTTTTGTGACCTATTTATTCTGGTTTTGTGAATACATGATGCACAAACCAGTAAAACAATGAATTATAATAATGTCCAGGAAGAAGTACGTAAAAATAATAACAATCTAAGTACATACAAGCAAATTACCAGTGATGCACAGCCTGTCTGTACGTTAACTTAAGTCAGCATTTTATATTTTCAAGCAAATACTGTTCTAGAGTGTGGAAATCTTCCATGTGGTTGTTTTCACAAAGTCCAGTTGTTGCAAATGTTTTTCCACAAAAAATGCATTTGAACAACATTTACACAAAAAAAGTATAATGAAAACAATTAAAAGAGAATAACATTAGATTCATTTTTTTTAACATAGTTATAGTGCTGTAATAAGATGAGATGTCCCAAATTCAATGAAGGTGCAGCAGAGAAATATATCAAAGGCACAGAAGAACAGAAGTTTTTACATGTTTATTTAGTTAGTTAAGTAAGTTGAGTAGTTAAAATTGGGGTGCATGCAAAATTAGTACAAGATAATAGCTAAACGCAGCTTCAACATGTTTGGTTCTTTCTCAAGGCACTATACCAGCTGGCTGCCCCCGAAAGATTTGAGGCACTTACCGGATTTATATTCCCAAAGATCAGAGTTATATTTTAGTCCTCATGTTTGTCCCCATTTTCTGCTAAAATAGTTAAAGTCTGAATACATTTGAGTATCAATACGAAAACCGGTCCCAGTCTGAGGAAATCACAAACATGCATAACATCACATGATTTTAGAGGAACTATTTTAGATATCAACATTCAATTATTTATTACAGCTAAAGCACCTGTAATACACACTGTAGCTCCACCAACACAGGGCTTCCAGACAGACTAGGGGTCTCATTAATAACCGTTGCGTAGGCACAAAACTTGGCCTGAGAGAGGTATTTGCCACTTCCCACACAAAAGTTGTGATCTCTAAAAACAAACTTGACGGGAGAATGAGCACAGCTGTTCGGAAACTCGGACTCGTGCGTAAACACGTTATGGAGACATGGACAATTTTAGATGCAGAGGCTGAGGTGGTGAATTGAAGCCAAATTGTAGCAATTAAATGTGAGAGGCATCGCAATCACACCTATATTTTCGCTTCATATCACACGTTACTTATCATGAACATTGTAACCAGCAGTGTTATTGGTGCTTATGCCAAGGAGCCATCACTATTCCACAAGTACCTTTCATTTATAAAAGATATAAGCCAACTCAAATATCTAATCAGAGTCTGCTCAATATGTCTCAACATCACATTCTCCAACCCCGGAGCGCAGAGGAGATGTTCACCTATCAAACTTCCATTTTCAAATAATATTCTCGGATGGGGGGGGTGCCATTGTTTGGCACGATCATTTTGAAAATATAATCAGTCTGATTGCTGAAAACACATAAATATTTTGGTGAGACTGGCACCGCGAGGCCTACGTTAATGGAAGAATTAGGAGTGAATGAGTGTTCAGGGACCACCTCACCCACAGGCACCTCAATTTCTGTACCAGAAAAATGTCCTGTCTTGGCCTTCCTCTCGGAGGTTGCCGTGACTTACCGTAAAGAACCATTGATCAGCAGGCTCAATGCATCAACATTCATCAGGTGCTTTGCATTGACCATAAAAGGTCATTGCGCACTTGCAAAGATATTTAAATCAGATTATTTTTTTTGCTGTACTTTCAATTTCCACAGCTGTACGTACACAAACATTTAGAGTGAACCCTGTGCACCGTTTTCTAAATGAGAAACCCCGGCAGCTCGTCAGAGTGACCAGTGAAGGACATTTCACTGCCAAAAACATTCACTCCCTCAACCTTCCCTCGCATTGTATGACACCCCTCAGATGACAGAGAGCTGCATATGTCGGACTCGATGGAGACAGATGCGTCTGTGAAGCCTCTATGGGTCACACAGCTAAATGAGCTGGAAGAATCGCTCGCAGGTGGGTAGGATCGAGTTTACAAATCTGACAGAGACAGTTTAAGCTTCAGAGATAAGAGAAGAAATTGCATCTGTAGTTATAAGTGTGATTTTTCTAGGTTAGCATGGAGATGTATTATGTTGGTTTTCCGGGTAAGAAACAAGCCATGTCTGAACTAGAATTTGTGTTTCATTTAGTTTAAGGGATAACATCCTTACACCATACACTAACATTGTAAACAGAGTAAACATAGAACAATAAATAATAAGAAACGGCATACCTATAGCAAAGGTTGTAAAGAAGCATATTTTGTCCATTTTACACCTTTATTAGAGGTGACAGCAAATGAGGGGAGAAAAACATGTGAATGTAATGCAATGAAGGTCCCTGGTCAGTTTCAAAGCGGGGACTACAAGGTTCATGGTCGGTGACTTAAAGGTCGTGGCCACCAGGGAAACCGAAAGAGGCCAAGAGTTTAATCGGATTACCTAAACCACTTTATTTGGTGGTAAAGCGGGAAGTGAAACGTCGGTAATCCTTCATTGCACAGGAAAACTGTGTGTGCAAACATCGACGGTAAGGACACCAGGTCGGAGTTGAACCAGGAAGTAGGTCTGTAAACTGATTAATGTTTACAACAGACAGTTTGAGTAATGACTTTCCTGAGTGTTTCTTGCTCCCTCAAAATGTGTCTGAGCAATAAAACTACAAAAACACGGACGTTGATATTGGAGGATCACATGAAACACAGGATCACATCTCACCACTCATTCATAAAATTATTGCTTTCTACATTATCTGCGCATGTATGGTATGGTTTAGGTTAGAGAACCATTGTGAATATCGCAAAGAAACTGTAGTTAAAATACAGTAGGTTTAGGCATCTAAAACACTTCCTTACTCAGAGGTTAGGTAAAGATTTTGATTACGTTTAATAAAAAAGGCAGATGTTAAATGCAGGTCTGTGATGCAAACTCTGCATAAAGGGCACATTACTTCCTGCACTGAACATTGGCATTGAACAGAAATCGAGAGACAGTTCCGTTTGGACGTAATTCGTAGAGATACTGGGATACTTAGCCATAATGGTGGAAGATCATCACATGCTCATTTCAGTCCTTCTTTGAACACTCATGGTTTTGTCCATTTAATCTTTCCAGACCTTTTGATAAATGTACATATACAAATCAGACCTTGACATGAAAACAGCCATTTTCCAGTCAATGCGTAGATGAGCTGAAGAAATGACCTTGTCTGCATAGCTGGCTTATGTGTGGCATATCACTGTGATCATGGCAGCACAAGTGATGGCACTCTTGCTCGCTTTAGTGTAGCCCTTGCTGTACGCAGCGTACTCACCACAGCGGTGTCTGTCAGCAGTGAATCATGTACAGTACGTGATCTGGGAATCTCCATACACCGTGCGAGAGCCTCGTCTCAAAAACTGTACATCAAACACCTAAGACCGGCTGTCTGGCACTAAACGTGGCTCCCTGAGGCAGCCATTGTCCACGGTTTACTGTCTGCAGGACTCAGATGGAGATAAAGTACTAAGTCGTCCTATTGTAGTAGCGATGTGGGGTGTCACTTTAAAGGATGTCCCTCAATGAATCTTTCCTGATCTCCTTTGAAGGAAATTGAGTTCCACACTTAGTCTACATGGGTGGCATTGTCCTTTTAATGACGCGGCAGGTTGGATCTGAAAGTAAATATGTAGATTCCTCAGAGAGTACAAAGCGACTGTTCCTGCTTGATCTCATCATTCAATGGCCTCCACAGCCTAGGTAGTTGAAGTGGCCACACGTCTTGAGAGGAAGACTGAAGACTTCAGCACAGACCTGAGTGAGAATACTCCACATGATTGTCAGTCTCAAGCTCTCCGCGAGACAAAATCCCCTGAAAAAGTACCACCTGTCAGAACAGTCAATCTGCCTCTTTGGGGTGTGAGGGCAGAAGGTGAGAGAAAATCCCTGCGACAATCACTTTAGGTCATGTCAATGACAGGGAGTTACGCTATCTGGGTACACAGCTGTTCACCATGCTGGGCACATACTAAACAGACACTTGAACTGTGCACCAAACCTGCGCAATGACACCTCCCAGCACTAATTTCATGACGCATGAAACTCTTTTTGTATGTTCACAAATAAAACGCACTGTCATGAATACAGATACAAGCACATGCAGTCTTTTCTTCACATTTGTAAATTAGTGTATGCATGGTTCCGTTTTATAAATCTCAATCATGCACAGGTCTCCACTCTTGACCAGTTGATAATAATTCGACAGAAAATTTCCCCCGCCATCCATTATCTAATAAAACCCATTCCTTCACCAACTCTGCCTTCTCTGTGTCAGCTCTTGTGTCCAGTTCAACCAACCGTAACACCGGTGTTGTCATGGCAACGTGTATACGCCGGTCTTAACAGCGTCAGCTACAATCATCAAAAGTTTAAATCAAAAAAGATTAAATAAAACAAAACACAATTGAAATGGTTCCTCCAATTATAAAATGAAGCATACGTAATTAGTTTATACATTCATCTTCGATGAACATGTTTTGATTGCTGTGCCATAGACCATAAAAACATTCACAACTATAGTGAACCTAACAACCAAATTAATAATATTCTCTCGCATACATTTCCACACCTTTTGTATCACAGTGCTCAGTATGATGTCTCCCAAAAAGTTACCCCTCATTGTTTATGCATCTTCCCGCTGGTTTCACATACAGTATTTTAAAAATGAACCTCGGTTCTTTTCTTTTTGTTTTGACAACAAAATAAGTCAAGTTAGGTTCAGGAAAAGCAATCCAATCCTCAAACAAGTACCTCTATTCTGCAAAACCCTGGAACCCATTGTTTTTTTTATGGCCAATGTTTTTCAATTTCTTGGTATAGGTTTGTGCTAGAGGTCAACCCATTTGTGTAACTATCCTATTCATTAGACAAAATGTCACACTTCAGGATCTTCCTTACCATTTAACAATGCAACAGGATACATGAGAAGTAACCCTGGCCAGTCATATGCCACAGAACAGCAAATCGCCCATTGAAAATCAATAGAACAAATTCCAACAATTTAATCCACTAAATAACACTTCAAGATATTTTCTAACTAATGATTCAATTTGAAGTGACAAAAACGGTTTCAATAAAAACGGTGTAGGAAAAAGTAGCCAAATAGGCTGCTGCACCACATCATGAGCTCCAACTGATGCCACTTTTCACTTTTAGTGCTCACACCAAAAAATGTTGATGGTTAACTTGATGTTCCGTTCCAGATTTATGTATATAATTAGGTATTTTTTACATTGAGTTTGATGTTCATTGATCCGGATTTGTTTATTCAAGTATTTATTACTTTGACTTAAATGCTCAGTTCAACAGTTATCCAGTTTGTAAAAAGATAAAGATTGTTCATTTCCGACAGTGTTGAAGGGGATATCGGTCGATAAATCCGCTATCGGCTTTTTCCTTTAAAAAAAAAAAACACTGTCGGTAGACCTCTAGTTTGGGCAAATAAAAAACTTGGTTAAGGTAAAGGAAATACTGTGATTACGATTCCATTAAAAAGGCAAAACTTAACAGCAAACATTTATTCAAATAAATCATCTAAGGCTTCATTGTAATCATATATATTATTTGTCTCTTAAAAAAGTCACTGTGATATAGTCACACCACTGGGTGAAAACTAAATAGATGAGTTGAAGACAGGCGTAGCTGATGGTGTAGACTTGGCAGTAAGAGTTTGACGGTCAGATGTTGCAGCATCCATGGTTGAGAGGTAAGGTAAGGACAAACACTCGCTGTAATACTTTGTCATAGATTTGATAACTTGACAAAAGTGTTTATACCAATTACATTTATTTTACTTTCTACAGTAAAGGAGCCACTAAATTTTTTTTAACACCACAGCCACACACCACCTGATATAAGGGCCACGTGTACATCAGGTTAATTCACCCCCTCCGCCCATTCATGTGGGAAAGTGACTACTACTAATACTAGGGGGCTGAGGCATTACCAGTTGATAAGGGTCTGTGTGGGGGCAGCAGATGACAATATCAGACATGCAAACTTGTCTAACTTGCAGCAAAATGCCCCGTTTTGAATCACCTATGCTATTTGTGCATATCGGATAATTTTTTTAAATTGAGCGGGGTTGAAGGGGAGGTTCCACCAGACACGCAAACAGCACATTTCAGAAGCAGAAAAGCACCGATAAAAGCACAAGTTCCGCCCGGAGACTTTACCCCCGTACACTGTTAAGTGAGGTTAGCACAACAAGCTGATTGGCGAGCCAGTCACACTATGGCTAGCACGAATGAAAACGCCAGAGCTGGAAAACCCGCCTGGGGCTTCAACAGCGAGAGAGGGACACAGATGAGGACGGTGGGTTGGCGTTACTCCTGTTGGATATTTGAACACATCAAACATGCGTAACGCACAATTGACAGCATCACCCAGTTGTGTTGATCACCGGGACAATTCAAAAACACAATGGAGCCCCACTCCATATCCCTGCTGCTTTCAAGCAGGTGCTTTAGGTGCAAAAACAGAAGGGGATATAACAATTACTGAAGCAATTGGTATTTATATTGGCATATAGCCAAGGTGGATCTAACATTAGAACTCCTTCTAATGCACACATTTTATCTTTTTTTATTCTATGAATTTTTTTATTTTCAATTTAGCACAATAGATGTATTTCATTTTAATAGCCTACTATGACCTAATGTAGCATAAATGGAAAGCTGACAGACACAATCATTCTGCTGGGGACAGAAGTAGAAATTGCTACTGGCGAATCAGGAAAAAGTGTCAGTGTGCAGTCAGAATAAGAAACAGAATGAAAGTGACAAATATTTAACTTTTTTTCTTTTCTCATCTAGATTCTGGTTGCATTTCAATTTTAAAATTATATATTTATATATGTTGTTCAGCAAGGAGAGAAAAAGAGAGGACTCCTTCATCACTGGTAGCATACTTTTTGAAGGTAAAAAATTTTATTTAGAAGTTTTTATATGTAAATTGATACATTTGCCAGGGACAAAAATCATGGCAGAAAGCAGAAACTGAGAATCAACAACCCAGAGCCACACTACTCCACAAGAACAAACTATGCCAAGGCTCACAGCTTAATCAGCTCCTGAAACTCCTGCAATACTCCTCTCAATTATATTGTTTATATGTTCAGCTAACTGTGATTGTAAAGCAGAAAATACACGTTTGCCACTGAATTACAGAAACAATTTCCAAGCAATGTAGTAAAATGGCATCCATGATTGTAGATTTATCTGCATTCAAAGTGGATTTAAGAGAAGTTAATTTAATTGGAAATGTTATACCTAAAAGTTATTATGTCTGATATGGAATTTAGAGTTATGTTTGCATAAATCAACGCAACTTTAATGACTTTCAATTCACTTTGAAAGCTCATGCAAGGACCGACACTTCTTCATATTGGTAAGCCACAGTAGCCAACTGACTTTAACAATGCAGTCTGCCTGGCAGGAGACTTAGTCTCACACTGACTAATAGAGTTGTAAAGAATTAATTTGCACTTAGCTCAGCATGGAGCTATAGCATTATTGTACCTTAAAAATCAAACCTTCATTATAACAGTCAGGTTTTATATCATTATCTTGCAGTAGGAAGGGGATACGTGGAGCTTTAAACTAATTTATGTTTCTTAATGATAAATGACAGAGCATTAGTTATTTGAAGCATTTCTAAATAAAAGACTAGGGGTTCATAGTGGAGGATAAGCTGTTCTGTGGTGAACACGCTGTTTTCTTTTTTTTCAATTAACACATGCTGCTCACAATATGATACACACCAGCTTTATTTAAGTCATAAGGATTGGGGTAATTAAGTACATGATGGCTAAGGATATAAGAGCCTGATCTCACAGAAATACATGAAATGACCACGACTTTTTAACAGTGCATTATGTGGTAGTGGCACATAATGTGTTAAAATAATGAATGTGCTGTTAAGCGGCCATTTCACATATTTCTGTGAGATCACATTGTAAATCCATAACCATCCATCAATCTGTCCATTTTCATCCGCTTATTCGGAGTCGGGTCGCGGTGGCAACAGGCCCAGCAGGCTGACCCAGACTTTCCTCTCAACCGCAACATTTTCCAGCTCATTCTGGGGGATCCCGAGGCGTTCCCAGGTCAGCTGGGAGATATAATCCCTCCAGCGTGTTCTGGGTCATCCCCGGGGTCTTCTACTAGTTGGGCATGCCTGGAAAACCTCCAGTGGGAGGTGCCCAGGAGGCATCCTGATTAGATGCCCGAACCACCTAAGCTGACTCCTTTCGATACGAAGGAGTAGCGCCTCAACTCCAAGTTCCCTCCCGATGTCCGAGCTCCTTAACCTATCTCTAAGGCTGAGCCCAACCACCCTACAGAGAAAACTAATTTCAGCCGCTTGTATCCGAGACCTCGTTCTTTCGGTCACAACCCAGAGTTCGTGACCATAGGTGAGGGTTGGAACGAAGACCACCCGGTGCAGCGCCTGTTTTACTGCTGCAGCCGCACCGATCTGCCGGTCGATCTCCTGCTCCAGATATTTGAACTCCTTCGCTTGCGGTAAGCACGCCGTCCCTACCTGGAGGTAGCAATCCACCGGTTTCTGGCAGAGCACCATGGCCTCAGATTTGGAGGTGCTTACTCTAATCTCCGCCGCTTCACACTCTGCTACAAATCGCCCCAGTGAATGCTGGAGGTCATGGTCCAAAGAGGCCAACAGGACCACATCATCTGCGAACAGCAGAGAGGCGATCCTGAGACCCTCGAACCTAACATTCTTCACCCCCCGGCTGCGCCTAGATATCCTGTCCATGAAAGTCATGAACAGGACAGGTGATAAAGGGCAGCTCTGGCGGAGGCAAACACCCACCGGAAACGCATCTAACTTATTGCAGAGAATACGAACACAGCTCCTACTGCGGTCGTACAGAGACTGGATGGCCCGTTGCAACGGGTCCGGCTCCCCATACTCCCACAGCACTCCACACAAAAACCCCAGAGGGACCCGGTCGAAAGACTTCTCCAAGTCCACAAAACACATGTAGACTGGTTGGGCAAACTCCCAGGACCCCTCCAGCAGTCTTGCGAGGGTAAAGTGGTGGTCCACTGTTCCACGACCGGGACAGAATCCGCACTGCTCCTCTTGAATCTGAGGTTTGACAATCGGTCGGTGCCACCTTTCCATCACCCTGGCATAAGCTTTCCCCGGGAGGTTGAGTAGTGTGATACCCCGATAATTCGAGCACACTCTCCGATCCCCCTTTTTGAAAATGGGAACCACCACCCCGGTCTGCCAGTCCATGGGCACTGTTCCCGACCCCCATGTGACATTGAATCTTAAGCCTTCGGATGGTTTGCCAGAACCTCCTTGAGGCCAACCGAAAGTCCTTCTCCACGGCCTCCCCGAACTCCTCCCATGCCCGAGTTTTAGCATCCGCGACCACCGCAGCTGCAGCCCTTCTGGCCTGCCATTACCTCTCAGCTGCTTCAGGAGAACCCTGAGCCAACCAGGCCCGAAATGCCTTCTTCAGCTTGACAGCTTCCCTCACCCTTGCTGTTCACCACCGGGTTCTCAGGTTGCCGCCACGACAGGCACCGATGACCTTCCGACCACAGCTCCTAGCGGCCGCGTCCACAATAGAGGCTTTGAACATGGTACACTCGGATTCCATGTCCCCAGCCTCCCTCGGGATGTGTGAGAAGTTCTTCCTGAGGTGGGAGTTGAAGACCTTCCGGACAGGATCCTCCACCAGACGTTCCCAGTTCATCCTCACTACACGTTTGGGCTTGCCAGGTCTTTCCAGCCGGCTCCCCCACCATCTGATCCAACTCACCACCTGGTGGTGATCAGTTGACTGCTCTGCTCCTCTCTTCACCCGAGTGTCCAAGACATCTGGCCGCAGATCAGATGATGATTACAAAGTCGATCATTGATCTCCGGCCTAAGGTGTTCTGGTACCAGGTACACTTATGAGCCACCTTATGTTCGAACATAGTGTTCGTTATGGACAAACCGTGGCTAGCACAGAAGTCCAATAGCGAGACACCACTTGGGTTCAGATCGGGCAGGCTGTTCCTCCCAATCACCCCCCGCCAGGTTTCTCTGTCATTGCCCACGTGAGGGTTGAATTCTCCCAGGAGAACTATGGAGTCGGCAGGAGGCGCCCTTTCCAGGACCCCTCCCACCGACTCCAAGAAGGCCGGATACTCTGAACTGCTGTTTGATGCATAAGCATAAACAACAGTCAGAGCCTTACACCCCGCAACCCGCAGGCGCAGGGAGGCGACCTTCTCGTTCTCCGGGGAAAACTCCAACACGGCGGTGCTCAGCCGGGGGCTCATGAGTATCCCCACTCCCGCCCGGCGCCTCTCACCCTGGATAACTCCGGAAAAGGACAAAGTCCAACCCTTCTCCAGGAGCTTGGTTCCAGAGCCAGTGCTGTGCATGGCGGTGAGGCCAACTATATCTAGCTGGTATCGCTCAAACTCTTGCACCTGCTCCGGCTCTTTCCCCGCTAGCGAGGTGACGTTCCACGTCCCTAGAGCTAGTCTATGCTGTCGGTGAACGGCTCGCCCAGGCCCCCTGCCCGGCCCGCTGCCCAGTCTACATAGCACCCGACCCCGATGCTTGTCCCTGCGGGTGGTGGGTCCAGAGGGTGGCTGCTCCATGATGTTTATTCGGGTTGAGCCCAGCCGGGTCTCCATGGGTGAAGGCCCGGCCACCAAACACTCGCCGGCAAGCTCCCCTCCTGGGTCTGGCTCCGGGAGGGTGCCCCAGTTTCCCTGGTCCGAGCGAGGTGGCTGAGGACCGTGGGCTGCTGTTCATCTGGGTTTTTTTTAACCGCTCTTAGTCTGGGCTCTCTCCTGAAACCTGTTTGCCTTGGGAGACCCTACCAGGGGCTGATGCCCCGGACAACATAGCTCCCAGGATCACTGAGCCACTCAAACTCCTCCGCGTTAAGGTGGCGATTCACGGAGAAGCATAACTTTCCATAAAATGTCCAGCTTGGTATGTACCTTTGTTTTGGGGTCACAATATGGTATGTTTTCTGTACAGTAAACCAAAACAATAATGACAATGAATATATATATATATATATATTTTATTATTTAAAATTGTAAACATCCAATAGTGGCTCATTGGCCACAATTCTAAGTTAATTTGTACAGTTAAGGTACTTGAATCTTGGCATACTGTCAATAAGAAAAAATTAATAACAAAAATACACATCACAAATGGCTGCAATATAAATGGAATGCTCCATTGTAAGGCTGTTGTTAATACCTAAACTGTAGCTTGGGATCGTTTTTACAGTGCAATCACAATGAACTAACTGATATGCAGATGTGAAGGCACAGTGTGGTCGCATATGAGCAGCGATAAACACTCTTTCAGCATTAGTTACTTTGGCACAGACATTATCTGCAGTGGTAGGCTGCCTGGACGCTGTGGGGAGAAGTACTCATAGTCCAGCCTGTTTTTCTTTTTTTCTTTCAGCTAGTTGACACATACGGGTGATGCCGTTGAAATTAAATGTTTGAAGTATATCCACGGATGAAGCCAACTTCAGTTGAACAATGTCAGCATAGGGTCAATCGTTGTCCACTGAGAAGTGGGCTAACAGGGTGAAGCTGACTAGCTGACTACAGTGCTGCTCCAGTACAACAATAAATGGTGAGCTGCCAAAACATTCCAGGTAAATTGCACTGTAGAATTTGTGTTCTGCACATTCAAATAGTAGACATCTATAAACTATTTTCACAGTTCAAGTCACAGTGCTTACCTAAAAGATGTTGCCTATACCAAAACGAACATCCCGTATGCAATTTGAAATAGTTTTCCCCCAATATGCCCAGGGGGTTTCAACCCACAGCTAATATGTGTATGAACTTATGATAGATAAAGGAGAATATCAGCTTAATTATTAATTAATTGTTAATGGGACAAGCACATTTCTTTTGTTTTCTTTTTTAATTTCCATTCGAGAAGAATGCAATGTTTTGTGTTTTGGTTGACGCGGACAATCAGTAAGTTAGCCTCTGAGTTGAGACTGCCCCCCCTTCAGGAAAATCTGCTGCATTCATTTCAGCAAATGCCAAAAGGCGAAATATGTTTACATTCAAGCCACAAAGATCTGTAAGGACTGCTGTAAGGAGAACAGACTTTGGCCCTGCGTAAATAACTCATTCATTCATCAGCACAGCAAAATATATAATGTATCCACTTTCCCATTTTTTTCATATGATAATGGAATAGAAATTCAAGTCACTCTACTCTTTCTACTTATGTTTATCCCAAAACAACTTTTATGGTATGCAGTACTGAACTGACAATCACAATAAGGTAGAAAGGTGCCCTCGCTAGAGTGCAGATCTCCGCCAAGTGTCTGCAACAACCACGGCTATGATGATTGATTGATGAAATGAAAACAACAATTGGCTAACCCCTTTTCTAGACACTAATGGGCTGTAAGGCGTTGCAACTCAAAAACAGGCGGCAAAGTAGGCAAGCAATCGGCTGGAAGTTGTCGTATTACACATTTCATACAGTCTTGCCAAAAAACTAAATTAAACTCAAAAGCTGCCAGTGTATTAGTAGCTGAGGGGCAGCTGTGTGTGTGTGTGTGTGTGTGTGTGTGTGAGTGTGTGTGTGTGTGTGTGCATGTGCGTGCGTGCGTGCGTGCGTGCGTGCGTGCGTGCGTGCGTGTGTGTGTACTGGTAGTTTCGTTGGCTGTTGCAGTTCAAACAACAGCAATATAAGCCGCGTATACACACAGGCGAGCAAACGTATAATCCTTCTGGCGGAAATAATAATAATAACGTTTTGGTTTATGAAAAAGATAAAATAATGATGTAGGCTTCGATTTTTACAAGAAAAACTGAAATTTTCCCTCTGCATTGAAAATCAGCATGTCCAGTGTGTGTCATGTATATACGTAAATAACCCTTACCACTGCTAACCTGGCAGTGTAGAGGATTAGATGAGGATTCACCCCTGATGATATCCATCTCTGGATGTTAGGGCAGAGTCACTGAAAGCTGTTAAGCGAAGCTAGTTGTAGTCAGAGATGAGTCACAGAGCTTCATTTCACTGATCAACACCTCCGCCTCAGCCCCCCGGCTGGTGTGTATGCTTGACACACATACACACCCTCGTGTCAATCTGTCAGAAACAAATGGGGTGAGGTGGTGAGAATGTGCAGCGCTAGCAAAGGCGACCTCAGCCTGCACCCGCTGAGTGTACGTGCCGTCATCCTGACTGCACAGAGCGAGCAGTGAAATACCAAAAACTCTGACATTTATCTTTTCAACTATCTGTCTAGATATTATTGTACAGACGCATGTTTTCTTATCTGAAGAAAATAGTTGTCATTTCAAATCACATAAATATTAAGATAAGTGGAATGAGTTATACAGTGATGGTGTTAAAGTACTGTGAGTTGTTATTCTTTCCATATTTATTTCCATTATTCTTCATCAATTTTAAATGAATAGTTTGACTTTCTGGGAAATACGCTTATTTGTTTTTTGGATTGATAATACTCTCATATCTGTTCATTAAGTTTGGAGTTCGAGCCAGGAGATGATTATCCTCGCTAACTAAGTTGAAGAACATACCAACCAACACATCTAAAGCTCACTAATTAAAAGGTTTTCCTTTCCATTTATAAGGCACATTACGCATCTTATGGCATATCACCAGCAATAAATTAAAATGCATGAGAGAAAATAACATCTGTTGCTTAATCAAGATTTAAAATAGTTGAAAGTGAGTGCATGCTATTGTGCAACATGCTAATGCAGCCCCAGAAGGCCTTTGCATATTCAAGGTTGGAACAGCTCCCACCTTCTGGATACGAGGAAATATCAATCTCCCTCAGCTAAAGGAGATTTTTAAGAAGGAAGGAATTTAAAAAGGAAACCTAAGTTTTTCATTGGCCTACAAAATGTTGAAAATTGCTCAGTTCTGCTGTGCAGTCAAAACCTCTTCCACTCGAACAAGCTGCACTAATTGCAAACTAATGCCTCTTGGTAGAATTAGAGCACATTTTACAGCAACACACAGATTAGTGTTTAAAGAATATTTTAGCATGACCAATTTCATTTATTTTGAACTGTGACATTACAGGAATCCCACTTCACAAGCAACTGCTGAATGTTTTCCCCAAGCTCTTTTAGATAGAGCCTGTTGGAAAATGAATCATTTTCTGCCATTACTGCTGCTCCACATTGTGCACCTTTATCAGCTGTGGCATTAGAATGAATGAGGAAATGGCAGCTCTTGAACGGCTGCTTAAGAAGACAATAATTGAGGCCAAATGACATGTTTTTCAGAGAACAATTTTTTGACATAAATTGTAGAAGCTTAATGGTACTGCCTTTTTCTCTTACAAGCATATAGACTACATTTGCACAACCACGTCAGCAGTGACGTTCAAAGGACAAGCTCGACTTCATTCCACTACTTCTGATGGATACACAGAGGGAAAAATAAAGTCCAAAACCTCTTATCTCAACCTTTTTTTTTAATATCATATTTGATATCATATGGGTTCATAGGGTTACTGTCAACAATACACACCTTGTGGGATATCGTTACGACACCATAATGAAAGAACACGAATACAGAGAGGAGGAGATGAAAGCTGCTTCTGAAAACTCCAATTAAAATATGTGTGTCTTTGAAAATATGCACATGCCTTTCATCACGTCTGATTGATTAAAACGACCTATGTGTTCGCTTCTGGACTCGCTTCTTTTCAACCTTAGACCAATTATACAGCATTTCTCTCACTCACCCTTTTGTCCCCCCCACCCCCCGTCCTAATTTTTCAAGCAATGCATATGAAAGGGATGGTATTTTCCCCATGGAATCATCCTATACGTTAAATATCAGTTCTAAATTGTCAAGAAGATTATTTTAGAAATGGATATTAACTTCATGAAATGTATTTCAAAGTTCTGCTCTTGGTGAGGCTGTGTGATCCTCTTTGATGCTTTGATTCCAGTTCAAGGCAGTCTTCTCTGATTGCCATGGAAATGCTTCGGTGACCTGATAAAAAAAAATTTGAGCCCAGAGATTTGAAACATTTGAAGCACCCCTCCCCTCGCCAATTTTCAGCACAGCTTTCATCAGCTGTATCAAATTTCAAAACCCCGCAGTCCAGGTCTTTGGAAAGATTCAATAATGTTTAATATCTGCTGCTCAGTCAGTCAGACACACTGGAATCTGAGCTGAAGAGCTCCACTGCTGCTCATATTGAAGCAGTTTAGGATTTGTTCATTGACTCTGCCCATTGTCGCCTGTTGATAAGAAATAAGGGAAATACTCCTCTTTTTTCCGACCTCAGTCAGCTTCATTTCCCTCCTGATGTGTTTTTCCGTGGGGATAAGAGGCCATGAATACGCTAAGTATCCTTGAGGAAATGTGAGCAGAAAGCATTGAGTCGATCAAGTTAAGCATGAATGGTTACTTTCGCTTCTTTGCTGTGTGTGTGTGTGTGTGTGTGTGAGTGGTGTCGAAAATGAGGCACGAAACAATGGCGCGGTAGTTTTCATCAGTGATCTGAGAACAAAAGAGAAAATCAAACTTCATACCCACTCGAGGTCAGTCATCACAAGCTCTTAAGACGAGGGAGCGCTTATTGTCAGACAAAGCATGACAAACTTGCACAATGACATTTAGACTTTCTGAGGACAATCGCTCTACGCCATAAGGATGTAAAAAAAAATATAACTACATTATTCTGACATGAGCAGTACTTGTGCACAGTAATATTTGTCTGTTAAGAAAAATTGATTGATTTTGCACGGCTGTTATTTTTACATCATGATCTATGAGCATTGACGAGTCAAAGTAAAGGACGGTCTCAAAAGTGCACGCAAAACGTCAATAGCACTCCGTTTATTTTCACTTCAAACCAACTTACCTCGTCACATTCTACACACAAACTCCTTTTTTTTTTTTTTTAAAGAGAGATCATGTATTTATTCTGCAGCAGCGGGTGTCATTTTACAGGATCAATAATATCCTCTGCTCTCGTGTTTCACCGAGTGGTAGGCTACACACACACACACACACATGAATGGAGCAGAGGACAGAAAGCTGAAGTGACGATATCGTTGTCCGTACCGGTGACAAAAGAAACCTAAAAGTGAGTGACACGCTAACTTGCTGACATATTCTCCGTTTTTGTGGTTTTAGCTGAGCTAGACCACAGAACATTCGGTGAACACAGATTGTGATGCTGTTTTGCTCTCATTGTTCTCTGTGAAGTTTGCTGGAAGCGATGTAATGTAGCACCGATGCGTTTTATGTGGAGTGGGCGCTGTGCCGGACTTGGGAGCAAAAAGAGAACCAGCTTTAAAAGTGGCATATTTTCTTTTTATGTAAGTGATTTGCCCTGGATCTAAATTATTTGGAACAGTAATGGATAAGTACTGTATCCCAAGAAACTTTAGATTTGGAAAAGTAATTCTGTGTAGTGCTAGGCGGAAATAATTAATTTTGACAAAAGAAAACTCGGGTCGATTCAAACTATTTTCCTTAATTCATCACATCACATACAAAAAATATGGCAACACGTTAGACACTTTTGTTTTGAAATCTGTGCTTCTCATAGATGTGTAGGTGGCTTCGCTTGGCCTTATCGGGCCTCTTTTGGCCTCGATAGAAAAGACTGGCTATTGGAAGAAAACATGTTATCAAACATTATTCACTGGGGAATTTCCATGCAGCCCTTCCTGCTATTAAACTGTTCCAAAATCAACTCAAGCCTTGTAGGAGGATGTAAAAAAAAAAAGAAGACCACAAGCATTTTGCATGTTGAACTAGATTTTTAATCCTTAACGGGGAGTTCTCAAAACAAGCTCGCCAGCAGAACACTTAGCGAGATTGAAAAGCCTCCCCCAACAGCCCTGTTGTGAGTCAGCTTTGTCTGTATTAATGTTTATTTTAATGTCTATTCTATGTGATTAGGCACAGTGAGGGGGCACGCTAGGGGTCAGTGCTAAAGGCAGGTAGTACAAGTAGATTACTGCCCCCACCCGCTGCTGGCCAACAGCTGGCTTTACAGCGCGCCGCTGGCCCTGCTGATTAGACGAGGTACCTCAGTCTAGCCCTTCTACTTCCTCAACCCTGACCATGAAGCTCGGGGAGCATGCTCATGCTACTGCCAAAACACATACTGGGGTGAATAAAGACACAACTGCAGATGCATCTCATCCCTCCCTCCACTCCCCTCAGGTGACAACTCACACTTTCCAGTTCATCTCAGGATAAAAAAAGAAAGCGAGAGAGAGAGAGAGAGAGAGAGAGAGAGAGAGAGAGAGAGAGAGGAAAGAAGAGGAAAAGAGCAAGACAGGGACCAAGACAGAGAATGAACAACAAGGAGGTACAATGTATGTGGTCGCTGCCGCCATTCTCCGTGCGTTGCCCCCCAGGCTTGATGTTCAGAAATGTTGCATTCAAAGCAAACAGGGATAACTAATTGTACATTTCAAATGCAAAGCCTGCCTACAGGGTAGTTTGGCAGGATTGCGTGTAAAAGGATTTATACGTGTCTGCTCCACAGAGAAAAGCCAACACATGTGCATGCCAAACTACATGCTTCCTCTGAGTTAGACAGAGAGGCAAAACCCAACAATCAAACGAAAGGCATTACATTGTCCTTTCGAGAGGCATTGTCGGGTTTGACTAAGTGGTGTCGCTGAACGCATCAGCCGTACGTTTAGGAATCTCAGCAACCGACATCAACCATCCGAATACTGCGTGGTTAAAAGAAAACAATGGAGTAAACTACGCTAAAACAAGACTTGAGAGGAGCTGCAGAATCTGTTGGTCTCTGTGGTTTCTTCACTATGAATGACACTCTTCACATTACACACAAACAGTTTTCTGATCCATTACTCTTGTAGAAATATTGATAAGAGCAGCTAAACGGACTGACAAATGTCAGTTGGTTTTGTATTAATCATTTGGTATTGAATTCAACTCAGTCCCCAGTTGTACGGTGGCCATGTTGTGCAATTCATCTCCAATCTCCAAATGTGAACATTTGTTTGATTACCTCTTATTGCATATAAGAAGAGGAAAGATTTTGCTCTGAGATTATGAACATGACCTGCGGTACAAAATAGTGGAAATGCTGACTGTTGTTCAATGGCACTAAAACCTAAGAAAGAGAAAAGGGACTGAAAATGAAAGAAAAAGAACAAAGAGAGGGATTAGAGTATGTTCTCTTTGAGGACGAAACAAATTCAGTCCATGAGCCCCCACAGATTTCAAAAAGAGAACCTGCATTTCAAAGCCAATGGAAATTGATTAATGTATTCTCTTTGAAGGCTGGTAACCTGGCTAATTTGTGCCGAGGTTTACTTTCTGATACAAGCCAAGTATCGTAAAAGCATCATCAAGCAGACTGAGTGAGAAAGGAGTTGCTTAGCACATGTTTGAAAAAAAGCAGATGGTGTACGGCCAATATCAGTGATCTGGTGTCAGCTAAATATGTGACGGCAGTGCTTGAGGAATAAAAAAACATGCAAAATTTAAACAAACTGGGGCATTTGCATGTTTGGTCTGGTTCATACAGGCTGATCTCACCGAAATCGGTGTAATGACCATGACCTTGTAACAGTGTGGTTCATAATGTGTTAAGTTTACTTGTTGGCACGCATGCAAACAATGCCAATGAAGACGTAAATATGCAAGTGACCATATTTTGACTGTGGAGAAGTGATGTAGAGACACTGTATATGGCTCTGGAAGGTATAGGTATGGTCTGGTACCGGTCAATCACAAAGAACCACCACCCTAAAGCATACCCTGCATTATTGTCTATTTGACTCTAAATAGGACCATCATTTACAAATTGGATATCATGCTGTATTGAAGAAATATTGAGACCATAATCTCACGTTCACAATGTTGAAATACTGAAATAGTATGTCAAGTAGGAAGTAGGGTCATTTTCCTCATATACCATTCAATCAGACTTCTTTTTGCAACCAGAGAAGTTGCCCCCTGATGGCCAATGGAGAGAATACAAGTTTAAGACACTTCCCCATTGGCTCTCCAGAAAGAAAAAAAAACACCATATAAACAACATGCAAAGCTATGTCAAGAGGAGGTTCAACAACGTTGGCCGGAATATGCAAGCAAACAGGAAGGCAGCAGAAATACACGAACCACTGCCTCTGTACTGCCACAATTCAGAAACTGTATAACACAAGAAAGATATGTCCAGTGTAAGTACGTAAGTGGCCACAAGCGTGAAACCTCTCTCCAGAGCTACTGCCAACTGAAACCCTGGGACCAGAGAAAGTGGAGCAACATCCTTGCCACGCCACCTACAAAAAAATATTCAAATTTGCCTCCCATTGCATTCGAGCCAAATGATGCTTTTGTTAGGTTTTGCTTAATTATACTCCTACCCGGACCACATGTTGTGTATGTAAAATAGGTTGTTTGGATAGCCAAATTGAATGGATAGCAAAAAGCTAAAATGCTAAAACTCAGTATTTGACTGTCCTGGTGACTGTGATATGCCAATACTGCAATATTTAAGTGAAGAACGAGTTGTTTTTAAAAATAAACAACACTGGATTATATGATCGGCTTGCACAGTTGTTTTCCATAAAGCTTTAGATGCTTTGTGAATATTCAAGGCTGGAGTCTCAATAATGAACTGATTTGAAATGGTGTCGCCCACATTGAGTCAACAATGTAATAAATGGGTTAAAGAAGGATATTATCAGACACATTCACTAGAACTGTCACTGAAAGAAAAAATGTAATTTTCTTTGCACTGCACACTAAACAGCATGAAGCTTTGAACACCCAATACGTTTCAGACAAATCTTTTTCTTTTTGCCAATTGAAAACATCGACCAAACTTCAGCAATTCTTTGCAGATCCATGGCAGCTCATTTTAAAAAAAAAAAACGTTCCTTCATGACTTTCCTCATGCTGTTAATCATGCTTTCCTCCCTTTCTATGTGATAACTGATAAAAGCTCATAATGAATGTAGTCAGTGATTTGCCACTAGTTGTGTGACGAGATCATAAGGTGATCACAAATATGAAGCTTTCCAATTTGTGCCCTATTACCCTCCCTTCAAAAAGACCCTCCATCCTATTTGTCCGTGGACGGGGTTATTTCATAGTAGCCGAGTCTACGATGATCCAGTAGGGCTGCTCATGTGTGAATACACCCCTGACAGTAGTCACAATTCAGGCACTTTTGAAAACCGCCCATAAACACTGGCGGAAGGCGAAAGATGCTTACAGAGGCAGTAAGTGTAGTCGAAGTAAAAGGCAAGTGTTGGTGGAGGAGGCAGTGGTCCATTCAGGAGAGACCCAGGCTTTATGTTGATTCATTACTCTATTAGGCCTCATGACAGAGATAAGGACCAGCATGTTTCAAAGTGATAGCTGACCTCTGCGTTTTACCCATCCCACCGCCAACATGCCCACAGCGGCCGCCGTTTTTCAAACACACACGCTCACACGAGGAGGGCAAACCGGTAAACTCACTCACACCCACACATGCTTGTGCACAACAAAAAAAAAAACACATTGACAGAGAGACCCACATGAGAACACACAGTTTCTACGTTTGAGCAGTCCTCCTGCACATTAACACACACACACACACACACACACACACACACACACACACACACACACACATACACAACAGATATGGCACACACAGCAGTGCTTGTGTGCACAAAGAAAGAAGCAGCCCACATGCATAAAAGACACATTTTCCACCGGATCATCTCATGAGTAAGCCTGAGCTACAATGAGCAAAACTGGCTTAAATCTCAAATCTCATTTTTTGGCTGCGACACTGTATTTCCTAAAGTAAATAATAGGTGGTAAAAAAATTGGAAAATAGATGAATGAATAACACGTGAATTGTAGCAGGAAGTGACAAAAGGCAATTCAAACTAAATGCGTTGTGAGGTAGTTCACGAGTTGCTTTCTCTTCGTCCATACACAATCATGTTTCACCACCTCTCTATCTCCGTCAGAGGGATGTGACGTTTACTGACAAAATGTGTGGGTGAGGATGTTCATTTGACTCTCAATTTGCTCAAATTTAAACTGATATTTCTTGTTTCCAACTGGGCTAACCAAAGTGCAGAGTTTCCTCATGCTGCTTTGACAGTAATAATGAAGCTCTAACTCAATCATGGCTGTATCATCTTTCCACTGAGGAAGGGAAGCAGAGATTGGGTTCCAGGTAATATATCATGAACAAAGTACTGTGGTTATGATATGAAATAATCGCATATGCTTTGGTGGCCACATGCTAAGAATATGAGTAATCATGCATCCTGGACGAGACCAGAGCAGTCTGTACATCCTTCGAACAAACTGTTTAATTTACGGAGCAAACCACCTCAAACCCATCTGGAGCAAGAAAATGAACACAGTCATCTTTGAATCAAACATAAAAGAAATTTCCACCAAGACGAGATATACTTAAATTAGAACAAAATCCCCTGCTTTGTTCTTGTACATCAAATCACCATACAGTCAACCACACAATGGAGTCAAGTGCGATGCTTTGTCCGTTTCTTGTCAAATTAAGTCATCCAGGTTTCATTTCAGCTCCACTGGAAACAATATGTGGCAAACCAAGCCGGCACACACCAAGGCACTATGATATTTTCAGATCTTGCATTGTCACAGATACCCGTGGATTATGCCGACCTGCAAATAGCATTATTAAGCCACAAAATTGAATAACCTGACACTTCATATAGAATCAACAGCAAAATAAAACATCCCCAAAGCTGACAACACAAAGATGTATGAGCAATACAAACATATGAACTTCACAGCGGCTGCAGTCGCAAACACTCATTTCCCTGCAGTCAAATCAAGGATTAGTGTCAGAAAGGCCTCCAAAACCCCGCTGATGGTAAAAGTTCCTCAGCGTCGGTCCATGAGCATTTCAGATCCAGCATGCACCTGTTAGATCACGCAGCATCCTGGGTGTGTTTGATTTAGGTCACTTGGCATGCTCACTGGGGTGGTACATTAAATGACTGATTATTTGGGGCAGATGGAACCTTTTTTTTTTTTTTCTTTTTAACTATGCTGATTTTCAATAATGCTAACCCTCATTAATTTGATTGCATTGTTATGCATAGAAGCCAACTGTTCACTTAGCGTCAGCCCCGGCCAGGTGCGAGGCCAGCCTTATCGCCTTGACCTTGATGTCAGAGAGCACAGGGGTCAGGTCAAAAGCCTTCTTCACAACCAGGTTCAGTGTGTGCGTAATGCAGATTGTGTGACGGAGTCTCAGTTCCTTGCCACTGGCAAATCAAGTTAGTAGCACCACCCCGAACCGGGCATGTTATCTTTTTAGTTACTACCCATTCCTCCATGAGGGACACTCTCACACTTGCTAAATTGTCAGCAGTGTGTGCCTGGGGATATTGTAGTACTGTTAAGACTAAATTCAAACAGTAACCTGCCACTGTGTGGACAACAGCACCTGCCAGGTAGGCATCCATGTTGATGGATGTCCACATATCAGAGGTACGGCTCCCTGAAGCCACCTTCTGCACTTCAGCTTTAGCCTTCTCCTGTGCTTTGATATATTTGGCTTCCTGTCCAACAAAGAATTGACTTTAAAATTCTGCTGTTGGTTTATAAAGCACTGAATGGTTTAGGACTTAAATACATTTCTGATATGCTGCTACCTTATGAACCATCCCGACCCCCTCAGGTCGTCTGGGACTGGTCTACTTTCTGTTTCAAGAGTCAGAACTAAACATGGAGAAGCAGCGTTCAGTTTTTCTGCTCCACATATCTGGAACAGATGCATTTCACTACTGTATTTTATTTCTTAAACTGCACTGCAACTTTTATTCTATTTTTTAGCTTTTTAATGTTTTACTGACTGTTTTTAATGTTTAAATGAATGTTCTTAATTGTTTTTAAATCTTCATTTCTTTTGCATTATGTTTTGATGCTTCGAATGGGTTTATGTGACGCACTTTGAATTGCCTTGTTGAAATGTGCTATGCAAATAAACTTGCCTTGCCTATGTAAATACACTGTCTGTTGCAAAAGTCAACAAAGTAAAATAGGAACAATATACCATTATACTACGTGTATCGACCCGTGCATCGCAGAAAACTTGGGGTATTTAATTATTTCAGGTATTGACGTATTCGTATTGAGTTACAATATAATTCATTTGTAGAAAGCAAACAGAGTTAGTGATTGTTAAATCAGTGGATAGACAGATTTAATGAGTTTTAAATTTAAATTTAAATTTGTTTTACAATGATGAGCAAGACGTAAATTATTGTTTCTGTCAATTAAACCTTTTGGCTTTGAAAAAGGCATATTAAGTGTATGTTTTTTTTTTTACGTAAATAAATCATAATTGTTCCTGTTGATTTGGTCTACTTTTTAATACTTCTACACTTTGCATTTGGACAAGTAAGATTGGGAGCAAGTAAAACATTCCAGTTTGAAGTCGAGCCCGAATAGTCCATGAAATCTGTTGACAGTGAAGTCTGTGGTTTGTCCTGAGCACATAAAACCAAAGCTATCTTCATGGCTAGATACCACTAAGGGTACTTTTTTGTGAATTGGGTTCATTACAATACATACTACATTATAGAAATATGTTTTAAAAATTGAACCGTTAAAGGAAAGACATTTTGGATTAAAAAAGGCTAGAGCAGCGTTTGAGCCATGTCCAGTATCAATAGTGCTTCCATTATCAGACATTTACAGGTGCACAGTGCTTCCATCTCCACAATCCCCGAAGATCTATAGAGGCTATCTCTCCAAACCAGCCCTGTTCTGTCAGCTGAACCATTTGCCAAAACAAACATATAAGCAACATGGCCATATTAGGAGATGACCTCACCAGAAAACCCATTGATTGATCTCTCATATGTCTGCTGTCTGGTGCTGTAGTTCAGAAATTTCAGCTTAAGCATGGCACAATATTCACCGACTTGTCCTGGACCTGAAAGGCCCCCATGGACGGCAATTCATGTGAAAACATTTTTTTTTTATCTCACCATTTTGTCATTTAGAAAGGCAAAGTCCAAACCCCCTTCTGGTGTACTACTATGGGACCTTATTTCATAAAAAGAAATGTATGGTAATCAATATCTGTTGTAAATTGTTATAATCACTCTTTGCTCATTGTGCCAGTGATGCTTTGGGCACTTGAATTTAATTTTGTAGCATACTTCTTGAATAGATTGAAATAACAATCAGCTCAAAACAAAAACTATTGCACTAAAACAACAATTTGAAGTTATAAATTCGCATATATTTACAGAAATGATGATCATGAAGAACATGCTCATGGTAGCGGATGACAGTTTTGTCGACTCTTTCAGAGGGAGATCGGAAGTCATCTTACAGCAGCTGGTATGTACTCAGTCTCTTGGCTGAGGACAATTCATCCAGGTTTCTGGAGGCCCACACAGAGCCTTGAAGCTGAGTTGTTGGTTGATGGACAGCCTCTCTAACTACGCCGCCTTCCTGCCTTTCTCCTACACAGAGCATCTCTCAAAAGCATATTAATATACAACTAAATGGATAATGTTGTAGCACATGTTATAATCTGAAGCATGTATTTTGTAATGGATTAGATTGTTATCCATTTGCAACAGCCAATTAAGCATGTATTAGTACTGTATCTGTTAAATTGTAAACTTGTTAGATATGCTCTGTCGTATTCAGCCTTGAATATTTAATTATGTTTGAACTATTCCAAAAAGTATAATTATTTCTTGTGCGCTAGAATACAGATACTTTTTTTTGTATTTCTTATTTAACAGAAAAGCCATGCCTTTGCAGACTAAGGGGCCCTGAGACTATACCCTTTAGAAATCTATATATATTTTGTTACAGCAGCCCTGCTTCCCATATTAATTTTTTGCTCGGACCTGCTTTCTGAAAAGGATTCTCAAGCTTGGATTATAGAGATTTTGAGATTATAGTGCTGACAATGGCAACAAAGTCTCTGTATTATGTTTTACCTGCTTTCATTCTCCCTACTTTATTTCACGCATGTGCATTGTGAATTGACTGCATCTGTGTTGAATTCAAAATTCAAACAGTAGCAAGAACACATGTTTATTTGTTTCTGAAGCCCATTCACATGAAGTAGCCTGTGCCTTTTACTCTTTTTTACATTCAATCTAATTTCCATGTCAATCTCCATGATTCAGTCAGTATGATTGATCTTGGTATCTGATTGTACTGTTAATTATGAGGTCACTGCACAGTATTCTCTTGCCCTAAAATGAATGTAATGAATCCCTTGTAACTGTCCACATGGCTTCCTGCTTTCACCCCCAGCTTTTCTTGTTTACATTGCTCATTTGTACATCGTGGCTGGATCATAGACTGTCTGACTGTCTGACCACATCTATATCTGGCAGTGATGAGCCTACAGCTTCTTAAGCCCGGGCCCCTTGTGTCCAGACGTGTGAGGATACGGTTGAGATGGATTTACACATGGAAATAAAATGTGCTGCCTGTATACAGAAATCTGATTTCTCGTTCTTGTGAAGAAACACAGACAACCATGCATGTGTGTTGGCTGGCTGGCTTTCATTTTTTCTGCCTCTATATATTGACAGAAAACGCTGCACCGCTTCTTGCCCATCTGCGAAAAAGCCAGACGATCCGTTTTGACAGGCATGCTTCTCCCCATACTGCCTGCCAAAATTTTGGAATTGCATGAATTATCTGATTGGATCTGCTCAAGAAAATGTATTTCCATATGGATCTGACATTCATAATACATTTTCACTAATGTGGTCAAAGGCATTTTTTTTTTTCACGATTCCTTCCGTGTGTCATGCAAATTCTTTTTTGAACTTTATCAAAACATGCACACACACATACTTGAAATGTGCAAAGGTAGTCACTATGAGCAAAATCCATTTTTATTCCCACAGGTTGGTTACTTTGTCCTCTTATGATTTAAGTGATAGAAGTCACATTTAAACCCGAGTAAAGTTAAGCTATGATTAGCTCCCAAGATAATGACATTGAGTGATTTAATACTTTATAAGATGTCCTACGATTTAACAGAGCCATTTAAAAACAACAAAAAAACGTATTAGTGTGGATGTAGCCTGAGTGAAGGCAAAGATATTCACAGAGACATCTCTGCCTGCACTTGAGGCTCTGCCACAGGATATTACGACTGCACTCTTTAAGAGAAGCAATAAGAGCTCGCATGTCATCTGAGACTGCATTTCTTTAAAGGTGTAGCGTTGAGATAACCAACCTTTCCTTCCTGCAGCAGTGTCTGTGAGAAAAAGCCAAAGTAAAGTACAGAACAATGTGATTTAGGAAGAATTAGAACAAAGAAAATAAAAAACAATTGCCTTATAAAATGGGAAAACTAACAATGTGAATAGGTTGATACAACTCCGTTATTTGCTATGTCAGTTCAGAACTGGCCAATATGGTGAATTGACCATGACTGAAAGCATAGAAATTAGAAATTATTCAAATGTGAAAGGGTTTTCTGTTTTTTTTATGCAATTGTTGAATCATTTGTATGTGAGCTCATTGCTTTGCATAGAAGAGAAACTGGAGAAAGAAACCGCACTTTCATACGTTTTCACTTTTTGAGCAGTGTGTTTGAAACAAAACAAACAAAAAAAATATATTCAAGAAATGTGGTCTCTGTCTTTATTTGCTTTTCCACAGAAGTCACATCTTGTGAATAGCACCTCACTTCCTGCCAAAGCACGCACATGCTTTTATTGACTTCACTTCAAGGCATAGGTGTTTAGATTTTGAGAGATAAAAAGAGATCACATTACGGGAGCTGCAATCCGCTTCCTAAAAAACTGCAGAGGCATTACTGAGATTTTTTTTATTTTTTTTATTGCAAGACTAAAGATAATACCCTTACAGGACAACAAAGGGACAACAAGAACAGTAAATATAGGACAGTTAATAAAATGATGATTATCAGGATGAGGTGATATTGGTGTGTGTGTGTGTGTGTGTGTGTGTGTGTGTGTGTGTGTGTGTGTGTGTGTGTGTGGTCTCACCTATGTGAAAGAAAGGGAAATCAATAAATAAGTAAATAAAAAAGAGAAAATGACAGAAATTATGCAATATAATCTTAACAATAATAAAAATTATAATAATGTACACTAATATTAATCCTATCTTTTCCACCACCAAAGCTACTACTTATACCACTGTCAATAAAAACAATACTAATAAAGGCAGGGGGAAGAGGGGGGGGGTTGCTGATCCATTTTCTGGCAGTAAAGTATGTTTTGGGTTATTGAAATGCAATTTTATTTATTCACTTTTTCTTATTTGTTACTTTTTTTACTGATTTGTACAGCTTTGGGTCTCCACTAAACCCTTATAGGAGGGGGCGGGCCCATTGGTGGCCTAATCTCTTTTTTTTTTTAAAAAACAGAGATAAGACGGGGTGCGGCCCTGACAGTTCTCATTTATCATAATTATCATTATTAAGGAATAACATTATGGTGGCAGAGTGGTTTTAGATAGACATTAAGGGAAGTAATAAAGTCTGGGTTTGTGTGCATGTGCATACTGAGCACGAGGACACCTGTGTAAAGGGGCTGTGTGCAGCAGACTGGGTTCCTCTGAGTTACAGCATGAGAGGCAGACATGGCGTTCCAAGATACTCCCCGAGCGCCAGCAATTAATGATGACAATTTAAATCTTGATAGGCTGGTCTTTGCCGGGGCAGCCGGGCCAGACGCGTTGAGGAAGTCACCTATCTAATAGATGCCACATGATATTAATGTACAGAGGCGCGCCGCCTCTAACCTGGCAGCCTCGGGAAATCAATCACCACCCCGGCATTACTTTCTTTTGACAAATATGCTCTCACAGGCCAGGTAGCCGAGCTAATGGCCTCCAAAGTATATCTGTCAAAGACACAGCTCCTATTAATTATTCAGTCACCTGGGCTTCTATGCTGTGGTGCTACCTTACAATATTTACAGTGCTGCAAGGGGCTGCTCTCCCACTGGCTTGCTTTCCCTGAAGTGGCGAGCTTCCTTTGCATGAGCCATAATTCCATCTGCTCCACTTCTACCGGGAGAGGCAGAGAGACAAGCTGCTTTCATCGCTTATCAAGAAACACAGCGGTCTCTGGAGTTGCATGAGAGTAAACATGACTGAAGGCTGATGAAGGGTTCGCTTTGTGTTTAAGTCGTTAATGAGACAGGTTTCATCATCATGCTGTAGTGGAGGGCGAGAGTCAGTGCTGTCAAGGCCCGCAAGTGTTTGTGTGTTTGTGTGTGTGTGTGTGTGTGTTTTGGATTTTTTTCTCAGCAGTCTAGATGTGAAAGCATGCTAAATATAGTTGGTAATCATGTGTGCATAATGAGGCATTACAAATGTAACAAACAGGGCAACAAAAATGTGTTTCAAAAGGGTTCTGACCAGCGAGGAACATTGCAGGCAGGGTTAAACAAAGAGCACAATGGTGGCAAATCCAGCTGTTACCAGACAACCACTGACCACCATGCTCTTACAGAGTTAAATCCCTTTTTTTTTTCCAACCACAGAGGGAGGAGCAGGGTGGATGGCTTTGGAGGAAGGGGAGAGGAAGGAGAGGAAGGAGTGTTGCTGCATTCAAGCGCATGTGGGGAAAGTAGGAGGAATGAGTTTCGTATGTGGAAATGCCATCCACTTTAGCCTTCAGGACGGTCACATTTTCCTCTTCTTTTCTTTTTCTCAAAATAGACCCCAATAGCTCTAGTACTCCACTGAATTCTGACAGTGGCGTCCCTCATCCGCAGTCAGATGTAATTAAAAGCAAATGTTTCATCACGTTCGTAGTCAATAGCAAAAGTATGCCATCGCAGGACATGTTCTTTTTGTTTTGTTTTATGGACCAAAAGAAGAGACTATCTGCACAATATAGCTGCACAATTTCCTGGTTGCAACAACATCATATATAGGACCTTTTGTCACACTGCTTTATATACACTTCCTCCTTTGTTTCCAAATATTTCTTAATGTGACTGTTAAATATTCTCTATATGACCGCACCAAAATATTAGCTATGTAAATACATAGAGGAGTAATGTCTTCCTGGGCAGAGAGTGCATTTACTCTCCTTCTGTGTGTGTTGTTATTTGAGCTTCTCTGTGCTTTCTTTGCACGGTTGGGCCGACCGCCTTTAGTGCATGTTAGTGCATGTTAGTGCATGTTAGTGCATGTTAGTGCATGTGAGCGTGCCCCAATGGTTAGCTCATGCAATGCGCTCATACGGCATTAACAGCTAATAATGCGACAACCGACAACGTTGATGTGGAAGCGTAGAGCACACTCCGGGAAACACTGTTAGTCTGTCAGCACGCCGTCGCCATGTGGAGACGATTTTGGAACCAGGGTTTTGCAGTCATTAGATCGGCCACTGATGCTGGGCGACTTGCAGTCAAGTTCCCAGTTCACCCTAAAGGGGTTGGATGGGGTTGAGGTCGGAGCTCTGTGCAGGCCAGGCGATTTCCTGGCCTTTGTGCATGGGAGCATTTAAACAGGAAATGGCCTTCCCCCAAACTGTTGCCGCAAAAGAGGAAGCCCACTATTGTACAGACAAGTAATTGTTTGCTGTAGCAGTCAGATTTCTCTTCTTTGGAATAAGGGCCCAAGCCCCCACAAGTATGTATACGGCGTCCACAAGGCAATGCAGTGTAAAATGGTAAATCACTGTTCAGCTTTCTACTCAAGTGGCAAAGTGTTTTCATTGTCTTCACGCCTTTATTACTGGCCTATGACAGAGATACTCACATCAACAGGAATTGGATTAGGTGAATGAAACAAGACTCAGACCAATGGGAGATTGGAGACTGTTGTGCCAACATCTTCACAGAGATCTGGCTCCATGGGGGCACTACGGATGAAGCTGCACTTGACAGGTGGACAGCATAACAATGAGCAGAACCCCAATGGGACGAGAGGAGGCGGACTGTTTACATCAATTATGCTTGGTGCTCAACCATAGTCAAAGTTGATGGACAATGTCTCCTTGATGTCAGATTTTTTTATGTTAAGATGCCTGCCACTGCTGTTTTTGTTTTGTCACTTTTTGGTTTTAGGGCATAAAAATGGACTACAACTACATTTTGCTGTTTCTGTGTTGCAGGGTGACAATATACAGTCCTTCAATGTTAAAGCTATGCGGCCTCCTGAGTGTGTATCCATGACAATCCCTTTGCTTAGGTTTGTTTTTATGTTTTTAAAAACAGAGAAAAACAGAATTTGTTTGAAATGTTATGCGAGCATCTTCAAAATGTATATGTTTATATGTGCATGCTCCAATAAGATGAGAAATATGAACTGTAACTGTTTCATTGCCCGATCGAAATAAATGCCTGTAGCCATGGCAAACATGAGACTTGCCATTTAATGTAATAACGCTTTAATAAAGTGTTTCTCTAAATGGGTCCAATAATAATAACCTGGAACAAGAATGCAATATCAGTAATCACACGGGCTGTACCGTTAGCACGTTTTAATCATAACCATGTGTGGAACATATTTTGAGCTGGGGCGTGTTTGTCAATGTATGTGTGTGTGTGTGTGTGTGTGTGTGTGTGTGTGTGTGTGTGTGTGTGTGTGTGTGCTTATGTTTGTGTGTGTGTGTGTGTGTGTGTGTGTGTGTGTGTGTGTGTGTGTGTGTGTGTGTTTGTAGGGGATTGATTTTCACCCACACCACTTGAACGCAGCATGAAAGTCACGTGAGATGCTCCGCTAATAATGCAGTGACGTGGTAGAGTTCCGTCAGTAGAGCGGTGTCTGACAGCCTGCCTCCCCGGGCCAACAGCGGCGTTGCCCGGCTGGGAAATCCAACAAGGGGTCGGTCACAGACGGGAGCGAAAGGAAAAAAAACCTGGGAGAAGAAAAACAAAAAAAAGGTGTGGACTGTCAAACACGAAACGGGGAGGTGAAAGTACACGAATGGTTGTTTTCTTTTGTTTTTCCTTCGGCACTCGGGAAAAATGTTTTGGCAGTGATAGGAGAGGATATTCATTTTTATTCAATTTTCCTCCTTCGCTCTCAGTGCGCTGACTGTAGGCGAAGTCATCCTGCCGAGCTCCGGGAAGGACTAGTCGCACCCCCGCCGCTCCGCCGCTCCGCCGCGCTGCCCGCCGCTCCGCCGCGCTCCCATCCTCAGAGCGCATCGCGCTCCGGATGAACGTGTGTGGATGCTGTGGCGCTTTGCCTCTTCCATGTTTACGTTAAATCGCGTGCCTCCGGTGTGGTAGATAAACAAGGATAAGATCAGGGGGAACAAAACATGTTTATTAAGTGAGGCTGTGGGGTGTAACGGACACAAGGAGCAGGAGAGAGAGGAGAGAAGAGGAGAGGCGAGAAGAGGAGAGGAGAGCAGAGCAGAGCAGAGCAGAGGAGAGGAGAGGAGAGGAGGAGTCGCAGCAGGAGGAGAACCAAAAACCTGCAGGTTTGGGGAGCCTGTGGGAATGAGGACGAGGAGGGACGTAACACATCCAAGGGTGTCAGTGTGATTAGAGGAGAGGGAGCTGGACGAGGAGAGGCACGGGAGCGCGGGTTGTCTCCGATCCAGGGAGGCGGTGATGGCGGGGAAAGGGACCGGGGTTCACACACTCCGACTGCCGACCGCAGCCCTGTCAGCAGCCGCAGCAGCATGAGGAGGAGGAGGTACGCAGCACTGCACGTCTCATCAGTCCTCCACATCCTCATTATTCATTTAGCCTTCCCCGCCCTTCCCTCCCCTCCATTAGGCTACGAGTAGCCATCCACCCTTCCTAGCCGCCTCGGCATCCATCCATCTATCAATACATCCATCCGTCCATGCCCTTCCTCTGTGTCCCAACATCCTGCATCTCCTCTCCATCAGGTACTTTTTGGAGCCCCAGTGGCTTCCTAAAATGTTGCAGTGACAAGTCAGTTCAAGGCAGACTTACCACTTGAAAATTAAGAATACTTTGTTTTTATTATATCTTCACCCCCTAAGGGTAAATGCTGATGATATCTTTCGTTCATCCTTGCCCGGAGCAGATCAGAGATTTCTGAAAGTACCACTGACACATAAAAAAAATAAGGGGTCAGCAGTCCATACTGTAGCCTATTCCTTTAGATTCAAGTTTAGAAAACTCCTCGTTGGACCTGCCAACAGGCCGGGGAGTTCCCATTGATCCAGTTCAATTAACATGGCTTTTTATCCACTTCATCACGTCCAGCTGCCTGAGCTATTTGGCACTGAACGCCTGTGCATGCTAACTGCTGAGATGGATATATAAAAAAAGCAGCTAAGCTCACCATCTGGGTATTCACTCTGCCCACTAGACTATGAAACTTTAATAGGGTCTAATTTTCAAACCACCTCATAATTTATTGCTGTGGCGTCTGAACCGACAACCTCGAAAAGAGTCGAAGTGGCAAGAATACATCTATAGGCTTTATTAACAAAGTAAAACAGAATTACTGTTTGAATTAGATTGAATGGTAAAAGTTGGCAGCAGCACAATGATAAGGGTTGGATATCACCCGGACTGAGTGAACGAAAACCACTGTCATATAATATTTACTACATGCTATATAGTAGCTCAGAGCTGCCAGAGCTTTATTTCCCAGAGGGCTCTTGTATTGTTGAGTCCACTTTTAAGAGGCTGCTGTATCCTTTGTTAAAGACTTTTTGAAAGGACAAATTAATCTAAATGTTACCCATGGACATCTACATTATGTGGCTTTGACTTGTGTGTTAAAGGTTCAGTTCACACCAAGTATTTCTCACTTTTGGGTTTATCTGGTAATGTTTTGAGATGTCCATCTGAGGTTTTTTGCCTCAGGCGAATGGGATTATATTTGTGATGTTCACAACATGGAAAAGTTCCACATAACATTACATTTAGTGGTTAAAAAATGTTTGTTTTCATTGTTGAGTATTCTGCCCTATCATTTATGAATCTATTATTGTTTGGTCTAAAAACAGCAATTACAGTTTCCCAAAACACAAGATGCAATCTTCAAATAGCTTCTTTTTTTTATCCATCTAGCAGTCAAAAACTAAAAAGGCAATCAGTTTACTCTCCCATAACAAAGAAAAGCATAAAACTCTCTCAATCTAGAAGTGGAAACTGGGGAATATTTGGCATTTTTGCTTTGAAAATGCCAAAACATTTATCTAAATAGTTGCCGATTATCTGTCGATCAACTAATTGATGAACTAATTGTTTCAGAAAAAAAAAAACAGCAAAAGAAAAAAAGCTGCTGTTATTATTGATTAATTCATGGATGTCGCATGGAACAGTTTTTATTGGAACTAGTTTCTATCAAAACAAAATACATCCCTCTATATTGAGGTGGAGGCAGAGATGGTCGAAATGGGCAAATACGGCTTGCTATCACCAGAGAAAGAGCTGGAAAGGAAATATTTCTCTTTTTTTTTTTGTCATTTGAATGAATTGACCCTTTAAGGATTAGATGATCATGTTTTTTGATGGGGGGCTCCAGTGGCCTGGCCCAGATCTGACCAGCCTGTGTGTGGTGAAGGGTAAAAAAAAGAAAGAAAAACACAGCTGGCCATCCAGTGTCACTCATCTGCTCTGCAACACTTAGCGATAACGCAACCCCCCTCCCAACGGCCCTATCCTATTTGAGTCCGGCTACACCAAACAACATTCTCAAACAAGCCTATACCCCAAAAAACTTTTTATTTCTTTTTTACAGCCTTTTATTGGGACCATTTCTTGGATAAAATGTTTGTTGTCTTGAAAAGTATGGGCCTACACATAAGTCTCATTATCCAAATAAACAGTGGCACTGGGTTTTGGAAAGCGATGTTGCTGCTGAATTTTTTAAGAGGTAATGTTAATGTTTTCAGCACCACAACTTCGATTAACTTCCATTTTATTTTGGCTGTGGGATAAATTTCAGAGTCAGATCTTTTGAAACCTCAGCAGATGAAACTGAAATATCTGCAAGATAAACATACCACAAAGAGTCAACTCAAGCATGTCGGCCTATATGGACACAGACAAAGGGAAACTAAATTGAATCAATGAACAGTGTCACATCTTGGCCAGTAGTTTAATTCAAAAGCTGGACAAATGCATTGCAATACAAATGTTATTGTTCAGAAATAGATAAATAAATAAGTAACATTGGCAAATACTACTTATTTATTTATTTATTTTACTGTGCTTCTGTAGTGTCCAGGGGCTACGTGGAAAAAGTGTGGAGTAGCTCGAAAGTAAGTAATTTGAATAAGCTGTAACACAGACCGATTGAGAGTGCTTAAAACTAGTTAGAAAGAAAGCAAAGAAGTTAACAGTTAAAGAAACAGATACATTAGAACATTTTGAGCATCAAACACCTCATTTCCTGGATTCTGGTTAATCTTTATGCACATATTTATGATGGAAATGTCATCTGTAATAGAAAACACACGATTCAATGGAATATAATGCAGTAAGGCTCTCAGGCATTCTGTATTGGTTAAAAATATTTGTTCCTGTAGATCAACTTCTCATTTAATGTTATCCCTGCCGAGTCAACAAAAATGAAGGCATAATTTAGTCTTCCTTCCGATTTTGTGTTTTTTTTCTTGGGTAAGTAACCTCTTTAAATTTGCATGTGGCCCATTATTCACCTCAATGAGCTAAAAGTAATGGATAAACAGTTGAAATTAAGGATGCACCGATCCAACATTTTCAGTCTCGATAGCAATATTTGGGCTTTGGATATCTGCCGAGTACCAATCTGTAACCAGTGTTTAATTAATTTTAAGTTTAATTGCCTTACTCAGTGTGGCAATCAGGCACGACCATTGCTTTCCTAATTTTGTAAATCAAAATGTAACAAAAACATACATAAATGTTCTGAATTGTTATAAAGATAATGGTTCTCGATACCAGATTGTCGCCGATACCCGATCTAGCTAGCATCAGACTGATATCAGTATTGGTCTCAACTTGAAATAGCAAAAGGTATTGGATTAACAGTTGGAATAGTTGGCTAAAATGAATGGATGCACAGTTGTTGTGAATAGTTAGCTAAACGTAATGGATAAAGAGTTGTGAATAGTTAGCTAAACGTAATGGATAGAGTTGTGAATAGTTAGCTAAACGTCATGGATAGAGTTGTGAATAGTTAGCTAAACGTAATGGATATAGTTGTGAATAGTTAGCTAAACGTAATGGATAGAGTTGTGAATAGTTAGCTAAACATCATGGATAGAGTTGTGAATAGTCAGCTAAACGTAATGGATATAGTTGTGAATAGTTAGCTAAACGTAATGGATAAAGAGTTGTGAATAGTTAGCTAAACGTAATGGATAGAGTTGTGAATAGTTAGCTAAACGTCATGGATAGAGTTGTGAATAGTTAGCTAAACGTAATGGATATAGTTGTGAATAGTTAGCTAAACGTCATGGATAGAGTTGTGAATAGTCAGCTAAACGTAATGGATATAGTTGTGAATAGTTATCTAAACGTAATGGATAGAGTTGTGAATAGTTAGCTAAACATAATGGATAAAGAGTTGGGAATAGTTAGCTATAAGTAATGGATTAACAGTTGGAATAGTTAGCCAATCAATGGTAAACAACAGTCAGACAATTACTTTTGAGGAAGTAGGCAGCTGAATAGGCACCATAAAGCATTAAAATGATACCGTAGCAACATTGAGGAGAGATGTTTGAACTCAATAGGAGTCTCTTTATTTTCAAGTGACTGCTGCTCTGAAACCGGGGACTGAACACCCTGCAAGATTATTTTTAAGATGAGCCCAGCGTGACCTTGTGAGAACAAAAGCAGATGTGAAACTCATTGCTCTGCAGGTCAAGTCACGATGGCAGTGAAACTAGTTTGGATGTTTTTTTTGCCAACATATGCAATAGGGAAGAGAGATCTCAAAAAGAGAGTGGCTGCTTGCAGATAAAGTTGTTTCCATAGAAAAAAACATTACTTGAGATTTAAGTTTGGTTTTTGGCTCCCAACTGAAATGCTAACAATAGAGAGCCAGGGAAGAATCTGAAATTAAACAGAAACATAACTTGGTGCCTTCCTTGCTCAGTGCTGGCCATGTTTATTGGGAATAACAACTCACCAGACTATGATAAAGCATCAAATGGACAAACTGCATGACCAATTTGAGAACCCTGGTGAGTACAGAGAGAAAATCTAAATAAAAACATCACAGGCGCCATCTGCACCATTTTGTGAAATCAGGAGGTAAATATCTTTCTGATATGAATTTGTGACTAAAGCTGACACTACAGACACTACTTCAAAAGTCTGATTAGTGCTTCAGTTGTAAAATACAATACATTTAAAAGAAAACTGTAACCTGTTCCATGTTGGTGGTGATCAACCCCCCTATCATATATGATAGTAAACTGAATTTCTTAAGGATTTAGGCAGTTAGTTGGAAAACACAAACGCAGTCAGGCCTGTTTCAAGAAAAAGGAATTCAACCTCTAACTTCAGTGAACTGCCACTCTAAATGGCTCACAAATCGTAGCTGTTAAGTGTCTTGAGGAAAATGTGTCACTATCACAAAGTGCACTGCTTCACTGAATGAAGGTCATATCCCCATCGACATCAGCAAAGCTTGTTTTGCATGCATTGCACACAACATGGAGGCAAAAACGGGCCAGGCTGTTTAGGCGTGGAAACAAAGAAAGCAGGGAGAATGGCGTTCATACCTCGCTGTGGAACGTATATTTGCTCTGTTTACTGTATTGTTTTCCTCCAGGTTTGAGGCTGATGTGGTGACGGAGAAAAACACTCTAATGTATGCCTAGTATGTCACCGCTGAGTCACTATCCCAGCCTTCGTTCTGATTATTGACCGCTGCAGAATCGCTGGGGCTTTAATTAGTGCTAGTGTAACTAATTGGCTTGCATAAAAGTGACATTGATGGGAGGCAGGAAAATGAATTAATGAGGATAGGCATCGGCAGATTAAATGGAACTGCTCAACAGTAAATGTCTGGATGTCTGTTCTCGCAGTGAAACTCGCATTTACATCAAAACAGGGAAAAAACAAAACCAAAGTCTAACACTCAACCATTCATGGTGGTCTGCATGTGACAATTGTGGGTGTGTGGGCATCCATTACGCGTGTGTCCTTCTGTGTACATGTGCATTTATGCGTTTATGAGCCCCTCCGGGTGTGCACACTTCATCAGAGCTCACGTAACTAGATGTTCATTTAATTGACAGGAGAAATCTCTCAAGCGTTGGATATGCTCCGATGTAAAGTATGTTAACCTTTAAAACAAAGCCGACCCCGGCCCCTCTCATTCTCCTGTAATTGCTTGCGCTGGGTAAGCACACTCGCCTGAAAAGGTTATCGTGTTCCTTTGCCGGTTGTCATGATGAATGAGCAAACATAGCAGGAAGTGAAAATTGGAAGTTAAGAAAATCTGCCTCACACGAAGCCAACATGTAGCATTTTGGTGGCCGCAAATGATTAAAAAGCTTCACAAATAAATAAAATGGCAAAGCAGGCAGTCAGTATATTAACGCACTCCGGGAGCAAGGATGGATTCAAGACTTGCACTGCTGCTACATTAATATTCACTAGTTCAACCTGCAAGTTTCTGTTGGCATAATCTGTATTTGCTGGTGGTGTGTGTGTGTATGTGTATGTGTCATCATTGAACACAACAACAATGCTGCATCTTTCTAGTGTCGATATAATTATGTGTGATGGCCACATCCATCTTTTGTGTGGGTCTATAGACACAAGATTGACATTGTGTGCAGTGTGTTTGTTGTTTGTACCATTAAGTCTGATCTGCAGTCGATTTCATGTTAGTGGGTCTGTGAACGCACACAATAGATTGTGTGTGCACTGCTGTATTTGCTGTGCATATGATTATGTGCGATGCACAGTCCATTTTTGTGCTTGTGCAAACTGATTGTTGTGCCCTGGTGAGTTAGCGAATCAGTGTGCGCATACGTGATCGCCTTTGTGCTTCCCTTGGTGCACAACTCCCCGTGGGCAACAGATGCAATCATTCGCGTCACATTTTGTCTGCTTTGACGCATGTTTGTGTGTATGCATGTTTCCTTGCATGGTCTGCGTTCATGCCTGTGGTGGAAGATCGAGCAGCCCGGGTGGTCTCCACTAGACGGTAGGCAGCATTGATAAGCTGAAGGTGGAAGGTGAAGGCTGTTATCGCCGGAGGCTGGCTCCGGCCTCGGCACCACTGCCTGCTGGACCCTGAAAACCCATTTTGACAGATGCATCTCCTCCCTAGCTGTCGACGCGCGGCGGGGGGCTGATGACACTCGCTTGCCCAAGCGGCTCAGTGTAGCGTTAGCCGGCATCACGTTGAGCAAACCTGCAATTTATACTTCTGCCCCAGGCATTAAGCTGAATAATGACATGCAAGAAGCAACCACTGTCTCACCATGCCCAGCAGCAGACAACAAGCTCATAGTTTCAATGAAGAATTTGAGTATTTTCTATTCCTTTTTATAGTCATAGCTGTGAGATCTGTCCCCGATGAGCAAGGACAAGCTCTTATTTTCTTTTATTGTGTGAAGTAATGGGACCATGTGCTCATTTTTTCAGTTGTGTTCACTGTGAGATTGATTTACTCTGATAATGTATGTTATGCTGTATTTCAACAACCAGGCACACATCTGGATGCACCTTTTTTACACAGTACCGATGAACTGTACGCACAGTAATATTTACAACAGCAATATTCACTTATGCCACTGGCCTGCTCGCAACAGTGTTCTCTAAATCTCCCATTTCTCTCCTCAGAAAGACACATCCCCAGAGCCTGCCGTTTTTTTTTACATCCCTGTCCAATCAAAGATGCTACAAAGCTGTCGTATTGATTCAGCTTCCCCCCTTTCAAAATGTTAAGTGAGCTTACAAAAGTGCCATTTACCATAGTGGACTCCACGTCCACAGAAAGCTCTAATTGGGGCCTTCGCATCTGGAAGAAATTAATTCAGAATTACTCTTGAGTGTGTCAAAACAAACCATAAATAAAACGATTAAGAAATATGCTCGGTTCTCCCCACAAGTAGAATGAAAAACACATCTGCATCTCAGACAATTGACACGTGGCTCAGTGCCAGTGAATCGGAGGTACTTTTCGTGGCCACTGCCAAAACTGTTTTCTCATGTTTCTTTTTTTGTTGTTGTTTCAGATTAGAGAGCGCAAACACAGAGGAGGTGACCCTCATCATATCCTGAAGGAGAAAAGACGTAGAGCATGACCTTGTGTTCGTCTACAGTGCCAAGGAAGAGCCAGGAAGAAGCCTCCATGGCCAGAGAATCATCGCCTTCCTAGCGCCACCAGGAGCCCCTTTCACCTCGTTGCAAGCTGCACTGGGGGGCTCAAACGTTCCCCTGACTCCACCAGGGGGCTCACTACAAGCCATCTGCCAGCTCAGATAACCCTCTGACTGTTGGCAAACACATGTTTGAGGCGACTGTGTGTGACCGCCGCCGCCCATTCTCGAGCAGCAGCTTCCTGCGACCCCGATCTGCACCATGCAGTGGAGACGGCGGCACTGCTGTCCCATCAAGATGACCTGGACCGTCAAGCGTTCGCTCTTCCGGACCCATGTGGCCGGCCTCCTCTCGCTGGCTCTGCTCTTCACCCTCTTCTTATTTTTCAGCCACCAGGACTGGCTGCCAGGACGCAGTGGACCCCGGGAAAACCCGCTGGCCTACACCGTCCGGGGCTTCCGCAGCCCCAAGGGAGAAGCCAACCAGAGCAGCTCCCTGAGGAGCCTGTGGAGAGAGACGGGGTATGTAGCGCCAAAGCCTCTGCTCAACCTCAGCTCTCAGCAGGCGGATGGGGCAGCGGGGGAGACAGCAGGAGTTGGAGGAGGTGGAGGAGGTGGAGGAGGAGCCAGGATGGGCGTAATGGGGCTCGGGGACTCCATGAGCACCAACAACAGTTTACAGAAGGAGATGGGTGTGGGAGGGAGGCTCAGCGCTCAGCCCTACCGCTACATCCTGAACGAGCCTTTCAAGTGCAGGGACAGCATGCCCTTCCTCATCCTCCTCATCGCCGCCGAACCTGGCCAGGCCGACGCCCGCAACGCCATCCGCCAGACATGGGGGAATGAGAGCATAGCAATGGGCCTGGGGTTTGTCCGTCTTTTCCTGCTCGGCACAGGAAAGAGCTCAGACACCTACCTCCAGAGCAGCATCGAGGAAGAGAGCCGCATTCACCACGACATCATCCAACAGGACTATCAGGACACTTACTACAACCTGACCATTAAAACCCTGATGGGCATGAACTGGGTGGCCACCTATTGCCCACACGCCTCCTATGTGATGAAGACAGACAGCGACATGTTTGTCAATACAGAGTATCTCATCCAAAAGCTGCTGAAGCCCGAGCTGCCTCCCAAGCAGCGGTACTTCACTGGCTACCTGATGAGGGGCTATGCACCAAACCGAAACAAGGACAGCAAGTGGTACATGCCGCCGGAGCTGTACCCAAGTGAGCGCTACCCGATATTCTGCTCAGGCACGGGGTACGTGTTCTCAGGGGACATGGCCGAGCTGATCTACCAGGCCTCCCTCAGTATACGCAGGCTGCACCTGGAGGACGTGTACGTGGGGATCTGCCTGGCGAAGCTGCGCATCGACCCAGCGCCCCCTCCCAACGAGTTCCTCTTCAACCATTGGCGGGTGTCTTACTCCAGTTGTAAGTACAGCCACCTGATCACATCCCATCAGTTCCACCCCAATGAACTCATCAAGTACTGGAACCACTTGCAGAGCAACAAGCACAACGCCTGCATCAACGTGGCGAAGGAAAAGAACGGCAGGTACAGACACCGAAAGTTTCATGGAGAGAGGCCTCCTTGATGCAACCTGTGACTACCACCCGCCTCAAAAAAAGGGAGATGGGCGCACTGTAACTACAGCCGAAGGAGGGCATATCGAACTCAGCACTATACACTATATGGGGAAAAGCACATTGTTTTTGGTATTGTGTACAGTCGATGATCCAAACTATTTTTTTAATTTGAGAAAAAAAATTTTAAGTATTGTAAACCTGTTAAACTATTTCTAAAGGGAAGATTGGAGGACCTGTCTGCGATGTAGAGCTAGCACAAAAAAAATGCTGCTGCTCAAGACTGGTGTTTATGATAATTCAGGTGCCAACAGAAAAGGATTAATTCATGCTAGAGTTAATGTGAGGGCTCTCCTCGAAAGGGTAGTACAGTATGTCACACTCTACAAATCTAAAGAAAAAATTAAAGACACAATTGTGTCGACACAGACAAAGGGAAATGCACATGTATTTTGTCGACAGTTACACTACCTAAATATGAATGAAAGTATCTTTGACGTTGACCAGTTATGCTGCCCTGTTTCTCAGTGTTTACTTTACAGATTTATCAAAGAATCCAACACTAAAGAGAAGGTTTATCTGTCATATACTGTATTTTGTTTTAAAAGAATCTACATGAAAGCACTCATGTCACGTCAGAGATGACTGAGATTGTATTTTTTAAAGCTTTACATTGAGTATGACTGCACTTGAGCAAATGTGCAATGAATTAATTAACAATTAAATGTACTGAACTCATTTTGTTTGCGGTTGTGTGTGTGATTCATCTGGGACTCTTATGCAATCAGGCAACTTTAATATCATCCCTGTATACACAAGCCATGGGCAGCAAATATAGGGCAGAGAAGTAATTCAATGTCCCAGCGACCCTTTTTGAGGCACAGTTTCTGAATACAGGCTCTGTGTATTTCCCCGTGGATCGAGCATTTTAATATTTTCACAGTATTTCTTTAGCAAAATAAAAAAGGGCTCACTTTTTTATAATATGGGACCTTTAAGTTATTTAGTGAATCACCAGTTTGAAAATACAGACAAGATCCTTTACATGTCATTTGTTTAGGGGGAGGAGTGATCCAAAGAAGTCCTCCTTTACATCACTTCCTATTATTAAGAGTGCTGAGACTTCTCTGCTCACCTCTTTTTTGCTTCTACTTTTATGACTGCCAGTGGCTGCATTGTTACTGAACGATCTAAAAACATAATTCTGAACAAACCAGGCAAATAATGTGTGCTTTCTACAAACATAGCCACCGATCATTAATGAGAGTTAGTATTGTATTCAGTGGACCTTGGAGAAATGCATTAACTTCCAAATAGAAAAGTGAAACATTCAGATAAGTTCAGGTCAGGTAGAAACAACGTGAAGACAATCAGGCTGAGTGATGAGAAATGAATTATACATCGAACCCTTCAGTGTCCCCTGGTAACATTAAATATTCGGCTGCAAAACACCCAAGTTTAGATTTTAATTAAAAATGAATGCATATGATTTTGAAAGGCTGCCAGTGTTACTCCAGATGGAACTGCCTCTGTGTGTGTGTGTGTGTGTGTGTGTGTGTGTGTGTGTGTGTGTGTGTGCGTGTGTGTGTGTGTGTTGGGGTGGAGGGAGGCAATAAATAAATACATGCCAGAGTGCTCAGGGGCACCAACAAAAAGAGCATATAAAATTGGGTGATGACTTGAAATAGCCTATATTAGATTAAGGCAATCTGAATAAGCTAATGGAGAGCCAGGTCTCCTGCACATCTGTCAATCTTTTTTTTTTAATAAGCTACACATTTGAGCAATTCTGTTAAGGGAGCTGTAAAATGGGTAAAGTTCACACAATGGTATATTTTAAGCCGATAATCACTAAGCAGAAGGGTCTTAAGGGCGGAGGAGGCTGAAAAGTAAAGACAGCGGAGGGAGAGAATATCAAGATGTTCATCTCAGATAAACTGCACAGTGCAAAGAAGTATTTGATGCTGGAGCCACAGGCAAAGAAACAACAGCTTTATGTGTTTCTCTGTATACAGTCGTGAGAGAGATTATGCCATAGTACCAGCCTCAGTTCAACAGTTATCTACAGTTTAAGCAGACATTATATTATTTTTTTTCGAAACAAGATGCTAACAGTCAGCTGTAAGATCTATAAATTCGCAAAATATCCATAAAAGGGATCTAAACAACAGATATTCTATGACATATTATTGTGGCTTCACACCTTTTTTTTTTAACTTTGTAGCGACTAACTTGCCTTGCCCTTTTCTTAAAAATAACTTTCTCTACAAATGCCCTGAATACCTGTAGTCAGGTTTGATATTGACGAGTTCCCAAACTCCTCGAGCTGGCTGCTGCTGACCTGGCAATGTTCATATATGGCAGTGTTTCTTAAGAGGTATGTTAAGATTAAAGAGAGCCACATAATGTGGAATAGACAGCAAAGACTGCTAGAATGTATTCAGAGGACTCTAATCCATCATCCAGGAAACATTTTATGCCACACCACCTGTTTCAGGGCACAAGGCATCGTTTAACAACCTGAACATGATGTCCTTCCAAAGAGCTACTCCTTATTCTCTCAGTGGGGCACTGGCATTTTGAGTGCTATATAGTACGAGTAGGTAAACCTCTGAAAAGGCTGTATGGCTAAAGTTGCTTTTGTTTTTATGGTTTTGCACATATTATTTAATGAAATATATTAAATGGATTAAATCCAATTTGGCAAATACCTTGAAAGCGTAGCAATCTTTTTTTCCCCTTGATTTCCTATTGATGATCCTAATGTAGTCTGCTGTATTCAAACCATATTTCTATTTCAGCCTGTTTGTTAAAAGTTGACTAAAATTCTTGTATGCCAGGTATGTTGTATTTACTACCGTACAAAATATCTTTCCTCTTCAATCATGGTACTTTTTTATTTTGGCAGAAACTCAGATCTAAACCTGGCTCATTATTTTGTAATTTTGTAAAAACATAATGAAAACGTTGATGTTGCTAATTAGATAACAAAGACTGTCAACAACAAAATGATTGCGACGCATTAAAATGAACACCTGAACCCTTGCACATAAAAACCAGATAGAATTGACCTCGGAAAGAGTAGTTTCATGAAGTAATGCTAACTCAATAAAATAAATGAATAAATAAATTAGATTTAATGTGTCCACGGAATAACTAATTCACCGTTTCCTTTCAGCATGGTGGGTTAAATCCCCCCCGGACCGAGAGATTAACTCTGTTTTGGCCACAGCGAAGGCGGAGCTTCACCAAACTGCTCGCTCTTGTATCTGTGCCTCTTGCTGCTCTACTTATGTGACTCTGGTATCAACTGAAAGGTTGCAGTGTGTACATTATGAGTGGCAAATCAAACATATCCACGTGTCTCCAACAATTCCCTGACCAGCCTTCAGGTCTTATATTAAAATCAAACCTTGTGCTCACCATACAGGAAAAACAAGGACATCCAATTTCCTTCTCAAAGCTCCTTCCATTCCAGCACAGTGAAATTCATGAAACACTCAAGTGGTCACAGGTATTCATCACCCCCCCCCCCATTAGTAATGATTAAAGCCATGACTCAAACCTTGGGAACAAGGTTTGGTATCATTCATGCATGTCCTTTGCAATCAGAGCACCAGATTACCAGCATCCGGCCGCACTCGGCCCTTCAGCAAATGATGAAAACGAGAGAGGGCTGGGGAAGGAAAAGTAGAGGGAGGGCTCGAAGAGGTGAGAGGAAAAACTGAGGCAGAGACAAATAGACTGGCCTGCTACTGGAGAAGTACAAGTAAAAGAGAAAAGGATGAGGAGGAAAGAGAAAAATAGCAGGAAGGAGGGAGTGATGAATGAAGGGGAAAGGAGCAGTGACTGATCAGTATTGAAAACCTGTGCCGCTGTAAACGTGGTATAAAAGGCAAACCGTGGAAACGGATTGAGATGTCTGTCTTGATGGAGTGGAGGCTGTGGCTCGGCTTTAACATCACAGCTCACTGTTCCTCAGAAAATACACTTGAGGAAGAGACAAATCTCCTGACCTTTCAATAACAGCCAGGCCTGGGACCTGACTAATAGGCCTACCTCTCTGTGGGCATGACTGATGAATCCCTAATGGAAGTTTTGGGTGAAGAATAACGGAATTTGACAAAGAAAATGATAAACGGCATCCGCTGCGACTGCAAGGAAAACAATAATCTAATTTCCGCAACAGGGAAATAAACATTTTAAATGGATCTTTTATGATTTACAAAGTCAAAATAAAGCAACTATGTTTGGAGGAGATGAAATAATTATAAAAAATCGTTTCAAGCCCCTACGACACGAATCAGGAAACTAAACCAAACCACAGTAACTGCACCCTTTTCACAACAGCCCTTGTTGCAGGATAAACCCAGGTGTAATTTATGACGTTAATTATGGGCCGAGGTGGGCCAGAGCATTGGCTCACTGGGATGACTGTGTACATAGAATTGCATTATAATCAATTGTCTCAATTACACCTGTATTTATCCTACCCGCACAGGTCAAAATGGCTGCTATGAAAAGGGCCTATTGTAAAGCAAGCTCAAGCTAGCTGAAATAGCCATGGCTAACCTTGGCTAAAACTACATTCACTGACAATGTTTATGAAGTGACACCGCTGTGATTTTGTTTATTACCATATCTAGTCAGTAGCCAAATCTAAATCATTGTAGAAAAGGGTCTGAACACCTGCTAGCTTAAAGGAATCCATAACCTAGCATAGCAAAGTTAAAGTAACTGTCATATAGCCTGTGGTGGAATAAACATTCTTTGGGAAAGCTACCTCTAAAACTCATATTTAAATTCATCAAATTAAATGTTTTTTTTATATTTCAAAATAAATATCAACAATTAGAGAGATCAGAAGACTCATCTACACCCGCTTTAACTAATCCTTCCTTTCAGCCTTTATTAACATAAATCCACATCAAAATATCGTCCATGTATAAAATTGAATACAAACTAACTTTAAATCAATAAACTGTAAAGTTTTATACAGTTAGAACGAAAACTGCCATCTCAGCCTTTGACTTCATGGATTTAACATGATTTATGTAAGTTACAACTAATATAAATTTGTAGATTAATCATACATTAATTTCAGTAGAGATATGCCATTTTAGAAATGATAGATATTAAAATATATATATTTTCTCTTATAAGCTTTGAGCCAAAGCTAATACCAAAATAAAGATAATTTTCTTTTCTTTTCGTTTGAAGGCAAAATACCTAAATCTACAAATTCAAAACAACCTTCACACAAATCCCTTCCAGTCATTTCAACAGGAAGAAGGCAACATCCGCTGTGTCCCATCAGCCGAGGAAGAACTCCCTAACGCTTTCAGACAGATGGCAGATTCCAGCCAGGACTCCAGGACTCAATGATGGGGTGGTGCCAGCATTGAGCCAAAATCTATTTATAAATATAATTTGACAGTGACACTCCACATTGCAGGAGAACTGCTGGACATCTAACCTGCCAGGACCCACATAAACAAATCCAACCCTGTTAGCACTTTGAAGGGCCCTCTGAAGACGTGTGGTGCAGTTTGTATGGCACTCTAGCCATTAGCCACACAGAGCAGTTACAAGGGAAGCTAGCCATTGTTATATAATGGACAACCTGCACACAGACAGCATGAAGGGTCCATAGGAGCAGGATAGTTAATGCCATGTTATATGATCAGGTAACATTTTTACAGTGTTGAGTGGACAAAGGTGCATACAGACAATTACATTTATGTTTGTTTTTAAGGCATTAAACTGCAAAGTTTACAACTATAACTAAATGTCAAGTGTGCAGCTATCCCTGAGGTGACAGTGACACATTTTCCTCTGGTTTTGACTCTGTACCCCAGCACAGGAAGGACTGTGTGGTTAAAGTGCTGACGCTCAGCTTTACGGATTCATAGACACTTTTAAAAAAGGACAATGCAGCAGACGACCCTGAACATAAATGAAAAGGCTACCAAAGAGTTTTTTTTATGATTAAACAATGGAACTTCCTCGACTGGCCAAGTCATTCATCTGATCTCAATCCAGCTAAATGCAAAAATGCTCAGAAACAAGCAGGAAGAAAAGAAAGCTGCAGTAAAGGATCACCGAGGAAGATACTGTGGCTGCTGATGTTTATGGGTAAACAGTCACTTACTGCAAATAATCTGACATCTACTATTAAATATGACTTATTTCAAACCACTATATATTTACAACCACAGGAATTGTAATGTTATTATAGAATCTTAAGAAATATTGATTGGGTTAATGAATCCTTATTTATGCTAAATTGGTGCAGTCTTTGGTGCAGTCTTGATTTTAGCCAATTAATCTCAACGTCCCCAGGTCTGATCCTTGTGGGAGAAAGATGGGGGTTTAGGTGTGTTCAAACAAGCTACAGTTCTTATATTGTTTATCTGATTTGGATGTAAACACGTTCAAATTAAAGCCACCTTTACCACATAGTCATTGTTTCATAATAAGTCGAATATGCTGGCATGCAGAGCCACCACAATAAAACATGTATTAATCTTGTAATACTTAAACCACACTGTATAATACAAGCATATTCCATCCAGTAGTGCCCTCTTGAAAGCAGTAAGTCTGTTATGTGAATAATTATGTGGTGTACGTGCAGTGACAAGTTTTATGTTTCCTATTTGTTTCCGAATAACAGCCATGTAGTATGCACAGAGCACCAGCTGCAAAGAGAAAAACGTCCCCAACAGAGTAAATCCAAGGAAGGAGACGTCACAGCAGCACCCACACTGATTGACAGGTGATCTCTAACTGCTAGGAGCCGTGAAGAAACACCACAGCAGTGAGCTATTCGCACCACAGATGGTGACAACAGAAAAAAAGCAATATTTTATTACCATAATCAGACCATACAGACTCATCCATTTATGTATCTGAGCTTATAAACACGTCTGAAAAATTGAGTGACAACTCACTCAGCCACGTGCAAGAAAACAACTCGTACGAAGAGATTACCTGTCGCATTCACCCATTTTCTCGTATTTTGAATTTTCTCTTATGAACACAGTTTACGACCTGTCTAAGGAGTCCTGTGCAATTAATCTGCTGTTATCCATGCCACGTTTTTCACTAATGGATTGTATATTTAATAACATTAATGCAAATATGAGTTTGAAAACCCTTCATGAATTACACTTCATAATTATGTTGACATAATCCTGTTGACTCTGCAATTCAAATTATAGGCTGATATAATTCAAGATGTATTCATCCAGAGTAACTTTGTCACCGTTAAATTAATTGGCTATCAATGCTATTGTATAACACTACAATATCGACATCTCAAACTGCTTAAATTATTTTGCAGTCATCGATGGCCTTGCTGTGGTGAGACGTTTTCCAACCATTTATTCTTCATTCAAGTGACAGTACGACCCTCAGGTGACACGGTGTTAACAACACTTGTTATTTGCCCCATTCTTTGGCTTAAACCGGTCCCTTAATTCTGCTTCTGACGCTGTTAGACATTATAGACTTTCCTTTATGGATATCCGAGAGCAGGATTCAGTATAGGACACATGGGGCAAGTTGCCGAGCCTCATATGGTATTATTGTGGTGTTTATTATATTAATTTACAATTCGTATCAACACACGTTACATTCATCATGTTTACGCCGGCCATTTACACAGTTATCTGAAGTTAGGGGTATTTACTGAATCTGACTCGTACAAACCTACTGTATACGGAAAGAGAAATTCAGATAGGAATACAAAAAAATTTTCTTGTATGGGGTGTGAAGTTTTTCATTATAGCAATGCAGTGAACCCCGTTTTTCAGCCATTGTAAAGTACATCTTTTACAATATGATACTGGACATTTATCTAAGAATAGCTTGAAACCGTTTTCCATTACCAGCAAGCAAAAATAGAATCAGGACTGTTTTAAAAAGAACATTAATCTACACAAATCAATGAGGGGGGAGGAGGGGAGAGGGGCGGGGGGGTAGTAATTATCTCTCCCCAGTCCTGTCCGCCCTCTCCCTGATGGGAGGTTGTGGAGGGCAGCAGGCGATGCAGCTCCTCCACCTCTGCCAGGCTCATGTTTCAGCACGGTGTTTACCCTTGCACTTTGACAAACGAGAATAAATCACAGGCCAAGAGTGCATTAGTAGGGTTATTGGGTTATGTGCCTGTAAAATATAAGACTGACAAAATGCTTTTTTCGAGAGAATCTCAGAGTTGTCATCCGGCTAAGTGGTGAACAGAGCTCCTGCTCTGTAACAATCCTGTTGACACATGTTTGGGAACTGTGACCTTTTCAGTCATAGACCACCACTCTGAGCTGTGTCCCAATTCCATAGGTATAAACTCAGAACTTAGAATTAATACTCCACGATTTCAGTATGCGTCTTAAATATGCCAGATTGTTGACTTTGATGGATAGAATTATCTATCAACACAATGCACCAAAATGATGAAACGTGACATGGTTGGGTAATGTCCAGGAAGATTTCAGGACACAAGCAAAAATAAATATGTTGATCAAATATCTGGTGATGCATATTCTATATAATTATCTTTAAGTGTGGCAAACTACACTCATTTCTTGTAGAGGCTTTAACTACCAGCACATATGCAGATTAATACACAGCGCATGCTTTATGGGATGGAACTGGGACACAGCTGTAGTATCAACAGGGGATCCAATGTCAAAAAAAGTATTAGGGCTGTATTGGGTCAAGTCATCATTTGCAGTGACTTTACCACTCAGATTAACAATCTATTGTTGTAATTCCTTTGTGTATAATCCTATCATCAACTGACACAACTAAGCCTCTCCCAAAGGATCAAATCTGCGAAGCACTCCAGTCATTCCCTTAAAATGTATAGTCTGTTTCTCAATAGACATTTGACTAAATTTGCTGGCCCTAAACCAATTTATTCTTCAATAAGCAACATTTAAGATTCAGTTGGCATCAGACAGGTAATAATCCACTATGTTCCGCAGTTAGTTGCTAACTGTGTTTGTCTGCCTTTCGGTGCTGAATTTGTAGAATGCAGTGTTTTTTTTTTTTTAAGAAATTGCCTTCTGCAGCTGGAAACAACGATGACAATAGCATTGAGACTAAACAATAAAATTGTCAAATATGTTAAATGCTACGTGTTGAGGGCCACTGCAGAATCAGGTGATAAATTGAACAAGCGTTAATATTTAAGAATATTGACCAGAGCAACCTTTAGTAATGTAGTAATCTCTTATAAATATACTCAAGGATTTAAAGAATTGTAAAAATTGAGTCATTCGGCTCCACATTCTTATTTAACAGACAAATAAAAGAGTGGTAGCCTATCCATCGTCTCATCTAACTGTCGGCAAGGAGTGTATTGACGAAACTGTTGAGCTACGGCTTTAAACGGTGTTTCAACATGAATCAAAAATGTGTCACCTGTAACATTTATGACACGATGCACCTTATTTGTGTCAAATGATCCAGTGATCGGAAGAGTTGGCAGCCAACACTGCCAGTACAGTGGCTGCTGGATTAAGTCCTATAATGCTGACATCAGTTTGGCAGCAGTTCTTTCGTCCCTTCACACGCAACGTAATCCTCCATTCTCTCGCTCACACTTTTCATCCAAAAACAGTACTGTAGAGCTGCTCCTGGCCCCTCAAAGAGACCTTCTGGAGACCTTGTTGGCGGCTGGATGTAAAACAGAAGAGCACACAGCCATTTCCAGGAGGGCCTGATATATGGCATAGCAAAGAGATTGTGACAAGGCTCTTTGCACATGGCAGGCAGGTCTGACAATCTCACATTGTGCTTGTCCCTCCTATCTGTTCAACGGCCACGCTTAACGGAAGAAAACAGAGGAGATATTTTGGATTGCTGAGAGAAGAAAATTAGACAGAAATTACGATGGAAACATCCAGACAGAGATATTTAACATATCCAACATTTGCAAAAGTATAAGCTATAAAGCCAAAAATCAATGCAGAACTGAATATAGGATGCCGAGATGTAGAGCATTTTTTTTTTTTTTTTATTCACTTCGTTTTAAAAGGATTCTTTTTGCAGCTCCCCCCGCCCCCACACACACACAGACAAACACAAAGGAATAAAGGATGTACACACTATAACCGAAGCTCCCTCTTGCCTAATTGAGGTGATTGATGCTGTGCACTAACCTGTAACATCCAGAGTTTCATTAAAACAAAATGCAGGAATCAAGATAACGGCACAGGGGGCCTAAATAAAAGTGGCAGCCTTGAAATTGGAGCAGATATAAGTCCCAGTTCTCACTTAATTCCTAAAACGGACAATTTGAGACAAACGATAAATTCAAGGCTTTTCTCACTTTGTTTTTAATTAGTTTGGTACCATCACTGACAGATTAAGGTCAGAGTCAGGATCATAGCCAAGTGGTTTTAAATCAGTGACAAGGTTGAATAAATGGAAATTTACATTTTATTCAACCTTGACCATTGGAATAGAGTACAACAGATTGTTTGTGCTGACAAATGGAACAACTCTACTCTCTCACATCATCCAAGTCTGTCACACCTTTCAACCTACAACCACCATCACTGTCATTTATACCAGTGGTTCCCAAATTGGGTGTCGTGGATCCCCCTCAAGGGGTTCCCAAAATTAATCTGAGGAGGTTGCAGAGTGATCAATAAGATAATTTTTAAGATTTTTTTTCCAATCTTTTCTTTAATCTAATTATCTTTATTGACAATGTAACTAAAACAATCTGAGAAGCAATGCCAGTTCTTTGCGTGCGTGTGTGAAAGTCTGACGCATGCTCATCTCCCCTGTATTGGCACTGAATGTTGGTATTTTAAAGCTGCAGAACGATCAGCAGGTGATTTGACTGATAGCTCCTTCTATGGAGTGTTAATCATTGAAATTAGCTGTTGAAGAGCAAATATATGAATCACCCTCCATACAAACGCAGCCTACAAATGTTAGCAGTATTTGTTTACACATAGTACTTGTGTTTTCTATCTACATTTCGCTGAAAATAGTTAATTTCAAGTAAGAAAATGTTGTGTCACCAATAATTAAATGTAAAGTACGGAACTAAATAATGTGTTTATAAAGTCCTTTATATCGGTTCTTTCTATTAAGGCGTATGGACTCGCAGAGAGATGTAAAGATACAGTAAGCTTCAAAATGTTTTCACTCAACAATGTCAATTTTTTTAATGGTAAAAAGGCTTGATTTGTACTTTCAGTTGCAGATTTTCTGAAACTTAAGTTTTGTGCTGCATTTGAATGAAAACACACACACACACACACACACACACTTAAAAATGTCTGGGGATTTGCAGCATGTAAATGAATATGGAACCTGACTAAGCCATTAGACCATTGTGTATTGAGTAAATAAACACATATTTGAACAAGCTGTTAGATAAGTCAATCTCATGAGACCTGTTGGAGAAGATGAAGTGGTACTTTTGCACTCAAAAGGTTTAAATACGTGGAGAAACACTGATTGTACTACAAAGAGCTTAATGGAAAAACCATCTGAAAATAGATCGATAAATGTGAAAAAGACGATAAACAACACTTCAAAGCATTGTTACTTTTATGAAAGGCAGCTCTGTTTGGTTTCCACCATCTCTGGGCTAAAATCTAGTCTACATTATAATGATTCTAAACTGGATACTTGCTGTTTTTGCCCTTTCTGAAAGTCCAAATGGATGCCTTTCCCTCTTTTCACAGTCCTAATAGTAAAATTAAAAGTCAACATTCTCAATATTCATGGCTCCGGCACTGAGGCTGGGCTTTCTTTCCACAACATCCTTCAAATTTATACATGGAAAAACGCAACATGATGAACGGGACTGAACATGTTGCCTGGGGCCAAACTCTGGTTACATTGCTTTGCTCAGCCCGCTGTGCTGCTGACTCTTAACCCAAACTCTACTTAATCCTGGCTTGTAAACCTCCGTTTGTCCCTTGATAAGCACGTAGTCCCCAAAAAAACAAACACACCTGCACATAGTATGGGTGCTCTTGAGAAATTCTTCATACCTTAAAACATTCCTTTCTCTGTTTAACACACAGGTTGTCAAGAAAAGAGTAAAACTGAACTGATAACTGTAAAAGGATCAGTCATCATGTGACATTATCACAGTACAGTACAAGGTAAGACACAAGACTTGTTTGACACAGAGATGGTGGTCGCAAATGAGTAGATGAGCCCCAACAATTATGTTCTGCAATATAACGTTGTAGTAAACTGGCAAAGTTGAAAACCTCTAGACCAAATGGCAGTGTTGGTTTATGTGTTAGAACTCGAAAAATTGGAACTTGCTCTAATGGCCACCATAAAAAATTCAACATCACTGAGATAAATGACTGACGTTATTAGTTTTTCACAGGCTCAGTTGTCCATTGAAGCATAAACCGACGTCTGCTTTTCAACGGGCAAACATGACAAAAAAAGCAACCATTGTTGGCACCAAAATGTTTATTGATTTCACAACGATGACTACAATATCAGAAGTAGTCAAAACAATGACAACGCAACAAATCAAAAGACGGATCATCAAAAAGACATTGTTATACGTGACACATTGTCCTCTGACAATCTGTTGATTATTTCACTCATAAACTCTGTCAAGGACTCATTGTCCTAGCTGGGCCAGCAGGAAGCTTTCCTGCTTATTATTTTCCATGGAAACTAGTTCACTTTCAACAGCCTCATTCACGCTGATTCATTGAGTCAGACACATGAAGACTTGCTGCAGAAGTAATAACAGTATGTGTGCATTTATTATGTGAGTAATAAGAGCAATCTTTTCTGTGTATTGTCACATTTGCCGATCAGCTGTCCAGATTTACAACTGTCACATATTTTGCTTATCGTAATGGATTTTCGGTAACAGATGCCCAGCTATTCTGCTATAGAACAGATTCTGTGATGGAAAAACAAATGAAATGAACAAAAACATTAAAAACCATGGACTAGAATCATAGACTGAATACAAGAAGTGGACGTAGTCGCCAAGACGTCACTTTACTCTAAATGGGACCATTTATTATAAAATGGTCATCATGCTGTATTGAATAAGACTTGAAACTAGCTATCTAGACCATAAACTCATTTTCACAATGTTTACTGAGGTAATAAATCAAGTGAGAAATAGGGTCATTTTCTAATAGACTTCTATACAATATGACTTATTTTTTGCCACCAGAGGAGTTGCCCTCTGATGGCCATTAGAAAGAATACAAGTTTAAGGCACTTCCACATTGGCTTAACTTTTCAGACCCAGAGGTTCCAGCCTGATTTAGAATAGAGAACTTAAGTGAAACTGGAACTTCCAGGTTCTATTCCATAAGTAAGAAAAAAGTTTTGAGTTTCTGATTGTGTATCTTTAAAATGGCTTCTGTAAGTCCTCATGTGCAGTCCCAGTACAAGCCTCAGTTTGTCCTGTACTGTGTAATTTCTTCCTCCACTCTTTCTGCCATTTCCCTGCGGCTGCTTATATCAAATTCAAAAGCCGGATGCTGATGCAAATGTAACCTTGTATTGTCCGAGTTTCAGTCAAGCCTTACACCCAGCCCTCTGTCATCACTGGCAGCTCTACCTTCCCCACTGTGGGCTGGACATCATTCCACCCAGGCTCCAAAACTGTTCTACCTTGCCCCCCCAATGAGTGAATGACCTTCCTTCTCCAAACAGGACTGCAAAGTCACTCCTTGTTTTCCATGATATGAACAAAGTGATGCTGCATTTGAGAGAACCGCTCTAAATTGACTACTGGAATTAAGAGAAGGTACATTAGCCGGTTCTGAGCACAGTCATGGCAGGAAAATACCTCCTCTGGCAGTAAATAACCGAATGAAACAACTCATCAAAGGTGATGACGGACGGCTCCATTCGAAGTAAGTGGGACTCACAACATTGGATCGTTCCGAAACCATGTTTATGCTATCCTCTATCATCAAGCATCACAGTTCAGCTGCGGTACTGACATAAACCTCACATCATTTCTGGGTAATGAGGATGAAAATGTCTTAACAGCTTCTTCTTTCCTTTTTTTTCCTTCATTTTGCAATGCAGATTTCTTGGCTTGACTATTGAGTGCTGCCGAAATGAGTCCTAAAAGTTGCAAATGAGTTAAAAAAAATGTGAACTTCCAGTTCCCTTGTTTAAAAGTCAATGGGTTTCTTGAATAGATTTTTGGTACGATGCCTGAATTAGGGTCTGTGGTTAACACAAACTGAGAAGATTTTATTGTTTTGTTCTACAATCTAAAATACATCAGTAAATGTCCTCTCGTAACCTTGGAAGCATTTACATGCCTTTAAAAAAAGGCTGCAAGTGGCTGAATGAGACTACTGAACATCATCACGCCGAACACTAGTCCACCTTTATCTTAGTTGTGTGGCATTAAGTCATGCGACTGTGGTGTTCCTTGTGTAGTATATTTTGCTCTGTAATGCATGAAGATAACATATGTGAAGGGGCCTGTGACTTTGGAATGTCGGATCCATTGATGTTTGTTACACATGGGATACTCGTTAGGTACCCCCGCTGGGCAATGCTCCTTGACCTGGAGGATGGAGGAGTAGCTGTGCCTATGTCCGAAACATGTCTTTCATTGGGGGCCCTGTTTATGACGTCATTATATACTCAAGTCTGGGGCGTAAACAACAACCATATATAAGTGATCGGGAGATCCCCGACGGTTAGAGTTCTGTTCGACTTTGGGACTCTCCGGGTTGTCATGACGCCCGTCTTGACATATGTTGCTTGTTTGTAATAAACTTCATTATACCAGCAAGAACAGTGTCCGCGGAGATTCCTTCATCATCACTCCAACATCACTGTCGCTTGAAATATACAACACTTGTTTGTAGCAAGTATCCTAAACGCATGTCTGCCACAGAGTCTCTTTTCTGTAAAAAAAAAAAAAAAGTGGAAGAATCCCATTCATTTTTTTCGGGAGAATCGGTACGATGCTAACTTCCGGGGATGGTCTACAAAAATACGTTATCCCTGTCACACTCTTATGAGCTACAGCTATGTAGCTCATTCACTTTGTGATAAAGAGTGATGGTGGGCTACCGTCATCATTACAGAACAGGAGTTACAGCAGTTCTATAGATGACATGTCCTTGTGAGATGTGTGTTCCTGAAAAAGAAAATATTACAAACCTTTTTCTTTTCTTCACTTTTTTAAAGGGTAACCACGCCCCTTTTTCAAAATGCATACATGTTATTCATATGGTCTAAGACAGTCCAAGAATATCAGTAAAGATGACCAACTATTTTCCAAATCCAAAAGAGTGCTAAGACACACATTTATGAAGTGAAACCTGGAGCTGCTCTACAGACAATGAATTGAGAAAGATGTTTGAGATGACACTGAGCACCCATGGGAGTGTTTGGGGACATGTTTCAGAACTGAGAACACTACAATAGAATAAAGCTCATTTGGGTATTGAAAAGAAACAAACATTCTCTGGGTCCATAAAATCAGTCTCCCATTCGTTGTTTATGGAGTAGTTACAAATGTTATACTTCATGACTTCACACGTTTGAGACCTACTTCTCTGGATTCTGGTTTTGAGAGAAACTAGCTCATGTTCACAATTGATTGAACTTTCCCAGGCCATGGGAAAAACTGAATTAATAATTTAGCTGGTCTTCCCCTTCAACTCTGTCCTCTCAATTTTCTCCTGGTATCAGAAACTTATAGGAGAAAACAAGCTGACCAATGACAGTTCCAGCAGGTTGGTCTTGATGTCTCCATAGCAACTGTAGCCCCAACATTTTAGCTATATGGCGGCTACATGCATTTTGAAGGAATCCACCTTCACATGGAGTCGAGGCAATTTACTGCTGATGGTTTAATGTTGTAGCTTTAGGACATTGATGAATTATTGAAATATTTTTTCAAGCAAACAATGCCCAACCATTCTCTTTACAGCTGCACAAATGTGAGGAATGTGATTTTCTTCGTGTTATTGAATTTCTCGTAAATTAAATATCCTTCTATGTATGTAGTTGGACCATTTGAACATTTGAAGACCTTGAGACAAACTTTTGTTTTTGTTACATTTTATAGCATAAGCGATTAATAAATGATCACAAAAAGCTACTTGTGCTATCCGTTTTAACACGACAAAAGCCAAGAGGCTATTTTCTCATCTTACTTTGTTTCAATATAATAATTAAGTCCCCCAGCCTGCGACTTTTCTGAAAAGTGTGTTATTCCCTATTATTTAACATTGTCAAGAAAAAGCCAGATGAGAAAAAAATCCATTTATACCTAAAATGTACTCCTGCAGAGAACGATATTGCGCTATTAGTTTTCTCATTCAGATAAACCTTCTATGTTGCCACGGCAGCACCTTTTGTCTTCTACTGTGCGTGACAAAGCTGTGTCACAAGTCATAGGCTAACCTTCACTGTGCACAAGAGAAAGAGATTTGTGCATGTATCAGGTAATATACTTGCTCAATGCATGGCGTGGAGAAGAGTCTGATGGTGGGGAGGTTCCAGGACCAAGCAATGTGTCCTGGGACTTTCACATGTCATACAACCCTGTGCTGTGGAATGATACCTTTGTACTTTTTAAAATCAATGCATTATAGCTAGTAAACTTCACCCGTTGGCGGCTCTGCTTTAATTAATTTGTCACATATTATGTCCAAAGGTCAAGAAGAAGTCAAAGAATGTAATCTTTTTCACTGACTGAATAAAAATAATACACTATACACTGCACAGCACTACCTCTTATAATATCAACTTGGTGTCCATTGAAGCCCTGGATACATTATAATCTATATCTGCGACTTTGTGAGTCCTGTTATCTTGATACCAGTGGAGAGAGCCGCAGTACTTAAAGACAGAAGCACATATTCCTTGAATTCTCTAAAGAGGTCAAAAAGCATTCGAAAAATTATTTGACTCAATTGGCACATGTTTTGTCCATTGGCGCTGTTTTCTAATATATATTTAAGTGCAGCATTTGTCACCCTTAGAGACACGTTAGAAAGCTTTGCCATGTGAAGATTAGCAGGAGTAAAAGACTTTGTGTTTGGGTAAACAGACTCAACACTTTGTGGTCATTGACTGAGACTTTTGAAATATTTTGATGTGAAGCAGAACAGCCTGTTAAACCTCCAAGGACTCTTTATTCAGTACATCCTTCACTGGCTATCCATCCACAGTAACATTTTATGAAGTGCAACTGCAGCTGCTGCTGCTGCTGCTACACTAAAGGCACAACTTTCAGAAGCAATGGAGGAATTCGAGCTTGGCTGGTTCCTGGTCTCGGCGATATTACCTCTGGAGGAAGGGGGCATCAATCGTGCTTGTCTGGAGGAACAAAAGCCTGTGTCTGCAGTCGGGGTGTTTTATTTCTATTTTATTTTATTTATTTATTTCCTCCCACTTTTCCTTCCTTTCCCCAAACCTCCTCCTCTGACTTTTATTAAGAACTCAGTCGGGTTCTGCAACATTCCAGATTGCTTCAAAAAACATCAAAAGCAAAATAGAAAAATATATCCTTTTGTTTTTGTCATGTTAGTTGTATTTTTTATACATATATTTTGGGAGGAGGTTGTGGGATGTTCATTCCTCTTGTTTCAGTTCTCTGTTGGACACAAATTCTAAAAAATGCAGCAGATGATGAATAAATTATCATTGAGCCACAGGCATCAAGAAGATAATTAATGTGATTTGAATCTCTGATGCATCTACCAGCAAGACGCTTCACTCGGTTCATTTTCTCAAATTAAGTTAATCGACTCAAAGATTTCGAAAGATTTAGCCGAGTCATGCTACGTACGTTGTCGTTTCATTTCACTCGCAGCTTTCCACTTTGTTTTCAGTCACATCAGTTCCTGGTGTTTCGTTGTATTTGGCTCCTATTTCTTACTCCGATCTTCTTCCTCCTCTGACATCCCTCTGACCGCTCGATGACCACCTTCCTCAGGCGCTCCCTGCAATTACAAAACATGATGAATTTACTTGGAACCCGGCTGGTGTGGTACATCCCGGGGCCTGATGAATATGATGCAGTCTGTCTCTGCCAGCCCCCTTTCTCTCTCATTCATTCTCATTACCATGCACAGCAACCTTTCCTTCACGAGGTTAACTTTTGCATGTCATGTACATCAGTAACTACAGTTCACCATTCCCACTCTGGAGAGATAATAAAGTCAACTGTTTGCAAAATGGGGCCACATCATTCTTGGTTTATTATAATTATCCAGTCTGTCTTCCTATAAATACACTGGATCAGTAATCGCTGGAGAAGTTGAAAGGGGGAAGAGAAGAGAAATCAAGGTGCTGGGAAGGACAGAAAGAAGTGGAGCGGAAAAGACGTGCAGGAAGTGACAAGGCAAGCAGACAAGTGGGAGGGTAGAGATAAGTAAAGGTGTGAAATCTAGAGGAAGACATGGCAAGGGGAGGAGAGCGAGTTGAGAGACAGGATGAAAGAGACGGAAAGGATGACGAAAATGCTGAATACTTTGAGAATCAAATGTCTCTTTAACCGCATCAGTTCTGCTGAAAAATAGATTATATTCTGATCAAAACAGCTACGCAGGGGTTGGCTGATTCCCAGCACTGTACCTCCAAGCTGCTTTCTTTTTGTTAGTGTTCAACCTAAACTCTACACACTGAAAGAAGCACTGACGGAGGGCAAAACGTTGTTTTATGATGACGGGCTTCTCTCATACAAACCCTTCTAACATTTTCGAGATATTTCAATAAATAGCCTTCACACAGTGTATTTAACTAGAAAGAAACAAGAAAAGAAAACAAGCCTGACAGCGCCGTGTGTATTTATTTCCCCCATTGAATTTGGTCATTATTCTGCACAGAGCAGGAGAGGAAGCCAAGTGTGGCAGGTGAGAGCATCTCGACTAGACAGCTGTCAAAGCCACTGGCTGCATGGGCAGTGCAGGGGAGCAGCCTCACCAGCGGAGGCCTCACCACTCCGACTGGTGAGGAGCAGGCACAGTCGGCGTGCAGCAAACACGCAAGCGGAGACGCGCTAACGCATACACCTGCATGGGTGGTTCCGTTGCCATGGCAACCAGTGATTGATCCCTCCCTGAGTTATGCAGCGAGAGAGAGAGAGAGAGAGAGAGACTTATTAATGACAGCGGGAAAAGCCGCGGCGGAGGATGGAAAGTGACGGCATAGTGGGTGAGAAAACAGCTAATATACACACAGAGGCTCACACTAATATGCCGATGAAAGGATCAAAGGAAACAGCATGTAGAAGGATTTGTGCTTGGCCATGTCTGCAAGGCAACGCTGTCACACTGCAAGCTTTCATGCTCGATTTCAAACTGCTGCTCACTGCTGATTGTGTGGATGGCTGTTGGTACTGTATGAACTGTTGGTTGTAACCCACGTAGGCATGTGGTGACTGGAAAAAAAAAAAAAAAAAAAAAATTACAACTTAAATCCTTTTCATCTGGTTTTGATTTTTAAAGGGGCACTACAAATATTTTACAATGAAGAGTAGCAGACTGTCATTGCGGTTAACGGTACTGTGCGTCAACCCTGAATACCTTGTGAGGCTCTGAATATAGCACCGTAATAGGCAGGTTTATGTGTTGTGCTTTCGGCCACAGAGAAGAAATAAATCAGTCGTTCAAGACATCGGGGGGCGACTCCTCTAGTTGCAAAAAGAAATCAGATTGTATCGAAGTCTATGAGAAAATGACCCTACTTCTGACTTGATTCATTACATGAGTAAACATTGTAAAGTTTATGGTCTTAATCGCTAGTTTCAAGTCTTCATAATACAGCATGATGTTCATTTAGTAAATAATTATCCCTTTTTGAGTAAAATGGACGATAAAGCAGGGTATGCTTTAGGGTGCGGCTACCTTGTGATTGACAGGTCGCTGCCACAGTGTTGTCCGGTCTGGGAGTTGACTTAGTCTTACAACTTCAACCCTTTCCCAGTGTGTATTCAGTTCATGAAAGTTAATTGTAACAGTTTGGTCGCCTACATATTCAAACTTATTCAGCGTTGGGTTATACTAAATCCACCCACTCGTGTTACCTCTGCTTGCAAAAAAAATAAGATGGCGACGGCTAAAATGTTGAACTTGAGGCTTCAAAACTGCAGTCCACAGACCAATAGGTGATGCCACTGTGACTACGTCCACTTTTTTATTTCCAGTCTAGGAACTAGGCCTATTTAAAAACAACTTAATTTTTTCAGAAAGGTTGCACAAAATCAAAGAGGTACCCCTCCGGCGATAGACGGTTGTTAAAGTAATGATTATTGCACTGACATGAAGCTGTGGATGGTTGGTTGAGAATCATTACTATATTTCAGACTATTTCATCGAGGTACAGTACATTGTAATATTGATTAACATGCCTAAAACCATAATTGGATCATTCAGTCCCACACACTGTGTAGAGAAACTTGAGATAAGACATCCACCTTTGTTCGATAAATCTTGTTTCCACCACAAACACTCTTTGTGGTTTTAGTTTTAAACATTTATGGTGTCTGCAACCAACTATTGATTAGTTAATCCTGCAATCACTTTAACTGGGTTAACACTAATGACGGCTGCCCATACACGCGTTACCAGAGCCAAAACTGAATAATTAATCAGACAGGGGCTGAGACCATCCCAGCTCAAATTGGGCTATTAGCGGGGTACTTGATGGGCAGCTCTCCAGCCCATCACATATATAGCTTCACCCCTCCAAGACATTCACAGTTGCCATTCAACCTTTGTGGGAAGACCTTAGAGAAAACCGGAAAACGGAAAACATTCCAACGCTGTTAACCCTAAAGGCTGCATTTCTTTGAACAGAGAGTATAAAGTCCACACCGAGAGCTACTATACAGCCCATGTTTTATTGTTTGAAGAATGTTAACGATTAGTTGGAATTTGCAAATGATTACTTTTCTGAAGGAATGATGAAAAGAATGTTAACTGCAGTGCTACTGCTGATGTCCCCTACACCCAGAGATGCTCTTGGCAGGTAAAAGAGAAGTCATTTTAAAAGAGAGAGAGCGAGAGATGAAGACCTATTTTTCTCATTTCAAGAATTGATTGTTTTTCTCTTCTAGGCTAATCAATTAATTGACTGATTGTTTCAGCAGTAGTTTCCAATATTTGTCTTTCCACATTGCGTCTTCCGGGCAAGTGCTGCACATCCACTCATTGCTTCTCTTTACCATTTATGCAGCAAATTCTGTATCCTCATATCATCGCACGTGTGTCACCTGTGAAGGTAAAGACAGAGTTGCAACACTTTAAGATGCAGTGAGAATGTGGTCAGCAAAATGGTGAGGTATAGAACAACAAGACACGGAGCCTGCAGATGAGAGTAGTATCAGCCATGAAGGGGATAACGAGAAGTAGAATCCTACGAGATGCATCAGGGAAGGGCTTATTATCAGAGAGGATTTGGAACTTGTTTTTATTTATTTATTTTTAATTGGGAATAAAAACGGAAATGTGTCAATCATCCGTCCAGGAACAGACGCTGCAGACCATTCATTCTGATCAAACACTTGTAATCCTGTTGAAGAAAATCGCAACACCACATGTAAAAATAACACGCGCAATTCTGTGGCAACATGAAAGGATTCACTGTCACACTTGCTTTTCAAAAGGAATAAATAATATGCATAATAATGACGGAACACTTTCTTACATATGGAAGACATTAATTATTAATGTGTTTCTTCCTCCGAAACAATAATGGATTGATTAAATTGCTGCCATGAAGAGCATTTTTTTTGTTGTTGTTGTTTTCTTTCTTGAGGACAATGAGGCTCAGTGTGCTGAAACCTCGCTGTGTCCGTCTCGGTCTTCCAGCCAGCAGCACTGTAACCCCACGGCGTCCGAACTGGACCCCCGCTGGCCCCGCATCTCGTTTATTTTATTTCTTCCTGCCAATTCGCTTTCCCGCGAAGAAGATTATTGTGCTTGTGATAAAGTGTTTAAGTCGCCACAAGGTCAACGTAATTCCTGCTCCAGATAAAGCAACACATAGAGACCTGGCGCTCTGCTTCGGGGCTTTGGAAGCCTGCTGATAATACTGCACTGGGGGGAGGATTCTTAAAAAAGATAAGAGAGAGAGAGAGAGAGAAAGGGAAAAAGAAGAAGGGAGAGTTGGGGGAAGATGGATCGCCAGGTCCCATAGCCAACAGGAAGTCATCTGTGATTGCTGCAGGCCACCCACACAGGAACAGTGGCAGCGACAGGCTGTTTACTTATCTACTTTGGCCTACCAAGCCTCAGGGGTCGAGGATTATTAGAGATAAATGCTACATTTTCCCCTTGATGTGTGGCACTACTGCGCACTACATAACCATTTTAGTTATTGTCCTGTTCATGCCCGCTTTGCAAATACAAATCTGGTGTTGAATTTGAAAAATGCATGTGACAGGTAATTAAACCAAAGCAAATTCTTGTTGACTGCAAGAACAAACAGAATAATAACGCTATAGTGACAGTTGTTTCTGCTTCAAACACAGTTTTTCACTTCTGAATTGATTGGATCCTTCCTTGAGTGTTCACTGTCTGGCTTTGTCACGGTACGGTGGCTGTTGAGCAATACAACAAAGCTACTCTGCCCTCTTCAGTTTAAAACCAGAATTACGCAGACCCGACTTCTGAGGTTTGTCAGAGTACAGTCAAGAAATGGTTCAACCGCGTGAAATTAAAGTCAGGTCTTCTCACATTTCTTTTATGTATTTTGTTTTGTAATGAAAGTGTGTGTGATTTTTCTTTTTTAAAGGATTTAATTAATCTGTCAAACATGTACCTGAGCCATTCACATTTTTATAATACATTCATACTTTTGTTCTGTACATTGTGGCGTTGTTATATCAATCAAGTGTGAGAAAAAAACAAAAATAAACGAAATGCTTTGATAGAGTTCAACGGCTCGACTCTCAAACTTTAAAATACTCATAATGAATAGTATGGTTGTGATACTCAGCGCTGCCTCTGATTTAAATGTCAATCAAATATAACTGCCACAATCTTTCCCAAATGTGCAGCACATTTGATGAATGCATTAGCATCTTAATGTGCAGCTTGAATAAATGTGTGATGAAACAAATGAATGCATTCAATCAATTCAGGGAAAATAACAGCGTATAGCAAGATGTTGTTGACCTTATTTGTAGGGGACAAGAGCACTTCACGTTTCAGAGCGATACAGATCAGTGGAAGTAAGGTTCAGTAAGTGTTTCAGCATCGTTCAGGGGGCCGTTTTATTTGCCATCTTGTATCAAGAGCTCCAGGATTACTGTGCTCAAGGAGCTGTGAAATCTCTTCCGACACCTTGAGCCACTGAAACAACTGGTGTCCGCCTCTCCTATCACAGAAACACACACTGGCCAGTGTCCATCCTGAATAACAAGGAGAGAACAGACACACACACATACACACACACACACACACACACACACACACACAGCCAAAAAGAATTGGAACCTGTCCCTTTTTGACTTCTAAACACTAACCTGACATGCCACCAATCCAATTTGTGTCAACAGCGGTCCCTCCGCCCGTCCCCTCGACAACAACAAAAAAACGGCAATTCGTGTTGACAGCAGTCAGAGAGAATACTTACTTGACACTTTGTCGTAACCTTGCCTAAAACAAATGTCACCATCAATAGCGCGGCCCGTCTCAGCTGACACGAGCCATGTCCAATCTTTCAACAGAGACATTCAAAAACCAAAGATGACACATGAGCAGGAGAGGAGCACGGAATTCATTTAAACCCTACAGATAGAATTGAGGTGGCATATTTCTCATTTTCTTCAATGTAATCCTAATAAATGACAACTTGGGGGATTTCTGTAAAATAATAAGGAAAGAAATGTTTTGTTCCTATTGAATTTGATGCTGTTATATCACAGACAAGTTGTTCAAGTTATTTTCTTAGCCCTGTGCTATCTCCAGACTTTGTTTTAGCGCTGGCTGACATTTTGGTCTGTAATTGTAAACAGAAATGGAGGGTTCAGGGTTCCTCATAATGTATAATTGCAAAGAAAAAACAGCCTGTGCCCAGCTCCAGAAACCCTTTCATTCATAAATAATAACATTCTGCCACAACGTGTTGCCTCTGATCTCCGTTCTTAAACAAGCAACACAAGGGTCATTTAGGTCCACTGAGTCGCTCACAATACTTACACATGAAGACACCAGCAATACACATAGTTGTGCTTTTCATAAGTCATAAGTCAAACATCTTCTTGGAGTTGATAAACACTTCCATCTAGCCTGATCTATATACAGTATGGCTTGGAAGTGACTACATTACAATTCGTATTAATCTGATGACAGATCTTTCAGATTTCATTTAAAATGTCAGTTAGAGCATTAACTTGAAATAAATTCACATTAAGCAGACTGTCAGCAGGTTTTATGCTTTGATTACAGTTTTTTTTTTTTTTCCTCGATTGTTTACACACTGAAGGTGGACGCTTCGTCAAAAGCATCAAAACCTTAACTTTTGTTACCATGCCTAAAATAAACCCATTTTTCTGCTTGGCACTTTGTTTCTGCCACACACCTCTTGCAAAACACTACACACGGTTTCTTACATTAGACACAAATCTCTTGCAATCATTGGAAAAACACATCTATTCAAAATGCAAAAACATACCTGGAATTGGCAACGCACACACACACACACACACACACACACACACACACACACACTATTACACACTAAACACCAATCAGTTTGAGCCTTAGCGCTACAAACAGACATCAGGTAAGCTCACCGCATTTGTGAGAGCTTTGCAAACATTGAGGCAGTGAGAGGAAGAAGAGGAAGAGCGAGAGAGAGGAGGACCAGGGCGAGAACAAAGAAAGGTACCAGATATGATATTGCTTATGATGTGGCCAGACCCTAGAAGGCAGGATCCATAAACCATCACCCATCCTTTACGATACTTTTTTTGTTTTGTTTTGTTAACAATTGCACTGCATTGCTATTTTACTATAATTATTTTTGTTTCAGTGAGTTTGCAGAAACATGTTGTATTGATTACGGCCATTCCACTTAGTTTTTTTGTTTCCCTGCGATGGGACAAAAATAGTCTGCATATAGTTTTTTTTCTGAAGTCGATCTATTTGTGTATTCATTGAAATGTGAGCAAATGTACTGTACTGGAAAAAACCTTTCACAGAAGCCTGTGTGAGAAAATTGACACGGTATACAAAAGACACCAGTGTTTTAAAGAAAGCACATCGGTGTGTTGTTGCGGCTTTGAAACGATGCATGTGTGTTTTTGAGCAGAAATGGCATTTTGAAAAAGGGTTGTGAGATTTTGATTGCAGAGTTGTGTACTACAAGTGTGTAAAAAAAAACAAATCGTAATAAAAAAAACGGTCATAGGTTTAGGGAACAAAACACCCTTCCTCCACCCACAAAAGTGTTTTCACTTACTGTGCCTGATTGGACCTCTTCTCTGGACTTTGTGGGCGTGTACAGACTTTGATTGATGTCCATCTGCACCCAATGTCAGCCTGAGTAGACTTCTTTAAAGGGACAGACTGATTGAAAACACCTGTGTGGGTGCGCGCGGCCTTTACCGTGGGTTAAGTTTGTCACACCGTTGTCCCAAGCGCTGTCCATGGTTCTGATCCTGTGGCGTTCTTGCAGCTGGCACTACACTAAGACCATCTATGTGCAGAAGCTCCCTCTCTCTCCAGACTGCTTCATCTTGAGATACATTTCCTTGAATCGAAGGGAAAGTTAACTTATCTTTTTATTATTATATTATTCCGGACCACGAAAAACATTACTTTCACCATCATTGAAATTACCCAAATGATAACTTTGTTAAGCAATTGTCAATAACATGTTTACATATTTTTTTTTTCTTTTTTTTTTTTATAATGTCCATCACAATGTACCAGAACTCTATTGGCGTAATCTTCATGTGTTGTCGTTTCTGTGACTCTGCGCTCTCGAGCAGCGAGTCACCCGCTATGCCATTGTAGATGAGTTCAGGTAAAGATTTAGAAAAACAATCTGAAAATAAACATTTTATTACAGGTTTTATCACGAGCCAGGAGCTGACGGCAGGTTGTCAAGAGTTTAATCGCCCATTCACAATCAGACTCAAAGATTGGAGACTATGCAACACCATTCGATGTGATATGAACCTTGAACAAATATGACAATCACGACTGAGAGACTCAAAAGCTTAGTTGCTGGACATGGGGAAGTTAAGAAAGGTTCAACTTGATGCACATGTCCACTAATATGTGGTAGGAACAATGGCAACAAATAACTGTGCTCCGTTGATTCCCTCATATCAGCATGTGCAGTAGTGTGTTCTGCTCCAACTGAACGATGTAAAAGAACTTCAAACAATAAGGATAAGCATAATTCTTTATAGCAACATAACTTCATCAGACAACCTGGACTGTCGCTTGGGAAATGAAGTCGTTCGTCATGTGTCCGTTTGGTGCGGGGCGTGATTAAAAAAAACTGTCCACTTGGCGCCAACTATGTAAATTACATGCACAACATAAACCCGCAAGTGTCAGGCTTGCGAGAGCCAAGACAGATCCTGCCACTCTAAATCCATGTCGGACCACAGCATCTTTATGATGTCAGTTTTAAAACTACAGCCCCTATGCACTGTTTTCTCCACGCTTTGCAATACGTTTTCCGCTTTGAAATTTGCATTTACAAAACATCGCTCTTAATTCTTTTTTTTCTTTTTTTTTACCAAATGTCCAAAGACAATGCTGCACCAAAGAAAACCTTGAGAACCAAACTGGAAAAAAAAAGAAAACAAATGTTTATGCGTGATTGCATCCTGACAGCCAATCGACATCCTGAGTCATGAGTGTAATCAGGAATAGCTGCTGGATCGGCCATGTCCTGCTGGCGAGCTGGTGATTGTCCACTGGAGGAGAAGGGGTTGGAGAGAGGGGAGGTGGGGGGGTAGCAGTACAGCCGACGAGATTCATGACAGCCTCGCGCGGAACCTTGTGGACTGATTACATGTCCAGGAAAATGCATGCCGCAAACGGATATTAAATCAACACAGCTTATTGCCATGCCAGTGTCGGACCGAGCCCGAGCGCGGGCAAAATGCATCTGTAGCTCACCCATATAAGCACTTTAGGCAGTGGGACAATTACATTTCTATGGGGGCTCCGGATGAGTTAGGCAATCCTCCTTTCCACGGCAATGATTAATAGTGATGGTCCCATAAATTGTTCTGTCTGAGAAATATATTGCTGGCATAGTATCTGTTGTTTTGCACTGGGAGGCCACTCTGCCTTTGAGGGCAGTGGTTGGATAAGCAGTCAACAATAGAGTGCAGATCCAGAAAATAAAATGCACTTGAGCTCGGCCTGATCCATCAAAACTGACTGTCATTTGCCACGCACAGATTTTTTTTTAAGCCCTTTGATGCAGAATTAATCTCCCAGAGACCAAACAAATCAGAAAGAAATCTGGCAGCGTTATCTCATTTTATCTGGCTGACCCCGTACGCTCGCTGTCATTTGAACAAAGCAGTCTGTATTTTTAGCTGACTGGAGGGCTATACTTGTTCTGGAGTCTGGTCCCCAGACCATTTCTGAACATCTTTCACTTGTAACGCACTTCTGTTTATTTGACCATAACGTGCAGTCTAGATCACTCAATCAAAGTTGAGTCAAATATTTTTTTGTTTTACTTGCAGACAGAATTTCCCTTTGAACTAGAGTACTTGAGTGAAGGTACTTATTCATTTCATCACTAGCAGCAGCAAATTAATAAATAAATAAAAACATGTCATCAAAACATGTTTAAATTAACCTCTTACACTACACTTTGTTGATTACGGGCCTTTTCAACACAACGGACAAATTACGGTATCTTTGAAATACTAAAGATTATGGACTTGTTATTGGTAATTGAAAGGACTCTTTTGTCTGACTATGAAACCACCGAAAGGATGAGACCTCTTAAAAAGGGTTTTCTTAACTTCTTAAAGCTGCATGAATCTATTTTTGGCCACTATGGCAGAAAAACGTACAGCTGACAAAAGCACAGCCACCATGTATCATGGCTTAAAGGTTATTAATTACATTTTTTTTTTATCTAACTTTTTCCCAGCTTGCCAGAGGAGCATAGAGTGAACAATTGACATAAATGGAAGCATGAAAAATCCAGCACTCTTTGGATTTTGAAAGCAATCTCAATTATTTTTCATGTCAATGCCCTCCAAAAAAATAGATGTACAATAGACCACAGACCATGAAGTGTATATAGGAGGTTGCCGATGCTGATTTACAGACTCTTTATACATCCACGGGCAAAGACTCATTGGTGTTTTCATATCAAAATAGTGGCAGTGCTACTGCAGCGCCATCTTACGGTGGTAGTCTAAACAGCACCATGAGTTTCGTCTCTTTATTTGTATACTCTTTGTTGCTAAAGCGGCATACTGACATATCCAGGAAGCAGTAAGCATTCAGCAATTCCGTGTATTTTTTTTGCTCTGTTACGGCCTCCATTAATTTCTGTTCAAATTATAAATGCTCCGTGGAGTTTTTAAATCAAGGCAGAGCTGAGTAGTAATTTTACATTTAGAAAAACAAACAAACTACAGTACAGTTTTATCGCAGTTCTTGGCCTTAAATAGGTCCTGATTTTCTCTGGCCATGGTGTTGGCTCAGTCTTGACCCCTTTGGTATTAAGCAGATTTGGAATCAACCCAGGCCTTCCTGACTGCAGCCAGCCCTGACTGACAGTTTTCTCAACACATAAATAATTGTCGAGTCCGGCTGAAGCTCAGCTCCATTCCTGACTGAAACTCACATGGAGTGAAAAATCACAGTGACACACATTTTACTTATCCGCATGATAAGTGCTATAGATTTTAGTGTTAGCTTATTGATGAACTGACTAAAAATGAGTTATTATGCACTTTGCCAATTGCCTGTTAAGCAGAAACTCCACAGCACTCAATCAAGCTATGGCCAAGAGAACTATGCTTAAATCAATGGAGACTACAATTGAGAATTTTCCTTAGTATCAGGCTGCTTGGCCTACAGAAACTGCTAACTGTAGAGAAAATATAATCATGTGCGGAGAGACTGAGAAAGAAAGCAACTTAAGACTCACCACTTTCTGTCCTCAAAAGTTTGGATGCCAGAAATAGAATGATTCATGTGTTAAAGATATACCAACTTGATAACTACCTATTTTCACCATATATTTAAAAGCATGCAAAAATGAATCAAAACGTAACTTTCGTTCATTATTGCCTTATTATAATACAAAGTTGCCAAATTGACATCTAGATGCACCCAAAAAAGTAACTCAAGATCGGCCAAGATATGGTCTAATAGCTTGCAATGTATCACCTATGTCCTTTTTTACTTTTTTTTTTTTTAACTTTTCCACAGGAATGAAGAGGAGGAGCACACTGTGTCAGTGGTGAGAAATCTGACTCATCAGTCTCACATTTCACACATAAAAAGGTGTTTTCGTGTTTCTTAAAGCTGCCAGTATGCTTCCTCAGAAGTGCTTGTCAGATGCTTCTGAACCCCCCCCCCCCCTCTCTCTCTCTCTCTCTCTCACACACACACACACCTTTCTGACATTCGATTAGGGGTAGCTGTGTCCAACCATATCTTTACGAAACTGGCAATCCGACATTCACGCCCAATTTACGCTGTGGTGAGCCAGCCAGGGTGTCTCCATCTTTCTTTTCTCCTTCTTTACATAGCTATTTCTGTCACTTTTCATGAGGACAACCCAGTGCAATACCATGAACACCTTCCGGGAGAGCCTGTCTCCCCATATCCCATGCATATTTAAACAATATTGTCCACCCTCCTCTCCCCCCGCCCTCTCCACATGTACCAGGTGTTTGGGTACGTTTCCTTCACCAATCCAGAGATGCATATCAGAAGGATTTGAGCGTGAATTCATCTGATACTGATGAATGTGACAGTCTATTTTTACTATCACTGTGATGGGAAGGTTTCCAGTCCATGAAGCAGGATAAATAAATGACCCAAATAAAAGAAGTCCATGAACGCATTGTGATTTGCCTCCCAAACAAATGTTAAACCAGAAGAAGCAATGTCAACAACTCACCCTGCGCTGCCTGTAATTTGTCAAAGTGAAGCATCAGAGTCCTGATGCCAATGAGATGTGTAATATAGATCACACTAATGGCTGCGCAGTCTTTTGCAAAGACAAATTATCCACAGCAAACAACACTGAGTCCATTTTCTGAATAACATTAGAGTTCCTAATATAGTCCTGACCTGATCCTCTAATCTATTCTTAATATATGGCTGTCTATTTTGGACAATTGTGTTATCTCACATATTAACAATTTGCACAAAGGTATGCGTATTTCATGTGCTCAGGTCATTCTGTATACGTGAGTGCATACGTCTACATCAGGGGACTGTATAGATGTTATAGTGGCATTTCAAATTAGATGGCTCCGTGAAACCCAGTGGTGCGAATACGTCCACTAACAATTTGTCAATGAATTTCAGTTCCACATGTCAGAATTTCATTGCAGCTTGAAATGTTTTTTCCATGCCTCATTACCAATCTGTTTTACATGAGGGAGAGCGCACACATTTTCCTGACTGTGCCTGAAATGTCACATGAAATGGGATTTCTTTACAATTCTTGTCACTTTTAAGAGTATTAGCTTGTTGTCATTTTATGTGGCAGGCAAGGATATTTAGTATGTGTGCCTCATGTGGGTCTTTCTACGGCTGTAAGAGAGAAATAATACCGGGCCGTTGTGTGCGAAACCAGAATGATCTAAATGTGCCTCTACAATGAGCAGTAATGGAGGATTTGTCTCTTTTTCTATTCAGGAACACAGAATTTAATGATGAGACTCCATTCAGAGGTCAGTGAGGGGTTACCGTTGCCATGGGAAAGATTTGACTCATTTTTACTCTTGCCCCATGACCAACATTTGGTGAAGGCATGATAACCCCAGTACAGGTTATGTTACTTTGACCTAAACATGCTTCTAAGATGGTAAAGTGTTCACTGAAAAACAAGGAGAGAACACACACACACACACACACACACACACACACACACACACACACAAAATGCAGTTGTAGCCCATTCGCTACTTAAGAAAACCATGACAAACAATCCAATAGTGAGTTCCTGTAAAAAAAAAAAAAAAATGTTTTACTTGCATTAGGAGGAATGGAAGCAGCAACAACCATAACAGTGATCTGGGCAATATGGTTGACATCTTAACATAAAAAATGTCGACATCAGGGAAACATCACATTTGACTATATGTTTCAGCAACGAGCTTCATTGATGGAAACAGAGTCTGCCTCCTCTCGTCCCACCAGAGTACTGAGCTCTGTCCTCTGGACATCACTAAGAGCGGAGTCGAGAGGACTCTGACCAGAACCGCTACCAGCCTAATCCTAACCCTTACCCAACCTTAATCCACCTTTTTCCTTACTTTAAACTAAGTCTTAAACACTCTCACTCTCTCAATCACACTTTCCTCTATAAAAATACCAAACCTCTGTAGTATATGCCACCACTTTTATAATGTTGATTGTGCCTTCCTTTCATTTTCTACTACTTCACCTCTCACTTCTGCAAATCATGGAATAAAAGCTTTTAAACATGGAATCTGGCTTCATCTATCAGTTTAAATACTGGCTTTTTGGACCTAGGTGTCTGTTAATGTTACATTTTATTTCAAATGTTACAGCTTCATTATGGAAAGAGACACAATGCTTATGTGATTATTTGCGAAAAGGCTGCAGTGTCACTGCTGTAAAACAGGTGTGACTAAAACCTTTAATGGAAAAGTGCAATCTCAGAGGCCTGTTCAGAATTGCCAGCATATTTACTTAAAAATGTGTTAATGAAAAGGGCCTTAAATAATCACCTGTTGTTCTATATTCTATTATATAGCCTGTTAATCTCTCTCTCTCTCTCTCTCTCTCTCTCTCTCTCTCTCTCTCTCTCTCTCTCTCTCTCTCTCTCTCTCACACACACACACACACACACACACACACACGATTGTATGAAGATGATGGATGAAGCCTTCTCCCAAAAGGAAGACCTTTCCCTGTATGTGAAGGGAAAGGTTTTACACCTTTAAAATCGAGCCAGGGAGGTGAAGACTCCAGCTTGATGCCGAAGCTCCATCCAGCCTGACTAAAATAACTGAGGTTGTAGAGATCAGTTGGAACAATCCTCCTTGTCTTTTATCATGTGTATCAATTCTGTGAGCCGGTATTTGAACCCAACGTTATTCTCCTCTGCCTTTCATAACATTTCAGGATTTGTGTCGGGTATTACCGATTCCAGGGCAAAACTGCAGATCTCTTTGATGGTGGAAATCCATTCTCAAATCATGCAATTCTCGCTTGGCTTTGGAAAAAAAAGCCAAGCGAGAATATGTCTTTCAAGTGCTTCTCTTCAAATACATATATTTTATATAATTCTCCTCATTACATATAAAGCCCTTCACAACCATAACCCCTTCATACCTTTCTGACCTCCTGCACCGACACGCTCCCACCTGCAACCTCAGATCTGCCGACACCAATCTCCTCACCCCACCTCCTCTGTCCAAGCATCGAACCTGGGGGGACAGGGCCTTCTCCATTGCTGCCCCCTCCCTCTGGAACTCTCTCCCCCAGCACCTCAGACATTCTCCGTAACTTAAAACTGCACTTAAAACTAATTTATTTAAATCTGCTTTTAACCTGTGATAATAGTTATGTAGGTTTTGTTTTGTCTCTTACTGTTATAATGTCATCTGTATGTTTGTATATGTATTATTGGTATAATTCAATGTATGTGCATTTGAAGTATTATAATATTGATAATACTTCAAATGCACACATACATTAATTATACATATACATATATTTATGTGTATATATATATATATATATATATATATATATATGTGTATATATATATATATATATACATACATATATATATATACATGTATGTATGTATATATCATTCTAATTAAATATAACTAAATATTATTAAATATTATTTTACCTGGCTCTAATTATATATATATATATATATTATATCATATATATATGTGTATATATATATATATATATGTATATTATATATATATATATATATATATGTGTATATATATATATATATATGTGTGTATATATATATATATATATATATATATATATATATGTGTATATATATACACACACATATATAATATACACATATATATATATATACACACATATATATATATACACATATATATATATATATATATATATGTGTATATATATATATATATATATATATATATATATATATAATTAGAGCCAGGTAAAATAATATTTAATAATATTTAGTTATATTTAATTAGAATGATTTAGGTTTTGGTGAGATAGGGGCTATTTAAAAAAATCAGCTTTAAATAATACCTAAAATATACAAACCTTTGGCATACCAATCTTTGTAATCACGTGTAAAACTGCTCCACGTGGTTTTCGTTGACGTTGTGGGCGTCTTCAAACTGCGGCTCGCATCGGCAACTACTTCCGGTGGTCACGTCACGTCACGTCAGGTAGGCTTCTGCCACGAACAGTTTGTAAACAAGGGGCGAAAGCGAGCGTACAGTAACAGCCGGGGGTGGTGTGTGATCTCCGAACTGTTTGTACACTAACCGCATGTTTCATCCAGGCCAACAGCGCCAGTCTTTTTTAGCCGTATTTTCTTTTTTGTCCATGTTCGCTCGAGCAGGATGTCTCCCCAGGGTGGCATGGACCGGCTGCCGAAGGTCATTCTGGCTAACTTGACACAACTGATAGCTGACGTTAGCTAACTTACTAGTTGTATGAACTAGCCTCGCACACAAATAAACACGTGTCGTTACCATTAACGTTAGTACTGTTACCGGACACCATGTACCGAGTTAACGTAAAGCTAAATTAACTGACGCGCTGTTACCTTAACCATGCTGGTCTGGAAACGTCTCATAAGAACCTTAACATTCTAGATTTAATAGGTTTAAAAGTGCCAAACGCAATTATCTTCACACGTTTACAATTCAACAGAGTCCTCCGGCAAATTCGGCATGAATGCTATCAACAAAGATCGATTATTTCATTTAAAACAGGTCAACATTGATCACGTGCATGCCGGTTTTGCCCGACGTTAGCTGACGCCATGCTCTCTCCGTTATCCTCCACCTGTCCTGCGGTAGTGGAGACATTACACGCATGTAGAGTAAACTGAAACACGTACTGGGATTGCGCATCATTTACATTTAGGTGGTCACGTACCATCAGTCATTCATAACCAGGAAGTCATTCTTTGTCACATTGGCGTGTGTTGTCTTGATCTCGCTAGCTTTTTGTTAATGGGGTTTGGCAAGACGCATGTCAACATCAAGTCTGACTTAATTACTCGTGCCGGTGAAGAGCATGTGCACTCCTAATCCCGGATTACCTGCAGCACATAAACCTGACTGCAGTTGTATGCCAGGCGTTGTCAGGAGTGAAACGGCTACGTTTGTGATCATCAGCAACGCTGTCCACGACGATAACGGTGGAAATGGGTATTTTCAGACCAGCAGTTGTCCTCCAGTTGGACATTATTATTTCGATGCTAATTATTGGCCTCCACCTTGTCTCTGCCTGTGATCTCTTCACGTTTCAGAGGTTATTGCACGAACCCACTCTTGAGGTGTCAATCCTGGTAGTGCGTATTAGTTAGATTTTAGATAAACGCCAAATGCCTTGACATGCTGCATTATGCTCCAATACTGTGACTTTTGTCTTTTTCAGAATGGGGAATTTTACATCCTCCCCGTCTGTGTCCAGCACATCCTGTGTGCAGTATGTTAAGGTAAGTGGATGCTTATGGATCTGTTTGCTTTGTGCTGTGAGTCTCTCTACAACCTATTTTCTTTAATTGTTTGCGTCTGATACATTTGGTATTAACCAGCATTCCTTAGCTTCGCTGTCAACTGTGTTTCTTGGCTTCTTCTTTCAGTTTATTCCAGTATATTATCTCCTGTTTTGATGTTTCTCTGTATATTTGTTAGTCAGAAATCTGTTATGAAGTGGACCTGCAGTTCTCTCACTCACTGAACATTAATCATGGGGATACTTAATTTAAAAAAAAAGGCAGAGTTAAGGTTTCTTTCACTTTTTGCTGAGTAACTCCCTTGAGGCCTGCTACGTGCTGGTCTGTTTCTGTGTTCTACTGCTATTTAATGAAACTTTTTTTTTTTTTTTCTTTTTTTTTTTTTTGCCTGACCTTTCAGGAGATGGTGTCGCAGAACTGTGTTGTGATCTTTTCCAAGACCACCTGTCCTTATTGCAAAATGGCCAAGAATGTGTTCAATGAAATCGGCGCGACCTACAAAGTGATCGAACTGGACGAGCACAACGACGGGAGGAGAGTGCAAGAGGCCTTGACTCAGATGACCGGAGCCAGAACGGTAAGAGCCTCCTGGTGGGATTTGAGTTATTTGAAGTAACTTCGCAGCCTGTTATTTCAGCGTCTATTTAAACAGGAATCAAAACATGCAGCTTGTTTGTTCTGGCAGCTCTGCATTTAAGTTAAATTTGGATGACTTGACTCGTGTTTTGTTTGGACTGTAGCGAAGTCTCTGGAATTTTTCCTGACTCAAAATAGCAGAATCTGAGTGAAGATAAAGCTGCATCTTTGTCAGACTATAGTCTTTATTGATAGCAAATATATACATTTAATAGAACATTTTGATTGTAATGATGATTTTAATATTTTTTGTATAATAATTTAAATATATAGGTATTCTATGTTAAGTGAAATGTCCCCTGTACATACAGTCTACATAATATGCACTGAGGACACTAAACAGGGTTTGAAAGTTGCAATATCTAGATGGTTTTAAGATGAAAAATGGGAGTTAAGAAAAAAAACTGAACTTAAATTTACACCGTCAGTATGTATCAAAATTAAGACCCCATTACACGTTTTATTTTTTGGTTTTATTATATTTCAGTGCAGACTCACTGTGTTCTTCCTCTTTGTTACGTTCACATAGGCACAGCTTATCCGATTCTATATTTTTTTTTCTTTTTTTATATAAGTTGCGTCATTCTAAAACACATTATTTGTCATTAAGTAAAATAATTAAGTGATTAAAACTTTTGACAAACTTAAGTTGTGAATTCTTCTACCAAAAAGCAGCACAAACCCCAGGACTGCAAAACGTGTACAGAAAGGCATTTGAAACTGGGGGAGGTCCCAATCAGGTTTTTGTTGGCCTCAATCCATTTCCAGATCCAATCCGATACTTAAAATATGCTTCGCCCCCAAGCTTCAGGACATCTCCGTTGGAAACATGTTGATGAAAGTTAACACGAGTCACGACAATTGGAACAGATATTAGTCATGGCAGCACTCCCAATGACAAAAAAAAAAGTAAGTAAGTATGTATAACTGCACTAAACCTCACTTCTTTTCTAAGAACTAACGTTCTGACCTGATTCGTGTGTTCAGGTGCCGAGAGTCTTCATTAATGGAAACTGCATCGGGGGTGGCTCCGACACCAAACAACTCCATCAGCAGGGAAAGCTGCGGCCCCTGATCCAACAGTGTGCTCCCTGCTGCGCTGACGGCTCGGGCAGCGGACAGTTCGAGTCCGCCAAATGACTAACCGCCCTTGTAGTTTTTTCCAATCCTGTATTTATGAAATGTTTGCTTGATCTCGTGCTACAAATTGAACATTGCTTGAGCATGTTATTTATTTGTCAAAGTGCATTTGATACTTGACGGCGCCATACATTTTCATGCAGGGATGTACAGTGTTCTTATTAAAGCTGCCGTCTTTTAAACAAAACCTGTGGAACTACTTCTCATCTGCATGGTTTTCTTTATTAAACAATATTACAATCATAAAAAAAAAAAAAAACATGATCACTCTCTGCGTCAAGCATCAAACTGTGAACGTTATAGGGTTGTGAGGTATTGCCAGTGCGATTCAGTACTCATTCTTTGAGTTTATTTGAGGTAATTCTTTGTATGTTGTAAGATTAAAAGGACTATGGATTTTTGTATGATTAGCACATTTTAATGTGCACATTTATTTTATTTGTTTTCTGTCTTCGAAGTCATTGCAATGTCAATTGTCTTTGATATTAGGTAAATGGTTGGTTTACTGCAGTGTAAGAATAGCCTTATACGTATTGATGCTGGTCAGTGTTCTGAATGTAAAGCTCAATGGGGTGTGTATAACAAACACTCGAAAATGTTTTCTTATTGCCAATAATATTTTTTAATAAATATGAATAAAAATCCACCGTCAGTCTCCTATGGCCCTGTGTTTTTTACCGAGCAGTGCTGCATTTGTCCCCCCTGCCGTCGTAGGCGGGCGGGTATTGTATCTAGTTCATACGAGTGCAATTTTTATGATCATAATAGGTCATTCGTTTTATTTGTTTTCTCTTTCCAAATGTCGATACGTGTTTATTCCGAAAACTTCCTGTTGCCAATGTTTTAGGAAGTAATTTATGTCAATATCTGTTACTCACCAACGGCACGCGCTGTGTAATAAAGCGCGCGCACCTCAGATTGCTCACATCGCACGGCATCACGTCGAGGTCGCTCCAGTGCTTCATTGAAATTAGCTTGAATAGTGGGCACTGCTAAGCTAATACTAGCACCTCGTATATGTGCACCGTAGGTTGAACAAACGACACCGTGAACAATGGCCGGCAGCGCAGGAGAGTGGTGTCTGATGGAGAGTGACCCAGGCGTGTTCACGGAGCTGATAAAGGGTTTCGGTGAGTGCCCGGTTCTCTCAGAGTGAGCTAGCTGCTCCTTCGCTGCACCGTGGCGACTGGACAGCGCTAGCTAACGTCAGGTAGCTTCATTCAAGCTAGCTGCAACTTCTAAATTAGCTGCTGTTGGTTTTCTCTGCTTGAATCAGTAACACGCCATGCAGAGGAAACCACACTACCCGAGAGTCGATGGAGTATAAACGGCCACCCAAACTTTGCATTCTGTAATAAAAAGTTTCATGTAATAATTGGGCAGCCTGAGCTAACTCAATTAACGAGCTAACTAGCTTGAGCTAACTAGCTAGCATTACTCAGCGTTCAAAACAACGGCGCGTGAAAACAGATTCTCGTGAGTGAGTGACATTTGTTGTGGTTCGCTTTGCCAGTGGGAACATCGGCTCACTTAGCTGACGTTTGTGAGACCCGACTTAAACATTTAACGTTACCATAAAAAGTGTGAATACATATGTGTGTGCTTTTCTTCTCCCCGTCAGGCTGCAAAGGCGCCCAGGTTGAAGAGATATGGAGTATGGAGCCAGAGAACTTTGACAACTTGAAGTATGTTAATGCCCGCAGCTTCGTTGTATCGCACGCTCCCTCTGGAGACGGGCCCCTTTTAAATGTACCTACTCTGTTACAGACCAGTTCATGGGTTGATTTTCCTGTTCAAGTGGCAGCCGGGTGAGGAGCCTGCAGGATCAATCGTTCAGGATTCAAGGCTCGACCAAATCTTCTTTGCAAAACAGGTAGACTCAGCTCTGTCATGAAACAAAATATATATATATTTTTAATATTATCAAAAGACTTATTTTTCTGCTGTATTATGAATAACATTCTGCCAACTTGGGGATCATCATATTGTCGACATAATTTCGAGTGGCTATTTGTTCATAACAATGAGTTAGGCTGGATAATGAATTGATGGGCTTCTTAATTAACTGTAACATTAATACAATTTATTTTGTATGGCCCAAAATCACAAATTCAGAGCCTCAGAGGGCTTTACAATCTGTACACATACGGTCTCGGGACCCTCACACCAGTAAAGCAAATACCCCCCCCCCCCCAAAAAAAAGGGAAGAAACCTTCGGAAGAGCAACAGAGGAGGATCCCTCTCCCAGGATGGACAGAAGTACCATAGATGTCATGTGTACAGAATTAACAACATAACAGAGTTACAACACATTCAATGCATATGACAGAAATTATTCATATAATGAGAGTAGTTGGCATGATGAAAAACTGCCAAAAATAACAGCAACAGTGGATGTAGTAGAATAAGCACACAGCCCACAACAAAGTGCCAAGATGCTTCTCTTCACTCTGACATTTTTTCTTACATTATACAGGAATATCTTTCTTTGTACGTACACGAGTATTAACATACCGTTCTCAGATTTTAAACTTAACACACAGACTTGCATGAATGATTCATCAATTTGCTGTCCGTTGCACCTTTTTTAGGGTTTGATTACTCAAATTAATATGGGTGTAATGTGGGCTCCCTTAAAGTATTTGCATCAATAAGGGGATATTCTATCTGTCCACTTCATTGTTGTGTTTTATCTGTGTGTTTTCAGGTCATTAACAACGCCTGTGCCACCCAGGCAATAGTCAGCGTTCTGCTCAACTGCTCCCATTCTGACATGTTGCTGGGAGACACGCTGACGGAGTTCAGAGAGTTTTCACAGAGTTTCGACGCTGCTGTACGTTTGTTGTATTTTTCTCTTGAATCCCAAAAACACATTCAATATTATTATTATTTTTTTTTTTAAACAATGAACCTTCCCTTTTAACTTGTCACGTCAGTATTTGGCTTGTACCTCAAATAGTAAGTCATAATTTATTCATGCATTCAAAAAAAAGTTAACACAGCTTTCCTTTTTGGACCAGTAATGTATTACACAACTCGCTGTTATTTCCCCTTCCATTTGTAGCACTGACAGTTTTATCCTCTTACCTTGATGACTAAGTTGTCTGTCCCACAAATGTTCAAAAGATCCAGGCTGAAGTGACTTTTGATGCTCAACTTATTTGATTTGGGAAAAGTTCCAAGTAGAGACACTTCTTCTGCCTTGACTGAGATGCTTTGTGGTGTTTTTATGTATTTATTTTAGTTCAAACCAGTTTAGAAATGGCAACAATTAATTAAGCAGGATAACTATCAGGAGTGGACTCACTCCTGAGAAGAATCTGTATATTTCTAGGCAACAAAATAGTAATTTATTTGAATTGGTACCTTCTTTCTAATATTGACATTGAAAGTCATTGAAAACAAATTAGATGCATGACATGTGACTAGAAATGGGAATGTATAATGTGTTCCATACAGCCTTTCATAATGCTGCTGCATCTTTAAGGGTTACACCGTCAGCATTCTAATCCTGCACCTCCCGCTCTCCTCAGATGAAAGGTTTGGCTCTTAGCAACTCCGAAGTGATCCGACAAGTTCACAACAGCTTTGCCAGGTAAGCTCCTGCTCATATCATATCCAGTGGGAGAAAGTCTGTTTGATTGGCTTCATGCTATTTTTAGCTCCTCATTCTAACTCTGTATAAAGTGAGTGGCCCATTAGTTGCTAATGCCTCTGTCTGTCTGTTTTGTAAACCAAGCTAATGTGAGGCCGGGTCATTCGTTGGTCACCCTGAAACTTTGTCAGTGCTGAGTCTCTGAAAAACATTTTGTTTTCGTCACGCATTGGCACTTTCACTGCCTGCTTAGTGATACGATGTTTAATGGAACATTCTGTACATCACATTTATTTATTTATTGATTGGAGTAATAGTTTTCTTGGAACAGAGTGCATCCCTACGTGTCTGATGGGCAAAACAACGGCATCTACAAGTCTTCACGCGATTCACGATAATTATCTTTTTAATGTTGGTCTTATAACTGCGTCTTTTTCTCTCTCTCGAATTTGCAGACAGCAAATGTTTGAATTTGATGCAAAGTCGTCAGCAAAGGACGAGGACGCGTTTCACTTCGTGAGCTATGTTCCTGTAAACGGGAGACTATACGAGCTGGATGGGCTTCGGGAGGGACCAATTGACCTGGGTAAGCAGAATAAAAGTCATTTGTTATTTTTCTTTTATTGCTTTACGGTTTCAGCGCCAACGCTGGCAGTTATGTCCCTCGCTGTGAGGTCCTCCGATGCGCAGCTGAATTTTGTCTCATTGGCCGTGGCCCATTTCCCCCAAAACTGTCTTTTTTTATTTTTTGGATGACGCACTATTCAGTTATTGTATATACAGACACCAGCAGCAATATTTGTCCCCGTCTCTGTTTCCACCAGGTACATGCAACCAGGATGACTGGATCAGCGCAGTTCGCCCAGTGATCGAGAAAAGAATACAGAAGTGAATGTCTTTCATTTACATTAATTTTAGATGCATCTTAGGTTAACCAGATGCTTCCTATCGAAGGCGATGTGGAATGTAAATGCTTTTAATGAATCCCTTTCACTTTCTTTTAAGACAATGAGTAGTGAGACAATTAAGAGATGATTAGTGTAAAGCGGTGGTGCAGAAATGATTTTGCAGACAAGTTCTTTCATCCGCCTCATTTGATTTAGTTTTTTATAGTTTATAGCCTTATGAAGCAAAGATAGTATTTTTTCTGTATATAGAGACGTTAGATATCTGTATAATGCTGTACTACCATGATTTTATTGTCAGTGTATCCTTCTACACTTATTAAAAATGTATCATTTCCCTCTTCAGGTACAGTGAAGGAGAGATTCGATTCAACCTCATGGCCATCGTGTCGGACAGAAAGATGATATACGAGAGAAAAATCGCAGAGCTCCAGACCCAGCTTACTGAGGTGAGCAGAGGAGCTGAATCCAGTGCAGACATGACAAAGAATAATACATACATGTTTTCCATCTCCCTGTGAGGCTACATGTGAAATGCATCAGATGTCAGCACTTTTTTTCTTTTCTTGAGCACAACATGGTTATGTCCTCCAATTTATGAAATCTGTCTTTTCTTTGGGACTCAATCCAGTGTTCTGTTTGTCACGTCATATTTGTCCCTCACTCACTCACTCAGTCTGATATGACTACTCCGTTTTTAATTAAATCTAGTGTAATGATGCGATCTATGATGTTGTTTTGTCCCAAATGGAAGGAGTTTGAAGTTAATGAGATATAACAATAATATGGCTCATTGAGATCTCAGAACATCGTGAACATAAGTATTTGGGACCAGGAAGACGGGGAATCGGGTGGATTTCCAATAAGAACTCTGGGAATATTTATATATTTCATGAGTGCAAAAACCCATTTAGAGAGGGGTTTAAACGAGTATTTCACCCTAAGCTAAACATTCTTGCTTCACCGGCCCGTCCTTGGTTGAAAGGTGTGGTCTTGTTCCACCTGACGCCACACCCAGCGTCACTACTGGGTGTGGCGGAAATGTGCTCTGTTGCACCTGGAACCAAACACACCGACCGGTGACGTGGAGGTACACCGATCACACCCTGACCCTGCGTCAGCACTACTGCAGCAAGGTGACGCTTTCAACCACTGGAGGTCAGCAAACACAAGTTTAACTTTAAACAGTGAAAATCAACATCATACCCTCATACAAACATGTTGAAAGGGGTGGAATTGTGTTGCTGCTTTATATTCACTATTGCCTTATTTAGTTATCACTAATCAAACTACATATATATTCGCACACTTGAGTTTGCCATCGCACTATGCACAAGTCCTAACAACGGCTTGAAGCAACTCTTACATAGGTGTAACAAACCCAACGATCATCAAATGGAAGAGTTTTTTTTTTTTTTGCTAGTGCTTTTTTTCCCCCTTCGTGTTCCCAGGATGAACCGATGGACACGGACCAGAGCAGCACGTTTCTCAGCTCCATCCAGTCCGAGATCGCCAAGTACCAGCTCCTTATTGAAGAGGAAAATCAGAAACTTAAAAGATATAAGGTGGGTTTCTCCAACACCACGGTCCCGTCTACTCCATGCTGTATTACATGTGACATTCACCGTGACATGAATGCAGAAAAATGGCCCATAAGGCTACAGTGTATTTTTCCTGTTGGGGGGGGGGGGGGGGGATTCCTTTCGAATAATCACGAGCACATTATGAATGTCGAGGCTGTTTACTGCAGCCCCCTCAGAATGTGAGAGGTCTTTTTACTTTCAGTCATGCCCAGTTTTCCTCCACTTGTGGGATTCATGTGTTTTTTTTTGTTTTTTTGTTTTTCTCACAGATTGAAAACATTCGGCGAAAGCACAACTACCTTCCTTTCATCATGGAGCTACTGAAGACACTGGCAGAGTACCAACAGTTAATACCTTTGGTGGAGAAGGTATTTGCTCTTCTTTCAGCAGCTTTCTTCAACATTACTTCCCTTCTATGCGTGTCAGACTTGAGTGCCGTGGCATTTTGAAACATCGTTGTATTCCTCTTCATTATTTTTAATGGGATCCCTTTTTAGTTTTAAGGGACTCTCGTGGATGAATAATGGATGAGTTTGATCAATGTCGACTGTCTCAGGGAGGAAAAATAATCAACAAACGCAATGAAATTGCATTACATTTCATCTTAAGTGTTTATTCTGTCCACTAGAGGGCAAAAGTAAATGTCATGAATAAGACATTGATGATGATTTTTGTTTTTACAATGCTTTAGCTACGTTTTAATCAACTACAGTAATTAAAGTTAAATGCAAATGTTTTTTTTTTTTCTTTTTTTCTCACCAGGCAAAGGAGAAACAGAGTGCCAAAAAAGCCCAGGAGGCCAAGTGAACAACAACAACAACAACAACGACGACGACGACGACGCCGACACACTTCCAATAGAGAAGCCTCTAATCACACGCATCCAGAGTGACAGTCACCCCTTTCATCACTGAGCCACATACAGATACCGTTCATTATCGGTCATATTCATGTTCCTGGCCATGGATGGTCTGCAGCACTTCCTCACCGTGGTGAACCATCCAGACATTAAGAACTGCACTGCCGGTGTAGCAGAGACTGTACGGCAAACTACTCTCTTCATGTGTGTCCATCAGCTCTACTGCATGATAGAAGGAATGATGTGCTCAAATTATGTTCTCTTATTTTCATAATAAAATGTCTAGATGTTTGTGAATTTGTGTTTTTCATGTACTTGAATTCTAAAACCGATTTTATATATATTTTTCTTTTCAACGTTTCAATAATTGACTCCTTTGCAGATTTAATATTTTATTTTAATCTCAACGCTCCCCACAGATGAATCTGTGCTGCAATCAGACTTTGTGGTGGAGCTTTGCCGCCACCTACTGGTGAAACAGGACAAATACAGGCTTGCACATTACGACAAAGCCATCTGCTAAACTTTTTTTTTTTTTTTTTTTCTTTTCTTCTCTGTCCAGTGTTAATGTATTAGTTTATGTATTTGAAAAGATAAATATCAAACCTTTTGAAACAATATTGCACTCGAATCTGTGTTCAACCTTTTGACCCGATGAGCGCACACCGACCAGCTGCCAAGTACTTAAAGAGCATCTCAAGAAAGACTGGAACAAATCTAGTGACTCGTGTTTTGTTGGGACGGCTTCCAGCAGCAGCATGTTGATGTTTTGAACATGGGGAGTCTGTACAGTGCAGAGGAACCTTACCTACTCTCCTGACTTAGGGGGGGGCTTGAACTCACCACTCGTCTGACTAGGCCTGCGTAGTCTGACGTGTCTGATGACCGAAGTGCAACGTGTTCCTTTTCTATTTCGGGCTCCTCTGTTTACATACACACCTCAAGTACTTCTTGGATCTGGTCCCAGTAGTCCGTTGCCAAGATCCGTCATAGCAACTAATGGAAACCCACATGTTTTTACTACCATCCCAGAGAGAGAGAACAGTATGTGTCTGTCTTATCAGGCCACGTGGACGAGCAAACAGGCATTCAGGGTGACTGTTCCGGTTCTGCAGGCTGTTCACGAACACCGTCGCTGCCTCCCTGCGCGCGCATGTCTTTCCGACGCAGCAATTATTACATTGTCTTTTCGTCGCTATTTCTGACCTTCTTAATTGTTGCTGAGGTCACACACACACACACACACACACACAACGTGGAATAATATGTCGTGTCACGCAGACATAATTTCCGACGCAAAAGACAATGACATTTTAAAAATAGCCCGATTGCTGCGTACCTGAGTGCGTTGTCCTAGTTTGAAGGTCATGGGAAGTGTATTTGCACAGCTCATTATCACATCCAGTGTCTCAACGTGCTCTAGAGGCCCGCATGAGCAGCAGTTCCACACAAGACAAAGCAAACAGTCCTTTACGGATAACATTAAGCCTGCAAATAATGTATTTGTTTTTTTTCTCCTTCTGTTTTCTAGTAAGTCGTTTTGTAGTCTATTAAAATGTCGGGAAAGAAACCCAAGATGGAATTGCTTGGTGTTTGTTTTTTTTTTTATTGACCAACAGTCCAAAACCCCAAAGAATTAAAATGCACAATGATTTGAGAACGATCTGACTGCCAGGCGTACAGTGAGGGTGAAAAAAAAGACTTTAAAAAGAAAATAAAGTGAAAACTGTTCCTGCAAAAGCGGCCAATGAGGGCTGATGCCATAATGACTACCACGGTTGACGCCGTCGTTGTTTAGCAGGTTTGCATGCCGACGCTAATTGGCTTGGCAAGTTTTGGTCATAAACCAACGTAGGACAACGTGACATTTGGATGTGATAGTGGTAACTATACGTGACAAGTTGAGCGCTCACCAAAGGTAATGCAGTGTATTCTGAGGAGCATGTGGACGTCTGTACTGGATTTAATGACAATTCGTGGAGACACTTCACTTAAAACCACAAATGTCAACCCCGTGGTGGTGCTGGGAGGGAAAAGGTCAGGGGGGTCACCACGGTCCCGTCGTCTTAATCCTCTGGGGGAGTCACGACTCGCCGCGTCTGTGCAAGATTTCATGGCAGTTCATGTAATGGTTGTTCCAGTCAGGGCGAAAGACGCGGGCCCCGCGGGCCGAGTGACAGGGTCGCATATCGGGATTATTATCGTTCCAAAAGAAAGAAAACTCTTCATTAATACAGTTCCGCACACGCATACTTCCACACATCCCAGCCATCTCCTGCGTTCAGGATCGCATCAAATCCACTCCCTCAACCTGAGGGCGTGCAGAGCATGCGCTTCTGGAGAGCTGCTGGTGTAAAAGATGACCTGTTCCGCCTCGACAGCAGGCCGCAGGCCCCCGAGGAGCGAGCCGGAGCTGTCGGCCTTGTCAGGGGCAACGTCTTGGCGTCTGGCCGCTGTCGGGCCTCGGCGACGGGGTTCGTGGCCTCTTTATCAGAGCGCTGACGCGCAGCGGGCCAGGCGAGGATTCTCTCTGCGAAGGTGCTCCTCACGCGAAGTCACGGTCAGGGAGCCGAGCTGCGAACACGTGGCCCCGCGCCCCGAGTCAGCTGGGCAAGAGAGGAATTCAATGTTCACCAAAAAGATGTGGAATGTTGTTTTTGTTGCGCAGCCGAAACAACCAGCACATTGTCTCCCAAAAATGATATACGTCAGCGTGCGTGTATGAGGATGTGTCTGACCGTTGTTAAAAAACGAAAGTGCATGACGTGCACGCTGAACTATTTCATGTTTTGGTATTCAAGATGAATGGTTGCTGTCTGAGTTTCAAAATATTGCTTCACTTTGATTTAACAATAAAGACGATCTTTGAGGACTGTCTGAGCCACACATTAGTCCTTGACAAGGAATTAAACATTTTATTGGTATATATTTAATCAGTACTTTTCTTATGTTAATGGATCAAATCACTAACTTCAGACCTCTCGATTGTTTCTCATTTTTATGTTGCAGCATTACGCTGAATTGTTTTAAATTGTGTTTCCCCTCATCAATCTACACTCAAAGCCACGGCGGGATTTGAGACATTTTTGCAATCGTATTAAAAAAAACGCTCGACACATTTAGCTCAGGTGCCTCCCATTTCTCTTTATTACATATTAGAGGCACAAACCTGTTGATTTAAAGTCTCACGGCTGACAATGCATACCAGAGAACAGACGGAGGCATGACGTCAAAGGGACCTGACAGCAGATCTCAGAGACAAGATTGTGTCACGGCACAAGGGGAAGGATTAAAAAAAAAAAAAAAAAAAAAATTCAACTTCACTGTTTAGAGTCACTTTCACGGTTTTCATCAACATTGTTTCCGGCTGCAGCAGGCGACAGTTTTCAGAAAAAAAGCATTCCGATTAAACCCCCCTGCGTCGCACCGAATGACAGACAGACCAAGATGGTGACTACTTGGTGAGCACAGTGGGGCATTTAGCAGCCATATTTGTTTCATTGTATTATTGGTGGCGAGCAGAGAGCTTAGAAGAGAGTGAATATTGGACTGAGGTTTGCCAGGTGGCCCAGAAACATGACTCCAAATGAATGTTAACGTTGTTCCGTATCTGCTGGATGTGTAAATAAGCAACTGTTTGGAACCAGTAACATGCCGCTATATGCCGATTCTGTGTTTAAACTGGTTTCCGCTGCTGCCAAGTGGGCAAACAATCTGTTGATGCAGGTTGTAAATAAATGACCTGATCAGTATTCACTCAGCAGTAATGTAGACATCCGACCAGTGAATTAGGAGTGAAGTGGAGCACGAGATGTGGGTGAAACTTTCAAAATCTATTAAGGTCCCCGAGCTTAAATTACTTTAGTTCCATACACTGTTCCCAAATGTCAACAATTAACTTCCGTGCTTGAAGAAGTTTGACATTTTTGCATTTAATTCACAATTGAACGTAACAAAGGCAACTCAGAACTGAAGAAAATATATTTTATTTCTTGAGCAGTCCAGCTGCCCGCCAGCTTAAATTCACATTCAACACATGCAATATTTACAAAACATAACATTGTCACAGTAATGTCGAGCCAAATACAATCTTTGTGAATTGTATTATATAAATTAGACTTGCTACTTTTTGTGTAAACAGATCCAAGCAAATCCAGAAGACCTCCACGGCAGCCATAACCAGGGACACTAATGGACAGCGGTGCAAAGTTGTCAAATAGATATCAGCACAGAAATACATTCTAACAGCGTCGCCGGCGAAGTGGAAAGTGTTTTGACAGTCATCTCAGCTTTGAATGCAGTTGCACTTCAACAGAATTTTCGTGCACGCATCATTGCCCAAAGTTCTAATAGTGTGGTATAAAGAAAGTGCAGGTAATGGCCCAGTGAGGGAAATGTAACAATAATCCCATCTGGTAGAAATGCTCTGTACACAGCCTAGAGCAGCGCGTCGCATCCTGATCAGCTCTCGGCACGACAGGCAAAAAAAAAAGGAAAGAAAAAGAAAAAAAAAAGAAAAAAATGGCTTCACTTTCGCATTATCCGCACTTGGCGCTATTGTTTATGCGGAGGATTTGCATTTGAGTCTATTATCCCACGGTGGTGCCCGCAATGAACATCATCAGCGGTCTATTCACACTGTCGCGGCGGTAAACAAATGACTTCAGGAGTGGGGCTGTGGAGTTTGACTAGGACTTAATGTGCTTGGCCTCTCCCCTGGCAGCGGCACACAGTTCTTTGTAGAGGTCGGAGTCGATAAATCTGGGGTAGGAGTTGTTCTCCATCAGACTGTAGACTTTCCTCTGAGCTGCCAGGAAGCTGGTCACGGTGGGCTCATGGAGGTTCTGGACGATGGCATTTTTTGTGTGGAAATCCAGGTTTATCTGTGACCGAAGAAAAAAGCCATTATAAGCCTTTGACGTCCATTTTTACGATACAACAAAAATTGTGTATTTATCAAACTTGAAGTACACGAATCCTGATTTTGAAAATGTGACAAAATCAATCCAACAACTTTGTTTATTTTTTATTAAATGCTATAATGGCAGCTGTTACCTCTTTGGGAGCTTCGTTTTGAATGAACTCCTCGTGAATCTTGTTGGCCTTGGACGCCAGCTCTTTGTACGACGTGATGTTCCTGAAATCCTCACAGGCTGTCCAAAATTCAATGTTCTCTTCGCAGAACTCGGACTTTAGAAAGATACAAAACACAGTTTTTCCATCTGTGGGAGGGGGAACGAGAAGAAGAAGTGTTAAAGAAAAAATGTGGGTAATATAAGCCGAAGGGACGCTGTTTGCCCATTAATGTAAGGGTCAAGTAAGTGAAAAAGTCATTACAACTTTATTTTATTGAGGCCAATAAAGTGCCTTCGTTTAGCACACGGTTACCGTGTGACCTTTGACACCCTTTTATGTAATCATGCATCAATAGTGCGGTGAATAATGCTTACATTTATGACTGAGTAGTTTGTCAAGTGACTGCGCCCATTGTTGCACGTCATCAGCAGTCGGCCTGAGGGGAGAAGAAACGAAATGTATGAGAACATTACAGGAGCGGAAAAAATCTTTCAGTTTATGAAAACTATACACTTTCTCCATTGACTTAATTAGAAAAAAATGTTACATTTATCTGTGAAGTTACTTTTCATTCACTATACAGTGAGTCCATGCTGTAATGGGCGTTTCATTCCGAATTAAATCATTGATTTTAGAAACTTAATTTAAAAAGTAAAATAAAATTGAATTATATATTTAAAACTTAATAAACATGAAGCGCAAACAACAGGATGTGCAGAATTATGGCATAATCCTCAAAATAAAGAGGTCTTACCTGCAAGATCTGTTCTTCATTAGATGTAATATCGACTGTGAAGTGTTTGTCTTCAGGAGAAATCTTATTCTTTTCCTCCAGTTTTTCATCCTGGAAAAAGGAAATTGCTTGTTAGTGTTACGGCAGTGTAATTCTCAGCAACATCTTTTTACAAGGTCATCATAACCTGCATCATTCTTAATAAACAACAACTTACTTTATCCCCTTCCTCTCTGTGGACAGGTCAGTGGGTGTCATACTGTCAATGAATGCCATGCTTTGGGATTCCACACAAGCAAGGTCCTCTCTCATGGTTCAATCTCCTCTCCCTCTCCCTCTTGACTTCTCAGGCAACTTTATAGTTTCTCTCTCCAGCCAAGATCCGGAGTGTGACAGGCGCGGGGCGGGCCTCAACATGATTGGCTCTTGCTGTGTAAACAGTGACTTGCCCGTATGACTCTCAGGGCCTGAGACATTGGTAGGTTGGTCACTGCAAATGCATTCCCTCCCAAAGTATCCTGCGGGCTCCCATTTTTAAATGTAAGGTCAAGATGTGACCTACATTGCAGACTCAATGTCCTCATTCCTAAAATAAAGTTATGGCAGAGAACTTTTCTCTATTTCCAGTATGTTTTTCTTTCTTCTTTTACATGTTAAGAGCATTTTGTAAAATTGCAGCAGCTCTGATATGTACCCCTTAACAATTCTCCAAGCATTCAATGGCTTACTTTTACTTTACACCTATTTTACAATTTGAAAACAAAGTATACTCTCAAGGGAAATAACTACAAAAACACAGCACCCACCACATGCACCCACCGTTTGGCCTTGAACGTGCCTTTTCTGTTTTCCAGGAGCTGTTGGCCATCACATGACGCCATTGCGGATGTATAATTGATTAATTGTTACTTTGCAATACTACCTACGGTGTTCATATTCAATGAATTACTCACACAAGGTGTGGATGTCATGTCGAAATATGTCAGGTTGCCATAAAGATGATGATGATGATTCAATATCCGCTTGGCTCGATGGGTGTTTGGGAAAAAAACAATTGTGTCACTGTTGAATGCATTGTTTTACAACATCTTCAGTTCATAAAAAACGTTCTTAGGATCATTGTTCTTTGTTGGTATTTAAGTCCACTTGTGATTTTTAGTACAAAAGATGTTTACATTCTGGGGTAAGACAGTGTTGAATTGGTTGAAAAGTAAATACATATATAGGTTAACCAATTTTCAACAGCACCTTTAATAACTGTATTTCAAAGTGTAAGCTAAGACCTGAAACTTGACATGTGGATCAGTCAGTCAGCAATGCGTCCTTCAAGGAATTGACCATTTATAGCAAAGAGTTATAGCCTACAGTTAGATTTGGTGGAAAAAAGCTTCGCTGTTTGAGGGGGCTCAACGATCGCTGCTAGGAGAATTGATCCCCCATCAGCAAACACATGCATGCACATGAGATATTATTAAAGTCAACAGCACCAAAAGCTCCAACACCATAGGAGGAGGTTAGAGGGAGCTGTGTTGGCACGGCGGTATCAGCAGACACAGTGAGAAGTGTCAGGATATCAAGGTACACCTGTATGAATGTGACTCAGATTGTAAAGAATAAAACAGCTGATACTTCTCAGCTGACGTCAGAGCAAGTTCAGTACTCGGTCGGAAATCTTCCAGGCGCTGACAGGCTGTCGAGAGGTAGTTTTATGTAACCCAGACATCTAAGAAATGTAACTGTCAACCGGTTCTAACTCGGCTTCAACCTTGACGTGTTAAAGTCTTTTGGCTGTATTGTTAAAGCAGCATGTTTCGGCCACTCGAGGGCTGGAGAACTTCCATCACAAGCTGAAAATACACACACATAAAGCTCTTTTGGCTAATGGAGACAAGAAGCAAACATTTTAGTTTACTTTTTTTGTCCAACTGACAAATGGAAGTCCAATATTCACTCTCATTTTGGTTGTTGGGTCTCTGAAGCTGCTAGCTGACGTGGCTACATAGCGCATAGTTAGTTAGAAAGCTACAACTACACCATCCACTAGCCAGTGCAGGTTGAAGACCAGTTTGTCTGGCCCTTGTAGGATCGTCACCTGACATGGCAGATACACCTTCCCGGCTTGAAACCTTTTGGCACTCAGGAAGACTGTTTCGTAAGAACAAGCCCAAGAGAAAATGGACGCTACGGTGTTTGTTCTTGACCTGGATCATGGTCAGTCGTGGAATAAAGACCAGAAGTTGCTACACTCCACAACTTGACTCAGGGTCATTCAGAGAAAGAGTTCGAGAAAGGGAGAAATGTAGGACCTGACTACAGAGTACATAGTTAGTTAGAAAACTACAACTACCATTGTTCCTTTACAGAAGTGATGCCATTATTGTTGGTAAGGTTAACAGACGGATAGGCTAGCTAAGGGATAGCATAGCTGACAGGTACGAGAGCTGTAACATGTAACTTCCTCTCTTCATTAAAACTTCTTTAACGGCACTACAAGTTGTCATCATTATAGTTAAGATACTCCAATTCTAGTCACTGACTTTGTCTGCTCATTCCTTTAGGAGTTACGTTCGCTTGGTTTATCTAAGTTCTCTTTTTGTTGTTGTTGCTAAAAACATCTGCCAAATGCTGCTGGGAAGGGAATCGGTGAAGAACTCAATTTGGAGGCGAGAAAATTCCCCCAAAAATAAGGTAGAAGACCTCATCGAAGGTTTATCACGACAGGAGTCCTGTCACTTTACATTTGATCTATTTCTAATATAATTTTACAATAATCTCTATAATAAATGCTGTGTTACTAGGACACTCATATCATATAACTAAAACTAATCTTTTTGCTGAAAATGTTTGCCAGGTTTTCAGGGTCAAACTACATTTAATATTTAAAAAAATATTCTCTCATAGGTCATTAATCAGTTCACATTAATTAAAGCACTGTTGATTACAGTTTAATAACTTAAACGTGCTAGATTATCATGCGCAGACCTGCGTTTGTTACACATGTAGCAGTGTATCAAATTAATCATATGTGTAATTATGGTTAAGCTGAGACCTGCACGTCTGCTTTTTATGCCAAGTAGGTGAGTAAGCCACATCATTTTCCCTTTGCACCGGTGTTTGTCTTTCCATTGTAGGTCCAATTTGTCTACATGGTGATTAAACTAAATACATACAGTCTTTGTTATGATGTGTTATTTTGCAGCATTTCAGTAACAAAAAGGCAAAAAGAAAGACATTTCAACACATCATGAACCCTTGCTCTGTTAGTTGAGCATTCTGCATATCACATGAACACTGTTTTTAAAGTAATTTCCTGTCAGTCTTTGCTCGAGAAACTTACCATTTAAGCACCGTGAAGTCCTTATTCCAGTAACAAGGTACTTCGACATCGACATCATATCCCAGAACAACTAAAAGGGCATTTCTATTAAGGAACAGGACAAACATATGTAAAGCATAATCACAATTTGTTCTAGATCTATCTGTTGCCATAATGCATGTGCGTCACCTGCCGTGTTGTGTTGTGATTATCACTGGCCTCCCTCTCTCTCTCTGTCGCTCCAGTACGGAGCTCTGCTGGGTGAAAACACGGCGTTCACACCGTGTGTTTATTATGATGTGCAGACTGTGTGTAAGCAGCCGTCTGTTTAGAAGTGGATGAAGAGCAGAGCCAAGTTTCCACTGAGGCACGAGGTCTGTCCAGAGGCCCATACGCAGAAGGTGATTCCCAGCACCGGCTTGCAGAGTTTGGGAGTTATGGATCAGAAAGCCCCCTCTGCACTTTTGCTTCGCCAATATTGGCACCAAACAAGTGCCGAAAGTAAAAGGTGCACAAACATATGGATGTCAGGAGAGGCCACCAGCATGGGAGACATGTCTGCAAGGCAGTCAGAGTGGTAAACCGCCACAGCTACTGTGTGTGTATATTACAGAAAGTAAAAAATAACAATATGAACCACCATGGCTGCTGCTGTGCATGCACTCAGCCCAAAACAATTAAGGATTAAAGTTCCACGAATAAACACGAGATAAAACTCCAACAGGAGAGCTGCGCCTAATCGCTGCACTGTGTGCTGGGTGGGAAACGCCTTTTTTAAACCTATGTTATTTGTTAGGACTTGACTGAGCCTGATATTGTTTTGATTTTTTTTTTATAATTAATTGATTAAGCAAACCTGTTTGCAATAAGAAGAAGGCAGCATTCAATCATAATTAATTCAAACTAATTTTAGAAGGAGGTAATTACGGGTAGAAAGTAAAATGTTAACTAAATTAATTCATACGATTATAATGTAATTATTTTGTAATTATGAACCTTGCATAATGCGAATTCTGATACCTTGTTGACCTATTTCCTCCTGGCCTCCTTTCACTACCTGCAGTGGTGAAAGGTTGTGTTGTGACTTGACGGTGACCTTGCTTTCCTTTATCTATTATTTATGTTGGGCAGGTTAAGACAAGAGCCGCGGATGCTTTCTTCTGCCGAGGCTTCGTCCTTAGATGGCAATATCTTCTTAGGATGATGAAAACAACAACAAAACAAAAAACATAATGCTGCTGACAGTGGTAAAACAGAGATTTGATTGAGAAACATACAGGAAACAAAATACAAGAGGATATTATATTGCTCTGGGGCCAGCCAAATCCAGTAAAAGGGACACCAATGAAATCAAACACCAGTAAACACAGAAACACTCCCTAAATTAATCCAACACAAGCCAGTAGTCAGTCCAGAAATGTAAGAAAACACACACAGACATACAAGTCAGCTGAAGGGACAATAGACTTACTGTTCTGTGCTGCATCTATAACTGTGCAGTCAGTCTTATTTTTATCTTTAATTGTAATGTGGTTAAAGAGATAGCTTGACATTTTGGGACATCCATTAACCCACTTTCTTGCAGAGAGTTACGGTGGCCCAAGCGAAAACCTGAAAAGGCGAACGGCCCTTTCTATTCGGGGTTAACGTCTCAATCTTTTCATTTCCTCTCATCAGTTAAACGACACACATTTGTGCAGAGTAAACAGGCTTTCGCTTTTATTTTTTCATCCGTTAAGCAGAATGTACGCAAGCCTTTTTATATTAGATTATATTAGATTAGAGTCACAAGTAGGCTACAATTATGAGAACAATATGAACATTCAGGCTCCCTCATGTGGCTCAAGGTGTACTGCAGATATAAACGTTAAATAAAAAACTATGGATAAAATTCAGAAAATGTATTTTGTGACCCAGATAAAATCTCCTGCGACCGACCTGTGGGTCCCGACCCAGTCTTTGGAAATAACTGGTCTAGACGATATAGCCATGTATGAAGGCAACGTACCAGAGAGACAGCAGGGCCAGGAGGACAAGAAGACACCACAATACTCACTCAACATATTTAATGAATGATTCTGTACATGTCTTCTGGCTTCATGCGGACATTTCAAATGGATCGCTTTTTTTGTCTACCCGAAATGATGGACAAGTACTGCAGGCCGTCAGTCATTATGTGGGTTATAATTAAGCACGTCTAAGTAAGGGCATAAAGTAGCAGGTATTTCTTTCCACAAGGCGTTCATCATGCGCTGATGACAGTTGCTCATTTAGCTGAAGACACTCTCAGCGCTACCAAGTCGTTTCGTGGCCTTGTCTTTGGCTTTCCTCCTGGTGGCTCCAGCCAGTTGAAATATAAATTAGCAAAGCTTCTAATACAAAACCATCATTCACAGTTACTGTAAATTGGATTTGGGTACATTTTGAAAACAAGTGGAAACATGATTGATTGACGGGTTTAATTTTCCCGTCCTCTCAAACGGCCGACGATATGGCCAAAAAATGTGAATGATGCGGCGCGTTTCCAGGGAATCCTGAAAAGTGATAGGAAACTATGTGCAAACTAAATTATTACATTTCTCATCAAATGTCTTGTATAATGGTGTGTTTTAAAATATATGATGTGGGGTTTCACAGGTTGAGGTGTTGTGCAAAGGGGAGGCGGTGAACAGCTCAAATTCAAGTTTCACGATTTCATTGAGCCTGTGGCATACGTGCCGTCATCTGCCTGATCTCGTTTTGGCATGAAGTGCCTGATGGGGCCAAAATTGCACAATAATGAATTCCAACCCTGTAAAGGTGTGTGTGTGTGTGTATATGTGTGTGTGTGTGTACTGTCAGGGGAAATCGACACAGAGAGTACAGACACGAACCACTCCCTTTCAATAGAAACTGATATTAAAGAATCCACAACACCCAACACACAAGGACTGGTTGATCTGTTATGTAGATGCAGGCTACAGCCCACCAGAACTGTAGACTCATAAAGCAAATGTAAGGATACACTACATAACAAGGAGGCTTTTGCTAGATTTAGGCTTGACAAAGCGTTTACACTCATGTGAGACGTTGTCCCAGACCAGTCTCATGACCAGGGCATCAAATACCAACCATTGCACAACCCTCGGTGTCTGATACCGACGCACAAGGCACTACAACGTGAACCCATCCGCGTCATCATTAGATGCTCAGAGAAAATACTGATGACAGCAGTGTGATGACATACAGACCTAAGAAAAACCAGTCAGTAGTTATGTTAAGTTTGTTTTACTTAGTTTGACGTGCAGGGCTACGCAGGGCATTAGAAAGTGACGCCAAGCGTCATGACCAAGCGTCAGTATCTGACGAGTTGGGAGCATTAGTATGTGACAACTTGGGATGTGTTGTCTCATTTTTATCCAATTTTGGCCAACAGTATACTCATAAAACAAGCACATAATTAAGTTGACCCCATGTGAAATCAATCACAGATTGCACCTGCTCTACAGTAAAGTACCTGCAGCAGGGTTGACTGCTGACAGCATGTGTTTGCGCAAACAGACACATTGAGAGAAAAAATTGTTGCTGTGATGGTGATTAGTGTACCTGCTTTCTTACCTGCTGTTGACGAGTCTGACAAACATTTGCAATCAGTAATACTTCATGGGTTCTTTCTACATTTTCTACAACTTTCTACACAAGCAAGTTGTGTTTTTATTGGGAATGATCTACCCACGATGCACTCTTACCTATCTAGTGACAATGTTTTTTTTGATATTACATGTGAGCTCACCAATCCATTGCTCTGGTATTTTACCTCAGCTGACATTGGATGGTCACAACCTGCTCTAATAAAAATATGTGCAATGGCAAAGACATCTTTACAGTGCATTACGTGGTGGTGGCAAGTAATGTGTTAAAATGAATGCGTTTATGTATTTCACTTATTTTACGTACTTATTTCATTGCTGACATGGCTGGTCTACACACTCCATTGTTCATTTCTGTTAAAACCTAGTTTCAATAAATTATTCTTATTTTTTTTAAGTACAACGCCGTGTGGACAACCTCCTTGTCACATTCCCCAAGCCAGTTTGTGACAAAAAAAAGCAATGCTAACTTCTCTAGCTGCTAGCTTAATTAGCATGTTGCAGGTTCACCATAATCATTTTCTGGTTGATGGTGTGGATAAGTAAAATAGGTCACTGTTCCAACACAGGTTGCATAGTTTCTGGCAAACTTCAAATTTTGTAAGAAAAGTCTCAACAGAGATTTTATTTTTCAATTATTTTTTCAATTATTGGGGGTTGTGGAGAACACATGGTAGAGCCTTTACTTATACCCTTTTCCACCAAAATGTATTAAATAAAAATAGGCCATAAAATCTGTTCCCATTGCCAGTATAGATGAGTATGCCTTTTTTATTTACATTTTCTGCTGTGTCACATTCAATGACACTGACACGGCGGCCGGCACCAGAAGCAGTGAAAATGTAACTTTAAAAAAAATATCAAATACTTATTCAGTCTCTCTTTCAAACTCTTGGTGATCGTTGGAACAGTGGAAAGACTAGAAAATACGGTTTTGATTGAGTTTTATTTTGTTTCTGTCGAGCGAGTTTTTCAACGATCAGCAAGGTTGATTTTGTTTGATGTCAATGGTTAATTTTAATATCTGTCCTAAAACAAATCCATATAAATGAAAAAAAGGAGAAAATATAATTGTTCACAATGACTCATTAAGAAACTGGAAGTCCAGGCCTTCCTGTTTCTAAAAGAGCACATATCACTTATGCACTTCTGTGATAACAAAAATGAAACTGCAAGCACCCAATATTAATTGTTGGATATAACAGGGATAGTTTTGACTTTGATGTAATTTTGCATAAAAAAACAATAATTAAATTTCAAAGCAAGCTTATGCAGGGTTTTTCTTTCAATATTTTGTTACAAGTATCATCATATATATCTGCACTCACTTTCTCATTTTGAATGTCCACCTCATTCCAAAGTAAAATGTTGAAAATATTTGAATTTATAAAAAGCGATACTGTTTATATACTTTGTCACTCTGTAGGATGGAGTGTTAAGTCTAGTCAACAACTGCACTAGTTGCTTCCCTACAACAATGAAAATAAGTCTTCGGCCCACCAGAACTTGGCACAGCCTGCATGTTTCCATACTTATATGGTGGAGTATTGCTTTAAACATATAACAGACAATCACTATGCAAACATGCCATATATTTTGTGATGCGATGTTTTAAGATATATTTCGATGGAAGAATGTCGCTCTCTTCTTTGAACAGCCCATGTGACTAGATTCGCTAAGAGCTGTGATGTGACAAATGAGAGATCAGAGACTCTAGTGTGTGTGTGTGTGTGTGTGTGTGAGACTAAACATTTTTCACTTTGTTCCAAGAAGGCAATTTAAATAATTTAATGTTGTTCAAATGACTAACATTTTAACAATCACTTCAACACTGCAAAACACTTTGTACTCAAATTGTGATAATTAACAATAAATAATACACTGTTTTACTTTTAAGTTAACTTAACATTTCACCCTTAAGAATACATTCAAACAACATGCTTTGGAAAGCAAGAATAAGGCATATTCTCAGGGTTTTAACATCCTATCATGCAATGTGAAACATCCTATCTCTCTAATAATTCCACTCAAATAGTTTATTAAATGAAATCACAACTCTTGACACTTGTGCAGTGCTGTAAGAAGTTGGTTTGGAATAAGATAACGGCCAGTAGTTGTGTGCTGAGGAATTAAATCAGACGCCACCGGCCATAAAAAGGGAACTTCTTAGTTGTTGTAGTGCAGAATTTGGTTCAGATTACACACAAGAAAATGTGCATGATTATGTTGTGTTATCATAAAATAAATATATTTATTCTGGATTATTTTTTTAAAACACCAGCTACTTCTTTTATATATGAAAATTAGAAATATATTCAATATTGACATAAATATCTCCAACAGGCAGCTTAAATCTAAAGAAATATCAGTATCATTATTTAAAACCCTATATCGCTTCAATCTAAAAAAGATAAACCTCCCTTTCAAGTGTCCCAGAATGCCTCTTGCAGAACTAAGTGGCCTTCTGAAATATCACTATTGAGTTCTCTATCTGCTATGGATTTGTTGTCCTCCCCAGTGCTGTCATTAGATAATTGTCCAACTCCTTTTGTGGCCTCTGTCAGTAGCAGTTAAAAGCTACAAGAAAATACTCACTTTCACCCTCTCAGGCGCACACACACACACACACACACACACGCACACACACACACACGACTAATCGAGTGTGACCTTTGCATTTTACATCCTCTATCTTAATCTGCACAGGAAGCACCTCTGCAAAAAAGGCCAAAGGAGGTCCGCTGCATGGTTTGCTGACGCAGCACCACGGTCAGAGCGGGCGTCCGTCCCCTCACTGATTCATTCATTGTCAAAAGTGGGTCAAATCGCCTGCGTACACAGACTTATCATCCAGTGCAAACAAACACTAGAGGGTCATTATCATTAAGGCTGGTCATGTTTATTCTTCTCCTTCTTACACAGTCCTCAGGTGTGACATGCCCAGTGTTTCGATCCTTCCATGGCAGAACTGAGGCACAGTTGGATGTAGTGACGCCGCCGAGGTGCGAGGCCTCTGTAGGTGTCCGTGGTGGGGGGGGGGGGCGCGCGGCAGATCCTCCTTCCTTCTTTGTTGTCGGCCCTTCCTCCTGAAGGAGCTCAGACATTCCAGTTATGGGTTTTATGTCCTTTCTTTCTCTTGCTCTCCCTCTCTCCAGCTCTCTCTCCCTCTCTCTCCCTCCGACTGCGCTTTCATCCCTTCGTTGCGTCTGCTGTGAGGTTTTCCAGGAGAGTTCTATAAATGTCTGAGCGGAGGAACCGCGGGTATGAGTCTCTTTCCATCAGCCCATAAACTATCTTCTGAGCGTCGTCAAAGGAGTGCACTGTGGGGGTCTTGACGTTCCTTTTGATCTGCTCTCGGGTGTGATAGTCAATGTTGATCTGGAATGAGGCAGATAGATAGGAACGAGGGGATTTAAGCCAAGAGCAAGATATTTTAAGCTCAACATGTGAGCAGGCACTTTTCTAATATAATCTGATATAACAGTATTTATGGAGCAAGTGCATGTAATGGGGTCTGTGCATGAATGTGTGGCTATTTCTCAGTTGGATTTACCTCTTTAGGAGATTCTGCTTTGATGAACTGCTCATAAATCTTCTTGGCTCTTGAGGACATTCTGAATGAAGACTTGATCTTCTTGTAGTCCTCACAGGTGAGCCAGAACTCAATATTCTCATCGCTGTATTCAGATTTCAGAAAGCTGCGAAAAGTGGCCAACCCATCTGAGGAAAGCACAGAAAACACAGCCAGCGTGAGGCACAGATAAACACCCATGGTCAGCTTTAAAAAAATAAATCTCTTTCACTCTCACTAACATCATTTACTGTTCTAGCAGTATTCTCATCATCAGGGGAAAAGCAACCTACATTTAGACTCGAGAAGCCTTTCCAGTGACTGTGACCATTGTTGGGTATCTTCTAAACTTAGCCTGCTGGGAGAGAATGCGAGTTAGATTACTCAACCGAAATCAAATTTGGGTAAAATAAAGCCTGGCTGAACTGTGAGTGCTGCAAGGAGACAGAAGCAGTCTAATCAAGAAAGCATAGCAGATGTGCTTATTATTTTCGTACAGAAATATCAAACCATGGGATATGTTGCCGTGCGTGCGTGCTGTGCCAAAGCAAACATGGAGTCTCTACTTCATTTGAATCCTTTCATGATGCCATAGATGGAAATGATGGGAGCAGGCTGGCTATTTTAAAACTGAAATGTATGCAAAACACTCCATAAGTCCTCTTACCTCTCAGAGCTTGATGAGTGTGAGAACATGCACTGGAGTCGGCACATAAAGTTCTTTCCGCTGTGTAGAGATAAGAAATGCATCAATACATCCCTATTGGATTTACTGCTGTTAAATTAGTTTACAGGGGATCTGTCAAAGCATGTTGGGCATGTTAGTAATTAGAATAAAGCATGTGGTGTAGTAAAGTTAGATGACATTATTAACTTAAGCTATTTTCAGGAGATACCATGAAGCATCCATAATATTCCTAAGTGTGCTCTTGGGTCAGAAAGGTTTGACGTGAGAACCAAAATAAAAAACAAGTATCCCTTTTCAAATACATTTAATAGTTAATAGAGAGAAACACAATCCTTCCATCGAGCCCCAAGTCAGCATGTTTACTGAAAACCCCCAGCTCGGCATTGAAATAAACGTTTCACTCACATGTTCTTGTTTCTCTTCCTGTCATCTCTGTCCATGATGAAGTGTTGTGTGTTGGGTGGTTCGACGATTAGGCTGGGCATTGTCTTGTTAAGTCCACACTCTCAGGCCCTCGGTCCTGGTCATGCTGCGGCTGAGAGACACTTAGGAGGGTTCCCCCTCCGACGCGACTTTTTATACCAAGGTTTCCTGTTGCTACGGACTGGGGTTTCTAGGATACATCAGCAGCACAGCCCAGGCTGAAGAGGAAGCACCCCTTTTTTTTCCTCCTCCTCCTCCTCCTCTCCTCCTACCTCACTGTTAGAAACGACACATACTCACACTGTACTGCATGTTTGCCTCCCCCCTCTTGCCTTACTGCCTATTATGTCTCTCTGCTTCCTTTCCTGCAGATCCTTCCCTCCTCCTGAGTGGACAAACCAAACAGACAGAGCATGCTGTGTTCACATTATTTTTAGTCTGGCAGAACAGATGCAAATGACAGTAACATTGTACTGTGATAGGCAAATTGTGACCGTCACACACCGTGCGTTTTGGTAGCCCTTTGAAACGGAACGGAAAATTGAAGCCTATTGAAAACAAATGGAAGGATTGCTCGTCTGTCTCGAACATGGATTTGTTGTTCTTTTTGACGAAACATCAACTTTAGGGATATTCAAAAAACGTGGCGTGAATTCACGCAACACGAGGCCACAGTCATATGCAAGAAAGAGGAAATTGCAAATCAATTGCAACAGATGGACTTGACGATAGGAAGTCTGACAAAATTGTCAGAATTTCACATCATGACCACACTCTTGTTTCAACCACAAAGTTAGTCAAAACCAGAAACAGAAACCCCTAAATGGAGGGCAGAGCATGCACATCTGTGTGTATTTTTATTCTAATATATATATATAATATCTAATATATGTGTTGTCTATAAATATTGTCATATTGAGAAGAAAACATCCCTACAAGTATTGAGAAGAACACATCCCTACAAGTATTTAAAGGTTTTTTAAAACCCTCAAAAGGGAGGACATGTTGCCCAACCCTCACATCCTCTAAGACTAGCGTAAGACTATGGAGTTAAAATGTTAGAAGATAAAACATATCTCTATGCACACGATGACATTTAGACTCATTTTGGCAAAGCGAATTCACCTCAAATTGAAGAACTTGTGTGCAATTGTGACATAAGGGAGGGATGGCCAACAAGATCAACTACTACAATAATGAACATGGATCCCCACGCCAATGTCAACACTGCCTCATACACATCTGACAGAGCACAGCCTTTAAATCTGAGTCTGTTAGTTCTTCAAGGGACTGGGAACAGACAGGAGTGAAGACAAATAACCGACCTTGGCCAGAACTCAAGTTCTGGTGTGAGAACTTGTAGTGAACTGGACAGTTTCTTGGCGATTGACTAGCGTTAGCTGTAATTAGCATTCGTAGCCCTGACCCCTGACCTTAAATGCTTCCTAGGAATCAGTGCAGCTCTTTGACATATTTGGTCTGGTTTGGAAGTAGAGGCGGTTGCAGATGATTGAAACTGAAAAGAGAGCTGTGGGAATTTATTTAACATATATATATTATGTTGTCCAGCCACGTCTATATGGCATTTTCAAATGGCCACACTCACACTGCTGTCATGGAGAGCCACACATTTTGAAAACGACACACTTTCTGACAGTCTCTCCTCGCAGGCATTTAAAGTGTTGCACTTGGTTTTACACAAGGAAAATGAAGAAAGTAGATGTGTGAGGAATTTAAAAAAAGCTCGAGAGGAAAGTTCAAACCCTGCCAACTTTCACACCTCCACACTCCTAGCTAATGTCAAATAGTCAGTTTCAGAAAGTCGAAGATATTGTCCAAAGCTGTCAATCAATTCGGACTTTGATTGCAGCTTACTGACTCCTTAAATTGGAAGCACAGTTCTTTTGCATTAAAGTATCATGATGAGGATTAAAGTTAGGGCTTTGAGTTAGGTGATGGATAAAGGCAGTGCAGATCGTAGTAATACAACTACCCTTGAGCCAACATGGCGCCCAGTAGTAATGGGCTGATTCGCAACCATCACCTTGGTTGGGTTCGGATAAGCTTACGTAGGCAAGTCATTATTTACAGAAACATTGTGGGAAATAGTCAATCTTCCACCTTCTCTCCCCCTCTCTATCACTCTCTCTCTCAAACACACTCAGCTGTGAGTGCGGGTTTTAAAAAATCCTCACCCTCTCCTGCCCAAAAAATATGTTTTAGTCTCATTGCAACTATGTTGGAAATTCGAGCAAAACGGGTTGCAAAACGGGAATGTTTTTGTAAAGAAATCCTAAAGGTTTTGTTGGCCTGACTACAGGCCTGAGAATCCAAAGCTGTGCTGTTAGCTTTTTGTTTCCTTCTACTCAGGAGTACCACATAATACTTAATAATAACAACTTGTAACTTATAATACTACCAGTGTCTTGGTGCAAACACCAGATATAAAGCTGCTAGGGTAAGTTGAGTGTTATAGACTTGAAAATGTTACTATGTCTCTTCGCTCCACGCTAAACTGTGGGACAGGATAGAGCCACACCATCTGCCTCTGTCCTCCCATTGGACAAATGGACACTTTCATGTGAGATGCATTATTTTGCTCATCCTTAACACAGCAAATTATTGTAATTTTTCCAAAATAAATGTCATAGTTTTTACTCAAAGAGTAACTTAACTTGACAAACCAAGAAGAGTAAATGTACTTTAGTTTTACCAGCCACCGTTCTATTATGTTTCTTTTCCCTGTGAATACAAGTTGTAATAAGGAGCAAATTCTAAAAGGAAAAGGAAAGAAATAGGATTCGGACGGTAATTAAAAATACCTCACAGGAGTTCTGCGATATCATAAACCTGACTGAATGCATCTGTTGTTGTAGCTTATTGCCAGCTGCTCCTGCTCACCATTTGATGCCCCAGGCTATTCTGTTACGATTTGCCCTTTGGCTTGGCTTCCTTGATGCGGCTCTCCCTCTTTTGCCCAAACACGGTTCTTAGTACTGAAGCGTTACAAAGAATCAACAAACACTTTGAACAGAGAGCTTTCCCTTTTTATTTTATCGTGCGTCTACAGTTACAGGTATAATGAGGAACAAAGCATTTAACGTTATTAGCCTGTGGAATCCAGATCTGGTCGTGAAGTTCCCCAAGTGTGACTGTATTGACACCGTGCCATCGACAGTACTCACTTCCTTTTTGCTACCATGGTAACTGTGCCGGTTCAGTGACAGATCGTGTGTGAAGAATAGTTCGCCATGTGATGCGAGATGAAGATGTGAGACCTTTGTCATTTATCAGGAACAACCGCTGTCATCCCAGTCTACTCACAGTTACTGACGTTTGACATCAAAATAACTCAAATAGTTTTAATCGGCAGCCCAAAAAAATAAATGCTTTCATATACTGCTTACATACAAGAGCAAATACATGTTAGGACGTCCAGATTATTTCTTTTTTCTCAACATAATGAAGACATTTTGTTTAAAAACTGATCTGCCACATCACAATACTGAATGCATCAGCAACATTTTACAATGACTGCTCTTACAATCCAATGTCTACTAATAGCAACTACTGCATCCTTACATTTTTTCATTATGCATAGGCACTCAAAATATTTAGCAAGGTTAGGAAAGATGTAGTATAGTTTTATACATAAAATGTAACAAAAAAAACCTCCTAATACTTCCTCTTCCTCCACATTTTTAAACTTCTGAATAACCGCATACAGTGCTTTCTAATGCTCAAAATATCACTAGTCACGCAGTGAGGGTTTTGTGGGCACGAAATGAGACTGACAACAATTCGAACTCGCCTCATATTTCATATTTTCTTTTTGCTCAATGCCATTTATTACACTTGGATACACTGCTTGGAGGAAACAAACCAAGCTTAACCCATAAGACATCAATCTTGAATCTGAAATATATTCTCCCAAAGTACACTTCTTATTTCTTGAAGTACAGCACTTGTGTATCTCTGCCATCATTGTCTGTGGGCGATGAGGTTATTCCCCTAACAAGGCAGCGCATTCAGCCTGATCTGTTACGCATCAGGTTGTCTGATGACTCCAGTGTTGTCGTTTAAGCCCCCCGGGTTATTATTAGCTGCCTCAGTACTCCTTTTTAAGGCACAATTTTTAAGAATAAGGCCATTTACAGAACAGAGTGAGATCAAGGGTTACTGCGGGGTTACTTTTTTCCAGTTTGGTAAACCCTTTTGCTGGTGTGTGGAGTCATCTCTGCACCTAATTAAAGGATATATCAGACATGTGACCAAAGACAGAATCTCCTTGCTGGGTGAGCTATGGAAACTGTTCTCTTTTTTTTTCTTTGACTCATGCCCATCGCTAGTCCAGTTAGATTGAAGTCAGATGAATATAAATCTTTGTCTCAAACTTCTGACTACATGGAAAATAGTCATAATAGTAAGAATAGTTATACATGAGAACGACTCATCTCATGAAATGTATCCAAAGATGGTCAAGAAGCCATGACTTTGTAAAATGCACAATAATGAAAAGCTAGGTCATTTTTATTCTACATGACAGAAACCATTTATTTAGCATTCATCATACTGTACTCTGCACCTTAACTTCTTAAGACTTTTCGTCAACACATACGGTATTTCAAACAACTCCAAACTCTTCACAATTATCTAAAGTACTGACACATACCAATTACATTCTTTCCTCCCTACGTACATATACATTTTTTCCCTCAATCACATTACTTATCTCTTTTCCTGCTTTATTATTTTCCATAACATTTCATCAAAACATCATCTAACCACCATATAAGAAGTTGATGTTGCACATGGTTGAAAATTATTTTTCATATAAAGAGATTTTCTCCCCTTAAAAGATTGGTTTTGATCCAAGCTTCTCATACAGTGTGAAATAACTTTTCCCATTCAGTCAAATAGCAAGAAAAGACCAAACGTGGGGATTAGAAAAACTGTTTTGATACTGTGTTCTGAGCTAAATGTACCAACGAGTCTTGGATTTGTACTTTAGACTCAGGTAGGCATCCGAGTGCAGGAATCTGGGGCAAGAGTCTCTTTCCATCAGCAGGTAAACCTGTTTTTGGGCCTCATCGAAGCAAGAGAGGCTCGGCTTCTCCAAAGACCTCTTGATTTTCTCCTTAATGTGGTGATCAACATTGATCTAAAGAAGGAACAAAGAGAAAACACACTGTAAATTGTGTTGAAAACAGTGGCATTTGCACCCAATCTCTTTCCCAGATATCTGTGCTGCACTTCAAGAATGTGATTCAAATAACTATGAAACAAAACCCTCCAAAGTCGTATTTTTCAACGGGGGGCAGTATCGTCCCCCAGGGGGCGATCAGAGAACGCCGAGAGGCGCTGGAAGCAATATTTTTAAAAGGGGGGCCTTGAGGTGTTCTCGTGGGGGCGTTTTTGTGTGACAGTTTTTCATGCCAATTTAATCCTACCTTCGAATACACATTGTCACAATTTTATCACTAGACTTGCTTTTACCACCATCATTTAAGCTTTTTTTTTTTTCAACGAGGCTTTCCCTTCTAAAGACGAAGCTTTCTTCCGAATCGCTTGCATGCAGCTTGCCAGTTTTCTATGGAACGACACGCTCGCGTGCGCTCCTGTGACTGTTAGCTTTGTGTTACAATGTGTGCTTCTGAAAAGCTTTGGGAAGCAGCTTTGAGCTACTCTCTATTGAAGGTGGTGAAGTTAAGATTAGCATATACAATATGCCACATGGTGGTAAGATTTATGCCTGATCAGAAGTGTTTTCTGTTAGTTTCTGTTTTACACCTCCAATGAAGAGCAGCGCACAGCCAATCAACGTTTGGGGTTTATGTGTCTGGCAGACCAGCTCAGTATCATGGCAGGTCTTGAAATAGTCACAACATTCAAATCTTTTTAATTGATTTTACCCAGAACAAAAACAATGTCAATGGAAAGTCAATTTGGATTAAAAAAATTCCACGTGACTATGCAGCAGTGAGAGCAAGTGACGTACTATTAAATATCGAAAAAGACCAGTTATGTTTGGTGAGAGGTTTGGTGGACGGGTCCAACAAACCCACAGCTTCTAACCACCACACATATGTTCCACACCACGTCTCCCAATGTGCTGTTGTGGTTTTGTTACATAAACCTAACTTGATGATGTTTTTCCTCAACCTAACTAGGTGGTTTCGTTGCCTGAACCTAACTTTCATTTTGTAACGGTCCCTGTTCATGAAACCAATAGATTGCATTTCGTGACTATTTTACGAACTGCTGTGAGACTGTGTTGATGACGGTTTGACAGGATACTACCATTGTGGCAAAGCACACAAATAATTAAACGTAATGCACAGCAGATTATATAGGGCAGGACTTTTTTTTCATACACATTTAAACAGGTTACTTCCCCAAATTAAAGAAACAAAAGCGATTAGAGGAGTAAACCATGCCTACACATGTGATCATTCAGCATGGATACAATTTGAGAGCCTTACTGCATTTATGTGTTATTTTTATATTTTCAATTGTCACCTGCTGCCTACATTTTGTGTTTTCCTTAACATACATAAAGACAATTACACATGCATGAAGACATTTCCGCTATAGACTGTTGCATAATAATGCACCAGAATGCAGGACATTAAGTGTTGACTTCCTCAACTTCTTTTTGCCCCTGTTTGCTTTTTCAAAATTTTGATGAATTTTTTCTTTGTCTTCTGACTTCATGAAAACCCAATATGTAGGAAAGTATTGAAGTGGTAACAATTCCCTTTGCTACAAACTGGACTTAAACTTATGAGAAAGGTGACGTTACAGAGAGGTCTATCTCTGCATCAGACCTCTGAAAACGGTTAAAGTCAGCTAAACACACACTCTGCCTGTGTGGGCATGTTTATCTTGTGTGGATTCATTTTGATTACACAGTCAAATTGTTGGGACTCTCCTTTTTCCGGGTGTGGGGGGGGGGGTGAGAACGCACACAATGGGGACAATTGCACGTAATTAGGGTAAGTCTCAAGGAAATCAATTTTTCTGATCAATCAATCTGATTGACCCAAAGGTCATGAAAACACAACTGTGTGGGATTTTACCTGTCTTATTGGGACTCGTTGTCCTTATGTCCCCAAAAGTCATGAAAACACGATTGTGTGTGTGCTTGTAGGGAAGTGTAGGAGTGCAGTACTTCACTTTGAATGAGCATAAAATAATGTGCAACATATTCAGAGAGTCATTCTCTGATAAGGGCTTTCTCTTTTTTCTTTTGATCTAATGCTACGAACAAAACCCCACACGAGAGAATGCATCTTCACCACGGTAGTGAAAGTTGTGACACTTAGTAGATGCAATGATACTTCCCTCTGTTTTGTTTATCATATTTAAGTGTGCTAAAGGGGAAGACTAGTTCAGAGTTTATTTTTACTGTCTGCTGGCTATTCATTCAGCATCCGTCTCTTTCTACCATGAACCATTAACCCTGGTTTCACTGAAGAACTGACCTCCCTAGAGGCCATAGGCTGGATGAACTCCTGGTAGATCCCTTCTGCTTTCCAGTGAAGGTCTTCCGGTGAAGCAGTCGACTTAAAGTCTTCACATGCGAGCCAGAACTCAATGTTTTCTTCACTGAACTCAGACTGCAGGAAGCTGCGGAATGCTGCTAAATATTCTGTAAAGAGAAAGATATTCAAATGATTCACTGTTTAAATATCATTAGAAAATCCACACAAATTTAAAATGTGATTTCCAACAGAGATTCATGTTCATCATTCATTTTTTGGGGGTATTTTATTGTCTCAAAACAAGCATAACATTTTTGTAACATGTTACTTTTATCATGTAGCATTTTTTCCAGAGTCGGTTGGAGTTTATGATCAGTCTGCCAACTGTAATAAAGAGATATTTGAGAATTCATTTTCATCGCAATATACAGCCGGAACATTAAGATATCTATAATAGTGCCACGTACACTACCTGGGTTTTGAAGGATATGTCTCATCATTTATTCTTTGTCCCATGAAGCACTGGATGTCCTTCTTACGCCCACTTTGATTAAGAACAATATCAATTCTGTAAAACAAATTAAGTTAAACTTTTACACAATTTAACAGTGTAAAAAAAAAAAAGTAAGCCTGTCCAGCTTGCTCAAACCATTACTCAGTCTGGCTTACCTTCTGGGCTGCTTCACATTTTGCATCAGATCCTTAATTTTATAGCGACGAATCTTTGAAAACAGAAATTTTGGCATTTTAACATCCCTGGAAATGTCCTGTAAGGAGTTACAGTAGTCTGTTATGGTGTCTCTAAACAGCACTGTTCCCTAACTGGGAAACCTAGCAGGGAAGGTGTGATACCTGTGACGTTGAGGGCCTGCTGGTACAAGTATCTAAATTCCTTTCAGTAAGCATACAGACTATTCATTTATTGTTGTCCCTGACTCACAGCTGTAAAATTCCAGTTTGTGTTTGTACCATGTACATGATATGTGTAGAGACACCGGAGATAATCTGAGCCCAGAGGTGGACAGGGGCTTGAAAACAAGGCGTTAATAATAAAAGTCCATATACTGTGAGACAAGAAATTTCTGAACCGTTTTGCCGGACCATTTCTACTGAGGTAGCTACTCTTTGAATATCTCCAGTTGTAGGTAATGTAGTATATTTTGCTCTGTAATGCATGAAGATAACATATGTGAAGGGGCCTGTGACTTTGGAATGTCGGATCCATTGATGTTTGTTGCACATGGGATAATCATTAGGTACCCCCGCTGGGCAATGCTCCTTGACCTGGAGGATGGAGGAGTAGCTGTGCCTATGTCCGAAACATGTCTTTTATTGGGGGCCCTCTTTATGACGTCATTATTTACTCAAGTCTGGGGCGTAAACAACAACCATATATAAGTGATTGGGAGATCCCCGACGGTTAGAGTTCTGTTCGACTTTGGGACTCTCCGGGTGTACATGTCGCCCGTCTTGACATATGTTGCTTGTTTGTAATAAACTTCATTATACCAGCAAGAACAGTGTCCACGGAGATTCCTTCATCATCACTCCAACATCACTGTCGCTTGAAATATACAACAGTAACAATATTGATTTTCGCATAAATTTGATGATGGACCTTCAATTTTCAGATATTAAATTCACTGAACAGATATTCTGGGCTGTACGGTGGTGTAGTGGCTAGCACTGTCACCTCACAGCAAGAAGGATCCTGGTTGGATCCTGGGCAGTCCTTCTGTGTGGAGTTTGCACGTTCTCCCTGTGGCAGCGTGGGCTTCCTCCCTCAGTCCAAAGACATGCAGCTTAGGTTAATTGGAGATTCTAAATTGCCCGTAGGTGGAAATGTGAGTGTGAATGATTTGTCTATATCTATATGTGTGCCCTGTGATAAACCCTGCCTTTGCCCAATGTCAGCTGGGATCTGCTCCAGCACCCCCGCAAACCTAAATAGGGTAAGCAGTTTGGAGAATGGAATGAACAGATCTTCATCTTATAACATGAGTCGACGTATATCAGCACCTTCACACTAACTGACCCTGATTCTGAATGGTTTTGTTTGTTTTGGTGTAGGGTACAGAGGGACTTCACATTTTTGCTTCGAGCCAGTGGCTGTGATTAAGGTTCTGATTTGAAGCAGGTGTGTCTGAGTGTGCCTCCACTCCGAGGTGTACACAGCTGGCTCTCATTCTTCAGTGTTTCACCACAGTCCTAAAGCAGAGTTGGGCTTTCTTAAGGCCGAAGTGTGTTGCCAGCCAAATGGCTCAGAGCGGACTGCCATCGAGTGACATATATAGTTTTCAATGGTCGAGCTTAAAGCAAGGGACATTTTTGTGGATGAAGGGTTCATAAAATTGTGAAATTAATTGAATCAACTGACGTAAATAACAAAGAATTGGACAATACCAAATTGAGCAAAACGATAACTTGAAAGGTCCAAATGACAGAAAAGTGCATGATCTACTCACCCTTTCTTCGGTCAGAAACCGTAGTCTGGTTATTGTATCCAAGTCCAAGAACATATTTCAAAGCCGTAAAGAAAATCCAATACACCGGTCTTTCAAACTTGTCAACACTTGCCCCTCCACTGGTATCTAAACAACGTATGTGTCATAATAGGTATACTGGTATCAAGCAAATACCAAATTATTTTGAAAGATTGCAACGATGATATGAAAACCAAACCAATAGCCTTGTATTGCTTTTTTAAAGTAATGCGCTTATATAAATTATTGAACTGACACTTTGCTACTTTATAAATGCAAAATATAGGGTTCAGTATGTGTGGTAATTTGGTGGCAAATTGCGATCAGAAAATTCCAGAACTCAATCAGTTAACAGAGTCCTGTGACATGTTGTCCTATGTTGAAAATCATTTATTTTTGCCTGAAACACATGAACAAAACTCCTGTCCGCCGAAAAATCCCATCATTGCGGTGACCCACACTTCGGCAATGTTTGCCGTGTTTTCGGCGTAAGGTCTACAATGGAATGTGATGAAAACCAACAACCTGTGGCGCATCTGATCATCTGCCTTCGATAGTATCCAAATTAGAGGATCTCTATAAGGCCAGATATTTTCTCTTTGAGTTGAGCATATTTATATGAAATAATAAATATTTTCTGAGACGTGACCTAGCTGGTCAAATCAAGAATCACCAGTTCACCTGTTTTGAAAGACTTCTGTGGAAACTGGCTTGGGGATGAGAACGACAAGGATGGGAAGTCAAAAATGACTAACACCGACTAACACATCCGCTAGCCCCTTTTACACAATATGTTCAATTGGAACTGTGGTGCCACTATTTCACATTGCTGTTGTGTATTAAAGGTACAGACTGAATGGAGGGGCGTAGTTGTTCTATCGCTGCTTTGTTGACTATGTTTAAAAGGGACACTAATATTCTACTATTATTCCAAATATTAATTGTCGAGGAATAGGAGCCAAATAATAGACTGAAAGATTTGGATTGTATCGGTTGCAGAAAATGCCATGCCATTCAGTTTTGAAAGATCAGAAAGACAGCTCAAGTGTTGAACAACATTTACAGAATCACCAGGTTTATAGAAAAAAACTGAACAATCAAAATCTATAAATAGGCTGGAAATTGAAACGTGCTTTGACTAATGTACGGGCAGTGCATGCAATAGCATTATTGGAGACAGGATGTTAGTTAGGAAGTTTCTACATGTACTGATACTAAGCAAAGCCAGTGCTTTTTGTGTGTGTGTGTTTGGGTGGGGGTGTGGTGCTTTTCAGGAGTCCCTCAGGGGTCTGACCATTTTGTTTGTGGTTAAGAGAATGCTGAAGTGGGCTTTTTCAAACTTTCCATACAAGAACTACAAGAGCTGCAGTAGATGCATGTGCAAGGTCAGGGAGTTCTCAGCGGACAACGCCCTTAATATTGCATGCTTGGTTGAACAGTAGTTTCATTAGGAACATGAGAAAGTTCACAGAATGCAAAACTACATCAGCATTCACACGCTCATCATGATCAATGCATTGATCAAATATGAAACAACAAATGGCAGTTTTTAATATTTACATGTCCTACAAAAAAGAAATACTAATTGTACTTTGTTTTCACAATGTTTGTTCTTTAAAGTTGCTAATTTATATTTTGTATAATACAACAATACCATACAAAGTGTCCAATAACAATGTGGAAGGAGTCACTCAGTGACAAACCTACATAATCTGCAGCTCCCATCAGCTTTAGATAGACGATACTTTATTCATCCCCATGGAGACATTAACAAAGGTTTCTAGCTAGTTTCAGTTCATCATTCAGCTATCTATCCCTACAACTTTACCTTTTTGGTTCACTCACTATTGAACAATAAAACAACAGCAGCAACAGTGAGAGACTGCGTTAATGCAACTAGCATATTGGCTACAGCCTGCTGTTTAATATTGGCTACAGCCTGCTGTTTAATTAAGACTATCTTAGTCTGAAACCAGGGACCTATTGTTTAAAAAATTACGATTGGTAAATCTACCACCGTTATCATTGTAAACTGCATACAGCAACTGACAGGATTTACCGAACAGTCAATTACCAATGCCAGACTGTGGTTTGCCTTTTTTACCATATAGCGTCTGTGATGCTGAAGATTAGGTTTGCATTTCCCACTTCATGTATATTTGTTTTCTCATTGGCCTTATTGAAGAACTAAAACATTTTAATCCTTTGCCAGAAATCCTGAAACTGAACCCCTATTGGGATAATTCTTTTGTTGCAAATTATAGTTTCAGTGAAAAATGTTCACAATGAGGTATGTGTACTATCCTGAATAACTGTGGGCCTGTTTAAAAAAAGACAAGTTGCTTTGAGTGGTTCTTCTGTTGCAACCCATTGTTTCACTGCATGAAGGTGGATTTGTGGTGTGCCATTATTCCTAACATGCATTTTGCATGTGGCTGTCGCCTTTGTTATGAAAAGTTAACTTAACTTGCAGCATGTTAGTTACTGTAGATCAAATATGTTATGTTGTTTTTCAATGGAAATGATATGCAAATGGTAACAGACTGGAAAAAGAGCTGATAGAAGAAACAAGCAGCTTATCTCAGTGATACACATCTGTTGCGTCAAACTGTGTTGTTGCTCGAGTCATGTTTTTCTCTGAGTTTAGACTGTACACATTCCATCAATTTATTTTGGTGAATTTATTACCAGCCTTTTTTGGCTTGTGACCCTGTATAGCCAAGCCATGCCTACTCATCACCTTTTGACACACGTTGCATTATGTCTCCCAGCTGTGAGCAGTCCAACCAAACAGTGATGCTCTCTTCTCAGATCGTTTCATTTTAAGTAGCTCAGAGTCCTTCAGTGGTACTCTCCAGCATTTCACAAAAAAAGGAAGGATTTGAAAAAGTAGTTTACTGTAGCACAGATATTTCTCTTTTTTTGCTATCTTGTTAATTAACTTGTGACTCCTCAGATTTATCTTGCTACCACATAGGGGGCACTGACCCCAAGGTTGGAACCACTTCTTCTGATATCTGGTGCTTCCTGGTGTTTGACAATTTATTTTTTGTCTAGATGTGAACCTATAGAGATCCACCATAAAGATAAATTATGTTTCATTCAAATGTAAAGCATGCATTGGATATATTCCTAATGGTTCTATGCAGATGACAGTACTTGATCTTGAATTAAAGGAAATTAAAAAAATAAAGGAATGATAGTTAAAAGAATCTTAACCAACCAGTACGGAATGACCTCAATCAAGCTGGACATTAAAAGAGGATGGCCATCAATCATAGTTGCACTTATGGTTACAACTTGCCAAATATGCTGCCACTAGCCTTCTTTAGCCAGACAAGCTGAACTAAACTGACAGACTCTTGAATACAAGATTATTGGCTGAGTCATCACCTCTCATCACTGTGTGGGTTGATTTCCTCTTTTATATGGTGGTTGACGACAATCACTGATAGCAGATTGCTGAGTACAATAAGTTCCACTTAACAGCAAAGTGTGCTTCTCTCAATACTACCCTTCTCATCTGACACTCAGGTGAACTTGGCATGACGTTGTGAACGAAAACGCTTGAATGGCTACTGGTTCAATTGGAAAGCAAGCATACATAGCACTTAACACTGGCAAAAAAAACGAATTTTATTTGAAAATGTTCTCCTGTATGTCAATCATATTTAGGATTTATTCCTTTTTGCACAACTCCATAGTTTATAAATGTAACATTACAGACTTCTTAACTACCAGTCCAATGATGGCTGATAATGAAATCATGCGATCTTAACATTAGTACATACTGTATCTATTTATACCTGGTTTACTAATGATCTATCTACTTAACACCTATGTTTTAATTATGTGTATCTTATGTGGCATATTGTAAATTGAAAGTGCAATAAGGTCAAAAGCTTAGCCCCCACAAACTATTGTCTCTGTAGCATTCCAATTAGAGGAAAACTCAGATCAGTTTTTCAAACTTTTTTTTTTTTTGTAAAGCACTCAATTTGTCCTTGTTGGGTATTTAGAACATGTCAATAGTTTTTTTTTCTCATACAGTCATGATGAAAGCCGTGTAGAATTTAGCCATCAACCTCTTACAACACCAAAACTCCCCCTGATTGAAAGGAATGGCCCACTTTCATCAGGCTATTGTATAACACCAACTTCTGGATGTTTTCAAAGGATCTGTTGTGACATTAGCGTTACAAAATAATGGAAAATCAGGAACTATTTCATCAGACAAGGCCGGGCTGATTGACAGGAAGTGTGCTTTGTGAGATAGGAATACTTACAGCAGCAATACTGCAAGTGAAGATCATAGAGAAGTATGACACTTTCAATTTAGTTTGATTTGTTACTAGTGTACCTCTTAGCTCCACTGTACAAAACACATTATAGGTTAGCAAATAATTAACAAGCAGTGTGATCATATTCTGGCAGGCTTAATTAAGAAGTATTGCCTACCAAGGACTGTACGGTTTATTGTTTGTATTCTGCACTTCCTTGTCTGGGCAGTGATGTTGTATATCTGATGTAACTGACTTATCAGTTATCTTTTATCAAACCAAGGGCAGACTGAACAAAAATTGGCATTGCCGATTGTGTTTGAGTCAGGTAAATCGAGTCTTTGTGAGTCATCGCACACATACTTCACTCTTAAATTTTTTTTTTTTCTTAAAAGTTTACTTAGACATTGTTTCTGCAAACCATCATGAATGCCGGCAACCCAAAATAAATTTGGTCCCTGGAATAATTAGGCACTAGAACTCCCATCATGCTCATGGTCACGCATTAAAGGGCTGCAGTTGCAGTGAGAGTTGGATGTAGAGTACACAGAGCAAAGGCTGTTGATCTTGCTGAGGTTTCATGTGGAATACTAGTGACAGTATTTATTCTGTGTCGGTTTGACTGTGTGGTCAAAATCTCTCTGGTCTCTGAAATTAGTTTTTTTCCATCACGCTGGGGCATGCATGAGTGACAAGTGTAAGAGAGTGACCAACTGAAGGGGAGGGAGCGAGGACTCCCACTACTCTTTTCTACATTAAAAGGCATCACATTTCTACTAAAGTGAATGGAAAGGAATTCTGTTGTGCTTTTATTTTTTGTAGTATAGTTCCAAACCCATCTTGCACCAAAAAAATTAAAAGAGGGATATACTGTGGTGCTGTAAACAAGTGTCTGTTTGGAAAATGTCATATGGTCAGATGAATCATATGCCAAAGGAAGTCCTTGTCTAGGTTTTTGTTCCTCACAGACGAGGGATGATGGTGTTACAATATAAAGTATGTTGTTGTCACAAATGGTTTAGGTCCACTGAACCCTTCGAAGTGTGAGGTAGATGCTCATAAATACACTCTGAAAGATCACATTCATTGTGAGTGTTTACTCTCAAGGTTGACAATTCAGCAACGGAAAGGGTTTTATGAGCAAAAATAAAAAACAGGTCACCACATGGTGTTCCAGTACCAGTAACCCAGTTAAGCATTGAGTTGGTGAATTTCTAGTATTGATTGCTCCAGTAGAGTTTTAATCTTGTAGCTTTGACATTTATTAAAGTATTGTGGTGGCCTAAATCCACACTGAGACATTTTATTTTGGAGTTTCCGATGTTTGTGATTGTAACATGGCAAGAGGAAGCAGCCAAGACAAAACAAAAACGGCAGCTCAAGCGCGTAAGAACTGTGACGTGAAAGCAGAAATATAACTTTTGAACATTATGGACAGTATTAGCTGCTGTGTGTAGATGTCTTCAAGCCTTCAAAATAGCACCGTCTTCTAAGATGCAATTTGTGCTTTCGAACATTGTTTCTTCTCCATGAAGTGATTCTCTTGGTCATCTATTGTTGAAGCTACAGAGAACCGCCACTATCCACAGAGCCTGACCGGACGAGGAATCAGTGTTGCAAGTGTTTCACCAGAAGACTCTGCGGAAGTGAAACAGCGTTTGGTATTCGAGGGGAATGAGGTGGGGGAAGTCCAACTGACAGGTTCCTATTATGACGTCCACAGACAGAAGTCCATGCTTCGAGTGTCATACTTCCATTTTTGCTCTGTTTGTCAGCAGGAATCTTTAAGACACTGCACTGACCACATTTTCCTGATTTTTATTCTGTGGTATAATAAAGCATGACATATATGAACATTTGTAAAACCAATTATAAAACAGAAAGAATGTGGATAAAAAGCCCTAGCAAATATGAAAATCCTGTAACCAGAGCTCAAGGAGTTCTTTCAGTTTTTTTTTTTCAATGACGATTCAGTATATAATTAACTGATATATGCATAATACTTACAACTACAATACAAGTCATAATACGGTGTAGGTTCACATGTTAAATAAAAAACAAAACACAATGTTAAACCTGTAAAATGTGCTTCCCTATGCTAGTCTCATTTAGCGCTTACACTGGTCATTAAACCTCCTGTGCAGTTATGCGGTTTTCCAAATAAGGCTTTTACTGTACTTTTGCTAAGACCAGACATCTGTCTCCATCTAGTGGTCATGTGTACGCACATTCATAAAGATTATTTACTGTAAATAGTGAATTGGAGTGTGGCAGGTTCAGAATGAGGCAAGGGTGAATTTCTGTTGTCAAAGTTGTTAGAGGAAACTACCCCGAGACCCCAAAGGCATCATTTATTTCCCCACTTGGTTGGTGGTACATTTACATTATATTGTGCTCATGAGCTGCGTATTCTTTCACAAAAGTATGTTTCATCAAATTATTTTGAGAGATCAATGATATTGTGCCTACTAAGCAGCATCCAGTGCCACTGTTTGGTGTCAGGTTGTACAATTACGGCTGCATCCATTTCTTTTTTGAATAATCTTTTCACTCAATGTCAGTAAATTATGAAAAACACATCCATGAGCCCAAGGTGACATCTTACGATTGCTTGTTTTCTACACCTTATGGTCTATTGGATTTAGCGTGATGTAAAACGGATACAACAAGCAAGTCCTAACATTTGAGAAGCAGGATACAGAAAATGTTTGGTAATCCTGATAAATGACTTCAACAATTAACCAATAAGCGATTCATTGATTGCTTGCAGACAAACGAAAATAGTGTTAACTTCCACTAATTCTCACCAAAAGTAATTTTGTCTATCCTCAAGGTGTGGCGGTCTTGGACAATGTATTTCCTTCCTCACAAAATATTTGCGATGACTTTTTAAGGTAAATATTTTGAATCCTGCACCGTTCATGTTCCTTGTTTGAATTTTTCTTCCTCACCTTTGTTGACTCTTGTGTGCATGTAAAATACAAACATGTGATTGACCCAAAATCTCCATAGCACTACTAGTGGTCAAAAAAACACTACACAGGGTACCCTTTAATTGGCACATTATTTAAGCATTAGCTAAAGCAGGGGTCACTAATAGGTGGAGTTCGGGTCTGGACCCAGACGATAGGTAATTAGGAATTATACAATTTTGAATGAGCACTTATATTTTAACCGGCGCAGCTTTTCTAGCCTTTACCGCACTCGTTCAGTAGTCCAGGACTTGTAAATCATCTCAAATGATACTACTCGGCCAATCAAATATGTGTATTCCCTCGACGCAAAGGAGATACAGGAGAGAAAGTGAGTCGGAGAAGTTATTTCACATGGCGGTCTCCAAAAAGAGAAACGTGGACAACGAGCCCAGAGCCTTCAACCAAGAATGGACAGACTCTTAAATGTACTGTCTTCCCAAAGGCAGTTCAAGAAGAGTGTCTCATATGTTCAGCGACCGTGGGGGATTATTCAATGCGATAATGTGAAGCGCAACTACAAGACAAATCACAAGTCTTTTGAGCAAACGTACCAGCATACATCAGAAATGAAGGCACAGAAAAACAACCTAAGAGCCAAATATGATCAGAATCCTAACACATTAATCCACTGTCCAACAATGATAACAGAGAGGAGAATAGAGCTGAAACAAGTGGTTTTAATAACCACAGATAAAGTCCCTGCTCACAAATTTATCTTTTTAGAAGATAAGAAAAATATAATATCGTGGCTTTTTTGGGTGACATCGCTTCACACCTTAATTAACTGAATATAAAGCTGCAGGACATTTCAGTACTTTATTTTAAGATGCAGATTTTGTAAAAAGCTTTGTTATGCATTTTATTTTTTAATCCAGATTATTTATTTATTATTAGTATGTATTATTTTTCCAGTTCAATTTGAAATATGACAATGAATATTGTTTATTGTTCAATTGAACTATTTTAAATGACAGTCAGTTGTTGACTACATACATACATTAATACAACTGTTAAGCTACTTCAATATGGGGCTAAATCATAAGCAAATTATACATTGTGATGTTCCTGACCTTTGCATGAGGAAATTCTCTCAAACTGGACCTCGTTGAATTTTAATTGAATAACCCTGAGTTAAGGTATTCAGTGTACTTCAGGATTGCAAGAGGCTTAAGGACCACAAAATGAAGGCAAACACAGTGGCTTTAACACTCATGCTGTAAAGAAAGTTGAAAAAAGTAAACAAATAGTAAGCTGATATACTGCAAGTGTCCTATAGTATCATGACTTTCTGCAGAAATATTTGGTTGAGATTGAATGTGGAAGAGCCACTTCAAAGAAGAAAAAAAAAAACATTCTACGGGGCTCTTTAAAGTTATTGATTTAGCTGCTAAACCCTCCTCTAATCACTGCACCACAGCCTGCTATGAAAAGTAAGAACATTTTATTCACAAAAATAGAGGGGAAAACTCCAGGGGTTGTTTTCACAAACAGTCTAAAAATAAGATCTGTTACCCGGCCTAAAAAAAGTCTCTCAGCAAGGCGTCCCAGTTTGAAAGTGAGTTAGGTTTAGTTCCATGGACAAGTATAATATGTTGAAAGATTTTTTTGCAAAGGGATAGTGAAAATGTCTCACGGCTTTTACTCGTCAGCGCAACTGTTGTATGTGAACAACAGTGAATTACTGTTACTGTAGACCCAGCAGTGTCCCCGACTACATTGGAAGGTCCATTTTTGTTGGCTCACAACGTGCAAACATCCGGTGGGAATGACGTAAACTGATGTTATCCAGCAGCATCTGTGGCATAATGTTGAGATCAAGATCAACCACAAACATCAACCCAACGTACTTTAACCTTAAAGTTTGCCATCTCAGTTCGGACTGCAGAGCCTCCGTGTTGTTGTACATAGTGTACTTTTTTTTAATATGTCCGATCCACACAACGTGATTGGTTGATGTCTTATTTCACAATGCGAAAGCTTCGAAAAGTCTACGTCATCCAGAAAAAAAAAAAAAGACCTTTTTTTTTTTTCCATTGCATAATATTTGTGTTTGAAAGTATTTATAACAAAAAGAACAGTCAGATATATTGACGTGTGAATTAAATCACACAAAAATAGTAAAAATATGTGAACATGTCATTGTGACTGAGGCAAAGCCAAAATATGTGAAAACAGTAGCATGGTGGCAAATGTACATAAATCCTCACTGAAAGCTTTGGGTGATATGGGAATTAAGACTTTCCAGTTCAGTGCATTAGGGGGAGGGGTTTGTGTAGGTTTAAATGTACATGTTTCTTGTCAATTTATCTGCAGGATGAAAATAGCCTGTTCTTAATTACATGCATACAACCTTTCTTGGACCTCACACACACACACACACACACACAGTGTGTTTGTCTGCAGAGTGTAGTCACTCTGTGCAAGCGATTCTGTAGAGAATTTACTTCTACCCTTCTGATTGGAGGTCAAGCATTATCTGATTGTATTTCAGGCCCTGCTGGAAGTCAGCAATGGCTTAATACTCGGGATAGGAAGGGTTTGGTGGGGAAGGTCAAAAAGCGGCAAGAGCAGAAGGAAAGAAAATAAAGAAGTAATTTAAAAAATTGTGCGTAGGCTGGATGAAAAATGTTGGAAGTAGCAGACAAATATCGGCAAGGGAGGTAAGAGTATTAGAAGTCGAGAAAAAGGAAAGAACAGCGTCTGTAATGAGAAGGGAAGGATTTGTAGAGCGGGGACAATGAGAAAAAACAAGACGAGGGGTGAGGGTATTAGGAGTGGCAGAAAAGAAAAAAAAAAAAAGGATGGAGTTAAGATGCAAATTAAGTCAGAGCGCAAACATTAGGAGACAGGTTGGAAGGAAAAGGGGAAAGAGAAGTGCTGCAGGACGATGGATAGACGGACGGACGAACGCCGAGGCAGCAAAAGCCCCAGCAGGTCAACGTGATGTGAGCACCAGAGGCTGAGATAATGCCCCAGGACTTCAGGCTCGGGGAGATGCAAGTGGCAGAGTTCGCAGTGGGTGGGAGATAAGGCAACAGAGTCTCTGCTGACTGCCACAACCTGTTCTTTCTTCCCGACTGGGGAGGAGAAAACTTTATACTGCCTCAACGCAGAAACTCCCAGAGATTAACTCCTCCTGTGGCAGACTTCTAGTGCTTTAAATCGGGCTCCAAAGGTATAGGAGGAGTGATGAAAGTGTTTCCCCCCTCCCACCCCCGTCTACTATCTTATGATCTAAGGAACCAACAGAGTTTCTCCTCCAGCTTCCTCTCAGCTAGTGTGCTGCGAGTGTGTTTGTGTGAGAAAGAAAGCGAAAGACCCTGCAGCCATAGCGTATCCTTCTGTAATAAATATTTTACTTTGTTTTCATCACGGAAAATGTTAAGAAGTGCACTTATTATCAGATAAAATTGCAATTTATCTTACACACAGCAAGGTCGGATTAAGGGAGCAAGAATACATGATTTGGTGGACTTTAAATGATGAAACAACTTCTCGGTGTTAAGTACGGTGTTGAATACAAAGCTAAAAAGGGAAAATAGTTTAAGATGTCTGTGTTAACAAACTTTGCAGGTAAAGTAGTTGACAGGAGATAGACTCACCATACGCCTGTTTTACAGAATACATTTGAGCTGTCGCTTTAGGAAACACAGGTGTAAATAATTTAATGAATGATGGCTGAATTCCACTTAGCTGCTTGAGTTTCAGGGTCCTGGGATTGTGCATTCCGACTCACTGTCACACTGTCACAGTTCACTGGGACAGATTAGTAAAATGGAGCTAGCGTTAATGGTATTAGTTACACTCGGGTCAGGCCGGTACTGGGGAAACTTAATGAAGGAATGGGGAGCAGGTGTTGTTTGTAATCAAGGAGGAAGCACACTGGGGACAACTCCTGGTAAGGGAGGGAATGGCAGGGTAGAAATATGACTCCGAGGATAATGGGCTCGTTCGAGATGAGCCGGTTCCTGACCAGAATCGAGCACAATGCATGCCGGTTCGATACCGGTGTCCGACTTGACCCCGACTTGCTCTGACGCCATGAACACGTGGTCAACGATGACCTCACGAGAGCAAGGCGGCCGCAGGTTTTAGAGCCAGGCGCTGCAGTTGCTCTCCACCGACTGCAGGACCCAGTGCATGATGGGAAACGCCTGGCTGTCGCCAGATCAGAGAGCTGATTGGCTCTTGGATTTGACAACAAACACCACGTTTAGTATAACATCCTATTTTTCTGTGTAGTTGTAATACTGAAGGCTCGATTGTTGGCTATTAGTCTCATGTTGTGCAATGAAGGTTTAATCTAAAAACATTTATTGTGCGATTTGATAATAAAGCTTATTTATACAACACATTTCAAAGCGAGCAGCAAAGTGTTTCACAGGCAGACATAAAGAGAACATATAAACATACAATACAAATACAAGCACATTTCTCCTTAAAGATATATAACACATTAATAAATTCGAACCAGGTCTGTAACTGCATGTAGCCTATTGATTGGATCTAACAGGAAGTAACTGTTTCTTTGACTTCCTGTGTATTCATTGAAGGAGACTGAAAACTGTCAGACTTCACCAGTTTTTTGTCAACACCCCCCCACCTCCCCGCTACCATCTACTTTCCAGGCAAGGCGCAGTCATCTCGAACGAGCCTAATGGCTGGTTGTTTGAGCGACTTTTGTTAGTCATATTTCATGCTGAAGAGATAGTTCCCCTTTCGCATTTCTCTTGCTTGAAAACAGATGTTTTTTCAGAACACTACCGGTTAGACTCTTCTTGCACAGTTTTTATCATATCCGTTAAGATCACAAAGCTCAGACAGATATTTGTGTAACATTTTGCTGATGATGGTGCTTAAGGTGGAGCTGTGGTCAGCAAACAGGGATTGTTCCACAGAGGCCAGTGACGTCCATGTGTTCAATTACACACTTTCTAACCATGTTTCTTCCCCCCAAAACTTCAACTTCAACTTAACCCCAAACCTAATTGAAGGCTGTGGCTACTTTTCAGGACAATGAGGACATGTTGTCATGTTTATTTGAATGAGGGGTTTTAAATAACCTCTGAAGGGAAATGTACATTTCGCAATTATACAAACACGTGATGAGTTTCAGAATGGAATATGAATCTTGACATTTAAAAAAAAAAAAATACTGTGAAGCAGCATTTTAGACTGTTGAGATAAAATGTACAGAATATAATTGATAGTTAAATCAATTAATAAATTCAGAAATCAGTTGTAATACTTGCGCATTTGTTGCTTGAATCCTTTTGGGGAAGTATTACATTACTGTTTTCTATATAGTAGGTTCTATGCTACTTGTTTCTTCTAGATGATTCATGCTTTACATTTCACTGAATTTTTTATGTGTTGGATTTAATATGAGCCTGTATAATATTTATCTTGATGTTTTTTTCTGTTTTGGCTTTTCCTATGGAAGCTTGCTTGCTTGCTTTGTCCCCCAGGACTTACAGAGAGCGTTGTCCTCTGCTGATTGGTCCAGTTTAAGAGTAGATTGAGCCTCAATCATGCAGATCACAACCACCTGAGTGAGTTTGAAAATATATATATATATATATATATATATATGATTTGTGATGTTGAATTGACAATGCCTGACAAAGATCAAAATATTACTCTATTAAATATGAATAGCTGGGAGCTATCAGTGCAGTGTGCAGACCTTTTGTCTGTTTGTTTTTTTTGTCTTTGGTTTGCTTTTTGATCCAGTAACTGTAGGAGTTTTTTGGAAGTGTCTGCGCTACACACGGTTTGTCCTTAATCATAATCAGCCACAACAGCTGCAGGACTTGTCCAACAAAAACACGGCAGAGTTTTAATTCAAACGCAACATTTTACTTTAAAAAAATTGAAGAACCGGGAGTATGATATGCTTTAAAGTTGTCGTTATAGTACTTTCATGTGACGTGTATCCAACAAAAGCAACATTAGATCACAAAGTACAGTGTTTTGAACAGATTTTTCAGAAAGACAACAACATAATGACATTTTTTGGATTCTACCACCACACAATGTTTGTTAATGAGATCAAATATAATCATACCAGATTTCAATTGATGTCAATGGGGTTGCGGTTCATATTAGTTTTTGTTCACTGGACATAGAGCTTTGAAATTGAACTAAATATGCCTTTTATAAGAATTCATACACATTACTAATTTGTGTAAAAAAAAGAAATCTTGAGATTTACCTTTCATAACTTGATATCAGTCTTATCTTGACTTGCATGCCTTTTTTTGTTTAATATAAAACAATCCACACCAATTTTGACTTAAAAAGCTGCCTAATACATTATTGACATTCATACATCCTGTCAATCCTCATACCGACAGCTCTGTATCTCCAGTCACTTCTGCTTCCTCTGACAGACAAGCATTTTTGGTTTAATCTGAGATTGTAAGGAGAGTCGGTTGAAGTGCAGAATCAATCACAGAGGCTTCGGACAAGCTCTTTTCCTCATGATGCTTTCATCGCTGTTCAGCCTGTTCCAGGAGAACTTGGTACATTTCTGATTTCAGAAATCGCGGATAACAGTCGTTCACCATCAGACCGTATATCAGTCCCTGCGCCCTGTCGAGGCTATTTGGCTCCGGCTGAGAGAGATTTCCCCTGATATCTTCTCTCGTCACACAGTCAATGTTTATCTGTTTTAAAAAAAAAACAAAAAAAAACAACTTTTATTTCACTCATGAACTATTTATATTTGTTCAGAAAGTTAACCGCATGTTCAAATTGTAAAAAAAAAAAAAGAAAAGTGTAGCACTGAGCAACACAGAAAGTCATGTGTTCGATAATGGGCACTTTTCACAGGAGACATTTTGAATTGCCAACGTAGGAAAAGCACAAGTGTAAATAATTAAATGAATAATGGCTGAAATTCATTTAGCTGCATTGATGTCAGGTTCCTGGTATCGTACAATGAGACTAAAATAGAAAAGCCTCAGCGTCATATCATTAAGGTAGAGCACACACGCACTAAAATCTGGTCTGCACATGCCAAAAGGCTCAGTAGCTGGTGAGTGATCATAGAACACTTCCACTGAGGCGTCTGCCGAATTGCAATTCTGCAATTATTGAAAATATATTTAATAAAAAGGAGAATTTACAAATGCTTTCTTTTTTTAAATGTTCCATTGTACATCGGCTGCCACCCATTTGAGCGTCAGCATAACGGGTTTTTTTTTTTCTTTTTCTCTCTCTCTCTCTCTCTCTCTCTCTCTCTCTCTCTCTCTCATATGTAATTTCTATTTGACTGCAGCCCATGTGTCAGGCTTCGCTTAATAGCCTTGGTATTGTGCTTGCTGACTCATTGTCACTCTCGCTTGAATAAAAGGGAGCCATCGCAACACCTGTGCTCTTCCTATTACGACAAGTAAAAATGTCTGCAGTGAGAAAGATCGATCATTGTATTTCATATTGAAAGTGAATGAAACTGTGGCGGCATAACAGTTACAACAAGCCGACTGGCAATTGAGGCTTATTTGGAGTCACACAGGTCTGACTTCATTCATGTCTCACTCAACAAAAGCCATACCTGTCTAGGCGCATCAACTTGGACAAACTCTGCGTATATCTTCTTGGCAGCCACCGTCATTTCTTTCTCACTGGTAATTTTCTTGTAGTCTTCACAGGCCAGCCAAAATAAAAGGTTCTCCTCACTGTATTCTGTCCTCAGGAAGTCCTCAAACACCAGCTGGCCTGCTGCACAGAGGAAGCAGAGATACTTTGAAACCAGGACAGTTTCAATTCACTCAACCAAAGTTGAATTAAGAGGGCTGGTCTGCCATAATAATGTTTTTCTTTTTCTAATCTTCATTACAGGGTGTCTAGCCTGCAACAAAATATGAAGTTATAACAAATACTATAGCGGAATCATAGGCTGGAACTGGTTTTCTTGTTGTGTAACCAAGTCTACTATAGTTATTAATTTAATATACATGTACTGTCTTTGATCACCCCCAGCTCCCTGCAATTAGGGATATTTTTCATAATTGGGTTTATGACTTCCATTTTGTGTCTAAGAAAAAGAAGTGAAACAGAGCCCCTGAAGTCCCAGAATCTTGTGTGCTCAAATTATCTTGTGATAAGATATTGGGCCAACATTTTTTTCTTCATTGCTGCTCCCAAAAGTCTTTTCTTTGAGGTTTTCTTTGCATAATCACTGAAAGTCAGATTACCCGAAACTGCATAAACGTGTCATGAATTGCTCGTTGCAGCCTAATGAACGGCAGCTGTTCATGTGGAGGTGTTTGTGAGATTTGCTCATTTGCATAACCAACGGCTCTAAAATTGCCATATATGGCTTCTAGTTCCGCTTTCCGCTTTCCATTTGTGGGCAATTTGCAAAAACATTACCAAAGAGTAAGAAGACTTCAAAGCTTCTGAACACCCACACAGGTGTTGTCGGTTAATCTGGATGATTAGACCTCGTCTCAGGACTGTAGACTAATTGACTGATTTGAGTGTCCTGTGTTTTCTTGCTCCTGTTAGGGCGGGACAAATTGCATCTTTTATCATTATTAATGGTAGATGACAATTTGTGAACTAATACATTATCATCATATCTCCACCTACCTTCCACCTGAACAGAGGTCTAATCAGCCAGGAAAACTGAAAACATCTGTGTGGTTGTTTTCAACACTGGGCTGAAATCAACAGACAAGTTGAGCTGTGCCAGTAGTGGTATTAGATGACCCGAAAAAATGACAGTAGAGCAGTGCTGTACTGTGACAGTCAGAGATATGAAGTTGGAATGGATTGACATGCACTGAATGTTACTGTGCTGAAAAAAAAAAAAAGATAAAATCCAGACCTCTTAAGTTGGCAAACCATGATGATGATCCGGTGAACAGAATCTAAATTTTACTAATAAGTCTGTTTATACATTTTTATTCATTCAGATTGTGGCATTATATAAGTGTTTGTTTTTTTTCATTTGTAAAAAAAGGCAAACTATTTGTACAACATTAATATAATGAAATTGTTGAATGCCACAGATCTCTCTTAAGTCACTTATATGTTTGTATATGAGGCTACTTGACTTGTGCACACACAAAGAAATAGACTTTGGAGGCTCCGTAGCAAGTCACATTTAGAAAAAGAAAAATCAGCGTCTGGGTGAAAATTGGTTTAAACAACACACCTTTTTTTTAAAGTGGATGTCTAGTCAGCGTTGATGGTGAATGTAGTTGATTGGAGCAATACATTCCTCAGTGCGTGCTATATTGACCCAGACAGCTGAGTTTGCAGCCGCAAAATCTGTTGTTCTTCCTGCATCCACCGCCATCATTTGATGTGACAGTGATGTAGTTGGATACAAGGAAGACGTACTGGCTGCTATCTCAGCTTGGACTTCTAGTTATGGGTAGCTAAGGGGGCACGCTCGAGCTGCTGCTCAAAAACAGAATCTTGTTCTCTTTGCTTGTATTGCAAATGACGAAAATGGCATCCCTAAATAAAAGTGCATATCTTTTTCAAGCCAGAGTATACCAGCCTGTTCTCATTCTCAGGCAGTGTCACGTCCCTTGGTGGATGAGAAGCACTGGGCTTTCATGTAACTACAATGTAAACTCATCCACGTCAATATTAAATGCTCAAAGAAAATGCTCCGGGGGTGGAATGACAAGACAAAGATTGAAAAATGTACACGATAAAATCTCAAACAAACGCAAGACTTTCAACCAGGAGACCAGGGAGTTATTTTGAAGTGACGTGAGTGATGTTTATGATGGGCTACCCAATCACAAGAAAGTGAAGCAAACAGGTCTGACAAAGCGTCAGTATGTGATGAGTTGGAATGAGAATTTGTTGAGTATGTATCTGAAATGCAGCGGATATATTATATGGTTGGCGGGGTCCCTCCAGAACCTGAGCTGCGTGTTAGCATGCGCGCAGTGCATCCTGGTACATGCGCACCAGCCCGTCTCCCTGAGCAGGACCAATCAGTTTTCTTGGTCCATATAGCATACGCTGCTGAATTTAATGCCTCGAATGAATACATTTTACATCAACACTGAATGGACATCCACATAAAAGGTGCCAAATATCCCCCTTAAACTAACCTGCTCTTTTTAAGAACTCTGGATATATTATGATAAGCAATGAGCCAAAGGTGAAGCCATTCTGTTATCTTTTCCTCACATTCGCTCTTCCTCAACATAGTACTTGTTAGCTCAAAGAAGTCAGGGGACAAAGAGACGGTGCAGAACACTGCCAGGTGTTGTGGTGGATGTCTTGAGGCGCTTTTAACTTCAAAACCAAACGCGGCATCCCGATGTGCACTGCCTCAGCATCATATAATTGCACACACCTATATTCTGCGTATTTTCTCCTCGCACCCGTTACCTTTTGTTATGGAATGTTCATGGAGCTGTGATTTTCACGCAGGTCTAAAATACTTATCACGTCTTCTGGGAGCACAAACAAACAGCTAACTGGGAGCACCGGTGTTATTCACACAAATTACTTGGCATAAATCACAGCTTTTGCTCTGACAGTAATTGACAGGAAACAAAATATGTCCAGGGGCTGCTTGTTGCCGTCTACAAATCACTCTCGGCCCATATCTAAGCTTTCAATCATAACAGAGTCGACCCTTTAAAATACACCGAGACGTAAAGGTATATGAATGCCATCAAATTGCAGCTGCCACATGCACAGCTATTTATTTTTTGCTACTGTTTACCGATTTGTCATACGTGCCACTGCATTTCTACAAAGGTAAATGGAGCAACCGGGATGCAAGGCAAAATTTATCTTTCGGAGGACAGTTAATCTTCAGGCAGGAGACAACAGGCTGAAATATTACAGATCAGCTGAATTCATTTCTGTAAAGTTATGAGAGAGGACAGACAGCAGAAAGAGAGAGTGAGAGGAGACAGAGAAAGAACCCTTCTGCCCCTTTAGTCATTTTCAAATAGAGGCCGGGAATATGGTCAGGTGAAAGCCATCAGTGAGTGCCGGCTTTATAAATGAATGAGAGCTGGCTGGAATCACCCTATCTACCCTGGCAGCTCAGATTAGGCCTCTTATCTCTGCCAGTGCCGTCCTCCTTAAATATATATCGGAATGGATTTGATGAACTTGAAGGAAGAATATATCCTCGATCCTCCTCAAGAAGCCCGAGGGCAATTCATGATGATATGCGGGGCCCGAGCAGCGGAGAATTGAGAGTGCGACAAAGAGAGAAAGGAGAACTGAAAGAGCGGCATTTTGAAAAAAAGTGTGAGAGGAATAAATGCACCACAAGTGAGCTTACTTTTACACTCCAGAAGCTGGTCGAATGACTCTCCCCATGCCACGACATCATCAACAGGAGCCCTGCAGAGCAAACATGTCATAAAATGTACAGCGTGGCAAACAGTTGACGCACATATTGTGTTAAGGACATAAGTGCATCCCTGTCAGTGAGAACTTGAGTCATTTCAAAATAAATAAAAATTATCCACACATCACATCAGAGCCATTCATCTTTAATGTTATAATCTGACGGCCGCCTGATCTTGTCATACTTTTAATTGTAGAGGATGAAATGAATGACAACTCACATTGGCATTAATTGAGCGCTACTTAGAGTTCACTGGAAGAGGGTTCCCTCCTGACCACAGTTACATGAAATAGATCATAGGAATAGAAATTCAAAGTTATTTTCTTATACATTCTGTTTGGTGAGGAAAGTATTCAGATATTTTATTTAAATTTAGAACTAATTAGTACTTCTATATTGGCTATGAGTGTTTCTCTGATGATCTAGCGAAACATTAAGCAGCTAAAGAGCTCTTTTTCCTCAATAGTTGGTGGAGACAGAAGCAGAGCTAAAAGAAGTGTGACCAGCCGGAAACACAACTCCAAATACGCAGTAGTGTTGCTCAGTGTCAACATCATTTGGAATTTGATAATGTGTCAATGTTGTGTTTACAGCTTGTTCTGCTGACCCAAAGTGGCCCAAAAAGGACTTATGCAGCCTAACATCCAATTTACACCAGTTAGATGTAGGATGTAGCAGGAATGACAAAGTTAAATACAGCTCATGAGTAAATGCTTTCTTTCCATAATTACAAATACAGCTTTAAAAAAAAGAAAATGTGGGACTCACCAAAGCCAGATTGGGTTCACCAACCTTTACTGAAAATCCAATTTCTGCAAGTTTAATTGTAGCTTGTCTGCAATGTGTTAGATTTGTCAGCATGGCGGCTAACAGCCAAACTATCAGTATCCCCTTGTCATTAGTCTACTTGTTTTTGGAAATTCAAAATTAGATGAAAATTTAATGATCCCTGGGTAAACTGGGTCGTTGCAGCAGAGGCAGAGAATCAGATAAGAATAAGTCAGAGCAGCACATGTAATACAAGGAATTACAGCGGGTGAACATTCTGAAGCAAGGGGAGCAAATAAATAAAGGACTAGCATCTCCACTGACAGCCTCACGGGCTCGAGCGGAGGTGCGAGAGCTATTCACATAATCTGATGTGGAGACGGGATAACAACTGTTCAGGAGATGTCTAAGACATATATAACCATACATTGTCAGCAGAAAGATACAGCAGCTTCTGTATGTAGATGTGTGTCCTTTTTTATCTCAAATTTGTGGCAACTCACCAGAATTCTAAAGTATTTTTAGGTATACTGCTTGTATAAATCTTATGCTAATCACATAGTAGGAGTTTTTAAGGCTGGCTGTGGGTGCACAAACTCTGACCTGATCGATGGGTCACATATTTTAAATATTGTTCAGAGCCATAGAAACAGTGGTCTAAATGTTTAGTGCTCCAGTTCTTTGGCTTTAGCTCACTCGCCTCGAAGACTGTCCTCCGAAATCACTGTATTCCTAAAAAAAGAAGTTTGATGTCCCTCCTTAGTGAGAAAAAATAAATAAATAAATTGCTTGAAAGTAGTTCATCCAATGAATTTGTATGGAAATGCTACAAAGTTCTGACAGATTTAACAGTACCGCTTTTAGCGGTACTTTTAAAAGCTGCATTTTGAAAAAACATCCCTCAGAAGTAAGGGACAAGTCATCAGAGGAAAGGCTCGTACATCCTAATGTAACCACACATTTTTTGGATTGCATCATCGAGAGCGCAGAGCACATTCAGCTCAATGAATTCCCACTCATCTATGTACTTTTTTCATGTTTTCTTAGGGAGAAAAGGAAGGAAGGCGCAGAGAGCTGGAGGCATACTGTGAAGTACAGAGAGCCACAGAGGGAAACACTTCCAATAAAAACTGCACAGATCACAGGAGCCCCATCAGAAACACTTGCTCATAAACTCAGAGACAAGAGAGAAGCATCCGCAAAACACATCCCAGTTTTATTTTAGCAACATGCTTTTTTCATGCATGGGCAAGATCTGAAAGTATGTCATTACCGAAGAACAAGATCAGACCAGAGGGGAAGTAAAACATTCAAAAATGCTCACATTGTCAAAATCCTCAGCGCCAAACAACCAGTTTGTTCAAAGTCTCGAAGCATAAAGCCAATTTTTGAGCTCATACTTACAACATGTGTTTTCTGTTGCTAGAAAAGAAGACTGTTTTTCGGATATGCACGCAACACCACACTCTGATCCTTCGCTGTTCTGGATTCTTTTCCGCGACTTGACAAACCCTACAGGTACAAGCCCATGCATGTTGAGTTGAAGCACAGACAGGCTCACAGTTTACTCAAAATGTCAGCTTTCGCTCTTTACTCTATAAACTCAAACCCACCCAAAACCATTTTTACCTCAATATGTTGGCTGCATTCCATGGTTGGAAGACTTTGCGTTCTGAAGAAAATGGCTGAACAAACCAAAACCCCCAAAATTAAGCAAATCATTTAGTTTACAATGCAAATTAGGAGACATGATGGCACGGCTATGACAAACCCTTCCTGGCGGGAACATTTGTTTGGCTTGGATTTAGATTTTGGTCATTGATGATATTCATGTATCATTGGATGTGTGCAACTCTCAGACGTGTGCATATTTGACAACGAGGTGCAAGGTAAACATAACATTTTGTTTCAGTAAAAATGTTTACAGCCATAGGAAGTATAAAAAATGTACACATAGAGTTTACAAGAGTAAAGGTAAAAACATTTCACCTACAGCAATTCAACGGCTACCAAAAGGTTTCATTGACACATTAGCTCCATGCAGCTGGTAAAACTAGTGGCTAGCTTGGTTAGCAGTAACTCAGAAATAAAAAAATATACTAAATTGCAGTGCACATACAGATAATGCTCCAACAAAAACATTTGGGGATAATAGTTTTGGTCTCAAATATAATATATGTTGTCATGCCATTCTGGAGAAAGATTGTTGTTTGAACTCAACACCCAAACGAATACGCCCTACCCGTCAGTGCTCGAGTTTCAAAGTCTCTCTCGTTCCCTGGACGAGTGTTGTGGGGCTTTTAGGGCTGTAAGAAATAGTTCAAAGCTTCATTCATAACGTTGACAATATGATTCTAAATCAACATTTGAAATCCTGCAAAGGTTTTTGTTCTTTTTTTTGCATATCTATTCCCTCTGTTAAAACCTAGTATTTCTGCACAGTTGCAGGCCACAATAATCAGTGTTTTCCCTATATTCATTAATCAGCAGCTACCGCTATTGTTATATCTTCTGCTCTCGTGTTTCAATGTGTGCGAGGCTTACAGGCAGAATACATTGAACACGTAACGTAAGCACACTGTTCATGGAGCGGATGTCCACACACAAATACAGATTAAGGATTTTGTTTGAGGTATTTTAATATTTCTTTAGGGTGACATTTAAGTTTTTGTTCGAAAACCTCAACAGAAGCTTTGAATGTAAAAAATGATATTCGGTTCAACAGAATGTTGACCAACTGCTGGAGGAAGAATATTGTATTTCTGGCCTTCAGGGCTTTTTCGAGGCCTTTCCACACCAAGAACGTATTTTTTGTTCGAAAGTGTCATCGTCATCATTCTCACAAATAAAACTTGACATTGTTTCAATCACTTTTACACACCAATGCCATAACTTTGCTTCATCATTAAAGACTTTAGAACTGGTTAGATTTTTTTCCATTTTGTATGTATCTGTCAAAAAAAGGGCCCACCGTCCAAATCTCATCGTCCAACATGGCATCTGATAAACATTCACTTCGTCTCCCGGCACAAAGCACTTTACAACTAACAAGGTAAAGAATAAAGCGATGCAGAGTATAAAGATAAATTGTGGCAGGTGATTGATTATATGATTCAGTTTTGTTTCATATGGCAATTTTTGCACCAAATAGAATAATTAAACATTTGACTCAGTGTTCAAGGTTTTGGTGCACAGCGATTACTATCAGATGACAACAACTTAGAAAGTCTGTTTTGTCTTGTCAGTCTTGAACTTACATTGGATTTCACTTTAGTGGTCTAGACTAATGCTCTGCTTCTTTACCTGCACTTTTATTCTAAATTATTAGCTAAAGAAGAAAAAGGCTTTTGTCACTGTTACAGGGCCAAGAGTAAGTGGTTCTTGAATTTGAGAGGGATAACAAAGCAGGTGCTTCAGAAACATAGGTGAATAATATGTATTTGAAAGGGGAAATTAATCTTTTAAAATTCAAAGCACACTGCTTTGTGAAAGCACATTAGCTGTATTTCTCAGGATTAACCATATTTTTTATTAATGCTTTAGTGATTTGTTTGATTGCTGAAAGCGTTGTGATGACCTTCATGGTTGGATGTTTTAGTTACACCTGCCAGTAGGCTACAGGTTGACACACCGCCTTGGTCACTACCAGGCCATTACAGACAATTTAACATGAGATATCGGTAAGCAAAATAGGAAAATGTATAAATAACATGACATGTTAAGGACATTCCTTTTTAGTCTTTGGCATTGTTAATGGATGTTAAATGACTTATAAATTGTGTCAGTCATAGCCATTTGGTAAGACTGTGCTGGTCCTGCATGACAGCCAGACTTGAAACATAAACCGCACCATCCTTGACCCATTTCCTTTTACGCCTTGCTACAGAATGGATACACTACTTCCTGCATTGACACACACAGTGTCGGCAGTAGAAGTAACATCAGTTGCTTTATTTTTTTTAAATAAATGTAATTCCTATGTTTACTGTCCTGAACTCTACTCCATATAAGTCTCCTTCAATAGGGTAACTCTACGCCATTTCAACTATGGTATATTGGACCTACTTTACTGTTGACGCCTGACTTTGTGATTCAGGCAAATAACAATACTGCAGGCCTATTTCGACTTATAATTCCTGTCTTTTAGATCTCTAAATTCATCACACAAGAAGTGCTTGGCAGGTATTGCAGGAATGTTCTGCATTTCCTGGTTACACTACTCACCTCTGGCCCCCTATTTCCTCAACATGTTATTGGAACCTGTTTTCTTTGCATGAACCCAGACATCTCTACAGGAAAGAGGAGGCTCTTTGACACATTTCACACAGAACCCCCATGAGCATCAAACTCTCCAGAGACAACCAGCGGCAGAAAGAAGCAGATGCTTAAGTGTCAGCCAGAGGTAGGGTGCAATGTCCTCATCTAACATAGAGAAAGAGAGAGAGAGAAGGGGAGAGGGATGAGGCTATGAAAATGACTGATGGCAGCAAAAATGGCAGAGCTGTGATCGTGAGGAAAGGGGAGGGTGGGAGTGAAGGGAGACGGGGGACAACACTGACAGCTAAGCGGGCTTACCTGTCCGCCTATCTCTCGTTTTTCTGTCTTGATTTGCAAGTCCTCGATGGGACACTTACCGGGGCGGCCTGGAAAACAAGAACAGGTGTCATAAAACACCGCTGCGACTGGGATTTGCATCTGTAATGACCCCACTGGAAATGCTGAGAGTATGATGTTTGCAAGAAAAACCTGTCAGATACGCGCTCTGAGTGGTATTCATCACCAACCTAGCTGCTTTCCTATCACTTAACGATGATGGAAAACTTCTCAACACAATAACGTGTGGTTTATCTTTGCATTTTCCTCAATGTCCGCAACTTTGTGTTCATTTGTGGCAGAATCAGACTCCCATATTTTATTTTAAGTGACCTGGTTAATACACTGGATAGGTCGGCTATTGTTAGATACGATTTCACGGTGGCTGAGTGTGAGGGATTTAGAAATTCAATCATTTCCAGAGGGGACTCACACATCTGAGCTTCCCTGATACTATCAAATATGTTTCATATTTATGACCAGACACATGCAGGGTACTGAACAAGTCCTTCAGCGTGTGGAGATCACAGATTCAGCTCACAAGCTATATCTGCAATGAAAGCCCAGGGAACAGTGAGATGAAGTGGAATTGTTGCATGTATTATTGTCTGGTGAGGCATAGGTTGTTGTGCATGTTATCTCAAGGTGGCAGCAATGATTTCAGGCCCAACTTGGGTCAGTGTGGTGTCCATTTCGTTAGCGTTCGTGTTAAACTGTTATGGATGTGGTACTGTTGTTATGTAATATTGTTATCCAATTTGTGGGTCAGTTATTTTGATTTGGGAAACATGATGCATGAATTATATATTGGATAAAACATTCACATTATCAACCACATAATGTTCACTGCCAACATTTGTCCATTTTAGGATTCATAAATGTTGCTGTATTACTAATGACTAATATTGTAGGTGTCCAATAAAATCAAATGGCAAGTCACCTTGACTGTAGTTGCAGTTTGACCACTGTTCTAAATCAATGCAAATTAATCTGCAGGTAACCATAGCAACAGTACTTCTGCTTACTACTACTCCAACCCTCAGTGGTGAAACAGACCTAACCATAGATTAAATGGACCACAAACAATGGGAATGCAACATTCCCTTTAACCAGTGGTAAGCACCCCAAGTAATAACAAACTTGGCAAAGGAAACACATTACCAGAGAAAACCATTGCTCACCATAAGCAGCCACAGTTTATGGTGTAGTTGATTACTTTTTTGCTCATTCCCAGCAGGAAGAGGCAGCTGTTTTTTGGCAAAAAAGACAGACAAAATGAGCCGCTAGCTGGTGAACAGTGGAGCATTTAGCAGTCACATTGCCAGATATTCCCACTTTGAGTTTGTGGGGACCAAAACAGAACAAAGAAGTGAATGGATACTTACTTACATTCATCAGGTCACCAGAAACATGACTCCAAAAGAAAGCTAATGTCGCTGTGTGTCTGCTAGATGTATAAATAGGCAATCATTTGCTAACTCGGTCATCTTTATAATATTTTAATTCCTTAGTGTTGTATGTACAGCTTTTTCCGCTGTCCCCAAGTCCAGACATTAATGAAAATTACATATAAAAGGCACCCAACACATGCAAGCAACTAATTAAATATATTCCAAGCTTAATTCAAGCTAAAGCACCTGGCCATGGTTTAAGTAAATGAAATTAGGGCAGCTATGTGAAATGTATTCACAACAATTTCAGCTCCATTAAAATGTATTACAATTCCGGTACAGCTAAGGACAGTAAATGTATTATTGGTTTGTAGATATTAAAGTTGTTTGGATGACTTCCATTCCCTAAGCATTCAAATTTGTTTTTACTGTGTGTGTGGGTGGGCTAGTTTTACCCATCTTCTGGGGACATCAATCTATTTACACATTGTTGGGACTTGCTCTCCTTATGGGCACAAAATGCACATAACATAACATAAATCATTACATTTTAAGGTTAAGACTTTGTTTAATATTTAAGTAAGGGTTGCTGGTAGCAGTTAGTTTCCAGACAAATGTATGTAAGTCAATGTAATGTCCTCAGTCATAAAAACACGATTGTTTGCGTATATCAACTGCTGCTGGACCAATGGGAATATGATGACGTTGTGGATGGGGAGAACATCTGTTTAAAAAGTGTTCAGCAAGTTCTATTCTGAATAGCCCACCTTTGCTCATAAGACCTTGATAATTACACTTTACATAAATATGTTCATTTACATAAACCATTATTGTAAGATGCCAATAATTTAGTTGGTGAAAGCCATGGGAGGGTCATACACAGCATAATGACAACCTTGGTTCACAACAAGCTATTAAAAGCTACCCATAAAAGCAGTTTGTCAAGAGCACTGTCAATGAATAAATAATATAGTCAATGTGAATGCAGCTGGCTATGCTTCCTCATTATGAAGTGATGTATGTTTAATTACACTTGTGTGAGCTAATTAGGAACAGAGAACACTGTATACTCTGACCTGCTATCCAACCAGCAAAACTAAGTCTTTTAAAATACCTTCAAAATTGTATTTTACAACAATGTCAATGTCAATCAGGAAGGTACAAAAAAAGCAAATGCAAAAGAAAACATGGTTTCAACTGTTTTATGTTACAAGCCATCTCATGTGATAGTGAACCCACATTCACTCAACCCCAGAGAAACGGGTCCAGTATAAGAAGGTCTACTGTAAAACCAAAGAATTAAAAAAGAGCCATTTCCAAATATTTGAACTGGCAACAGAGACTTCCAGAGACTGTTTAGTTCCCTACATGTTTATGGTCAGTTATTATTTGAATAATGCCAATGCAGCTCATGCATACTTAGTAGATGATTGACTATTCTGTATGTATTAGTCTGGCATTGCTTGTCCCCTCTGTGGGGTTAAATACAGAAAGCAGACCCATACAGAGCATGTGCTAACTCAAAGTGTTTAGCAATATTATAGCAAACATATTGATTGCTTATTTGAATCTATTGAACAATGGAGAAGTCTAAGGCCAGTGGGATCCGACCCACCAACCATGAATGATAAATGAGACCTAACACGACTAATAATGGTTACTCCCTGTGATTACAGTTGGAGAGTGACTCACACATTGGATTAGCCTGCCCCGCCCCTGTTTGGCTGTGTCGACCTTATTCTCTAATTTCATCAGGTTTGCATGAAAGTTTACGAGGCATGCCCTGTCCACAGCTGAATTCCAAATGTACCACCCCATACAAACAGTATTTGATTTGATATAGAAAGGCAAGGCAATGACAAAGACGGCAAGTAAAACACACATACAAATAAAAAAACAAATTTAACTACATACTTTTGGAGGGAAATCTTGATGCTGCATACTCTGAAAGTGCATCTCAGGGGCCTTTGCTGTAGAAAAAAAGCTGTAATGCCATTATGTTGCAATGCAATAAACAGTACCTATGTGGAGCATTATTGGTCTAACTGAACTATAGCTGCTGCTGCCGTGAGGAGCAGGACTGAAAACCTGGATTGTAAGTGACATAAATAAAGCTCTGTGTTGAAGCTTTTACATCTCTTTTTTTATGTGTCCTATGGTATTTTGTGGACTGTACAATACAGCTCCACTGTGGGGAGCTGTGTCTCTGTGTCTTCTTTCTCTCTCACTCTAGCTCCCTTCCTTTCTTTCTGTCTGTCTGTCTGTCTGTCTGTCTGTCTTTCTCTTTGTCTTTCTCTCTCTGGCACATAACATCAAATGCAGTGGCTGTGGGCCGTTGTTGCGCATGTTAAAAGCTCAGCTGGGAAGTCTGAATCCCCTGGACTGATGCTCTGTGGCCTCAGTGTTTCACAACTCTGTAGCTTGGACCGACCATCTGGGTTAGTGTAGGGAGGTTGTGTGTGTGTGTGTGTGTTGGGCAGACTGGCGCGTGTACATAGGTCCATTGGTGTGTCTGTTCCTGTCCATGCATGTGTGTTAATTTGTTAATTTACATTCAACATCAAGCAGAGGGGTACAACAGCTATCAAAGCGAGTCTGGTACACTATACAAGTGTGTATGGTGGTCGTGCGTGCGTGCGTGCGTGCTCGCGCGCGCGTGTGTGTGTGTGTGTGTGGCGGGTGGGGAGAATCTCTGTTGATCTTTATGCATATGCAATGATCCTCTACAATGTGGGAAGCGCTTGAATTGGAATGAAAAGGATGCTGTAACTCTAAATTAGCAATGGCACGGCATGCAGCTTTTATGGGTAAGGAGTGGTTTTGTCTAGTTTAAGAAGATGAACGAGGTGGCCGGCAATTATAGCATCTCATTTTCAGACACACCTTTCTCCAAAAAAAGAAAAAAAAGTAAGTAACTCTTGGACTTTATTCCTTGACATTTTTGTAGTTCTGTGTGATTCAATGCCCTCCTTCTCATATCCAATAAACTCAACTCAATTTTGTATAAAACAAATAGAAATAATAAAACAACTTAAGTAGACCTTTATTTTACTGAAATTTTAACACACGAGGTCTGTAAAACATAAATCTTCAAAAACCACAATCAAAATGATAAAAGCCTAAGAATACATGTCAGGGCAGATTCAAACGTTGATAGTAAGGGATTCAGTACAATGGGATATCGGAGACAAAAGAAAGAGACTTTGATTTTGTCTAACAGATGTCTGGCAAAACTCACAGAACTGGTTTGTTTGGGCAGGACAAAGAAGCATCTGAGCCTGATAATTGAAAGAGTGCTTCAGCGATTTAGCATTGCACCTCCATTAAGTTTGAGGTATCACAAGAGGCAGTCTAAAGCAAATAAGTGGCAAATGTATGCTGACTTTCAGCCTCTGATTTGCATCATGATCCAAAAACCAAATGCTTTCAGAAACTCGGTTTGTAACACTTTATTTGTATTAAAAATATGCATTCGCCAAGCCCATGCAGAGTGCAATCTAAAAGCAACTTATTACTTGTTTTCATATTAAAAGGAAAGGTTTTTTTTTTTTATCCTCTTGCAGCACTATGGAGCGTTTTTTTTCTTTCTCTTAGAGTCCCCTTTTTGTTTCTGTCAAATAATCACCACAATACATTATCTGTCATAGGCAGCCACATTCACTCACTGAAAGTTCACACACACACACACACACACACACACACACACACACACACTACAATATTCCTCTCAAGTGCTCCCCTTATTACGTCTTCTCAGCAGCTAATGATCTTCACTTTTATAAACCCAACAAAAAGAAAATGCTATTCTGCAGACAAAGTCTACAGTACGAGACAAAAGCCTTAACTTTGTTGTGCGCTTTCCGTTTTTCACCCACAAAGAAAGAAGAGAAAAGAAAAAATGGGCCAGCAGCAATTAAAAAGCCAAATTTCAGGGTTTGTTAAAGCTGAAGAAGTGTGCTCGTTGGGGAGCAGGGGAGGAAGAAGAGGTTGTACTTCAGTCAAACAACAAGGACTACCTCTTTTGCATTTGTTTGCATCTCTCTAGCCTGAAGATGCAGATCAAGATGAGGTAATTGTGCTCTGATTGAGTATTCATAAACAATTATGCATTGTTTTGTCTTTAATGATGCAAATTACGACTAATTACCTCACGTTAATGGATACTGAGAGTTTTTATGAGCTGTGGAATAGTGCAATTAGGCAACTGTTTATCTAACAGTGCCGCGTGTAAATATTAGTTGAAGGTGTCTATGTATAGTTAACGTAAGCATGTCCATTTGTCTTACTCATCGTCTGTATGAGTTTGATGGATGTCATAGGCCTGGCTCTGCATTAAGGAAACTAATTCAATTATCAGCCACATGAATAATACAGCAGCATAAATAGAAGAAACTTCTATGGAGGTTTTGTACATTTAAAAAGTAATGGTTTTGAATTTTCGAGGACTATAAAAACTTTACAAAAGCCCCCCTGGACTCATTAAAGGCACACATTAAGTTGCTTTGGAGTTTAATACATTGGCAAAATAATTTATTCTCTTCTTCCTTGAGTACAAATCAGTTGCATGACTTGAATTGGTCCATATCCTCTTTTTTTCTGATGGTTGTCTCACGTAGACTTAAGTGAATCATGTCACAATTTGCTGCTGGCACTTTCATCATTAAAACTTTTGTACCACTCTATGATCCGATATTTTTCTCCCGATAAGACTTTTGTCTGTGAATAGAAAACTACTTCAGTAACAGGGTGAGACAAGGCAGGGCTATCCGTCTAAAGGTTACAGACAAACATGAACCTACTGCTAGAATTCATAAAAATCCATCAGATTGGTGAGAAATTAGATGAGGACATTTAATTAATTAATGATGCTACCAGAATGGGCCACTACTGCTGCAGCTTTGCATACAGATTGTGCTGTTTCAGCCATGTAGGCCTAAACTTCTGATGGTGGCATGAATCTGGAGACCCAAGTAGATTTAAGGCAATCTCAGCTCTCATACCCTTCTTTATTTCACAATAGAGTCGAAAGCATGCAATTAAAAGGCTAGATATGAAATGTGAGTAATTCGTCCAACGTTAAAGCCAAAACATCTCAATAGAACATACTGTATAACTAACTTATCGATTTAAAGAACCTTTGGGCATTAATACATTCAACATTGTTTTATGATATCAGTTTTGCTCATGATTTATTTATTCTGGCTTGAGGCTCAGAGTTTCTTATGCTGCTGTTCAAACACCCTAAAATAATTGAGAAGGTGTAAGGAATTGTTACGTTTTCACCAATTATTCAACAAGACCCAGGCTCCCTGAGTGAACTCCATATTTCCACCTATAGAAGACAGTGAAATAAATCCAGCATTTATAGAAGGAAAAGAACAAAAAAAATACAATTTCCATTTGTTTCATGCAAAAGAATGAAGAGCTCAGAACTGTTAACTGGATTGAAATTCCAGACTGGCTCATTAAGAACAGATAAATGTATGTCCACATATTGTGAAATGTTTTGTACAGTTTAATTGGAAGATTAATGCCTTGAGCTGCTTGTATTTACAATGAAAAATAAATGGAGCCTATTGTTATTTTGAGTTGTCTCATTATGCTCAATAGCATGGCCAATTTGTAGCCAAGTAGAATGTAGGTGTCAATGTTGTGGTGTGTGTGTGTGTGTGTGTGTGTGTATGTGTATATATATATATATATATATATATATATTATATATATATATATGTGTTTTGTTGTTTTTTTTTTTTTTTTTTTTTTTTTTTTTTTTTATTATCATATATATGTGTATATATATATATATATATATATATGTGTGTGTATATATATATATATATATATATATATATATATATGTATATATATATATATATATATATACATATATATATATATCACCACATATTTTTGCACACACACACACACACACACACACACACACACACACACACATATATATATATATCTCGATCGATCGATCGATAGATATGTGTGTGTATAGTAAAAAAAAAATTGGGTGGGATCAGTGGAGACATACAATCTTGGAGAAACACCTTAAACTGAACTAATACTAAATATATATAAACTACATAGTATACTAAATACTTAAATATTCCTTGTTTTCCTGTGAAGATTGATAAAAAAAGATACACCAAAATCCTCCATGTGTCCCGGTCTGGCTCCAGCTCTTATGCAAAACTTGTGCAAACACAAAGTTAGAGCTTGAAGCTGCTATAAAGCTAAACTGATATTTGGCTCCAGTAGGTCTCCAACATAAGTAAAATAATTTAACACATTAATAGAAAAAGTACCATAAAATGACTTGACTCATTTTAAGCATCGGTGAATGCAGGTGGTGGGTGACTGAGTGTATACTACGGCTTGTTATATAGTTTTTAGGAAGATTTAATAGGATGTAGCCAAGTTTCACAGATATTACAGTTCCTGAATTCCAGTTGAAAACTCATGCAGGCGCTGACATCCAGAAGAAAGGCAATCATCCAAAGACTGTACATTGGCCAGCAGGATGCCAGGCGGGGAATTAATCGCACAGCAAGCCATATTATTTGACTGAAATTTGCATGAACATTTTTCCTAAAGGCCCAAACACCACAAACATGGCAGCAAGGCGAAGTTCAGTGACTTTTAAATGGGTACATTCTTTTGCGGTTTTTTTTTGGACCTCAAAGGGTTCCCTCATTGTTCACCACAAGGCATGCACAGTGTAAACTCCAACCAATCTATGTGTTTAAACAATTCTGTTCCAGCATCAAATTTGACATTTTGTTTAACACTATATATCCACCCTTACACGTCAGTAAGTTATGCCTCAGTATTCTGTTCCAACGAGAATAAATATCCTCTCTGCGGCTTCATTGTGGCTACGTTTGTATTCCCTAAAGTACAATCACATTGGAAGCCAGCACCAGTGAATGTGTGTCAGTAACCCTTTACAACTGCTTGCACCCAAAACATTTTCCTTTAGGGGGGGCCAATGCACATATAACAACCAGACATGAAAAGCAAAGTTAACTTAAATTAACTGATATAAGCTTTCCTGAAATGCCTGCTCAGGTAACAACAACAATGATGACTAATTTGCCTTGCATATACAAATAAAAATCTAAATTTTTACACATTGAATGGTGTCTGCTGGTTTTCACTCATACATTGAGGGCTGTCCATGAATAAGTCAGGAGTATGACTCTCTTTCTCTTATGCAGCTATTTCTTTTTGTTCTCCTCCCCACAATGCCCAAAGTAAGCACTGCAGTAGCAGCATCTGTCTCAGAGGATGACAACGTAGGGGTGAGCGGTCCCTTACACATCTCTCAGTGCTCCACACGGGCTAAATTACGCGTCATTGCAGCCCAATTTCATCACAGACACTTGTTTTGTCTTCTTTTGATTTGTTTATTTGCCAGGGTGTTAAAGCCTTACGCAAAAACATTATGAATTTTGCAAAGGGGCCAGGTTGCTCCCAATGGTTTCCCACAACATTTGAAAATAGCAGTTTTTTTTTTTGTGCTGTTGAAGATCTTCTTTCACAAGGGTATCGCATCCTTGTGCTGCCCTTTTTTCGCCAACGTGTGCACACCAGCAGGAGAAGTGTGTATGCACATGTGTGTTTTTGTTTATCATTTTTTATATTAAATACACATAATACCCAGTTATGCTTGGTTAAACATAGTATGCTGTGAGTCATCCAGGTTCCGACTTGCTATTATGGTAAATACTGGTGTAATTCCTAGGTTGACAAAATAGCTGCTTGCTGCCAACAGTAAATTGATGAATGGTTGGATGCTGTACAGAACAACTTCTTTAAGTTCCCCACCAAACCAAACCCCCTCTGTGAATTGCAAATACAGCTCAGTTGCTAGCATGTTGTCCTTATTATCTTCCCAGAATGCCATTCTGCAGGTTGGCCCTTATTTGCACTGCATTGTTTGGTGCCTTTTTCTAAAAAGCCAGTTGAAGAATGTGACACATGGTGCCTAATGGTATGCTTCAATGACATGCCAGCAGGAGAGTGAGAGGCTTCCTTCCTTCCTGCCAAGCTTTGCTATCAAGTTTGAGTCTCACCCCAAACAACAGACCAGAATAAGTCCTCCGACAGGGATTAGTATGAGGGCGAACCACAATGGGGGAAAACACAAATAAACAAACACTTTCTGTTGGATTTGGTTTAGCCTGTGTGTTGGACACACAGGGCTAAAAGCACATGCAAATACCCATGCATGCGCAATTACATTCTCACACACACGCAGGCAAACACTATTACATGCACTCTCCTCAACATGTGTGTTGGGGGATGGAGTCACTGAAGCTGAAATGTTTGTGAATACGCTGTGTTTATGTATTTCCATTGTTTTGTTTGTAAAACTGGGAAATTGGCCAAACCTCAGGTATTCGACGAGATCCACAGGCTGTATAATAACACAGAAAAGTCTCAACATTTTTCTCGACATAGACGTTGTGGAAAACAGTGCATACTTGATTGACAGAGCTTGTTAGAGGTTCTTATTTTTCCAATCAGCAAAGTAATTATAAAGGCAGCCTCTTGGGTTCCCCCCCATGTAATCTGGTTACAGTGGCTAGATCACCCCCTGATAGGAAAGTGATTGCCGAACTCCCTCGGATATGTCGGCTATAGGCTTACTGGCACTCTCCCTGCTGTCCTCATTAATGAAAACATCCCAAATGATACAAAATATGTTCTTACAGTCATTTATGTACACACAGGCATTCATTTTCTATGCAGCAAATCCTTTAACAAGCTACAGGAGGCGGATAAATGATGTAAACACCTTATGGAAAATGAATAACCCTGAGGCAACTTAATCATATTAGCAAACACTGCTACACAGGAAGGTCATGTTAGGTTGAATACCATATAATGTAGGAGCATTTGTCAGTTATAAAATAAAATAGATCAGGCTGTTAGCACTTAGATTTGTGTTTTCAAGGAATAATAAAACAATTTGCATGCAACCTAAAATTACCAAAGTTTCCCCATATAGTCCAGACCTTTTTAATGTAACTTGTTGCTGATTTAGCCCTCATCCAGAATGGTGAGACTCAGGCTTGGGGTTGAATAGCATTCAATTAAAGCTGGTTTGTTTGAAACCCTGCAATCCCATTTTGTGATGCGTAAAAGTTTGTTTACCACTAGAACCGCCCATGGTTACCTGCAGCTTTGTTTTGATCAAATATTTGTCTCACAGTCTGTGATGTTTACTAAAAGTGTGTTATGTAGCATGTTCTATTTATACAGATTAATAAGATAATACCAAATAAAAAAAAGGCAATTAAAAAGTGCCAGCGAGTAAAATGTACCCCTACTGAGAATGCAGTTATTTTCTGGCCATAACTTTTGCGCGTTTAGATAAACATTTTATATTGCTATGCCAACGCCGTATGTCTACTAGTCTGCGTAATAGAGCTGGGTCATAAGTCCTAGTAGACTAACTTTAACTATGGACAAGAGAAATATTTCTGAATATACATCAGTGTGGTGGCGGGGGTGTGGTTGGGCTCAGCTGCAGAGGGGACAGAGTGGGGGAGTGGTTCAGGGAACGGTGCCAGAAGAGGCTTAATTGGCCTCAGTTGGACTGGATCAGGTGATTGTCCTCTCCCCTATATACACCTGAGTAGGGAAGAAGGGCGAGAGGGAAGAGCAGGGACACACACTGCCAGAGCGAGCATTTGAGAGCGACCAATAAAGACCATTGTGAAATGCTAGCCCATCTACGGAGTGTTTTTTGTGCTGGGGGAAACTCATGGGTAACAGGTTCTTGTTAGAATCAGGTACTACACTTTTTTGACGCATTAAGTGAAGGCTAATGGTCGGGCGGTTTCAGGATTGAGCGACGTGTCCTAGGTTGATTGTGACTGTTGTTGTGAGTAGCATAAAGCAACTACAACTGTATAATTTTATTATATAATTCTGTGTTGTAGAGTAATAACTAAATAAGCCTTTTTTACCTAGAAAATCAATGCATTCTAATGGTGAGTACATTTTACCGGTTTTAGGTTTATATAGCGACACTTCGGGTTCTAGTGTTTGTGCTTTATACAATATATTTTTTCATATACTCAAAACACTATACTAATGTTTTTCAGATATCTACCATACAGTGTTGCTGAACAGCCTCCAGCTGGTGAGCAATGAATTACATTTTAAAGGAAATACACTCATTTCTTTTTTTCTTGCCAAGAGGTGAAATGAGATTATCAATACCACTTTCAAATCTGGAAGCTAAATAACATCGCCGTTGGGCAAAAGCCTTGTATGTTCAAAACTGTTACTCTTCAGGACATTAAATGGGATGGAACTATGAGGTTTTGAAGCCAGCTTGATAATCATATACTAATGAAATTTAGCAGCTCTTTTTTAACTATTTTCATTGTTTGACGTGTAAAACCTATTGACAGAAAAAGTGTGACCAATAGCATAAATATGGAGAAAATCCACCTACCACCACATCTAGAACTCACTAACACGTTTAACTTGGTTGTTTAATTCATACTAAAACAGTCTAAAAGCAAATTGTAGTAGTTTTACTGCGAGATATGTGCCAGACTATTTCTAGCTCCAGTTTCATATTTAACAAATAGATAAGAGGGCGCTGTTTGTTTGTAATTTACACTACTTGACATCATTACGTAGTTTCTTATTTATTCAATTTGCTAAAAAAAGTTGTATGTTGTTAGGTCCCCTTTGAGTGCCCCTTTTTTGTCAAATATCAACTAGTTTACAGTTTGACATTTCACCAGAATGCATTTTCTATACCCAGCAGAAAATGTCCTCAAAAAACGTTTCCACCAGCAGGCATGGATGATACATATATGCATGAAATGTGGGTTGTGATGTAGTGTGACGCGTGGAAGATAGCTTTCTAAGTGGCAGTGAGATTGGTGTGGGGCGTAAAAGCTGAGCTGTGGGAAGCCACATTTGTAATGGTAATGCTGACCAAAGGAAATTGATGGCACAGCCAATAAGGGCTTGAGCTTTGCAACCTTTTAAGATGTGGAAACAGTTCCGCACAGTGAAGGTGCAAGGTTTCTGACGGCCAAGAAGTCCAATATATTTTTAATTGGATGGAAGAGAGGTATCCGTGCCGTTCCTGACTCAGAATGTGACCAAATGGATGAATACTGCTTTTTGTTCTGGGGCTTATCAGTATGCGGGAGAGACATGCTTTTAAAGTATTTTAAAAGGCTATTGTATCACCTCGCTGTTCGTCTTCTCATCCCTGATGGAGTACCGATGATGCGTTGAGAGCCTAAGCCCCCTTAAGCTGCAGTGATTGGACCTATCACGCTCTGCAAAATACATGAGGTGATCCCCATAATGATAATCTTTGTTGCCACCTTTAACAACATCCCTCACTTAGCCACAGGTCTATTGTTCTGGCTACATCTCCACTCTAAAAAGGAAAAAAAAATAAAAAACACATTGATTCTGTCTTTCAAATTGGACCATATCCCACCAAACACACTGACAAAATGTGCTCGCTGCGTCGCTGTTGACCCGAAAAGCAGCCGAGGGAGACAAATGAGGCCACGGTTCTCCATTCCCCATACCGAGTTCAGAAGGAAAAACAACAGCGAGGCTGTGTGATATTAATGCACGCGTCACGGCCACAACGATAAACATTGAAATTCTCTCAGATACATCAAAGCCGGTGCGTAATGAACCTCCGTATCTTAAGGGCATGGAGACATATACTGTAAGCCTCAAATGTGATATTTCCCATTTCAGAGTGAGCATTCAAATCATATTTCATCCCCGACACCTCGCACAGTCTGCCTCAGTCCGGCTGACTCCCAGGGGCCGATGTTTGCGCAACAGCAGCCCTCATCAAGAGCCGGGGACAACACAGGTTGGCCTGCTCGACATCACAGAAACACCCCCACACACCATAAACCACAGCACTGACGCCATACTAAGGGCAATCATTTGATCCCTTCGGGATGTATAAAAATTAAAGAGGTTCATAGGTTGTTGTAGCAATTACCACGGACCTACAGTCGCTTTATTCACAGTGGCTTCCTTCCAGCGAAAGGTATTCTAAACATGTTGGCCTTTATCCACGCTCACCAGCCTATGGTAAATTATGTCCAGAGGAAGTGTTTTAATAACTGTTTTTTGCAGAGTTTACACCACACTGCATAAGAAGCAGCGGGATGAATAAGTGCCCCACCACCTGGGTTCTGGGCCATTCTGGTTAATAGGGTGTGATATAGTCACCATATGACTGCAATAGTGGGTTCTGGTGGGAGGAGAGCCAGGTTACTGATTACCCCTCCCAACATTCATTATTCTAGTGGAGAAGCTCTCAGGAATACAATGTAAACGTCTCCCCAAACCTACAAAATATATCTAAATAGACATGCTAATTTTGAAAATATGTTTGGATAGCTTTTGTTATGTTAACATACATTTATAATAACACAGTTAACTGTCACTGTACAGTTTGTTTAATGGACTATTTCCTGTACAGTATCATTTGCTTTAATGATGTCAGATTTCCCAGATTGAATTAAATATAATTGTATCCAGGCAAGTCTCTCGCTGATTGTCACCTTTCAACAAAGTACACTCTTTGTTACACATTAAACGAACAATAGTATTTAGTTTGCACATATATTATCACAATAACTTACTGTATTTAAAGGAGATTAGTTTGTGGCAATTTATTGTAAAAATAAAGATATAAAAAAACATTTTGTTATTTGGTGAATAATGGAAGAATACCACTTTACTCCACTATTAACCACATCAGTTAACATGTCAAAACCCCTCAATGATGACTGTAATAATGATTGTCTACTATAAAAAAAAGTGACTATTTCTGTGGAGGAGGGAAGGCAAGCACGGACTGAACGGTAACTCATTGTATATGTTCTTCTCGAAATGATAACCATCAACTATCTTTCTATGATGCATAAACTCCATGCTGCTCCTATGGCTGTATTTTGTTTTCTAGCATTATATTATAGTGACAGCCAACAGCCAGGAATAATACAATCAATTTGTCTCGCTCACCGGGGAGGGTAGAAGAGATATTCTGTCTTCCTTGGTCTCTCTTTCTGTGTTTTTCTCTATTTCTACTCTTCTTCAAACTTGAAGTAAGATGAGCTCAGACTTCCGCAGTTGCTGAATGGATGGAAATATGAATTCCTAATCAATTTCCAGCCATGTCAACAGTCTGCTGCAAATCGTCATAACGTCTCAGCATGATCCCTCAGGAGGGAACGTTTGGCAACTTATCATTTTGGGTTTCCACATTTGAAAACTGAAAATAATGAGAGAATAATGACTTTCCTCGGATGAGTCCTCATCATGTAGGACTTGCCGGTCTGTGCTTGTTTTACAATATAAAACAGTACGTCACTGCTCTACATCTATTGATATTTCTGCACTGTTGGCGGTAAACCAGCAGTGCAAACTCTTTGTTTTATCAGGATGACAAGCTACAGTTTGCAAGCCTTCAAGTGACTTGAATGGAGTCACACAAGCTTTCCTGACTGCCTGTTCGTATTATGACAAGGACATTTATAAAAAAAGAAACTACAATAATTATCACGGTAAATACTAAAGCATGAAAAATCCTGTTTTCTTTTCTCCTAATGATCGGCCCTAGGGAACATAACCACATCAATTGTTGAAAAAAAAACATGTTTTTAAATTGTATTTTCTGAAAGTTTTTCATTGTATTCCTCCACCACTGTAAATAGCATGAAATTAAATTGTCACCACAACTTGTGTTTGTCCATGAAGATATTCCTGTAAACATAATAAAACGGGAACAATAGAGACTTTGACCTCCTACAGAGAACATGAGCATTAAGATGTTCAAAAGCCTTGCTGCATTATTTTGCATATTAATGAAAAGAAATTATACAGGAAATTTCTAGAGCTCCTTAATGCATTAAAGGCTACGTCTGGCATTTACAGAGCCTCCGTGGTTTTTAAAGATTCATATTAGTTCCACTTTCTATGTTACATGTAGTTGTATAGGCAGTTGTAGACCATCCATGCAGGTTATGTGGTGGTTTATTTGTGTTTTGCTTCTGTTGAGTAAAACCTGAAGCATATGATTCCTGGTTGTATCAACTCGGTCACCCATCAGTTCAATAACCGTGTCGTTGCCAACAGGAATCCTTATGATCGCCTGACAGCTCAAACACTGCCTTATACTGGTTTATGTTTTTGTATTGTCAGATTGAAGAAATGCTGAAGCTCACAATAAAACAAACTATAATCATCCTTTCATGCACATATGCTGTATAGTCTTGTCACAAATGGTTGCCATGTATTATGCAGGTCAAATTAACATGGCAAAAAAGTGTAAAAGGAAAACGCATTTAACCACCAATCGGAGACATGAATTGCAAAAAGAAATGAAAACATAAACAGACAAATTAATAATAGATAAAGGACAAAACTTGCAGTTTCAATGCAATGGCAGTGCAGCAATACATTTATGAAAGGAATTGCATAAGAAAACAATAGTCAATCAAAACACAGCAAAACAAGGTTTTTATGCACGAAAAAGCTAATTTATTAGCTGAAATCATATGAAGAAAACTAAATGTGCTTGAGGATCATAACCGGACCACCTGTTCAGCCAGTGATGGATGCATGGAGGACAATCTATATCACCACAAAACAGAGCCGTACCTCCAGCTTCTTTCTTTGTTGTCCTGTAAAACAAATGCAATGTGCTCCACCTCCAAACTGTTGATGTCACTGCGGACTGCTCCACTTTGATGAGGGTCACTGGAGCCATTTCCTACTCGTAGCCATCCCTGAATCATCGATTACTTACACTCCACTATTAAATGGTTTCATTGAACTGGGCATTTGATGAAGTTGTAGTCAGTGAAATGCTTGTGCTCTGCAGCTTTCATATCCGTTCACAAGGATTTGCCTATTTTCTCAATTTGCCAAGAGATTTTCTGCGAGCCAAGGCCCTGGGCAAACCTTTTTGACATTTGCCAGGATTGCCAGATGGTGTGTGTGTGTGTGTGTGTGTGTGTGTGTGTGTGTGTGTGTGTGTGTGTGTGTGTGTGTGTGTGTGCGCGTGTGCACACACCACCTTGCATATAATTAAGGGAAATATGAATAACAAATGCCTGGAATTTGTTTAAAGTAATTTGTGGAAATACCATTCACCATATAATGCCGTGTTTTATAAAGAAAAGCTGATCCCTCCTGTTTTGTGATAAAACACTTAAATGTTGGTCTATCTTAGTTTTAAATATAAAAAAAAAGGCATTACTTTAGCCTGAATCGGTCATGGTTTATTTTAGTTCTTTTTCAGTACCCAACGACAACAGATGATTGATTGGAACAACGAAGCAGAAATCACATCAATAAAAAAGAAATGAAAAATCATATCTTAAAACACAGCAGTTATAGCAACAATACAAATGACAAGAAAATCATACTGTCTTGAAAACACTTTAAGTGTAAAAACTGCCTATATTTCCTTCCCTTGACTATTCCTGTTTAACTTTCTAACAGTTTAGGTTAAAAACATATTTTTCCTACATTGCTTGGTTTTGCACCTTGGAGATTCAAACTGCCTGTCAGAAAGAAACAAAGAAGATGGAATTCACTGTTGGAGGTAAGGGATTGGTACTGGAGCTATACTGAAGCGGCAAAGAGAGAATTGGGAGGTTGAGCTGAGCTTCACCAATACGGCTACAAACCCACTTAACAAGGCCATTAAAGAGGATAGATTCAATAAAAGCCACATAAAGATGAATTATGGCGTTGTATGTTATTTTATATTATATTGGTTCTCTCTAAAGTTTGTCCTTCCTTTTTAATTATATGAAAATGAAATAGTTAAACTGCTGATCCACTCATCAGTCCGATTTCCAGGTTTTCTGTTCATACTGGAAAACTTGACATAATAAAGTATATAATAAAACAATTCATGCATACTACAACCCCTTGATTTTTGAGAGTGCTGTTGACACTATAGTCCCACAATGCAATGCACAAAGGAAAATTTAGGCTTTTTTTATAATATATCATGATTAAAGGAATGGTGTGTAGAATTTAACGGGATTTACTGGCAGAAATTGAACATTATAATCAATGTATAATCACCTGAAATTAAGAATCTTTGTTTTTTCGTTACCGTAGAATGAGCCGTTTATATCCACATAGACATAGACATGAAGAGAACTCACTCCCTGTCATAATGCACCAACATATTTCTACAGTAGCCCAAAACAAACCAAACAAGGGCTCTAGAGAGAGCCTTTCTTGTTTGTACCTGAAGGCCACCGTAGTTCTTCAACATGCCTAGAAAAGGAGGATTCTTCAGGGGTGTTCTGTTGGATGCAATCTGTCACCTGACCACTAGATGCCACTAAATCCTATACACTCCTCCTTTAACAGGTGATAATGTGTATTATAATGATCTCCTGAAAAGATGAGTAAGTAAAATGTTGAGGTTGAGTTGTAATGCACACCTGGTGATAATTGTATAAATGTCTGGACCACAACTGTACCTGTCCTGGGATAAACAAGGTCACCTCTTCAAAACGACAGAAAACCTTAAATCAAAAGCCAGGTCATATTTGAGCACGCCTTTTGAATTCTCCACACAGGGCAGATCCCACAGGGGTGTTTTGTTATTGCTGACTTTATTTTATTATCTACATTATGAGATTGATGAGAATATGCACATTTGGTGACAGGATTTCATTTGATTATATTTGATGCACACCGGTCCTGTTCTCCTTTTTCCCCTGACACATCTTTTCAGCAGGCCCAGACAGATCCCGTCTGGATAAGCCACTGCTGTTAGAGATTTTCTCCTGACATGTGCCTATATCTTATCAGTGAGCCTTTGATGTGCACTTTATCGAAAATTGCCATGAACTGATGTTGGTTGGATGATGTGTGTTGAAGTCCTCTAAACTGCACAATGGTAAAATACAGACCTGACATATTCCTCAGGTAAAATGCAGTTACCCTTTCAGACAGATATGCATACTTACATACTTCAGCTTCTACTGATGTTAAGAGAGCTGTTCTAATTTAGAACCACATTATCAAATACCCACAACCACCTCGGCTTAATAAAGACTGTGATTATTTCAAATTGAGTGCTGCAAAGCAGAACAAACAGTCACCTTATATTAAGCAAAAAGCCCATTCAGTTATCTTTCCATCACATTCCTCCCAGAAGGTCTTAGTTAAGTGGATCACTGGAGACCCACAGATGTCAGCGCGGGGAGAAGAAATGCAGGAAGCCTATGGAGACAATGCTGGCTGCCGACACAAACCCCGGTTTCAGATGTACAGTACACTGCCTCCATACCAGGGAGCAAATTGCAGGATGCCAATTGTGTTTTTCTCTGTGCAGCAAAAATAATTACACATTCATACAAAACTGATTTGGGATGGCTTTAAGGGGGAGAGGAGCTTGGCATGATTGCACATTATTTGCCGTAATTACGCTTTCACTTGAGGATCTGTGCGTTCACCCCGCTGCAACATTGGGTTTTTCTGTTGAATTTCGAAAAATGGATTTGTCACCTCATTGTGAATAAAAGCACGCATTCATTCTCCAGTGAAAGCCTCACATTACCACACATTTAGCCTAACTCTTAAAACACATTCCATCAGCCTTGTTAGCAGAGAACAAAACATTGACAGGGCGGTGCTTTTTCTATTTTCAATGTCAACAACAATGTTTTTTCTGATTACTGCAGAGCTTTTCACAGCACACATGGAATTATCGCCATGTTGGAAAATCATTAAGATTCAACAAACATCACCGAGTTGAAGATAGCAGCTTGTCCTTTGCTCCTTTCCCTTTTTTTATGACACAAACACATTTCTCTGTTGCTGCTCTGAAAGGCAGAACAAACTAAATCTACTGGAGAGTTTAACTTTTTTGTAGATTAAATCCTGCACACTGCTCGAGAAGCTGTTTTCTTTTATCACAACCAATGTCAAATCCACCGACCCCCTTTTTTTGTGGCTCTAAGAAGAGCCTGTGAAGTCCACACCTTTCAACTCTGAAAATCACAGCGGGGGAGCTGTCCAGCAGAGAAGGGTCGGAGGTAATGCACAGTGAAGACGACATCTCTGTGGCAGAATGGATTGTTTCCTCAGCATTAAAAGCTTAATGGACAAAGAGAAGAAATAGATTTGACACTATAGCTGTGAAATGAAGATGAAAAATAGGTCCAGGCAGGGAGAGTGAATTGGATATTCACCTGGCTGAGAGGCACACAAAGAAACAGCAGTGTGCTGACATGTGGACAGCAAATTATGTTTTCTATTAGGTCTCTGTGACAATTCATTATATGTCCGGAAGTGTGACCTTCATGTTCATGCTGCACCATCAATCAGTTGAAAAATAAAACCACATGAGATATTAATGTGCTCATCCTGTATTTATAGTCCGAACATATGAGTCAGTCAGGGCAATCGGATGACGTATTGATGAACAAGATTAGGAACAATTTCAGAATACGTGGTCAATGGTGAAGTTACTTAACAGGAATACACCAGCAGGAACTCATTTGGCACTTCCCTTCTTGAATTGAGGGTACAGACATTTCCTCATGCTCAACTAGAAATGTGAAAAAAATATATAATTACAGGGGAATATTTGTGTCTCAGCTGTCAGACTAAATCCTTAGGCTGCAGCGGTACATGTGTTCAGACAATTTGTACCGGTGGACAGACGGAAGACAGATATTCTGACAAATAATCCAACAGGTATTTTGTTTTACTGTTACTTTTATTTACTTAAATGTCAGTCTTTAAAAAAAAAAAAAAGAAATACCTTTACATGTACTGTATATACTCAACCTTGTCTCTAAAACATATTTATATAGAACTAAATTCTTTTTCAAACTACGTGGTTTAGTTTAGGAATACTATGATAATACAGATCTTTTATTTTCTATTCTTTTTCTTTTTTTCTTTATTGCACTTTTTTTTGTCAATGTCTGACTGTGACGGTTCCCTAGCTGGCTCACTGGTCTGTACCTGTGTCTGTGGGTGCGTCCCAAGTCTCTTAACTGCATCCCCGCTTCCCTCACTTGCGTCTTTTCCTTGCGTCTTAGTCCCGCACACCACGGATGCATGGAGAGACGCAAGGAAACCATGCGAGGAGAGAGGAAACGAGGAAATATGTTTTAAGAGAAATGAGACGTCCTTTCCTCGAAAGCGTCACGTGAAGCGACATCTGTTTCTGATGACGGAGGATCACATCTGGATCAGCTGATAGTCGCTTTAACAGCTGGAGAGTTCGTGTCTGAACACTTTGATCAGTCTCACAGACAGTTTTTGGCTCACATTCCAATAACAATCTACTTAAAATATTAATAAAAATGATCGTATAATGTTTTCAGTTAATTTAATGGTGTTAAACTACTACTTATACTAATAAAGACACCGTTATTACCACTAACAGAGTGGAAATGTTTTCTCTCTGTAGCCTGTTACCTGTTGAACAAACGTCATTGAGTATTTATACACAGTGTGTGGTATTTATACTGTGTTCTGTGCCCTGCTTATATGCGCTCGGCCGATTTCTACCGGCGAAATGCGTTTGTTTTATTTATGAATTATTTGCGTCAATGTTTTGCAATTATGGCGATTATGGTTTCTCTTGAACACTGGAATTGATTTATTAGGCTCAATGTTTCAGGTTAAACTTAAATGATATAACTCATAAAACAAATCAAATATATAGAGTTTAATCTGTGATCATCTTCACTCTCCGACCGATCAGTCCGACCAATCACATAACTGAGGAACAGTGAGGGGGCGTGTCCAGCGTTAAAACGCTTCCTGGAAGCCTGTTCTCTCGCTTCCTCGCTCATGGCTCCTCCGAGATGCCTCCTCGCTCCTCAGAGCAGAAATAAGAGCTTTGGGACGGCCGTCAATATGGCGGCGCAGAACAACTTCCGGTTTAGGCGAGGAGCGAGGAGCGAGGAAACGACAATTAAGAGACTTGGGATGTACCCTGTGTCTCCCTGTTACCTGGTAATCACCCTAGTTGGAAGCACCTGGACCCGGTGCTCGCTAACCTACAAAGCGCCGCCTCACTGACAGCCAGCTCTCTCTCCGCTCCTGGGCATTATGGTTTTGGTGGTCGACCCTGCCGCAGCTGATCGCCTTTGATTGTTTTTGGGGTGTGTTGCCACCACCCCCACCCTAATTTGACAATAAAACCATTTGTTGTTTTGCCTTTGGACCTGCGTCTCTCCCTCTCGTTTGTCGGGGCTTCAGAGCCAGGTCGTGACACTGACATTGAAGCATTGGTCTTTTTTTGCATTGGGGAGGTTTCTAACTTGAGTAAAAAAAAAAACATTCTACATTATGAAATAATAAAATGGACACCAAATATAGCAGTGTTAATGCAAAATATCTACTCTGCCCTACATTTTCTTTTTGTTATTAAATTCTCATTTCTAGGATGGATGAACTTCTCCCTTGCCTGTCTGACCTGCTGATGATGATGGCTGTTGCACCACTGACAGCAGCCTTTAATCACATCAGTATCTCAAAAAGTAATTTGTAAAAGTTGTTATTGAAACGTTTTATTCTCTATGTGGCCAAAATATACATACACGACTGTATGGAGGAAGCTTAATGTGTTGACTAGACATTATTTCAACCCGCTGCTCAAATATTGCAAATGGTTGTGAATAACCATGACTATTATGAAACTGTGAATATAGCATCCTAATTTTGTCATTTCAGTGATCCAGAGTGTGTTATTCTCTTCGAACACCCACTGCATGTGGGCCTTTGTGTTCATCAGTAGGGCAGATGCACCGCTCGTGACCACATGCATTTATTTAAAGTTTGAAGACGTTAAATTCCTGATGCAAGTTGAAAATCTGGACTGACCCTCGATATGAGAATAAATCACTTGTGCTGATGGTGAACACAAAAGCCCCAGAGGAACATGCTCAATGACGCTTAGTCTCATCAATGTTCATATTTGTGCTGACAAAGTAGTGCAGCAGTTTTCATCTCAAAAGACAAAATAAATGTCATCAGACAAATAAAAGGTTTTGTGCAAAACAAGCATTAAAATAACATAAGACAAAGCCGTTTTAATTTGTTTTCTATTTCCCAAGATTCCCACAATTTAACTTCACGGATATTTAATATTAATTGCTGTTAATAACTATCAAGATGAAAATGAGGACAGGGTGGACACAAACTGTAAATTATCACGACTGTAGGAGAGAGACAAGAAATGTTGTAACAATACCTCAATACAGCAAAGTGTGTGGCAAGTTAAGTGAAACAGACAAACCTGCTCATTCAAGAAAAATAATGATATCAGAAAACATTTTTGAAACGCTATAATTTCATTTTGCCCCACAGTGAAATTTGATGAGCAGTGTATGGAACATGACAAAAAAAAATATATCAAATTGTCAAAAATGGAGAATATTTACCCTGAGGCGATTGGAATGTATATTTTTTCATAAATATAAAAGTTCCACGGACATAAAAGACACATTGACATACTAATTTAATACAAACCTAACATGAATGATTTATAAAGTGGACAAAAAAGGCACCTTATCGTAAAACAGAATTTATACCGTCTGAAGGAATGAGATGAGATGGGCTCCCAGAAACGTTATTTAAGATTCATTCTGAGTCCTCTAGTTTTTTCAGATTTTGATGTAAGAGGGGAACTTAAACTGGGAATCAGTTTTCAAACTTAGGTTTTGAATGTAAGTAAATGTATCAATTCAAATGCATCAGTCTAACACCATCTATTCAATTTCAGTAAATAGCAAGTATTAAAATAATTGTAAAGTATATAAAATATGGATAATAAGTGCACATATATATATATATATATATATATATATATATATATATATATATATATATATATATATATATATATATATATGTGTATGTATATATATATATATATGTATATATATATATATATATGTGTATATGTATATATATATATATATATATGTGTATATGTATATATATATATATGATGTATATATATATATATATATATATATGTATATATATATATATATATATATATATATATATATATATATATGTATATATGTATATATGTATATATATATTTATATAAATGTATATATACATATATATGTATATATATATTTATATAAATGTATATATATATATATGTATATATATTTATATATTTATATATATATGTGTATATATATGTGTATATAAATGTGTATATATATATATATATATATTTATATATTTATATATATATGTGTATATATATGTGTATATAAATGTGTATATATATATATATATATATATGTGTGTATATATATATATGTATATATACACACATATATATATATATATATATATATATGTATATATATATATATGTGTATATATGTGTGTATGCATATGCACGAGAAAAGCAGATAAAGAGATACATTTACATATAAAGAAAAAAGCGACACGGCACACCACATCACTGACAGAGGACAGAGTTAATGTCCTCCTGCATCATTCCCTGGAGTCAGAATATAAATTAGAATATAACATTTTCAGAGATGCCTGTCTATGGGAGAGAGCATCTTGTCCCCATTCACCACAGAGAGAAAGGGTTTTACTCCGCGTACTTTTGTGCTGTGACGCCAAGAAGACAGAAGACCCATTTTGCATCCCAGCGTAAGCCCGCAAAACATTCTGTTTGCCAACCATCAAGCAATAATTGGAACCGGTTTATTTGGGCAATTGGTTTGTCACCATCAGCTTAAAGGACGCATACCTTCATGTTTAGGTGGCTTTGAAACACAGGAAATGATTGTGTTTCGCTTTCCATGAGATAGCCTTCGAGTACAGCATGCTGGCATTCAACTATTTCCTAGCCCCCAGCACCTTAAATAGATGTATGGCACATGGCGCTGCAGCCGTTGCGTGACCACGACACGAGGGTGTTCTTTTATTGGGACAACCTCATTGTTACGGGCAAGTCCAGAGAATAGGATATGCTCTAAATGTCCCGACGGATCTTACTCATAACTAAGTTGGAATTTGGGATCAATTTGAAGAAGAGCATCCTCCGGCACACCAATAGGAGGAGTGTCTAGAGGTGCTGTACGATGCATGCAGGATGTGGGCCATTGTTTTGGAAAACAGACGGCCCTGCAGCAGGCAGTTGGCAAACTGTGGCGGGGTGCAACAGGGATTGCATTGACCATCATGCAGGCGCTAGGATTCATGAAAGCTGTCTATCCGGTGGTGCCATTTGGGCTGCTACTCATGCAGCGACTGCAGAGGTGGTTTGCCAGCCTTCGCTTGGATGCCAAGACACACAAGCAGCGCTTGGTTGCCACTCCCCCATCGATAGAGAACTACTTACGCTATCAGGGGTCCCCAAAACACGTGTTAAGTGGAAAGCTGCTGGGACGAGTGACCCCCTAAGGGTGTTCATGGAGGCCTCCCTGACGGGTTGGAGGGGAACTACCTGGGGAGAGCAGTAGATGGTATATGACGCATCAACCTCAGTCAGTGTTCTTGGTCCCTCAACATTTCAGGTCCCTGATACAGGGGAAGCATGTGATGGTGCGCACCACAATGGCCTATATCCACAGTTAGGGAAGACTTTTTTTTGTAGTGTGTTGGATAGAGGGCTGTCTCATGCCACCGTTGAAGGGTTGGTAGCAGCAATTCTTCCTGCCCCAAGGGTTTTGGCAACAGACCGGTCTTTGGCCACCTTCTCATGAAGCTGTTCAAGCACGGGGTCAAGAGACCACACCTGGTGATGCGTGCCTCCTCCCTGCAGTGGGAACTGCCGTTGGTGCTCAAAGCTTGGTGAAGGGTCCACTTAAGCCTTGGAGCGCTCCTCTCGGAAGGCGTTGTCATTTAAGACAGGTTTGCTACTTGAACTTGACCTCAGCTAAGAGACTGCGTGAACTAAGCGCCCTGTCTGTGAACCCAAAGTTGGAATTTGTCCTGAGGGGCTACCCTCAGAACAAATTCCTCCTTTGTTCCTCATAATTTAGGGATTTCTGTCAGATCAGAGGTTATACAGATGGAGGCTTTTTTAACAATTGACAATGCCGTTTTGTTGGATGGGAAAGTAATCTTTAGGAGACCAGGCAGGAAAAGGAGGCTGAGCTGAAACATTTAAAACCATTTGTGACAAAATACAAAAGAAATTGTTATCATTATTATTATCTTGAAAGAGTTTTGGCGGAAGTTACGTAAATGGTAGGACTTATTTCGATGTGTTATTTCAATTCAGATGCCAATGTCAGCAATCTGTACCAAAAATGACATACAGTTACTATTTTTTGACAGGTGTCAATCTAAAGTATATATGATATATCGTTGTTACCACTCGTGCTGCTGTTTTTAGATAGCTGGCACAGCTGCCTGTAGCAAATAACAAACATTAAGTTTTCACCTCAGGGAGAAACAAATTGATCAACATAAAGACAGACTGACGAGATACAGAACGATGTGACAGATGCGGGAGAAAGAAGAAAACAAAAGCACAAACACCACTGTTTCAGAATATGCCTACATTTAAGAGGTTTGCAGTTCATGGTTACCATATGGGCAAAGGTTGTTTTGTGCCCTTAGCGAAATCGGTATGAAAAGAAAGCATCTGTTGAGATTATTGTTGAAGCAACTAGCCTAGAAAAATAATTGTATTTAAGAGCTCTGAATGTGGCATTGAGTTATATAGTTTGGGGCTTGATGTTCAATCCACATTGCCCACTCCATCCTCCAGACAGAGAGACTGCTCAGTCTGATGAACAGGGTCCTAATCTAAAGTAATCAAGGTTCTATGATGAGATTGGGTCATTCATTTAGCACTTAAGCACTTAACAGCATCCTATAAATCATTCACACAACAACAGGTTTAGTTGTAGATTGGTAGAGCACTATATTCCTTTAGCTCTAAATGTGTCAATAGGTTTCATTTTTACACACACAGTAGGTCTCATCTTTTGAAAAATGCATTAATTCTTGCATGTCTGGATTACCTCTAAATTATGTGGAGAAATTTACCATTAGCTCTTGTTTGTTAACTGTATCATATTTTTGGTAGACAAATGAGACAAGCTCAGTGAAAATATTACATTACAGCACTAAAAAAATCACTGGCTTATGCAGGTTTTTATGTAATTTTTTCCCCATGATCTTTTGTTTGAGCTTGAATATATTTTGGTGAAGTCGTTTGTGCACTGACCTGATGATGCATAATGCTCCTGTTGCTCTGTCCTGCTTTGATCCTGACAGCCTTGAGCTCTACAGGTGCAACTTGTATCAGAGCTGATCTGGTCCTGACTGGCTTCTCATCTGTGAGTGAGACAACAGAGTCCAAGGTCAAAGTAGAACAAAGACCACAATGGTCACAGCTCTTTGGGTTTAATCTTCCCGTGTCCTTATAAAGGCTTTTAGATTTGCTATCGGCAGCAGACAGCCTCAGACTTTTTCTGAAGTGAATCCATTTTTACAGAGGACATGTGAAGAATGGGGGGAAAAATGTCCAGATGTGCAAAGCTGATACAGACTGATTCACGCAGACTGTTAGCTGTAATTGCTGTCAAAGGTGACTATACCAAATATTGACTCTGAAGGGGGTGAATAAGGAATTTTAATATTAAGTTTACTTATAAAAATCATTCTTTTGTTAAAATTTGCAAAAAAGTTTAATTAACCCACTGTAATTCACAAGAGTCTAGGTTTGGATTCATTACTGAATATTGTTAAGAAAAAAGTTTTGCATTACTTAGGCAGATTGTTGATTACAATCGCCACTAATCAGAGGGTAGAGCAGTAGCCTTTATGTAGCCTGAGACGTGAAACCTGTGGCAAAAAAGTCCAGAGAAGTCAAGGTAACACTGAAAGTGACCTAGATGAACATAGAAGTATCCATTTTCTGTATTTCGGATTTTGAAAAGTGAGTGAGTGTAAACAGAGTCGGCCTCCTCTTGTCCCATCGCGGTCCTGCGCTCACTTGTGGTCTGCCCGTCTAATGCAGCTTGATCCAGGATGCCATGATGGAGATAAATCTCTGTAAAGATGTGAGCACAACATTCTCCGACCACTCATTGTAGCCCGAATCCAGTTAATGTTTCTCTCGAAATAGTGACAATGCAGTTTTGCTGTATGGGAACGTATTTTTTAGGAGACCAGGCTGTACAGCCACTAGACAGAGGGAATGTTCACCTTATAGACATATTTATTATGACCGAGGAGTCTCAGTTCTATTTAGCGATGTCAGGTGAGGGCATCATGTTTTGTCTCTTCAAAATGTGTTCTCAGCAGTAGGCAGTAAGTTACTGTAAAAAGAAACACTTGACCGTTTGGATCATGGAAGCAAGCGTTTTGACTCCCAGAATGCATTGCTTTTACAGTATTATACAGTGTTCGCACAATACAGTAGGTTACTGTTAGAATTTCACATCAAAGTGTTAAGGTGCGTTCACACCAAACACGGCGCGAATTTTTACGCGTGACCAGATTACATACAAAGTCAATGCACAGACGCGAAATGGTTGCGAAAAAGCTAATTTTCTCCGGGTGGTGAATTGCATGGCGCGAAATCGCACGACCCACGTGACGCGAACCACGTGGCGCGGACTCGAGCGAATGACGCGACGCGAATAATTCGCTTATTCACGCGAGTTAACATTTTTCAACTCCGGCGAAAAATTCCTGTGATGCTGAGTTGCGAACGCCAATCAGCGTTGAGAAGCTCCGCCCGTCATCACCGCCGTCCTGCCGTTGCTGATCAGAAACTATGGAGGAGAAGTCGATAGTCTGGATGAGGAAGTCCTCCAGACGCAGCTCCTGGAGAAGCTGTGTGCGACTACGGACAATATTATGAACCCAGATATGAGGGCGTTTGATGTTCCAACATTTGTGGGACTTCCACAACATGTACAAAGCAGAACTAGTGGTTATTTCTTCCACGGTGGATGGCAGAAAGGAATTATTTCCACGGAGATAAGCCACGCCCCCTCTCCGGCGGCGCGTCGAGTGCGAAAAAGCGGAATAACCACAAATAGTAGCTTTTGGTGTGAACACACCACGCGAATGACGCGATGTGAAAATTTGCGCCGCGTTTGGTGTGAACGCACCTTTGCAGTGCACCCTAAGCTGAAAACCTAAAACGGCCCCTGGTTCCCTTTCCACTGCTTGGCATCACTCAACATACCTTTGTTTATTCTAACAGAGGGATATAAATGGTTGAGGTGACTTTTCTAGCCACCTTCCTATAGCCGGGAACTCTGAAAGCTTTGGCTCCATTTGGATGAATAGCATCCTACGTCCCCTACCCTAAAGCAATCAGTGTGCATTAGGCAAGCCAGAAGATTTCCTGTCAGTTTTGACCTGGTAGCACACAATGCAAAATGTAGAAGCCGAGTGAGGCTGCTAATCCTCTTGGCAATGGACTCATTTGTTTATGGTAATGATTAGAATCAATATTAATGAGGTTATGACTTATTGATGGGCGGCATGGGTGATAAGTTGCTTCACATCAAGAGGGCTGTTGGTTTCTAACCTGATTATGGCCTGTTTGTGTGGAGTATTTTTTTTCCTGTATTCACATGTGTTTCCTGCCACATGCAGGTGAGGTGGGTTGACACTCCAAATAGCTCAATAACTATGAATATGATGAATATGTTAATCAATGTGTTTATACTTTAATTTGCCCAAAGCACACTGCGATAGGCCCAAGCCCTCCTCCCCTCTCGGCATGAACATTTGAAGGTATAACCAAGGTCAGAGAATGGATTAACTGATGATATGTTGATGGTAAAGGTGCTATCTGCACGCAGGCGAGGGTATTGGCCACCTGGAGGTGATCAATATCAATAACAAATTTGCTTCGGAACAAAAGTAGCCACACAACTATATTTTCAGTAAGTCTGTATTACATTAAGAAAAGCTTGATGTTTATCACTGCTATAATCAGGGATTTAATATCAGTTATGATCAGTTGAGAAACACAGAAATTGCTGATTTCCCATCTATAACTCAAACTTTTTAAGCATCTGAATTAACTTTCTATTAATGTGGGCATGAATGGCATAGCTGTGTAGTTGCGCAGGATTGTTTATCCTTTACACAAGGATATAATGGAAATTACATTTTAAGCATATTTTAATACAATTTAAAGTGTATTTGTCAGTTTGCCTTCTGGAGCAGGAAAATCAAAAGACTTGGCAAGCATGGGTTGCATTGTATCATTTATCAGATTCATTCATATCAAATATAATATATACTTATGGCCTAAATCTTTTTTTAATATATTATCAGTGTTTTTTCTTGCAAGATCACGAAAAAAAATGTATTGGACAGAGGCGCAACTAGAGCTGTAGATGGCGAGCCGGCCACTTAGTCAGGTCTGTATTTGTGTGTGTCCAGTTTTGTCGCCCTTAGCGAATTGAAGAGCAAGCGAGACAGCTGGCAAACAAATATTGAAACGCTTCAATTCAGAATTGATGAATAAATATCCATAGTGACAAGTAAATTTGCTTTCAAAATGTTTAACCCAAACCACAATTATTCACCCACCCTTAACCAAATTGTTAGTTAAACCTAAACACAGGCTTCACTGTTTTTCTTATAGCCTATCAAAACCTATATATAGGTTCTTATCTTCCACTTATGATCCATATAAAGAACATTTTGTTTAATCCCATCCCATTTCATTTACTGTTTTCATAATTTTCAATTTGTTTCACTTGTGTTATTATCTGGGTCACATGAATGCCTCCCATCGGTTGCTGCTACTATATAGGCCACACCCATTCTCACTGACAAAGACCTACTGTGCCAAAACATGTTGGCTTTTTTAATGATTTTGCCACCACAATAAAGATGTTGATTGTTCAAACATTTTGAATCCCTGGATTTTACTTGGACACAGGATGCAGGTACAAAGTATTTGGGTTTGTACCTGAGAAAGAAGCCCTTAATGGACTGAACAAATCTTGTAAGTGAACAAAATAAAATTATTTCCATCCATCCATCATTATCTTCCACTTATCCGAGGCGGAGTCTTAAGCGGGGCCAGAAAGCTTAGTTTTCCAGGTATTCCTGGCAAACCTAAGGTGTTCCCAGGCCAGACAAGATATATCATTTCTCCAGCGTGTTCTGGGTGTACCCTGGGGCATCTTACCATTTGGACGTGCCAGGAAAACTTCTAAAGGGAGGCTTCCAAGAGACATCCTGATCAGATGCCCAAACCACCTAAGCTGGCCCGTTTCAACACAAAGCTCCTCACCCTATCTGTAAGGCTGAGCCCAGCCACCCTACGAAGGAAGCTCATTTCAGCCGCTTGTATTTGCAATCTCATCTGAGATTCCCTGATTTATGTTTCCTTCAAAATGCATTTGGCAAAGCTGTTTGTCATTTTAGAAGATGGGGTTCATACATTTAGACAGTTTTAATATTCCAGTTTGTTTAATTTCTAACAAACTTGCTGACATCTGACTCTGCAAATAGGTTTCCATCCACATCATTAATATCAGATCCAGGTGCTTAAATACAAGATGCCTGTTATAAATGCATGTTATGGTCTATTTTGCACCATGTCCCTTTTTTATTATTATTATGAAACATATTTACTCCAGTATTATTCTTCCAATGTAATATTTCTTACAAGGTACAAAAAGATTTTCAGTCCCGTTCTCCCTCTGACGGATTTGTGTCATTCTATCACTGACACATGCTTTACACAACCTGCTGTGCCTTATTTTACAACAACAACAACAACAATGAAAACGTATCTGGCATTCCCTGAATAACCATCGCGCAAAGAGGCCTGAAATCTGTTTGCTGTGTATGTAAGAAAGCCCGGACCCAGTATTGTGATGAAAAATTCACATCAATAACAGAGTGGTACAGACCGAGAATGACAAAGAGGGACACTGAGAGAGAGAAGAGCAAAAAAAGGACAGAGAAACAGACTGAGAAAAGACAGCAATATAGTGGTGCAGACATATTTTGCAGAGCAGAAGAAAAAAAAAGCTTTTTGTAAAACAAGTGAGACTGATAGCATGTCGCATTTGCATGTAACTGCTCCTGGCACCAAGTTAACTTGTGTATGACACGTTGTTTGACGTCAAATAGCTCATTTTAGCAAAGTTTAGTTTGTCCAAATAAGCAACATCGTAAATGTTAAAGCTGCCCCTACATGCAGGAATTCAAATACTTTGGCTAAGCGTTGTCATTGTGATGCACAATCACACGCATTGGCTCTGTCACCTAAATTGGCATTGTTAATAAACTGCTGAGACTTTCAGATTCTGAGATTGTAGAGACATACTAAAATGCAGACCACTCCATTTCAAATCTTGGGAATGAGCTTTTCAATAATATTCAATTTTCAACAGCAGAGGAATAAAGCCCTGCTGGCCTAACCCCTCAGTATGTGACAACCTGAGGTGATTATCTGAAGCAGTGAGCATGGCAGCTATTTTGAGCTACGGCATATCTTTTCCCAATGCTAATCAGTACTGTAGTCAACCAATTAGCTCTCACCAAAGTAATAACTAAATCATTTTCCAGTAATAAATGAAATTTAATGACATTTCAAGGTCTTCTGGGAAAATCCGAGCTGCTAGTCTCAGGGGGATTTTGCCATACAAAGCTAACCATTTGCTTGCAGTAACTATATATGTACTGCACAGCCATGACAAATTGAAGAAATCAAAATTGTGTATTTCCCAAAATATGAAACTTTCTTGAACCAAAAATCAAGTCTTAACCCTAAAATGTAACGGTCTACCTGTTTTGTGTCCTCAAATGGGAAGTGGGTCCCCATGATGTTTGTAAACAGACTTTTGTCACAAACAATAAATTATTTCCCAGACCAAATAATAAAGGGAAACAGCCTGCAGCCACGACTGCTAATGCAAAGATACATAGCATACTGTCAAACATAAAACATCCATCCTTAAAATAAAATGACTTACAGTACAAAGCCATAAAATTTAATCAGTCAAAAAATGTGCTGAGTTTTACCCAAGCCTGAAGTCTTGAATAGAACATGAAACCAAATCAAACATAATTTTCTGGCAGGATTGATTCTTGTCAAGATCAGTTTGGGTTGCAGAAAAAGGACTCTAGTTATACTTGAGGAGCTGCAAATGTAAATGTGTTTATCTGAATGAATGTGAAGCAGGGTGTTCCACGAAAAAAAGAAGCATGTTCAGTCATCCTCCCCTGGGTACATTTGTTAAAAGTTTACATATTTTGGCAGTTTTGTTAATTTTTGAAGAACTGCACCAATAAAGCATCTCTGACTTGGTTTAAAAATACAAGTGATAAGGAGAAAGAGAAACAGGCTTGCAGGGTAGGAATACAGCATTAGCGATTGAGAAGACTGAGAGAGAACAGGAGCCTGCAGACCAACCCAGTGGCTGTAATAGTGTCTGCTGGTGGAGTGATAAGTCAGACAGCCCCAAGTCTGCTGATCCACTTCCAGCCTTGGCCATTTGTCAGAGCTGACTTGAAACTCCCAGTGGCCATTGCACTCTGCTGTATGCAGCTTCTCGCAGCAGGACACACTTGACAAGTGAAATTATTATGGACAGTTCTGCTACTGTTAATGGCCAGCTGGTCCTGGCGCGTGTGGGTGAGCGTACATCTGCAAAAGAAGATGTGAATTAGAAGTAAAAATGTGGAAAGTTATACACAAAATACAGAGAATATAACAGGTTTTTAGTTTGACTCATTGCACAGCAAAAAAAAAAGGGTATATGTAATGCAGATAACAATATCCATCACATGTTTCACTGTCTATTTAAAAAACATAAAAATGACCATAGTAAAAATAATGAATCTTGTTTGTGTACCTGTGTATGAGTGTTTTTATGTGCATTTGTGTGTGGATGAGCTATACAAACAGAAAGAAACGGCACAGTGGAGATAGAGCTTGTAAAAATGAGACTCTTGAAACATATTTTTAAGAAATCGCTGTAGGATTGTAAAAAACAAAAACATAACTTTGAATTTCATGCACAACGAGACAGAATATTATAAAGCTGTGGCAAGCTACCATTTTATCCTTTGTAATGACCTGGTAATGACCTTAGTTCCTCTTATAATCACACCGATTTAGAGGGCACTTTTAGGAGCTGTTAAAATTCCAGAGATCTTATTCTGATTTATTTAATTAAGCTGTCTAGTGGCTAATGATGGACTGTCCGGCAGAATGTCACTGGAAGTTCACTCCACGTCTGTCAGGTCTGGAAGTTGGTTCCACAGGCTTCAGGTTGAATGCTTCTGTCAGTCTTAAACACCACTGTGGTCATGGTTACAAATGTCTGAATCCAATTGTAGCTGAGCAGATGCATTAGGTGTTCCTTAGATGTGGTATTTCAAACTGTCTTTTCTAAGAAGTCTCTCTAGTCTAGGTTTTTAATAAAAAATAGTATGTGTCTTCCTGACTGAACTTCTGCTTGAGCTACATTTAAACAATTATCATTCTAAACACATGTTTTCTTTTTTTGCCTAGGTTGCATTTTGAATGAATGGAGATGTTTCTATTCCTAACAGCAATAAGCAAGTAACCATTCCATTCAAGGAAATATGGACTATTGAGGCTCTCTGGCTGTGACCAAGTGGAAATCCCCATTAAAAGTGAGACCTCTGTTGTCAGGCCGTCTCTCATTGGAACAGCTGTCTGTCTGTCAGCAGCAGGTCCTGCAATGCTGAAAATGACAGCGGTTGGCCAAATTACCTTCACCAGGTGGGCAGATATCAGACATTTACTGGATGAAGATAGTTGTGAGCTGCACAAGGATTATATAGAAAGAAAAAAACTGAATCATTTTTATTTATTGCAAAACTGGAAAAAAAAGACATTTGGAGACTTAATTATTCATTACAGATATAACTAATTACTTCAGAACATATAAAAGGCTGGAAAGATTTAACTACTCAGCTCAGCAACTTATTAAAACAACAAACGGCTGGCATAAGGGCCAAATGCCAGGGCAGCAAGGCGATCAAAAAAACAATGATAATAGGTCCACGGACATATTGAATTCTACTCAAAGGTTAAGGCAGATTTAGTTTTTTATTCATAATTTAACTATCAGTGAAATCAATAAATAAAAATGCTGTTTATTTCACAAAATGTATTGGTATTAACAAATTAATATTTGTAAATTGTTGATCTTGTTATTTACTCTTTTGCTGTAGTCTCCAGACAATGTTACAAGACAACACTGTTAAAAGTCCAGGTATGTAATACATGGATCAAAGATATGTGTCTGTTTATAGTTTAGTGAAAATACATTCTTCCTCATAATTATTTTGTATCTATATTTCACATGCAGTCCCTGTTCGTAGGCAAACACTCTTATTTCTTCTCCTATTTGGAAGACTACAGTAGAAGAAAAAGGAGCCGGTTTTGGTTGCATGTCTCCAATCAGCAAACGAGACGCTGCAACGTGCAGTACCTCTGTCAAAAGAAGACGAGGCACCCATTTTTAGTGCAGCAGAGTGTCAAGGCCACTATGGCCGATGGACATATGAATATGAGAAGGGCAACAAGGCGAGACAGAGGGGCCACGACAGCCATGGCCGCCAGTGAAATTCCTGCCCTGGTTAGCATGTTAACATGTACTAATTAGTACACAAAGTACAGCTGAGGTTGATGGGAATGCCATGTCATGCATGTATTTAGTCAAAAACCAAAGTATTGGACACATTGAAATTTTCACCTGATGGTGATCTTCACAAAAAAAAACAAAGTAATCAAAAACACAAACTTTCTTTAACTGTTCACATCATCCACTCCTCAGCAATAATCATTTCCATAATTAGCTTTGCAGCAAAATTAGCTTGGCTGATGTCAGGCTTGTACCTGGCAGCAGGAATGACCCTGTAATTGCACTGACAACAGCTGTGAGCACTGGACAGCCACGGAGCACAAAGCTAATTGTTTTTTGCCTCAACATTATCTTTTAAATACCAATCCAGATTGCACTCCTGTTAAGCTGGCATCCAATATGGCTCTTCTTCAGTTGTGTTAACCTCTGGAGAATAAAGTGTCAAACCCACCAGGCAGTGGACAACGTGAAGTCTCCATCTTGAGCAAAGACTTTACTGTATTGAGTTTCATAAACAAGTCAATCCACTTAGGCTGCAATATATCTTCTACCTTGTTCATCATTACATCATTACATCCTAAGGTTTGAGCAACTGGTGAACTTTTCAGAGGGAATGCACAGTGTGGACTGACATGAATCAACAGAATTTAATCTGCATTTTATTTTAATCACCATCATACATTTTGACATCTTCATCAGTTGCTCCCTTGAATTCAAGAAAAAAAATCTGATTTCCTCACCTTTGAGTGATCAGATCAGGTCGTGTATAGCATATGTCTACACCCCACGGCTCAAGTGTATTTTGAAATGCAATTGCCAGCGATCCTACATTTATTTCCCAAACTCGAGGATTATGTGCGAAGCAGCTCACTTGGTTCCAGAGTTAACTGCAAGTTTAAGATTAAGATTTTATGTAGCACAAAGCTCAATCCTCAGTCCCCTTTATATTTTTGGTCCTCGTGAATGTCCGTGAGATTGCGCTCTACTGGTATGCTGATGATGTGATTTTGTAAAAACCCATGATACATCTCCTGAACAGGAGATAGGGATTTCCAACAAATAAAATAAATGTGCACATGATAATCGCAGATAAGAGGACAGTTTCAAAGCTAGCATTGACCGAGCTCAACACACACGTTAAAAAAAGATATAACTTGAGTGTTGAGCACTGAGCCAACAACTCTCTCGGGAAAGGTCAGAAACTTTGAGCTTTGAAGACTTTCCACTGAATTAAACTTGAGATCAAAGCCATAGTCTATTAATAAAGCGCAAGTCTGCAGTGTAGGCCTTACTGAGCAAGATTAGTTCTCCACCTACCTACCAACAGGCCTATTTGACAATATACAGAGGTATACATATGATGACCACACCTGACTGTTTGACAACAGCAAATCATTGGTGTTCTAGATCTATCTAATAATGAATTGCAAAACCAACATTTTGTCTCTCCATTCACTGCCATTGCATGGTGAGTCTCAAAATGGTGTTTATAGTTCATATTTGAAAAAGGCAGAGTACATTTTTCCAAGAAACCCACAATTATGTTTGTTTTTTCACTTTCTTTTTTAGTGGTAAATGGTCAAAGTGGCTCCTATTTTCCTTTTTCCCCTCTGAGTTCTGAGTCTGCAACCTATCAGCTGCAGCTGGGACATAACATGAATAGAGCTATTTTAGTTGACCAAAATAAAGAAGCAAGACAGTTTTTTGAGCAATTTCATGCCATTTATTCTTGGATAATATTAAAATTATCTTTAACAGAGCACCATACCCATCATTGCAAACAGATGGCCTCACTTTGGTTTTATCAGAGTTTGTGTTCTCATTGTGTCAGTGCTGCAATATAAGTGTTTTCATATCATTGTCCACATTGCAATACACTCGGCAGACAGGTAGCACACTTAGGAAGAAAGACAGGTGTATCCCCATTAGTGTAGTGTAACCTGCATCCTCTTCAATATAATTTTGGATAATGTAAGCTTTGATCTGTTGAACTCTATAAGTGAGAGTATTCACAGAGTACTTATTATTGAAGTCCTGCTATCTGACCCATTGGCTAAAAAATGGATGGGAAATCAAAGCTTAGTTAGACTAGCTCAATACTTAAACTTTTGTTGAATAATGTGGTGTGTGGTCTCTGTAAAGTGCTTCGGTGTCGCTCATAGCCAACTGACTTCTGACGCACTAAAGCATAAAACATTGTCCCTGGGTACAATTTAAATCTCATCAATAACACAAAGCAGAGCAGGCACATTGCCTAAAAGCCAATAACTGGTGCCAGCACACCACAGCCCTGTGAACTGAATGAATGAATGGCGGTGGATGCTGCCGAAGCCTTTTTGCCTTGTTTCTGGGTCAGGTGCTGGGAGCAATGAGGTGCAAGGCTAATGGATGGAGTCTTCACAGCAGAATGGATATAGAGAAGCTTGAGGAGTTTAGTGCAGTTCTATTGCCTATAAGGGAGAACAAAGCTGTGGAGATGGAAATGGTTTGCCACCGATATGAAGAGGGATTGAAGGTGTGTGTGTGCTTTACAGTAACTATGAAAGCTATGCTAAAGTGTGAAATACTGTGGGATGAAGGAGTAGGGAGGACACTTGGTATAATGTGGAGGTGTGGCAGCCAGATTAAATGAAATAATCAATCAACCTCCTCTCCTCTTCTGGTCAATGTGCATTACTACTCACTGACTTGGAAAATTCATCCCTTTTAAAAGGATTTTGTTTTTACACCTCGGTGCGCTCTCTCAATAACGCAGAGCTCATCATCTAGATTCTTTGTAAAGATATAGGAACAAAACATCAATGACAAAATGCTGTTTTTCCATCACATGAGCGTTACAATGTCGCAATGTTGAAGGATTAAGATAAAACTTCCAAATATTACATATTTTCAGGTCTCTATAATCGTACTTTCCTTTACCTTTTTACTTAAATTATGATCAATCTATAGGAGTTAACACTCACACCTTCTCTAAACAACTTTTATTACTTCACTAGCGGTCCCTGCCCCCCAACCAATGATATTTCTGTTCAAATTTAGGTGTTTTTTATTGAATGGAGTAATATGGGCTTGCTGCGATGAACTGGCGACCTGTCCAGGGTGTACCCTGCCTTCGCCCAATGTCAGCTGGGATCGGCTCCAGCGCCCCGCGACCCTAAAAAGGATAAGCGGTTTGGATAATGGATGGATGGAATATGGGCTTGTTGCATGGTGACACCTTTACAGACCAGACGGATCAATCTGCATGATGGTTGATTTGTAATAGTGAAACGTTTGAATATTTTCCCTGTCAGGTATTACATTGGCAAATAGGAAGATGCCAGCTAACCATATTTGTAACTATGGTGAACTATCTTCCTATAAAAAGGACCCTGGAGAACAAATAGCCATTGTTGGCCCCCTGTGGCTAAATTGTTTTCACCCCCGCTGTGCTGCCACAGCCCAACAAGAGCTACAGCCTTAACCTTTTTTTTCTCTCACATTTCCTGAGCGGTGGACTGAGGCTTATACAAGCGTACTATGACTCTTCATTCAACACAAACTTTAATAAGGTGATTTCACATTATCTAATTTCAGCAACTATTTTTAGCAAACATGACCAGGCCCTGCACCTATATTTTGACCTATGCATATCCTATCTATCATTCATATCTGGAAAAATACATTTTCCAGGTTTAAATCAAGACTAGATAAAATGCTTTGTACTTCCTAAATCTCAATTTTCTTATTTCTTTTAATTACATTAAAAATATCTTTGAATAGTTTTGTCCTTGTCTTGTCTATGTGCTAATCTTTTAACATAAGGAGTGCAGTTACATTGCCCCTTACAAATCTCTGTTTTAAGTCAATTGTTGATTGAGTTTCAGTTTTTTTAATTACAAATTCATTATTATTCTTGAAATAATCTTTCCTCTCTCTTTCACTACACGCATGCCCACTTCCTCTGAGAATATTTCTTCAGAGAACAGCTTAAATGTATGCAGTGTTTAAAGTGCTGTTAAAAGCACATTTACATACCCCAAAGCAAAGCAGCCCACCACATGAATATCAATCAGTCACTTTAACAAGGCTTCTCAGATTATCTGGCAGCCAACTCAAAACTATGGTTCAGGCAACTGCAGTAAAAGAGACAATTTCACCTTCGTGGTGAAAAAGAAATATGTTGGAAAATGGAACCATGTTTTTTTTAAGACAAAAAAGTTGCTGTGCAATGGATAGAAAGTAGGGAATTGATTGAACTTATATTATCCATCTAAAACTTTGTTAAGAAGACAATTTAATGACCAGGCAATAATGTACTACATTGACATGCAATAGATCTTCTACACTAGATTAATGTATTATACTCACTCAGGCTGTACCACACATTAATTATATTCCATGAAGATATGGTATTAACATTTTTTGTGAATGTGAATGTTTGCCTTGTCTCATAACTGAATAACTATTTTCAAACTAAAGACTAAAGACTGTTTATAAGAAGAGAACATAGTCATTGTGACGTCTCCCATTGGTGACGTTTTGAAGCGTTTGGATTTTGGCCGTTGCCATCTTGTTTTTTTGCTAAGTGAACAGAAGTGACCATGGACTGCAGAGATGTGAGGTAGATATGCCATATACAGCTCTGGTAGAAGTAGTGACCTGTCAATCACAAAGTAGCCATAAAGCTCACTCTGTCCTATTTTACTCTGAATGGGACAATGATCTACTAAATGAATGTCACGCTGTATTGAATAATAATTAAAACTAGCGATTGAGACCATAAGCTCATGCTCACAATGTTTACTTTAGGTTATAAGTCAATAAGTGACAATCTGACTTCTTTTTGCAATCAGAGGATTTCGTGGGGGAAGCCTCTGATTGATTGATAGAGGAAATGTGCTGCTTTTCACATGCTGTAAGCTTCATTTGGAATATTTGTTCTGCGTTGACAGTGGTTTTAGCACAATGCAGTTTTAAAGCAGCGGCAATGTCTTCCGCTATCCCTGCCTTCCAATCATTTGTAAAAACCCTCTCAGAGCCTAGGTGGGTCCTGCCTACATTAGTTAACCCTTTATTGGTTGTATTTTAGACCTATTTGAGTAAGATTGATCATTGATATTGGGTGAAAAGAAATGTGATCTATTTCCCGCGATTAATAAACTATTTTTTGGGATCAATGAAATGCAGCAATTGTGACTAACCTACCACCAGTATGTTTTTTTGCATCTTGCCTACAAATCATGTTTACTTTTTCCATGCAATTTTAGATGTTTTATGTATTGTTCCAACTTAAAGTGTAAAAACCTATAAGCCCACTTTTGGAAATTATATTGTTGTTACCTTCCAACAATATTGAAACTTGGTTTTAACTGTGACTGTTAAAACTCATGTTTAACTGCTCAACTCAGCAAGTTTCAATATTTTGCTGATTGATTTTCATGAAAGGAATGAAAGTTTAAAATAGTATACATAAAAATACTAAAACACCATGAACAACATGTAATGCCATTGATTGGAAAATTGTTAACTGTGATATATGTATGATGTGTAGGTAATTTTGTGAGCCAAAGCAGGGAAAACCACTGGAATATGCAAACTGGCTTAGGCTATTACTACTGTGGCATTGGTTCATGCTACTTGTCTCTAGCCAAATAACAAAAAGACTGTAAATTGTCATTAGACTGTTCATAATTTCACTCCATATTGGTTTATGTACTCATGTTTATTGGTTTATACCAAAGCTCATGGGTCTACACATTTAAAATGCTCAAAGAAAACAGCTTAAAATGTTGTATATGTGAAAAGAATTCAAGGTTTTGGAGATGGAATACTTAAACACAGACCAATAATCGATGGCCTACAGATGTGTTAATGATATTATAAACTGCCCTGACAGCTGATAATTTCTTGAATAACTAATTTCCATGAAGTTACTTGAGCAGACTATGCTCTGGAGACATATCTTCTAAACTTAATCTACTCTAAAAGGAAGTAAATTGAGTTTTTTTTTTATTTTCAGACTAACTAATACATTAGCTCAATACTTCAGATCAGTCAACTCCCTTGCCTCTTAGAATATGACATGATTCATCTGTCTTGCTTGATTGGGCCTCTGGATTAAATTGCTGGGCAATTCAGCAGGCAATAAGCTTTCTAAATACCTGGCAGGGCCCAACTCCTGAAATCATGAAGCTGGGCAAGACACACCTGACCATCTTCAAGTCAAACTCTATTGTCTGTATTGGTCATGGAAAGTAAGCTTGTATAAAGTGTTATAGGAAGTACCCACTGTGAATTATCTTGGTGACTAAGAGGATGTTCTTCTTATTACATTATTTTATAGTTCTCATAAGATAGGAACCCATACATTTTTAATAACTGTGTGTATGTAGAGAAGGTTTGCGTGTGAGCTTGTGTGTATGTCTTATTTATTTCTCTCACAGATGATGTTCAGTTTAAATGTAATCTTTGTATTTAAAGTTTGTTGTTTAAAAAGCTCTCGAGACCCAATTTACATGCTCATCACACACACCAATCTTACTCATGCATATGATTACAAGAACATAAATTCAATTTTGCACTCTTTGCTTGAAGAGTTCATTCCCATTTGACCTGTCCTCTAAGGCTCTGTGGATGAATTTTGACTATCATTTGCTTGAGTTGAAGTTTTGCCATATGTTCGAGACACTGGGGTTTTTGTAGGTTTTTATCATATTGATGAGATACTTTCGCCTCATGCTTTCTTGTCTCACTAATTTGTTTGTGAGAAATAAACAAACCAACAGATGTTTCTGAAATTTGGTCTGAAACAGACTTTATCTGCAGAGCAAGCCGACAAGAAACGGATTTTTACACACACTGTGTTTGGTGTTAAAAGCCAATTCTTCCTTAAACAAAAGCAGAATTCTGCACTTGTCATTTACAATCTGACCCTGCAACTCTCTCAAGTCTCAAATTTCCAGCAACCGTTTGTAAACACAATTATTTATGCTGCTAAGAAAAACAATAGCCAAGCTGCAATTACTGTAGCTATTTTTTAAGGCAGCGTAGGAGTGAGAGGAGGGTTGGAATTTCAAGCCAACGGGGTCTGGTAGACATCCACCACAATACTTGGCTCTTTGATGCATCTGCTCTCCCTGCACTGACATCTTTGGGACTTCTAGCTAACAAGGATCGTTTCTGGGGAAAGCAGAATGCGAAGGAAAGATAACAGAAAGGCTTATAGTTTTTAACACAGTATTCACATGGTGATTGTACATCAAATGGTTAGAGCCTTGGGTGATATTGGATAATGTGTGTGTTGTGTGTGAACCACAGATTATTACTGGTATGGTCAGGCTTAGTGGAGGAATGCTGTAAGTGAATACATGGAGACCACTTTTGTTTGACACCCTGAGTGATGCAGCTTTCAAAAAGCTCAGACAGCCTGCTCATAAAGCGTCTATAAAAGTGCTTCACATTCTCAGGCCATCAATGCCACATGTCACTGGTGATGGATGCTCCTTCAAGGTCCACTATTAGTCCTAGTATGTCTATAAATCTGAATTACCAGCACCGACTCAAATCAATGAATGTTTTCACTTTATCTTAGTTATGTCGTTCCAGATTTCAGCTCAATAAGCTCCATCATTTAATATGCAACATCTCGTAGTACGTATAAATAGCTGTGTTTTTTGCACTGGATACTTTGAGGCAACATATTAATTGAATTAAACCCAGATTATGCATGCTTGCCCTGCAGGTCCAGTAAACATATCTCCAAGAAAAAGTGTTGTTTTCTTTTTCTCTCTGCCCAGCAGGATTCTATTTATCTGCCTTGTGCAGATCATAATGGCTTAACCTTTCATGTCTTTTGGGCAAGTATCGAAGGATGCACTCACCAGCTGCAAATTGCATTCACACTGCAGAGCCCTCCCTTTTTTCTTATTCTGGATGCCGTTGTTGGATCGGAAATGGCCTGAAGCAAAGAGAGGAATGAAGGCACCTCTGCATGAGACAAGAGTATAATTATACAGGCTTTCATTATCTGTGTTTGAATTTCATGCTCTTTAAACTCTTCATGAGGAAGGGAAAACCACATTGAGTCTTGTGCCGAACCACTTGTTATTCTGGGATGGGTATTGCCATCTTTGCAGCTAGTTAAAATGGTATGCTGAGTTTCCAGATTGTTTGATAGGTAACTCATATCCATCACACTTAGCTCTAATATAATGCAGTATAGGTTTGTGACATAATAATTGACTGTGTTGCCTTTACTTGCTAGTTCTACACTAAAACACCAGAGTATCTTGAGCAAAATAAACAAACTCTCACCTTGTTAAAGAGTAGTTTAAGTTTATCACACCTCCAGTTATATTTTCATAGTTTTGACCACCATTTATATTGGTAATTCTAACATTGCACTCAAGAAATTAAATGCTGAGATCTAGAAACAAAATGGCTTTGCTTCAACAAAAACAGAAGTGGTCAGACAATCAGACAGTTGATGAACAAGCCAATAATTTAGGCCATTTCATTCATCTCTCCATTAAGAGGTAAAAACTGAATGTAAGCAAATCCCAACATTCTGGTTATAATTCTCTACGCAGGAAAACTGTGCACTCATCAAACTATTGCAAGTTGGACCATGGAGGCTGGTCCCTAAACTATGATCAACGTTTAGTTCAGTTGTCTCTTTGATCGTCTGATCACATGTTTTTCTTGCTCCATCTTTTTGGTGATTGTTGCTGGAATTGATCAATATTTTGGGAAATCCACTTTCTATCTGTGAGATAGATGATAAGATGGATGTCGGTCACACATATTTCTGTTAGGAATGAAAGGAATGAAACTAATGGAAAGAGACAATTTGCTTTACAAAGCATAAATATATGGAACAGAGGACTAAAGCAGTGACTGGAGTCCAGGTCACCTTGAGGTTGCAATGCAAATACTGAAGCGCTGTCAATCTAACTCTCCACATGACTATTTCTTCAACCCCACATTCCTCCTTCTCTCCGTGCACTGTGCTAAGTATTCTGATTTAGTGTATATTCCCAAACAAAGTAACACTTTAAGACAAACCAATTGGCACACACTGAACCTCCAGTTGTGGCCCTGGGTGTCCGGTCTCCCAGCAGTTGCCTGCTTTGCCTGGTTGGTAATTCAGCCTTGGTGAGCACTCCAAGTGTCCCAGAAATGAGGCAAAGCAAAATCTCAATTCAGACCGAATATCAGACAGGTGGTTTAAGAAACAAAACACTGAGATATCCTATATTTCAAAGGTGGTACTTGGCAGCACAGTGGGATTCAAAAGGCCGTGTCCTTGCTGAACAATGGGAGTGGAATATTGAGTTTGGCCCCATTACAAATTCAACTTTTTTTTGTTTTACTGCTATAGATAATGCTCATTGATCTGTGAAATTATGAGCTACCATTAGAAAGGCCTTGCACATAATTCAGACTACCTGAACTCTCAATCACTCAGCTGATAACCTAAAGCCCAAACGGTAATTTACATCACAATGTACCACATTGATTTAGATGGAGAGGTGTGTTAAGAGATTCTTAACAACCGTGGATGCCCTCGAGTCTATAATAGGTATTATGATTAAAAATGCCAAGGAAATTTGATGCCAGTGGACTGAAAATCATGGCATTGATGCCAATCAATGCAATCATCTTTTAGAATGAAATATTATATGTTTATTGTCGGACGTAAATGATCAAAGCAAGACTTCTGCTATTTACAATGCAAGGCAGGTACCAGTGCTGGGAATATGAGCTACTTAGAGTGCCAGCAGAATTAAATAGAAGATATTCATCACTCTTTGACTTTGAATGCAGATTGTATCATAGTGCCTGAATAGTTGTCTCTGCTAAAAAATACAAAAGAGGAAGATGATAAAATATGCCTTTTAGAGAATTTACAGAAAAGGGTAATCAGTGAGGAATTAGTCCATGAAAGTTTGTTGAAGTATTCTAAGTTAAGAAATGTACATTGTGGTACAAATAAGGTAAGGCACAACATAATTAAAAGGGTAGAAAAGTCAAGTGAGATTGGTGGTCGTCCTCTCCTAGCCAGAGCTGCACTGCGTCAGGTGCCAAACAGATTCCTAAAGTCTCCTTGAACCTCAGCCGACTCACTTATATCCTGATAAGTGCCAAGATTGATCCTGAGTTCATTTCCTTGCAGTCTCTACCCTTCCAGCGATCCCTATAATTGCTGCAGGGGTACAATATTATATTTGGACAACATCCAGTCAGAGCACTTGAGATATCTACCACATCTTGCATTTTTAATGTGACCCTTGTAAGATTTTGTTGAGCCCTTGCATTAGGCGTGTTTGCTTTTATCGATGCACAAATTGAAAGTATTGATTGGGAATAGAGGTCAAAGGGGATGATGAATAGCTTTTACTTAAACACCTAATCACTTAATACTAATAATGTTTTTTATCCTCATCATTAGCAAGCACAGGAGGAAAATCAATACATTCTCCATTTACATGTCCAGCCTTTTGTTGATGTAAAGCATGCACACATCTGAAAAAAGAAATGGGCATTTTATGAAATAATTTTACAACAATCTAGTGGTGTGTTTTCTGGAGCGTATATGATCTAATGTTGGCAACACAGAAATTCTTCCACATAATAAAATCAGCCCAAAGAAGCATTGCCAGTCAGTTGTAGTGTAATACAATGTTGGAAGGGTACCTGGTGTTATAATATTTGGGTCACTTTAAGGACTTATTGCTCAGTTTGTGCAGCCTGTGCAGACAGTCCTTTGATGAATGAAAGTCAGCTGAATTGTGGCAGACCGCTAGTATGAATAGGAGTGCAAATATCATTAGAGTTAGTAGAAGCAGAGCATGTCTGCTCCAATAAATACATTAAACATAGAAGTGTAATCTTTGGGGGAGCTTTTACTCAAGACTTATACCTAAAGTAAGTAAGTAAGTAAGTAAGTAAGTAAGTAAGAATGAAAGAAAGAAAGAAGTAGAGAAAGAGAGAAAATAATAGTAGGATGTTTAGGTTTAAATAAGAAGGATTATGTGTAGAAGGTTTAATGTTTACCACCTTAGTTTAGCATGTTAGGTAACATGCAAATATTCAGTAATTGTCACTAAACACAAAGTGCAGTTGTAACATAGATAGTTGATCAGAATTGGACAAGAGATGGTGCCAGATGAAAAGTGAAGGGATTGCCAGAGTTACAATACAACATTACAATTTGTCCTAAGGGGGGCATATAGATTTCATAGCAATCCATTAAATAGCTGTCTGGACATTTCACTCAAAACCACAAATTTCAACTTTATGGTGGCGGACTTCAGTCAATATTATATACATAACCTGAGCACCATGAATGTCTGTACCAAATCCAATCAGCAGATATGCAGATAACTTACAGGATAAGTGAAAACATTAACCTGCAAGTCAGGGAGTCCTGAGGGGGACATAAATGCATGTACACAATTTAATGGCAGTTCATCCAGTAGTTATTATCTCAGCCAAGAGATAACTTTACGGCCTTGTGTGTGCGTGAGTGTGTAAGTGGCTGTCTGTTCTCATCTAATCTCACTTTATAGCTGGACCCATCAGCCTAATATGTCTTATGCTAAATTATGACTGTATGTTCAAGAACCTCTCAAGATTGCAGTGATTCAAACTTTTTGAAAACATTTTAATGGAAAAATATTGTATTAACTGTTTTATACTGCTGCTCCTCACTCCTAAAGTGATCACCAAATGCTTCAGTTTGGATTTTTGCTGCTGCTTCGGCTTACAAAAAGTCTCCCTTGACTCTAACGCCTAGGGAAGACAATTGTATGTATGTATAACTATCGCTGAGCAAATGACAAAAAAAACAATAGCTGACTACAACGGAGCGCGTCTTCTTATGTTATGAACTGTTAGCAGCCAGTGGGAGTCACACAGTGTGTTTGACTAATTGAGCTAACAGCTAACTGAACTTAATAACACACAACAGGACTGACATTTTATGTTCAAAGGAAGCAAACAGTCAACATGAAGTGTTACACAAATGCAGTTTAGCTGCACGTATCCAGTGCAGATGGCTGTATAGATTAAAATGAGAGCCTATCTGTTGAGTGAGACGTGAATGAAAAATGCTTCTGATACCCTTGCGGTCTAGATGAGTGGCAATTGTGGTTTGTATTTATTAAATTAAACAGTACAGCAGTACTAAACAGTCAGCAGTGGTGCCGACACACCTGGCAGAGATCTGCAGTCAGTTGAGTGCCCTTTTTCATCATTGAAATATTTCAGTCTGGACCAATGTGGTAGACAAACCATTGCCATTGACGCCAGCCTGTCTAAAAAGCAGAAATTATGATGCAGTAGTCAAATTAATACATTTTATGGTATATGAAGACAAATTATATATTTATAAAATATTCTTCCTGAACTACCAACTAATCATCACCCTTGGTGACTCGCGAGATCAGAAGAGAAAGGAGAGAAACGGTAAATGAGAGCAAAACAAAGTAAAGATTCTGAAGCGTAGCGTGGAAATCAAAATCAAACTTATGGTGTACAATGTAAACGAGAAACAACAAAATATATTTTCCCTTGAGTGTACACCTGAGTGTCGTCTATTTGATTTTTCTCTTTTTGTTTTTACCAGACTTCATGGATCCCATGGCTTTAGAGAAACATGCTTATTTAAGCTTTTGACAAAAAAAGAGAGAAATCAACACAGATAAACATCAATTGGTTTTGTATTCACAGATCTGCAAAGAATACCAAATATCGCCTCCCATGGCTTTTGCAGTATTACGCTGCAATTAATTTCTCCTTTATCTTGGTGGCTGAGGTTGAACATTTTATTGGTTTAAAACAGAAAAACCTCTATCTCTTTCGTTGACTTGTGAAATGTATTACATTAGCGCTGAGCAGATAGAGTTGGACATAGTAGTCAATATTTGTGTCTTTGTATTCTTTAATATATATATATCTATATATATATATATAGATCTATATCTATATCTATATATCTATATCGATATATAGATCTATATCTATATAGATATATATATCTATATCTATATAGATATAGATATATATATATAGATATATCTATCTATATATATATATCTAGATAGATATAGATATATCTATAGATATATCTAGATATCTATAGATATATATATATATATATATATATATATATATATATATATATATATATATATATATATATATATATATATATATATCTATAGATATATACACACAAATGCAGTTTTCATAGATACACTTTACCACCATCATATTAAGTATATTATGCACACTGATGTATATCAATAAACATACATAATTTCATTGTCAGATGGTCATTTACTAATGAAGGAACAGCACCCACCTCGTTCCATTGAGCAACTGAATTGTCAGGCACACAAAACACAATGTAGACACTGGTGAAAGCTGACCGTGTTCCCAGTGATTGTGTCATGCCACAATTAACATATTCTAATAACATTGCCAATGGAAGACAGTGTTCCTTTGGGGTTTGGGATGTGCATGACGAGCGCATAGGACATCCAACTTACTTCTGTAGACTGGTGGTTATATTTCCTCAGGCCAAATAATGGCCCCATCAATGATCATTTAAAGTGTCTCATATTGGGATAAGAATCGGATGCATCTTAATATACTTTCATTTTCCCTTGACAACATAGACACATTACAAATCTGAACATATCATTTTAATGGGCTACGCACAAATCAGAGTTGGCTCTATTCTAGACTAAATGTTAATGCTTCTGTAGCTGTTTGTCAACTGTCAAAAACACCAAAAGACTAGTAACTTGTGCACTTTAGTGGTTTAATGGCAAAAATAACATCCATCCATTAGCTTCCGCTTAACGGGGGCCGAGTCACGGGGGCAACAGGCTCAGGAGGGTAATCCAGCAGTCCCTCTCCCCAGCAATGCTTTTCAGCTCCACCTGGGGAATCCTGTGGCGTACCCAGGCCAGACGAGATATGTGATTTCTCCAGCGTGTTCTTGTTCTACCCCAGGGCCTCCTACCAGTTGGATGTGTCTTGAAAGCTTCTAAAGGGAGGCATTCAGGAGGTATCCTAATCAGATGCCCGAACCACCTCAGCTGGCCCCTTTCGACGCAAAAGAGTAGCGGCTCTACTCCGAGCTCCCTGCAGATGTCAGAGCTCCTCACCCTATCTCTAAGGCTGAACCCAGCCACCCTACAAAGGAAGCTCATTTCAGTCACTTGTATTCGCAACCTCATTCTTTCGGTCACTACCCAAAGCTCATGACAATAGATGAGGGTTGGAACGTAGATGGACTGGTAAATTGAGAGCTTTGCCTTATGCCTCAGCTCCCTCTTCACAACAACGGTCCGGTACAACGCCGTACCGAACTGCCTGTCCGTCTCACACTCCATTTTACCCTATCTCATAAACGAGACCCCGAGATTCTTGAACTCTTGAATTCTTGGGTCAGTGGCTCACTTTTAACCTATAGGGTGCATTCCACCATTTTCTGGCAGAGAACTATGACCTCAGACTTGGAAATACTCACTGAAACTGAAAGTCCTTCTCCATGGTCTCCGAACTCCTCCCACAGCTGGGATTTTGCATCGACAACCGCTGCAGCTGCAGCCCTTCTGGATAACAGGTACCTGTCTGCTGTTTCCATAGACCACTGGGCCAGCCAAGCACAAAAGGCCTCCTTCTTCAGCTTGACGGCATTCATCACCAGGTTGAAGCCACGACTGACACCGATTATCTTCTGACCACAGCAGCTTCCACAATGAAGTCTTTGAACATGTCCCACTCGGATTCCATGTCCCCAGCCTCCCCGGGATGCACAAGAAAATTTTCTGCTGGTGGGAGTTGAAGACATTGCAGACAGGGTCCTCAGCCCGATGTTCTCAGTTCACCCTCGTCACACGCTTGGGTTTACCAGGTCTGTTCAGCAGTCTCCCACGACATCTGATGTAACTCACCACCAGCTGGTGATTAGTTGACAGCTCTGCTCATCTCTTCACCCATGTGTCCAAGACATATGGCCACATATCTGATGATATGACCACAAAGTCGACAATAGAACTTTGGCCTCGGGTGTTCTAGTACCAAGTACACTTCTGAAGCACCCTATGCTCGAACATTGTGTTAGTTATGGCCAATCCATGACTAGCACAAAAGTCCAACAACAAAGCACCATTTGGGTCACTCAGAGACTCCAAGAAGGTCGAGTACTCTGAATTGCTGTTCGGTGCATAGGCACAAACAACAGTCAGAGACTTCCCTTCAGCAACTCGCAGTTATATAGAGGCAACCTTCTCGTTCCCCTGGGAAAACTCCAAAACGGCGGTGCTCAGCCAGGGGCTCGTGAGTATCCCCACACCCACCTGGTGCCTCTCACCCTGGGCAACTCCGGAAAAGAATAGAGACCAGCCCCTCTCCAGGAGTTTGGTTCCTAAACGAGTGCTATGCGTGGAGGTGAGCCAAACTACATCTAATTGGTACTGCTCCAACTCCCACACCAGCTCTGATTTCTTCTCCGCAAGAGAGGTGACATTCAACGTCGCTAGAGCTAATCTGCGATCCCAGCATTCTCTTGTGTTTAAGTACGTCAACTTTTCAGTGCCTGAAAAGTTTGAACCAACAACTAGTTTCAATAAGGTTGTGGAGACATGGTCTGCAATGATAAATCCATAAAGCATCATTTATATTCCTGTAATCTATGATATTTGATGTTACCAAGATAATACCAGTTCTGTCTGAGCTGCACATTGTTTTCATAAGCACACAAGTTTTGTCTAATATTTGTGGTATTAGTTCTAAGAAACAAAATTAAGCAGAAAATCCCCCCAGATTTTAATTCTACCACGTGTTCCTTTGAATTCAAGCTCTGTGCAGCAGCTCCAGGCTTTATATTTAACATTACAAACTCACATTAATTCTTAGTTTCATATATCTATATATAGATCTATATATATATATAGATCTATCATATATATATAGATCTATATATATATAGATCTATATATATATATATATCAGAACATATTTGGAAACTTAATTGGACTTTCCCAATTAAAGGAATATATTAATTCATAAAATATCAGTAACATAGCTTGAGGCTTCTAATGCGTTCTGTTCCCAGACGGTGTCCTTCACTTAGTTTGACTATACCAATGTCATCATTAATAATACACTGATTGAATCATTCCATCCAATGAATCATCCTCTTCATAAATGTTTGATGCAGACTTTTTAGCAGCACTGGGCTTCCCCTAACCTTTTCCTTCTTTGCAGCGAACATCAATTACTGCGGATGAAAGAAATGGACATGGATGTCTCATTTATTTATCTTCATGTGCTGTCTGTCACAGAGATGGGACACGGATGTCGATTTTACCTGGCAGAAAAGAGGGTTTGCATGTCAGTCATTGGTCAAATGGTTGCAGGTTACATCTCCAGTTCTGACAGTTGTCCTCTGATCAAGGGTACATAACCCCAAATGCAAGAAACCACCCGGGACAGAAAATAAAACCACCTCTAATCCATTGTAATATATATTTAAATCCTAATTTCTGTTTGGAATACTGATTTATTAGCCAGATGGTAGATTCACGGTGTGTACTTAGAAAAGATTACAGGATCAGTTATGTGCTTGTATGAGGTGCAGACACTGGAACTATCAATAACTTGGAATTAAAAGATGGTGGTACGCTCAGATTTTATTGCAGCGTAATTACATGGGCATTATTCTGCAGTGTTCATCATTTTTTTACTTAGTTTTGTACTTCTTTGAGTCCTTACCGATCTCATTAAGTGCATTTATATAAATCATGAAAACAACTTACTCAATTACTATATATATGCCATGATCATATAAAGTATATTTAGACATCTCATTTTAGCATGTGTGCTCGATATTTAGTTTCTCTGTATGACTTCAAATATTTATTTCACTTTTATGTTCCAGGTCAAAATTGACTTGTGTATAATAACTTAAAGTGTTTTGCAGTGATGGAATATTCTAAAAAGTAACAATTTTGAATCCTAACTGGATTAAAATGCGCATGGAAGTTGAAAATGTGTAGTCTGCATAGTCAACAAATATTTACTGTGATACAGAATAGCAGAAAAGTAGTCCACGTATGAGAAGATTTTGCATCCAAGCTAACATGATTTATAATGAGAATACTATGAGACCAATATGATTGACTGAACAATTTCGCAATTGTAATGGCTCCAAGGATGTTGATTGGTTGGAAGTTGAATGTCTTGTCCTCTCGAGTATGATTCTTTTATGAAGCTCTGGTTACAAAACTTGAATAGTAGTCAACCTGAATCAAGTGGTTTTGTTTTTTAAATTAAGTTTATAAATTCAAAACTCTGTTTTTAAGTGCATTTTTTTTTAAAAATATAAATATCATAGGGTATATCTATCTCAGGGACTTTTCATCCCCCAACAGACCACACCACCAAAATAAATATCTTGTCAATGCCCTGTCTCCAAAGAATTACGTTCATATGTATGTTCATGTGTGGCTTACTGGTAACATTTCAGCCCGATCTCAACAAATGGTGTAAGAATGACATGGCAAATTGTAAGTCATTTAGCATGCAATAATGCCATTCTAGCTTTTTGCTTGTCATTTTACACCATGCAGTCTGTACTGACTACAATGTAAACACATATGCATGAATATGCTAGGCTCAGAGCCAGTGACGTAGTATAAAAAAAGAGTAAGACTGCGTCCATAACATGACACGTGAACAGCCTAAAATGTGTTGCGCTTAATATCCTTAAATGTCTTGCTAATTATCAGCCTTCCTATGAGTTGAGGTTGAACATGTAGTGCCAATACAAAAAATACTGTGATAGGTTAGAGTGGTGTATGGCTGAGTTTACCTTCAACACTCATTTCCCAGGTTCACCATGTTACTGGCAGTTAGCACACTTCTATTATTTAACAGGCCTTGGATTTACTGTAATTCACACTAACCAAATTAATCCAACACCTGTTTGCTTGCAAACATAATGTCTCTTCAGCAGTAGATTCCAATCTGATGGTGCTGTGACAGTTCACTGTCAGTAACAGAAACAAATAAATCTGCATGTACACCCTTCTGTAGGTTGCTGTCATCCCAGTGACTGCACTCTGATTCTTTCAATATAGGTGTTGCTTACAAGCCTTTAATGATGAAGAACAGAGGAAGCATATGAATGTAGACAATGACCTTGATGTCAAGGTAACCTCAGCAGAATGATCAAAGCATCCCTTGTTCACTTTCGTTTGAGCCCGGATGTGTTTAAAGGTTTTGCATAATCACTGAGCACCAAACCCCCATGGGGTGGGCGGGATTCTCACTAAATCTCCGTGCTGAAAGTCTGTTTCTGCCACCTTGGCTACCACCACCCACTCCATGGCTGAAATAATAAAACAATTGATAAGGTCATTTGGGAGTGTTTAGTCACTGCTGAACACCTTTAGGAGGTTGGAGAAATAGAACTGTCTTGCAGAGGCAAGGCAGCGTATCGGAGTGCACCAGCAGTCAAAGGGAGCTCAGGCGAGACGAGCTGTAAGTGGATCCTCCACCTGATGTCCGCATCAGTTTCATCTGACTGATTTCTGCCTCCATTGGTCCCAGTCGACAGGCTGAGGAGACGAAGGGGGCACTTGCTCATCACTGCCAGATGGCCACCACCAATTCACACTCTGGGAGCTCTTTCTTGTGTTTCACTTCCTGGTTATTCATCGACTGTCTGCGTTCTTGCTTCTCATGCTTGACACTGTGATTGTGAGAGGTGTAACTTCTCAGATTCAGCAGCTCATTGGCGTCATCGCCGGCAAACAAGTTGTTTCTTGGGTGAGCAGTCATCAACAGGACGCTGTCATAAAAGTAGCCTATATGCTAAAAGCAACATGGGGTGTTATTGTTTGTAACATTGACAAACAATAGCTTTGGGGCATTGTGGTGTCTTCCTGTGTGTTTGGCATTGATAACGGCATTAATAATTTTCAAAGTATACAATGCTCCATATAAGGCTGAGGAACTCTTAAATAAAGCCTTTGAATCAAGTGCAACACTTGAAAATAAAACTTCGCTGAGCTTCACTGATTGTTGTGCCTGGAGTTACCTGCCTTTCCATCTCTCCTCTCCTGTCGGCTTGAGGTGACACGTTTGTATTGATCAATTTTACATGGCGTGTCAGCCAGAAAAAAAATGAGATGCCAGGAGTGTAGTTTGGGTTTCCACAAGGGGGGAGATTGAATATAAATTTCTAAATTGCCTTGTGTGCTATTCAACTTCTTCCTGTCACTCAACCCGCTCCATGCTTTGCCTTGGTAGATCCAGTTCTCTTTTCTTTCGCAGCAAGAGATACATGTATTTTATATTTCCATTTTGTTGTTCTTATAGTGAGAAGAAAAGAAGAGAATCTGGCTTTTCGAGTGCTCCACATGAAGGACTGAAGAGGAGTGGAAGTGCTGGAGATAGCAGTGGCTGAGGTGGTGGAGAAGGGGATTGCAGAGTTCTCATCAGCAAGCTGCCATGACGAGCTGCCATACCTGTCAGGGGCTATGAGAGATCTTTTGCCAAGGTAAGGCAAATTCCTCCTCATTCAGTCCTAATAGGACTGTCAGGCCTTGAGAACAGGGAGTGAATGTAGTGAGCCTGGAGCTCAGAGATCTCTTCAAGACTACCGCACTGAGGCTACTTCATGGCACATGCAACACAGGCCCCTCAGTGAGACACGCAGACCAACACAGAGAACTCATGACAGGCTTCACTGTAATGCATCGACTGGGTCTGTACTGGAGTTGAAAATACCCCAAGACCAGCACTGTGTCTCGTTCTATATAACTTGTAAGAGCTTGTTATTACAGTCACACTCTTCACCTTTCACTTTAGTTTGTTTCCCCTGTTGTCCTTTTGCTTGTTATCTCCTTTGTTTTTAAATGGAGTAATCCATTATTTAGTCTATTAATTTAGGCAAAAATACATTGATTGAACCCCCAAATCTGAACCCTGAAAATCGATACATCAAACTCCATTTTTGATACTGGCCAGCATTTTTCAGCGATAGCCTTTCAATGCTTTTACAATCAGTGATTGTATATCTCATTGTTACTGTTTGAGTTTGTACCCCCTGTGGTTGAGTGAGATTCAAACTGGGTACCCACACACAAGGGATTCACAGGAATCAGAAAACTAAATCCGGTCCATGCATCTCATGTGTAAAGCAGAATATATAATGTGATCATAAATTTGATATTACCATTTTGGTCAACACTGTTGATGTGCAGGATTCTCTCAGCTTGAATTGTGTTCCATGGACGTATAACAAAAACCGAATACTGTATAATATGGTGCGTCATTGATGATGATGATAGTCCTTTATTAGTTCCGCAGTGGGGAAATTTACAGGATTACAGCAGCAGAGAGGTAAAAGTGCAGAAATAGTAAAATCAAAACAAGTATTATAAATAAGCATAAAAAAAGTAAAACATTGCTTTCAATGGAGGCACATATGCCAAGAAATGGTCCAGGCTTCCTTATGCTTCTGCATGTTTGTGGCACATTAGAGACTTCTTCTGGCTGAGCTGGTTGGTTTTAGTTAATTATGTGTTTCATTCATGTAATTAAATAATTTACTGACATTGCTGTTGGAGAATTAAAAAAAATATTTGGGACCCAATTGATCACTGGCTTCTAATACGAAGAGTAATTTTGGGATGTTTTTTAAACTCAGTAAAATGTAGGTTACTGATTTGTAATGATTCTGTGTCATTTTGGCTATTGCTGGCCATATAACCTACAATATCAACTGTGGCAAACTGCCTCACAGGCCAGCTGAGATCCTCGACACTCGACACATACGCCCAAAATCTTTCTCTTTTTGTGCTGTCTAAAGGGCAAATTCTGTTTGGGCCATGGCCAGTCACGGCACTGCAATAAAAAATGCCCTGTGGCATACCAGGTCTCCCCGAGAGCCCCCTGAGCAGGGGGAAAGAGGAGTACACCTTGGTAAATTTCGGGGTACCACCTGGGAGAGAAGACACTAATCAAGAACGAATATAATGATGTTGCATATCAGATTAACAAGCAAAGCCCAGGCTACAAGATCATGTAAGCCATTTGTACATGCTCCAAACACAACTAAACAAGACCAACTAAATGCATAACCAAATATTCATATTCATATTCATATCTCGCCAGCGACTGGACTCGCTCGCCATATGTCGACCTACCGCGAGTTAGCTTTATGCTACATAGGCTTACGACCATGCAAAGGAACACAAATAACCCAGGGATTCTGCACATACCACTCAAATCCCTATACACCACAGCCTCAGCGAGCCAACAAACACCAGCCTCAGACGAATATGAAACCAGCAAAATATGAAAAAAGTGTACACTTACTGAGCGTAGCTTCTTTTCGTGTTATGATCCTGGTCGTGTTACACTGAAAAAGGCCCGTACGAAACACTCTGCTTTAAAATAAATCATTCCGGGGCTTTGTATACCCAGATTTCACCCGTGGGTGATCAAATTAGCATAAGCTTGGCCTGACTGACTCTTATTGGCTAACAGTGCTGTCAATCTCATTTTGGTAAGACGGTTCGAAGGAGGCCCCATTCAGCTCTATAAGACGTTCACATGCAAATTCTCAGACTCTGGAACTTCCAGAACTTCGATTTTGAGAACAAAAATATGCATTTTATGGAGATTTCAGAGCAAAAAACATTATTTTGGTTTGGCATTGTGTATGTTACTGCTGTATAGGGATGTATTGAACATCATTAGTGGAAAAAGAAGTGAAATATATAGTTTGGTACATTAAAATAAAAATTGCAATTATTCAATACATTCTAATTTTCAGAGACCTCGTCTGAAATGTCTGCACTAAAAACGCTTTCATTTTTTTTGCTTCACATTATCAAAGTCAAACTGTGCAGAGAGAATGTTCACATATTATATGTATGATGTGAAATAGGTTTAAACCTGCAACTGCATTATTCTAAAGTGATGATCATCCTGAAAGTGCTTTTTTCTTTTTAGGCGAACCTGAAATGTTACATTTTTTTTCTGTGTTCCATCTTCATTTTCTTTTAGCCAGTAAAATATATACTGATGAGTACACATCTTGACAAATCTCACAGTTATTACCTTTATAATAACACAAACAATATTCAAATAGACCTTGTGGTTGCAAAGTTGTACTATTTTTAGTATGGGCATGCTTTTTTCGTGCGGAGGCCTCAAAATTAGGTTCGGTGTTAACCATTGAAATGCCATTCCTATTTATTTTTTTTTTGTCCACATTTGCGTTAATTCTACTTTTTCTCTCTGCCCTTTGTTTGTATTGCCAGTGAAACATGTATTTGCCTCTTGTACATTTTTTATTCCCTCTGTTTTGGAAAGCTGTTTTCCAAAAACAGCTGATTGGCCTTGTGGGAAAAAAATTTGACATTGTCTTGTGTCCATAATGCTTTAAATGTGTTTGTGGTGGCGGGGTGTGGTTAGGCTCAGCTGCAGGGGGGGAATGGGGGTGTGGCTCAGGGAACGGTGCCAGGAAGAGGCCTAATTGGCCTCAGCTGGTCTGGGTTTGGCTGATTGGGTTTGCTCCCCCTATCCCCGATCGTCGTGCTGGGGCAGATGCTGGGGGGGATCGTGGCAATGCAGCGGGACCAGGCCGAGGCGAACCGGCAGTTCCTGGAGGCGCTCCAGGTCCAGGCAGAGCGGCAGACCTACGCCCTCGAACGACTCACCCTCCGAACCTTTCCACCTTGCGGGGGGTTTCCCTGCATAAGATGACAGCGGCTGATGACGTGCAGTCCTTCCTCGAAACCTTCGAGGCGATGGCGGAGGCGTGCAGCTGGCCAGAGGCGAAGTGGGAGATCCGTCTCCTGCCTCTCCTCACCGGGGAGGCGCAGACGGCAGCCCTGGGACTTCCCCCGGCAGCCCGGCAGATGTACGCGGACGTGCGTAAAGCCGTGATGGATCGGCTGGGCCTGACCCCGGGGGACCAGAGACAGAGGTTCCGTGAGGCCACGCTGGGGCCGGGGGACCGGCCCTTCGCGTGTGCGCAGCGGCTGAGGGACGCCGCAACCCGATGGCTGCAGCCCGGGAGCTCAGGAGGGGCTCAGCGGGTGGTCGAGAAGATTGTCTTGCTCTCCAACACCCTCCCCAGGTCCAGGAGCGATGTACCGCGTTCCGGTAAGAATCCAGGGGGGTACACATCAGGTGATGGTGGATTCGGGCTGTACACAGTCTATGATCCACCAGAGCCTGGTTCGACATTGGTGGAGGCATTGTGGGGGAAAATTCGGTGTGTGCATGGGGATGTTCACGAGTATCCCATAGTGTCAGTGGAGATTAGATACATGGGGAAAAAGCATAGTGTAAAGGTCGCGGTTAGCTCCCGCCTTACGCACCCCCTGATCTTGGGAACAGATTGCCCAGGGTTTGACAGGTTAATGGGGCAGGCTGCGGTGGTGCATTCGCGGCAGACAGGGTCATGCGGGATGTGCGCTGTGCTCAGCGGCGACGCAAGGTCTTCTGACGCTGCAGACGGGGAGGGGGAACCGGCAGAGCCTCCTGTGGAGACTCCACCGGCTCCCGAGCTCAACTCCATGGAAGATTTTCCGCTCGAGCAGTCTCGGGATGATACTCTGCGCTCGGCCTTTGACCAAGTGATAAAGATTGATGGTCAGCTGGTGCGCCCTGACGCAGCGCAGTCATACCCGCACTTCTCATTGATCAGGGACAGGTTGTACCGAGTGAGTCGTGACGCTCAGACAGGGCAGGAGAACACCCAGTTGCTGGTGCTGAAAAGCCGCCGGGAAATCATTTTCCAGGCGGCTCACTATAACCCGATGGCTGGTCACATGGGATATGAAAAAACGCTAGACCGGATAATGGCCCGATTTTATTGGCCGGGTAGCCGGGCGGATGTGCGCCGTTGGTGCGCGTCCTGCCCGGAGTGCCAGTTGGTAAACCACCCGGCCATTCCGAGGGCGCCTTTGCGTCCTCTGCCGTTAATGGAGGCGCCGTTTGAGCAGATCGCCATGGACCTCATCGGGCCATTCCACCGGAGTGCACGCAGATATCGCTTTGTGTTAGTCCTGGTGGATTACGCAACACGATATCCGGAGGCCGTGCCGTTGCGCAACATTTCTGCAAAGAGTGTCGCGCAGGCTCTGTTTCAGGTCATCTCCCGAGTCGGAATCCCGAAAGAGATTCTGACTGACCAGGGTACCTCGTTCATGTCACAAACACAGAACTTTACGAGTTGCTGGACATTTAATCTATTCGGACCAGTGTGTACCACCCACAGACCGACGGTCTGGTGGAGCATCTGAATAAGACTTTGAAGTCCATGATCCGTAAATTTATTAGTGAAGATGAACGTAATTGGGATAAATGGCTTGATTCTCTGTTGTTTGCAGTGTGGGAGGTCCCCCAGGCCTCCACGGGATTTTCTCCCTTTGAACTGCTGTTCGGCAGGACACCACGGGGGGTGCTCGACCTGATTAAGGAAAACTGGGAGGAAGGTCCGAGCACCAGTAAAAATGAGATCCAGTACATCCTGGACCTGAGAGCAAAACTCCACACACTGGGTCGGATGTCACGCGAGAATTTGCTCCAGGCCCAGGAGCGTCAACAACGGATGTACAACGCTGGATTTGACCAAGGGCTACTGGCAGATTCCTCTGTCGCCAGAGTCCAGGGAAAAGACGGCCTTCTCCACTCCGTATGGGTTATACCAATTCACCACGCTTCCCTTTGGGTTGTTCGGGGCCCCAGCCACTTTCCAACGCCTCATGGACCGGGTGCTGCGTCCACACGCTGCATATGCTGCCGCCTACTTGGCTGATGTGATCATCCACAGCACCACCTGGGCGGAGCATGTGCAGCGGGTGGGCGCGGTGCTGGAGTCCCTGAGGCAGGCGGGGCTCACTGCCAACCCAGGGAAGTGTGCAGTTGGACGGAGGGAGGTACGGTATCTGGGGTACCACTTGGGCGGTGGGCAGGTGCGCCCTCAGGTGGACAAGACTGCCGCTATCGCAGCCTGCCCACGGCCCAAGACAAAAAAAAAGGTGAGGCGGGGGGGGAAACTCACGGGGTAACACCTACCTGTTACAGTGTTGACTGATGACTGATACTTATCATGTCACCCGCAGTACCTTTTTTTTTTTACCAGAGCTTATTTGAATAACTCCATTTACAACCCCAAATTATTTATTTGACTAACCACATTGGGCACTGACATATCTGTGTATGCAACTCTTGAGTTGCATACACAACCCCTTCTGCATCTCTCCAGTTGAAATGAGTAATGCACTTTCAGTTGTCCATCGTCTAAGTTCAGCATTTATGTAATACTGAAAGTAAACAAATGGAAGTCAAAAAAAGTTAGTTTGAAAGTATCACTTGAACCTGTGAAGTTGTTAGTATTACTTGCAGTGTAAACAGAATTTGGGCACCAAACAGCTACATAAAGTGGCAATTTGATTTCCTAGGGTTTTTACTCTGTGTATTCATCATAAAGCCCCTCCACACATACAATGAGTTGGATAAGATCAGCACCAAGAGAGGAGTTGTGTTCAATTTCACTTTCATATAGCTTTTGAGCTACTGGGATGCATCTTTATACCCAACCGACATTAGATTGCAAACTCATTCTCCAGTTCAGGCTGAGTGAGTTTCAATTTTGGGTGTGCATTATTGATCCAAAGGGGAACATAGCCAGTTGCCCTAAAGTCAGACTCTTTACCAATTATCACATTTGTCAGCCAGTTTCCGCTTGCTATGTGTAGGTTTTCCCCGAGTTTCTCTCAAACACCCTACTGTTAAATACATCACATGATGTGGCAGTTTGAAACAAGGGAAAGACAAACATAATGTTTAGGGCTATTTTTGTGACAGCTTAGTCCATGCAACAGTGAAATTGAGAGAGGATTAAATTAGTTTACTTCCACACTGTTGTACGTATAATCCCAAAGTTTATATGCAGCTCAACCTTCCAGAAAATAATTTCATACAAAACATCACTGAGGGACCAGTTTGGTACTAAGTTTAGTTGACTGTGGGTGTAAACTGCCACAGGCAATGAGTCTCTGCACACTCTAAGTCATGCTCATTGTCACACTGTGTGGAGACATGAGTTTGAGCTCACAGATAGAAGACATGAACATTCACTTCGGTCCAAATGATTACATCAGTTTTCTGTTGATGTATTCAGTTTCTACTTAACAATGTCAACCTGCTTATAACTCATATGTGGGCAACATGTAGGCACTGCATGCAAATTGATATTGGAATTGTGTGTTGTCGAGAAATATTGCCATGTCAAATGGAATCATATAGTTTTGCTCCATGTTTATAGATGAGCTGTTTAAAAGTGCTAAGCCCATATCCATGCTTCTGTCATTGAGGAACTCACAATACAAAGCACAGGATGAAGTATATGTGACTTCAAATAAAGCAGCGAAGCCATTCTGGCGGTTATGTGAAAACAAACAAAAGCAGCTCATGATCCAAAGCAGCTTTGCAGGAGATTAGAAAGAGGCCTGAGTCATAGCACAGACAGAAAACCTGAAGCATAAGACAAATGTGCTAATTACTTTTCAGCCTGAATCCAAATTGTCTCGATAAAGCTAACCACGAACTGGGAGAAATGTAAGATGAAAAAATGCACCTATATCTAAAACAGGGAACTAAACTCCTAAGTGCCTTTGATTGACATCTCAACCCTAAAGTACGTATAAATGCATACGTTGTTTTTTTATTCCATTTAAACTGTCTGCGTTACATATTTTCTGTCTATTAATGCTCTTTAGCATTTGATCTGTCTGGGACCGATTGAAGCAGTTAAAAACATCAGACTCAGTTGGAAACTGTTCTGTAAACCAAAATAAAATGGAGGCAAACTGAAAACACATACACATGACATCTGTATCCCTCCCACAGGGGAATACATCAGCATTCTGTCAAACATTGTTAGTAAGCTGGAATGAAGTCAGGAACTTCACCAATACGATGTAATGATGAGCTGGCAATGAGAACGCAATGTTTTTGGCCACACTAAGCAATTAGTAAACACCACTTTACTGTGTGCACGTGTGTTAATGTGCATTTTAAAGTGTGTGTGTAGTCGAGTGTGTTTGCGGAGTGCTGCTGCTCTGTGCCTTGCTAAAGAAGTATAAATGAAACACCCGTCCTCAAAGGGAATTTCTCTTTTACCAGATTGCCAAGTCCTACCCCTCTGATTCACCACTCTGACTCAGAGGTTTAAATGGCATTCAATCAAAGGCTAATGCTGCCAAAAATGTCTTCCCAATGTTTATATTAGCTTATATTAGGAAATCTGTCTTGTGACATAATATGGAAGGGACCTGGGAAAATGTCACGCAGAGTGCTGGATGTGGAGTGTGGAGCTCCTCACAACCAGAAATCATTCAAATTATCTGTTTTTCCTGCAAATATTCAAATTGACAGAGGAGATATTGGCTAATCTTTAAATCCCGCCACACGGGCTCGGCTTAAGAACACATTAATCTGATGTTATAATTGTGATAATCTTTCAATATACTGTATATTCATAAATGCTCATACTTCACCTATCACTCAGGCCTATCTGGAATCCAAAAAACAACTGACACCTGCTGCTACTGCCGACACGTCCGGGAAAGGAACATGGATGAGACAGCCATGATGTCTATGAGCTGTTAGCCTACTATGGTCTTGCACACGGAGGTGAATCTGCAGCTGCCTCGTTTATATTGGGCAGAGAGCATGCTGTGCATAAGGCAGAGACAAACCCCCTAGAGTACCACCAGCTGTACACGACATATGCCTCATGCCTCGTACACAACATGCATCCGAAAAACAACACTTTGGCTTGGAATATAAAACTGATATTGGGGCGAGAGTGCACATTTACTTACTTGTCAGCCAGTTACTCTACACCACTCATGCAGATTGTCATGATTTTAATTCCAGGCCGTTTCTGTATTGATGTACTGTTGTACTGTCCTCAGATCTAAGTCATGGAACTTTGTTTGAAATTGCATGTGCTACTTGTTTCTTCATGGGTTTCGTCCAGTTGCAAAAATTTCCACACACACCAGAAAACAGAAAGAAAGAAAAAGACAATGCTTGGTTGGTGTTATTGGTCTTTGGCCTCAGAAATCAGTTAGTCCCTGCAGGTGCTGGAAGATGACTGATCACTGCTCATTAGATTGGTCAGAAACAGACGACACATTTCCCTGCATGCATCAACAATCTAGTATTCCAGGGATGTGGATTTCTATTGGTGTACACCGATATGAGAGAAGCTGTAAATATGTGGATAGTTGATATATTTCAGTGAAATTATAGACGTCCTTTGACATTACAGTGTGTTCTGTACATCACAGCCAGAATCCTTTTAAATCATGTTTTCCAGTCGTGTATATTAATAGGCCATTCTTGTAATGCACTTACTCAGCATAATGTCATCTCATAATGTTCTCATAATGATCATAGTAGTTGCTGAGTAAACCAACATTGCTTGCAAAAAAAACCAAGTAATTATCCATGCCAAGTTAACAACACAGGGAAAATAACAAAAACTTAATTTATTTTTATTTTGTATTTATTTTTCTGGGAAAAGTTAAAAATGGATGGTATTTACAATGTTAAAGAATGTTTATCTGCAGGTTGGTGAATAGGAAGTTTCTGAAGCTTCAATCTGATCTTCATTCTCTTTCTGTTTTATTGCTGGTCAGTGCTGGTAGATGCTGATCGGAGACGCAAGATCAAAACCCCTTGATGTATGTCACACAAGTGTTTTCATGCCCTGTGATTGTGGAGGGGGGAAAGGACAGCCACAAAGGACCTTCTGAACACTCGTGCAGAAAGGGAGAGTCCAAATGAAAGCAAACTGAACTGAAAGTGACAGCCTTGAAAGGCGAAACAAAGGAACTGTCTGTGGTGAGGCACAATTGAAACAGCACGAAGAACGTCTGCTGTGCTCAACATTTGGAATGGTAAGATCTTCAGGAATTTGTTGAGTCCCCTCAGATCCAGGACTGGGTGCAGTCTGTCGCCTCTCTTTTTTTTACGAGAAAGTAGGTTGAGCAGAACCACCCGGGCTGTGACAGGGGTGTCTGGATTGCACCCTTGGCCAGGAGTGTGGCTAACTCCTGGCTCAGAGCTAGAGCTTTTGCCGGATCGGTGATGATGGTCATTTTGAACCAGCTGGAGGCTTGTGTCGGAATTGAAGCTTGTACCCCTGGGTTAAGGTGGAAACCACCCAGGGGTCTGAAGCATGAGCTGTCCAGTAGCTGATATGCTGCTAGCAGAAATAGCTGGCCAAAATATATCAGTTCCTGGCCCCCATGCCTCTGAAGACATTGGGGAGGGCAAAGGTTAGTCTCCAAGTTCGGAGGTTGCCTGTAGGGCAAGCGGGTAGGGTCGCATTGTTAACGGACCGGTATCTCAGCGAGGCGCTGAGGCATATGATGGCTACTGGGGTGGGTTAGGGGCTGAAAGTGACCGTGGAAAGCAGGTCATCTGTGACCCAACATTGGGGTGATGCCGGGTACCCTTCTCGGCATCAGGTCTCAGAGTCTCTTCAGGGGAAACTATGAGCGACGCAATAGTCAACTCAATGTTTGGCATACGCAAATTGTGCCGTATCCTGAATGGCCACCAGGGTTTGGCAATCCGAGTTTTAGCATCCGCGACTACCGCAGCTGCAGCCCTTCTGGCCTGGTACCTCTCAGCTACTTCAGGAGACCACTGAGCCAACCAGGCCCGAAAGGCCTCCTTCTTCAGCTTGACGGCTTCCCTCACCCCCGGTGTCCACCACCGGGTTCTCGAGTTGCCGCAACAGGCACCGATGACCTTCCGACCACAGCTCCTAGCCGCCGCGTCCACAATAGATGCTTTGATCATGGTGCACTTGGATTCCATGTCCCCAGTCTCCCTCGGGATGTGTGAGAATTTCTTCCGGAGGTGGGATTTCAAGACCTCCAGGACAGGATCCTCAGCCAGACGTTCCCAGTCCACCTTCACTACACGTTTGGGCTTCCTAGGTCTTTCCAGCCAGCTCCCCCGTCATCTGATCCAAATCACCCGCCCGGCGCCTCTCACCCTGGGCAACTCCGTAAAAAGGACAAAATCCAACCCTTCTCCATGAGCTTGGTTCCAGAGCCAGTGCTGTGCGTGGAGGTGAGGCCAAGTATATCTAGCTGGTACCGCTCCACCAGCTCCGGCTCTTTCCGGCGGTTTCCCTGGTCCGGGTGAGGTGGCTAAGGACCGTGGGCTGCTGTTCATCAGGGTTTTTTTAACCGCTTTTAGTCTGGGCTCTCCCCTGAGACCCGTTTGCCTTGGGAGACCCTACCAGGGGCTGATACAACATAGCTCCCAGGATCACTGAGCCACTCAAACTCCTCCCCCACGTTAAGTTGGCGATTCGCGGAGATGGAAGATATTCAGTGTTTAGCACTGCCTCAGTAAGGATGAAATAGAATTAGATGCAGTCCCATATAGGCTGCCCTACATGTTAGAACACTGTAAAGTGCAGCTGGTGCCTCATTCACACTGACAGACTCCACCCCTGTTAAGTCATTGTAACTAGATTAGACTAAGAATCAAAATATTTTTGCAAAATTATTGTTAAGATCTTTGAGTTTATAAATGTTGAATTATTTTGAAAAAAAGACCTAGTCTAGCCTGGAAGGCTTCCCTCTCTGAATTGTATCTTGTTTATAAAAGTGGTGTTTGCTCATGTGTTTCACCAGGTCAGTTTATTTAGTGGCTGCAACTGAAAAAAGTTACCCTCAACAAGAAAGCTGTTTCATGAATTTAAGATAATTCAAAAAAAGTAGTGTAATCTGCTCTGCTGGAACATAATCACTTTATTTTTGGGTGATTTTACATCTGAGTTGTTGACATTATGTGCAAGAATTATGACGTGGCCAAGCTTCTGTTAGATGTATTTATGTAATTTAGTATTGTTAGTTAAAACAGTCTTCTGCTTCCTCTATGGGGGTAGTAACAAGCATAATATCTGTAAAATCAGTGGTGTTGTGGTAGTTGCAGTAAGAGAAGTACAGCACTGAACTGAAATCCCATTTTCATGAGTATGAGATGCTGCAGCAGCCAGAAAACGTAGTTTAAAGTGCTCTGCTGGAACATACTCACATCTGCATCTGCAGTGTTATGAAATAGAAAATCCAATGACTTACAAAAGTACCACTAATCAGGATATTTTCTAAAATTGTTCCATTTAAAAGTCAGATGAGGTTCAATGAATGGTAACTCTGTTTGTGAAGCCCACTCCCCACCATCTGCCTGTTGATGTTGGATTATTTTGGCTCATGTCCCAAACTCAATATTTTCATTTTCAGTAAAGCATAGTCGCTGTAAAGGCAGTGGTTTTGTTGTAGTTACAGTAATCAAACTGCAAGAGAAGTAAGAGCAAAAGTGCAGCACTGAACTGAAATCCCATATTCCATTTTCATGAGTATGCCATGCTGCAGCAGCTAAGATCTGTGGGTAAAAACTAATGAGTCCGCTTGGGCTACATATCTGGAGCCGTCCGCTCTCGCACCAGCTGGTAGATGTAATTAATATGTAAAGAAACCTGTTCATGGCGTAACATGATCGGCGTCCTGTCAAAAAATGAAATAAATAAATAGTTATTCAGTCCCCAACTGCCTGAGTGCTGAGCTGAGGAGAAACACTGAGGCAAAACAGGAAATGCAGGCAGACCTTTGCTTTTCTTTCCTCTTTTTATGTTTAGAAGTCTATTCTTTTTTATTCAAGCATTTGTTTTGCATTTCCATTCACTTTCAAATGGATTAGATGAATATTAATAACATATTATAATTGTTTGCCCTTGGCAGCGATTTCTGTGATGCTCTTTTGCAGAAACATGCATATCTCTCCTTCCAAGTAACTTCCTACATTCTCAGTATTGTATTTAATAATTACGATCACCTTTTCTGGAAAAATCTCCAGATTATTTCATGCGATGTATTTACATTATGTTATGAGAGAGTAAATAAATAGCTGGAACTGCTGAAAGTCAGCCAATAAATTAACTAAGCCTGGCATTGGGTTCTACAAAAGGCTCCCTCCAAATGCCAACCGAAAAGGATGAAACCGTCAACAGGTTTTAGAAGTGTCAAGCAAAACACAAAGTGAAATCATGCTTTGCTAGCTAATACAGACATGACTGCTAAATTGATCGTCAAAAGTACAGAAACAGATTTATTCAGTAGGAAAGACAAATACATCACAAGCAACAATTCACTCTTTCATTCCTCTAATTCATACATTTACTTGTTGCGACTTTTGGAGCCAGTTAGTTTAACATGGTTTCTTTGCTGGCACTTCCAAAGCCCAGCCAATGAGAAGCTGAGCTTGGCACGACTTCCTGCAGAAATCTTGCTTTGAATGCCAGAGGAACATGATGGGAGGTGGATGCCTGCGTAATGTGCCAGAGGGGAAGATAGAAGATATACCTGGCATGAGAGCTGAGAGCAACTCTTTGTCTCCACTCTCTGCTTTCTGTGGCTGTTTTAAATCTGAAGATGAACAGGTGCTGAGTTGGACGGAGTAGTTTTGGAGAAAATGTTGGCAAATAGCAAGGCACGCACACGCACACGCACACACACAGCCAGTTGTATAGTGTGATTCTGTTTCCTTTGCTTCCATTTCATTTGCACTCTGCCTCAAATGAATCCTCTGTCTGATAGACATTTTAAAACCAATAAACCCACTGCCATGGCCATTGTAGAAATCCCCCATCATGCATCTGTCCTGCCTTCACGCTACACAGGCCACTACAGTTGACTCTCTCAAATCATGTTTATGTAGAACTGGCTCAGGGAGAGTCAAAGTGAAATACAAAACTGCCCTGCTGCCTCAAAGGTTTTCAGGAAAATGTCTGTGTCATGACACCTGAAAGAAAACAGGAAAGCACATATCAGTGGTAGAATACTGTTAACCTTTAGTGAGAAAGTAAAAGCTTCAACTTTGAGTCGAGTCACGAACAGTGTATTTGAGAGATTTGCAGAGATTTATTATTTTCCCTCAATCAAGCTACATATAATACCCCATAAAGATAAAGCAAAACAGGATTTCAGACAGTTTTGCATAAGTATTCAAAGTAAAAATGTAATTAAAAGAAGTAAGCTGCTGTTTTGCACCTTGTTTTGCTTTTACCTCTTTTGCTTTTACCTGTTTTGCTGCCTCTATTTTACCTGTTTGGTTGCTTCCATTTTGCTTGTATTACCTGTTTTGCTTGGCTTGGCTGTTTTAACTTTATTCTGCATGTTTTGGGTTGTTTGTTTTAATAACTTTGGTTGACTCCTTTAACCCTCTGGGGTCTAAGCTTTTTACATATTTTCTTAATTTCACCTTTAAAGGTACTTGCATATAAGACATACCCATGTGTTTTATATGCTAATTTTCAGAACAATCTCAGCTATCTATATAATGAGGCACCAATTGTCCTAAGGCACTGTGTAAAGAGATAATTTGTCCATAAAGCTGAAAAATTTAAGTCAGATTTTTTTTAAATTCTTCAAATCTCTTGTGAAAACATACCTTTACTCATGTGGACAAACTGTTTTGGTGCTTGAAATTGGTTTAACAAAGTCTTAGTTTCACAAAAGTGATGGATAAAATAGTAGATCAAATAACATTTTTGTAATAGGTTTTTTAGCAGAAGTGATGTCTGTCACTCTACTTCCACCAACTGTTAGAGGGACTAAGATCAAATGGGACTGAGTAATTACTTCATACTACAGATCAAGCTTCATGGGATGTGCGCAAATGAAAAATGAACATTACAACCGTTTTTGTTTTCAGACAAAATATTAACTATATCGCTGAAAGTACGTCGCTAACTGTAAACTTTCTCTTTGTACTTTCTCTCTTCTCTCTGACCTCTCGGGTGCAGACTGAATGAAAACTGCAGTGTTTCTGTAGCATGAGGTGGTGGGTATGTCCTTGGTGATTTCTTGAGTGTCCATTGGTTAGTTTCATACAAAATGTAGACAGACGCACAAATCCAAAAATGACGGTGAGAGGCGGAGCTCGACACCCACGAATCACACGATACGTCGATGCTCCCAGCGCGCTGTGTGAGTCACGTACGATCTTGTGAGAACACGGAGACGGAAGTGGGGAATATACAGATTCCGAAAACATCTTAACCATATTTCTGTGCCGTATGTTTCTTTTATATTCCTTCTTTAATTTCAATTTCAACCTTGTGAATAAAGTAATACTTTTAACCGGGTTGGTTATGTCGTCTGCATGACACAACACAACCCAAATCATGAGGTCAAAGGACCTGCCTGGAGGGAGCAGAGGCATGATTGTGGTTTAGCACAAAAGACAAAAAAAATCTGCTGCATTGAAGTTCCTGAGAGCGCAGTGATGTCCATAATTCACGAATGGGAGAAGCTTAGACTGGTCCGGTTAGAGAGTTAAACTGAGCTGAGTGAAATGCGGAGATATCCTTAATGCAAACCAGGTCCAGCACACTTAGGACCTCAGACTGCACTGAAGGTTCACCCTCCATCAGGACAATGACCCTAAACACAATACCAAGACAACACGGGAGTGGCTAAGGGACAACTCTGTGAATGTCCTCGAGTGGCCCAGACGGGGTCTGACCCAATCAAACCTTACTGGAGAGACCTTAAAATGGCTGTTCACTGATCTGCAAAGAAAGGCAGATAATCCACCTGTCATACCCAGGCTTTATAGCTGCCGAAGGTTCTTCAACTGAGTTAAGGTTGTGAAAATGTATGCCAATTTGATTTATTTAGTTCATCTTTAATAAATTAGCAAAAAAAAATCCTGTTTTTGCTCTTTCATTATTCTCTTTCATCTTTCATTATTAAAAAATATTTTAGCATAAGGACAGCGTCACACAGGCAATGGTCTCTCTCCTACATCCGTGCATGCCAATAACTAAGCCTACAAAGCTCTGATTGTTCTGTTTTTATAAGTTGTGGAATTTGGAAAGTTCCCCAATCTTTTCAAGTTCCACAACTTGGGAAAACCAGTGCCTTGAGCACAACACCAGACCTATTTAAATCTTTGAAAAAATCATGGATGTTTGCAGTGATTCACAGGTCAGAAAAGCTTAAACCAAGCAGAATAAGTCTTGTGAGCTAAAGTTGTGGGGAAATTCCCTGCTGGAACATGTGCCACCATCCCACAATGATGGAGGTAAATGGAATTTAACTTTCTATGGTTTCTCTTTGTAAAAAGACTGTGTGCAGACTAGGCACACTTTCTTTCCTTCTTTTAAAAAACAAGGATAAATGGATTCTATCGTTTTCCTGGGACATTGGTTGTAAAGACGCACTGCTGCTGAGTTTTTACCAATGTAGTAATTTAATATTTTACGCAGCACAACTAAGAGGCCATTCGACTCTATTGTATGCAGTTTCACTAACTGATATCTCAAAACTTGAGCAAAACTTTTTGGTGATGTCAGTGAACCAACCCTTTTAAACATTTATGTAAGCTCTTACTTATGTAAGGGAGTCCTCCTGTACAGTGCACCGCCGTGGTTCAACTTCACAAGGCCACATAGCTCGAGGGCGCTTACAGTACACTGACAGCAGCAGGGAGTGTAGAGTGACTCCCTAGAGTGTCACACTTGGTTGGAAAAACAAACTCTGGAAGTCAGCTTGAAGAACCCAATAACAAACATGCTATGAGTGTACTCTCCCTGTGAACAGAAACAGACAAACAAACAAACAAAAACACACAAGCTTATCGTAAAGTCTTTGTGTGAAAGCAAATCAAAAGGCAGACTGAGCCACCAAATGTCCTTCTGTACATATTACATACAATAGTTTATATAATAAAAAAAGTAAATCAAGACATTTGACCTGTTTCCGTTTTTGTTTTTACAATATTCCAGTAATGTCTTGAGTTATTTAACTTACAAAATCTGTTTACACAGACGGGAAACCATTCGGTAATCTCCGGTTCTGAAAAGTGAAGCCAATACAGAGGCTTTTTAAACTTGCGTTCTTTCTGAAGGCCAGCAGAGCGCAACTATTCTGGTTATAGAAAGAGGCCAGATTGTATAGAAGTAAGTGTTATTCATGAGAGGAGTATAACTTTTAACAGTAGACTTTCACTGATTGTAAAAGTAGTGGATTTCTGCAACGGACAAGCAGTAGTAGTAGTCGTGGTTATAGTAGTCAGAGCTTGAGTACTACACGTAACGGTAGTAGCAGTAGTTACTTAACTGATGACCTATGCATTCTTTATGAAAATGTCAGTTGGCCATCTTTGTAAGAATCGTCACCTGCTCTTGTAAATGGTTGGATAAAATGGACTGCATTTATGTAGTGCTTTTATTCAAAATTAGTTTTACCATACACACTCGCAAGCCAAAGGCGGCGTGGCAACCATGCAAGGTACTGGGCTAATCATCTGGAACAATTTGGGGTTCAGTGTTTTGTGACACGATGCCAGGAGGAGTTGGGGCTCAAACAGCCAACCCATGACCGTCTACCTGTATATTCATCAAGGTATTTTTTAAAAAGGAGCCAATTTAATTAACTAGGTCAGTGCCTTTTTGTGGCGTGGCTGTTTGAAGTTTACCAAATGACTGGCCCATGGAAGTGCTTCTTTTAGAGTTGTCTAGAACCTTGTGACTCCAGGGAATTGAAGAAGAGTTTTGTTGTAATGTTCGTGCTTCAGTCAATGAGCCCCGGCCTGTAAAGGCCCGCTGCAGATGATGTGCTCGACCCAATCACCATAGCCCTGAAGCCCCACCACCGCTGCACAGAGCGCCATCGCTTGTTTATTCTGTGTTTGTCAGGACTGACGGTGTCGCTTGTCCAAATTGCACCAACTTCGACACTCCAAGTCCTTTGGTCCCCAACAATACACTTGCCAAGTGTGAAGTAGATGGAATGAACGGTTCTTAATTTGTGCAAAATTCATGCACGCACACACCCACACAGATTTCTTGCTTTTTAGCTGGATGTCATTTCTCAGCTGGCGCTCTGTATTTTATTAAATACATTGATTAGACTGGCTTTAACTACAGGTTCCAACAATAACTGTGTTTGGAAAAGTTAATTTCAGGGATGCTGTTCGGTCTCATGGAATAATGGATCTTTTCACAGCAGCCATTTTGATATGAAATAGTGGGTTAAATACAGGTGTTACCAATGCTCTTGTGCATGTTGGCTCCCTGGAAAGGCTCTGCTACACTGAATGGAATGGAACCTTTAACTAATGCCATTAATTAAACCTGTGTATACATGTGATTTCATGTCAATAAGGAAGCTGAAGATCAGTACTCGAGTGGTTACAGACACCTCAATAAGGGCACGGTGACTACGACACGTTTGAGTTTACTAACAACTGATGTTTCTACTTTTGGTTCCTTTATGTTCGTGATTGTTTTCTTTTATTACTGGTTAGCTTAACTTCTACTTGTGTTAGTTTCAATGTCAACTCTGCACCCTTGTCAGAGGAGGACCATGTTCCCAGTGTACATAAAGGGGAGAATTGAACTGCAATAATGGTAGCAGGAGTGATAACGGTTGATTTTGATTTTTTTAAAAATCAGTAGTAATGATGGACCAATGATTGTATTAGTAAGAGTCATAGCATTATCTGTAATATAATTTATGACAGCCTCATTTAAATGAGCATATGTGAACTTAAAAGTGAACACCAGTCGTGACTCAAAGTGTGTTAAACAAACACAATGACGTATATTATCCTCATCTTTGAAATCATCTTACTTGATCGATCCTAAACAGTGTCTCATTAATGTATTACCATACGGCATGCACCTTCATTTGAGGAATGACATAACAGATTAATTTGCTGTAATTATTTTTATATCTACTGAGTTAGAGGCATAAATATCCAGGATTTAATGCCTGGAAACCAAGCTGATGTGTAAATCAATACTTTGAGTGCAATTTTTAACCTAAATCTAGAGGTGTGTTGTCTGGACCATCAATTGCAATGTGTAGGGAGCCGTTTATGCACATTTACATGGAGACAGGATGTTGATTGCAGGATTGCAGAGTTACTGAGCACCACTATGGGGGAATTTTTAGAGAGGCAAAGCACTAAAGAGTTCACAACCACATCCGCATTAGGTCATAAATCTTTCTCAACTGAATAAGCCCTCTTTTTATTCCTCTTCCAAATGCATCATGCCTCCCCCTCTCTGGGTCTCTTTCTCTACTTTCTGTGGCTTTTCGCTCCTCTGTCTCACTCTCTCATACTTTTTAGTGTCTTTATCTAACGGGTGTGATGACACTAAAAGTTTCATCATCAGCCTCCATCCTATTAGGCTGTTATTGGATCATGTTTGTTTTCGGTAAGACTTAAGGAGAGAAGTAAGCAGCGCTAAGCCGCAAATCAAAATACATGAGACACATTGTCAGGTTTTGTCTTGGCTTTGTCACTCACAGCAAATGAGTATTTAGCTCACCAGTGATCGTTCCTGTTTATGCATTATTATGTATGCAGAATTAAGCAGCCATGTTAATAATTCTTAGGTGGAAATGACAGAGGAGTGAGTCTAAATAGCAAATTGCTGAGGTTTAATTGCTCGAGCTGACATCCTGAAATCCACAGTCGAAGGAATTTGGGGTTTTGTTTCCTAGCAGCTTTCCTAATGCCGTTGCCCACCAGATGCTTAAGCCTAATTATTCAACGAGAAAATGTCGCCTCAAAAACGTCGTCTGCTCGCTCCTCAGCCAAATATTTGTCCATTTTCTGGCTCTAATTAAATTAAATAACGAACGCAGTCAAAATATAGCACCATCAGGATAAATGATTTCCCCATTTAGTAGAACACTAAGTGGCCAAAGATTAAATGACTTTCGGACCACTTTCTTGCACAGTCAAACGGGGAGAACACAAATATGAATTATGAGGAACAGTACTATTATATTAATTAACAGAAAGGTTAACTAATTCAATTTAAAGTGGAATAAATCATGTCTCAAGCTAGAATCAAGCCTGTCATCAACAATGGAAATTGGCCATGGTTAATTCGGCAATGCCTCTAAATGACTTGCCATATAAGACTGATGATACATACAGCCCAGGCCACAGAGCCGGTGACAAATTGTCCGCTTCCATCAGACTGCTTCTGATCAAACGGATCGATTCGGAAAATATCACCGCAGCCACAGGATCTTCAAAATTGAGAGGAAGTGTCAACAAAGCTGAGAGAAGAAAGAAATTTCACTGGCACCTGATGTCAGAACCCCAAAAAGAGAAGAAATCAATACTATGAACCCGAGAGGGGCCACTGTCGTGTATGTGAAATACCAAATAACAATCACCTTTACAAGGCTCCCAGAGGCTCATGATAGTATTATCTGAGCGGAAACAACATATTACAGACCCGGGGTTATGGATGTTGTCTGCTTGTTTTGTGGTCAGTTTGCAGAACTAATGGTGTTTGCAGTTCAATACTGGAGAAAATGAAATGGCATCATGTGATGTTTGTCCTTTCTTTGTGCCAGTAGAGTTCAGTATTGCAGCCTGGTTCAGTTCAATCAGGAGCAACATGAAACATCTTCAAGTCAACATCAGAGCAGGGTTTTATTGGAAATAATTTCTTCAGCGCGCTTTGCACCCACTTTCCGCTGGCTGCCATTTGATACGATTCCATGTGATGTTTTGATCGACCATTAGTCATGTCAGTCATGTTCCTTATTGCCACTCAACAGCGGACGCAGAGCAACAGTGATTGGCAACTAACACTGAGTTGCGCCCCAGGTTTCTTAAACATAACCATTACTGTATTGGCAACATGAAGCTTTTTATTGCATGTTTTTTCCTATGTTTTGATTCTGACCAAAGGATCTGTTTTGCTGGTCAATAAACAACACTTTGACATGTATGCTTGTGTTTATGTCAGCATTATTTATTGCAAACACTTGGCACCTTGTCTTATCTTGTCTTACACAAGCGAGGAATTAATAAAATGAATACATGCCAAGGAAATGGCATGGGAGGAAAGATATGCTGTGATGTGCAGCGGCAGGTTAACGGCGCAATATGACAACTTATGCAATCAAGCTAATTATGCTCTGTGTTTGTAATAGCAAGTGTTTTCAAGTAGTCTGTTACTGAAATTTTCCTCCGGCTTGTTTTTTTTGAAGAACCTTGACCCCTGCCTTTAATTTGCATTTGATTGAAATTCGTGTCAGATCCTATTTTGCCAGACTTTAATTGTTGCAATTAGTTGTTTGCACCGCAAGTTATGTGTGCTTCGATGTGGAGAAGGCAGAGCTCCACTATTTGTGGAAGTCTTTTTGTGTGTGTGTCTTGGAGTGTGTTACATTTTCGTCTGTTCATTGACCTTGAATATGAGGCGAGATACTGACAATTGCCTTCTGTTATTTTCTGAAACATTTTATTTATTTATTTGACCAAAACTGAAGAAAAAAAACCACTGTGTTTGTCATTGTCTATGAGACTCATGAATTACCTTGCACAGCAGATGCTTGTTTCAAGCCTGGCGCTGCTGTTGCTGGCAGATGTGTCCACTGAAGCGTCATATGAGTTGAGCTGGAAACCATGACTGAGACTAAAAAAGGTATTGACCCCTGACAACAGCTAGTCAGCTCAAAGCAAAACAAGTTTAATCGCTGAGTGAAGCTCAAGGAGAAAGTCTGGTGCTCACACTGTCCAACAATGAGGCTCATTCTGTTTCTGTTCAGTAGAGGGATGCCTGGGCTGCTGGGCCCTACCTGCCAATTCTCCTCCAGTGGTCCGAAATTACAGTTCAAGGGAAAACCCAGGAGGTGTGTCTGAGAATGTGTAAGAATTACAGTCTAACCACATGTCCTTTTCATATCTGTGCTGAAGGATCTCACAGCAGATGGAGTATACAGGCTATATTTGAAGTCAGTTTTACAGTCTGCAGTCAACCCTCCTGTTTCTGGTGGATTATTAATTCATCATTTCTTTTTTTTTATGTGAATAATTCTTATTCAGTGTTTACTTCTCTAGGGTTAAGGGCTGGGAAATGGGGGGAAAAACCTCCAGATTGAAGAAACACATGCTTATTTAACCGATTTTCCTACAAATGTTGCTGAGCAAACATATTCTCTTTGGAGATGGTTAAAGCTGGGAAGAGTAGTTTGGAAACCAAAAACATATTCAGACTCAGACAGAGACGAAGGTGCATGCTCATCTCAGGGAGAGAGACACATTTAAACTAAGGAAGTAGGGCTGGGCAATATGGCTTATCAATAATATATCAATGTTTTTTGTCTTTGCCGCCATCAACAATTTATATCTCTAGTCTCTCTAAAATAACATAACTGTTTTTATCACTCCAGTAAACTAATCTTTTTACAAATGTTTTTACACATTTACAAATGTTTTTCCCCTCCATTTCTGATTCAACAGCATCACTGACTTCAGTGACGATAGGAGAATCTCAAAGCTAAATGGCTCTCGCAAAACAACGTCATGCAAATTTCTCGCTCTAGTTGAAAAAATTAAACTTTGTTCACAGGCCAAAAGTTTGTTTGGCTCAGAGGGGAGACAGGCTCAAGCTCAGGCTGAGACAAAGAGAATAGAGGAGTAGAGGGCAGCCCAGGAAACTATAGATTACGGTAGGTTGAGAAAGGTGAGGAGAAGTTAAGAGCCCATTGAGATTCACTCCAGTGTTATTCCCGGGAGAGCTGCCATGGTGTCATATCTCAGCCACCAAGATTGAAATGAGAGGTGATGACACAGGAGTATTGATTCTTAACATATCTGCATTTTCCTAAAGGACAGGTCCCGCTGTATTGATTGACCCTGCACGTCACGGATAATGTTAAGCGATGTACAGTCGTCAAGAGAGAGCCCATCTCGCAACATAAAATCTTGACAATAAAGAGACGGCAATTACTGACTAAGCAGTATTCAAATCAGACCCCTTTAGCTAAAGCTGCTGTTGAAAATATTTCTTATGTAAGGAAAGTGCTGACAGAAATTTCTGAAATTATATCATCGCTCTTAATGCATTAGTCGATATGGTGTTCATAGCATACGATACAAAGTTGTTGACTTTAACTTGCGCAATATGGGATGGATTAGAATTAGTGTGCAAACTGCACTTCAAGGAGGATGGGAGCCTCTATATGCCCTAGGGGCCTCAGTATGCCTCAAATGAGGTGCTTTTTGGATTGTCTGAGCCCTCCTCACCACACTCCGACAATTGAGGTGGTTGAGTTCAACAATTTTGTAACTCTCAAAAAAAGACAATCTGACAAATTCACCCACTTTACGCATTGACAGGCCAGGTACACTGAGGAGTAGGGCAGGGTTTGAACTTCTCTCAGAACTTGTGTTCTTTATACATCTGCAGTGTTCTTGAAGAGCAATGTGCAACCTTGTCCAAGAAACTACATTTGTATACTACTAATTTAAGTTAATGCCATCGCTCTCCTACACACACTTCACAAGGAGGGATGTGGCAACTTGGATGATGGGCGTACAAAGTGCAGGACACTGACACCTATAAGTAGGGGTTGCCTCTTGAATGTATGTGGTTAGATTTAGGCAACAAATGGTTTATAATATTTAGCCAAGCAGGACTGTACTGCCCACTTGCTGCTTACAGCTAATGCTACTAGCTCTACTCCTGCCAATTTCAACACAGATTTGTTCTTCACAATGTAGCAATGTCAGGGACATTTTCTATCGTCCCCGGGATGACGCAATGCTGTTAGTCTTGAGCCCTGATCCCTGGTACTTACAGTAACTGTGGTACTGTAGAATAACCAATCGCGTCACGTTTTCAGAATTTTGGTACCAAAGTATCACTTACAGTGACATTCCTACTTAACGTAAGTTTCCGCTTATTGTTTAGCAGTCTGCTGCTCAACTTTACCGTTTTGTCTCACTCTCAGTGCTCTTATAGTGTCATTCCCAGAGAAAAAGCTCTAAAACACCACTGGACACTAACTGCTCAGCACATAACATCAAGCAGACACGGTTAGTGACTCGATGCTAACTGCTTCACTATATGTTCAACAGCTTAAGAGCCATATTTGTCCCTCAGGAGTTGGTAGGGACCAAAAACAGAGCTAAGAGAGATTTAATATAGGACATCCATCAGGTAGCCAACTCCAAATAATGATGAATGTTCCCCTATAACTGCTGGATGTGTAAATAAGCAACTGTTTGCTAAAGCGTTTCCTATAAATCAACTTATAAAAGGGATGATGTGTCAGTTTTGTGATCAAAACTTTTTTCTCTTTGCAAAACAATTCAGGTTTGGAAAAGATTGTGGTTTCATATAATGGTTGTTAAACATGTGGCTTGTGCTTTTAAATCAGCATTGAAACCAAGATCATTTTTTTTGCAATAGTGGTTATTTCAGGAAAGAAATTAAATATATTTTGCAAATAAGATCAAGATAACCAATTCTCTACTTGTTAGACATATTCATTAAATTAATTTTTTTAATCATGTGGATGAAACCCAATTCAGACGGCAATATGTTTTTCTGTATTGCTGTTGCAGATTAAGTGTCCAGTTTGTTCCAAGCATACAGTACCCATAAATACGACTATACTAACAGACAGTCTCAACAGTAGGATTTATCATATTAGAAGATCATGTACATTTCACATTGTGGGAAACTGTGGGAATTATATAATACAATGGTATCCATCCGTTATCTGATGGACTTTGAAGGGAGAATAATTCCATCACTGACAGTTTAATCTGTGCAAAACCAGTAAACTCCAAACTGGATTAATTTTTTTCTGAATGTGTGTCTGCGTGTATATTTTTTAATCTCTTTTGTTGAACAATGCATTAATTTTAGCCAAACAAAGAAAAAAACAATATATCTTCTTGCTTTTATAATAATGAAATCCTAAATGCACTTCCACCGCAAGATGTTCATGCCATAAAAGAGTTAGATGCATTTTTGTGTGCATGCCTTTTATGCCATTTTCATTGTGCCAGCCCTGCATTCATTTGAACTGTGTTTTGCATAACCACCATCGCCTCAAGTCACTCCATCTGTGAAACTCAAGCAGCATGAACAAAAGAAGAAAAGAGAGATGGGTGAGAGGAAAAGAGAGACTGAAATGAGAAAGTGGGAGAGAGAGCAAGCAAGAGTGAAGATAGATAAGAGAAAAAATAGAGAACATATTAGAGGCAGAGGGCAAGTTTCAACTGTAACCTCGGACTCAACAGTGTCAGGCAGCAAAAGTAAATTATGTGGTATTTGTTTACCAAATACTGGTTGTGCAGAACTGTTTATTTGACCCTTGTGTGGCACATTCACTGAGTTGTATGTGGCCATGTCTCTGTGTATCTTTGTGTATGCTCATGCGCACACATGCCTGGCTGGCTATTTGTAATTGAATGCCTTTTTTAAACTCTCTGAACATATCTTCTCTGACTGTGCACTGCTGCAACTTCAAAGTGACCTTGTTGGACCACTGTAATGTGACTGATTCACTACGGTGGGTATTACAGAACCACATTGGCTGTAATAGCAGACTGCTGACGCAGAAGTACCGAGGTGGAGCGTACCTTTAATCAACTCTTAACGAGAGTACTGATGACATGTACAGCAGAGTGTTATCTGTCCTGTATGCATCCGTGTCCCTGAATAATTCAGCTGGCACAGAATAAAGGAGACATGAAACACGCCTATTCACCGGATTAGGGCTTAATTAATAAACTTTATATTTTTTCAATATTTCAGAGAGCCTGCATTATTCAGTTTAAATATCTGTCCTAATTACTTCCCCTCAGGCTGATCTAGGACTTTGTATTTTGTCCCTGGGGGCTCCATGCCTCTGGACCAGGGGTGCTATAAATAGGGTTGTGTGGAGGCTCTTTCCCAAGCGTTACCTTTTTTCCTCCACTAATGATCATTAGATCTGACCTGTCCAAACATACTTTACACAGGCACAAACACGAAGCCAAGCTCACTGGAAGGAGGATTAGAGAGCAAGCGGAAGTGGGAGAAAAATAAAGGACAAAAACAAAGAGCCTGAACAAAAAATTTGCATTCACACTGCAGTGTGATGTGCCACTCTACTCTGTACAGTTTATTGTATTATATTACATTCATTCGGCTGTCAATTTAATCTAAAGCGACTTGCAATAAGTGGCCTGCATTCAACCCAACAAATGTAAGAATTACGCAAGTAGTTTGACTTCATCAATAATGCTGAACAATTTTAAGTGCAGCATTTAGAAACAATAAGGGGCCAAGTGGGTGCCTGAACAGATGAGTCTGATGGAAGGTGTGCAGAGTTTCTGCTGTCCTGATGTCAATGGGGAAACCGTTATACCATTGTGGACCCAGAACAACAAACATTTGTGATTATCGTTGAGTAATACCACCCTTGTAGTGAGAGACTGTCTTTAGCAGAGGGTAGTGAGGGCGCAGCAACTACGAGCGAGTTGCTTGAGTTTGTGCTGCCACCCTGTGTGGTTGTATGTAAGTAAAGGTCCGTAGAGATATACAAATCAAGTACTACAACAAATCCTTCAACAGTATCTCAATTGCAAATAGGCTGGTCTGTACCTTTTTTTTTTTATTCTTTTTTTACTTCCAAAAAAACAACCCATGAGATTTATTTTACTCTGGGATCTTCCATCTTAACGTTTAAGAGTACTCCATTTGGCATTGCATCTCTATATTATTGGTGGATTCTGCCACTTCAGAAGATGAGATGAAAATCCTCTCAGTTGAGGGTGCTTTCAAATTTGATTCGCTGGATGAATGATGACTGCACTTAATAGCGTTGATCAGGTCACTTGCAGTGTGCAAATAGGATACGGGAAAGAGAGAGTGATACGACAAAGCAGGAAAGATGACAGAGCACAGAAACAAAGAGAAGGAAAGGGGAATGTGAAGCAAAAGTTTTCAATCATCCATTTAAAGTCCATTTTCACTACTGTATGTATTTACAGTGATTTAAATGGCAAATGACACTAAATCAACACGTGTAAGTGATGTGCATATGTTGACCCCTTAGAAGTAATTCATTCTTTGATCATGTTTGAATATAAGAGACCAGTGATGGTCGCCATATGTACTCTGACATCAGCAATCAGCAATTTAGATTGGGAGTCTGAATGTGCAGTAAGCACATCAGCATCAATCATTGGGCATTTAGTTCACTAAACTGTAAGGGAGGAGGTTGGTTCAATGTTCTCCTCTCTAATGAGAAAATGGTTCCATCTGAATTTGCCTCATAAATCATTGCCACACTCACCAAAGTACCAGTCCCTTCAGAATGTTTTTTTATGATTCAGCATTTTCATTCGATGTACTTAGCTGATTCAGAAGCACATTATATAAAGTGCACTTTGTGGCATAATAAGCATGTCTGAAAATAGCTTGTATTGTAATTTAAGTGATTGTAATCAGCTTTGTATTTGCAGCAAAAATATTCAAGCCCTTGAGGTTGTGCACTTTATCTGAATTGTAGGACATGTCGTATCCTGCTTACTTACAGTATTGCTTTTACTTTCTTATCATATTTATTCAATGTACTTCACTGGTTGGGAAAGTGGTTTCCTATTTCTAAATACATTTTCTTCAAACTTGTTTGTTTTTGGGTGTGAACATGTAGCCTCTCTGCTAACAACAATTTTACATTTCTGAAGCCCAGGTGTGAAAAAGGCTTATCGTTCAGTAATTAGTGAAGCTCTCGTAAGTCTGCTCCATCATAATCAGCCAGAGATGAAAATATATTTTTCTCCAGTCAGAGACTCACTCTCCCGTCACCTGTCATAACCCCCCAGGTGTCGTTTTCTAATCAAACCTCCATTTATTGTCACCTTCCTTCTGCAGACAGGTTGGCAAAATGTATTTTTCTCCATTGCTAAGACCATCTGCTATTGTGGGAATCATTTCAAGGTTGCGTATGCAATTTCACACCACAGTAAGCCAGAGTAGTGTCCATAGTGCACCTGTAGGTCTAGTTATGTGGAACCAAAAGCCACCTGAAAGGCTACAGCTTCGGAGCCAGAGGCTATGAGTAGGCGTTTAAAAGCAATGTCAAGCATACGCCTTGTGGTCAGAAATTATATTCTGAGTGTCAGGCGACTCCTTGGTGTTTTTCTTACTGCAAGGTCTTTTGTCCTTCATGGTTACTTATTCAAAGTTGCAGCTTTCAATAAAGGGTTTTAAATTGAATTGCTCTCTGCGGGCTATTTGCACAAGGGAATTACGTCCTTATCCATTCCACGTCATATACAGTCGTCCCCGCTTGTCCAAGTGACAATTGTCACTGTGCATTTCCACTTCACCTGCCTGACTGCTAAGTCCTCAGGGGATAGCTATGATTGCATGGCGAACATTACATTGATGCAGCAAAACAACTGAAAACAACATAATTTGCTATCATTTCCATCTTATTTTCCATCCAGTCTTCCCCTTCTGTTATCAAATGCCTGTAGGTGTACAGTGCAATTGTACTGTTTTAAACATGAATGGACTTGTTCCAGAAAAAAGTATCTTAAACTACCTTGCATAGTTTATGCCTACTTGTTTATGTTTGTAAAGGTACATAATAAATAAATGCCACATTCAGATCATGGATATCCAGTTGGTCACCCAGAAACAAAAGTTATGTAATTCATACCACGCAATTTTAAACATTTTATAAATTTAACCACAAAATAATTTTGTCTGAAGACCTAAAAGCAGAACAGAATTTCTAACATAAATTTTACAATTTTACATGTGGGACTGCATGCATATAACTGCTGATATTGATAGTAGAAAGATTACTGCCATGTTGCCCAGCCTTAATCAGGAGGATGAAGAATCAAACACGTGTTTCCTACATGTTTGACCCTTCTAAAAGTCTTGATAAAATTCCACGGCTTTCTTGTTTTAGGTTGTTGTACATTTGGGCAGATCATGACATTTAAATTTGTCTCTAACTAAGACATGTGCTTCTTGATCTGTCTGGTGCGCAGGTCTTCTTGGGTTAGTTCTGTGTGTGGTGTTTACAGCCTATGGGTTGGAGAAGGAGCATATGAGAGGAAGGTCAGCACTTCAAACCCCCGGACCTGCTCGGAAATTTGTTTCGGCAAAAAGGAACGGGCTATCTGTGCTCCCACAACAACAAAGATCGAGGTGCCCTTGGACTAAGCATTTAACCTCCCACTGCTACAGTTGAGCTGCTTATTGGTCAGCTACTGAGAACAATGGCTATGGTGTTCAGCTCCCAGGTGTGAGTGATGTGTACAGTAGCTGGCTGAAAAAACAAGTGTGCCTCTCCAGCCAACCTTCCCTGAATAAATAAAGATTAAAAATACAGTCAACCAAGAACTCCACAGTAGAAAATGTTAATTTCATATGAAATTAATTTGATTGCTGATATTGTCGGCGCTCTTGGTAATACATTCATGTTTACTTTTTTCTTAACAGAATTAGAAATGAGCAAGCCAATGTGAGGTTTGTTCAGCCACATATTGTGCCAGTGCGCACAGGCCAGAAGGCAGAGAGAATCTGGATAACACGATATTACATTCTGCAATAAAAGCCCTATCATCTTGACAACACTGTTTGTTTATGATTCATTTGTATACACGCGTCCAAAATAGGCCAATGAAAAAGTGCAGCAGCAGTAACAACTTCTGATTTGAGCCAAAACAACTCCAGCAAAAAATGAAAAAGTGCTCTAAAATGCACTTTGCAATCTGCTCCAAAATTTGAGGGTACACACTTCCTAGGTTGCTCTTCCCCTTGCTTGACAATTGCAGGAAGCTGGCCTCACACTAATCACTGTGGAGTACAGTACATCAGCTGCTGTGTCTGCAAAGTGGGCCTTTCCCCCTGGATTTGGTACAATCAAACCTCCGCAGGAAATGTGTCGACTGGCTATGAGAGAAAAAGCGAGAGGTGTGTGGGTGAGTGCGAGAGAGAGAGAGAGAGAGAGAGAGAGAGAGAAAAGCAAAAGAGAATGAGAGGGAGAGAGATTAAAGAGTTTAACGACCTTGGCTGCCGTGTGGTAGAGTTGTACTCTGCGTCCTTGACTTTGACTCGGTGAAACTATCAGAACCCTCTAGTTTTCAGGCAGGATGGGGATTAGAAGCTTCTCTCTTTTTGCACGCTGGGACCCCGCTGGAAATGGCTGACCAGATGGGCGGCAAGCCTCTGGCTCCAACTGTTGATTTGTTTGGACAGCATGGGATGGAATAGAAGGCTGAGTAGTGGGTATGTGTGTGACTGAGTCGGTGTGTTTATATTCTTGGTAAGTGACTGTATCAGTGTGATAAAGACAAAGCGGCTGAAAGGCGTTTGGGGCAGGAGCCCGATCCGACTGGAGGAAAGACATAGAGAGATAGAAAAAGTGCGAGTAGCAGATCTCACTCGGCTTGTGAGGAAGAGCGTCGGAGTGTGATGGACCCATTTGCCTCCCTTTACATACCCGTAACCCTGGCACCAGACAGTGGTCTTTGCGGGCTGCCATACATGGCTGAGGCTACGCCGCTCCCAGCCATGTAACCTACCTCACTTGGCAGCAGATACAGCAGCGCTCGGCCAGGGATTTTTTGGAAACAAGCACTCTGCCGCCTGCATGCCATGTTTATATGCAATCAAACCAAAGTTAATGGGAGAATTCTCCCTTGCAATACAACAAAACAGGGTTTTATCACTCACACCCTCAGGGTTTATGGACGCCATATCCACACACCATATGATAGCCCTCTGTGCGAATTTCCCCCTCTGCAATGTCACATGCTGCACCCAGCTATTATATACTGTAGCTACAGAGTACTGAGCTCCCCCCTCTTTCAACCTTTCCAAGCTATAAAATGTATACTGGGGAGTCTCTGACAAAAGCACATAGCTATGCCCTCTCATATATATTAAGTCACATACCCTCACAGATAAAATGTGTTCTTGTAACTGCCATGAGAATGCAAGAACAGGCACAAATAAAAGGGCAACCTCGCTGTTGAGATCTGTGAACATGCCAGAGCTTATAGAAGTAGACGGTGTTCTTTACCTGATGCCCAGTTTTTGAAAATGTATGCGTAAAGGCATCCTCAGGATTTACTCGCACCATGAAAACGAAACATGTCATCATCAATGAGCAATGTAAGTCCAGTCAGGAAGCATTTGCCGGCTGCGGTCCGTTGGTCTGATCCAACTGAGTGCTCACTAGTATTCCCCATAGACCGCAAACGATGGACATCACAAAGTGGCTAGCTGTAGTGCTGTCAAAACTGCTAATAGTCCGTTACGGAATTAAGGCTGTAAGACATGTGGCTATCATGCTATTATGACACTGTACACAGCAGGATATATGGTTTGGACAAGCGAGTGCTGTTCTACAAGGTTATTGGATTCCTCTGCATGCTATGGTTTATCCCACCAACAACAAAAAAAATAAAAATGAAAATGTTACATAGCACACTCTGTAGAGCAGTGTTTTTCAACCTTTTTTGAGTCGCGGCACATTTTTTACAATAAAGAAATCCCACGGCACACCAACAACCAAAAAAGTTACAAAATGCATATCGTTCACAATGGCTCTGCAGCAGGTAGTATTAATGTTTCTGCCACAATTTGTGGGCTTTTTGATTTGGCCACTGTGGTATTTGTTATAAATATATGTTGGTACATTGATGTTCATGTATGTTTAATTGATGGATGTAAGAAACAGTACTTGTAGGGACTTAGGACCCAGGGTGGAATTCAGGTGAGAAGGACAACCTGGGGCAGAGCCGGTATCGGGGAGACAGCATGCGGAACGTGGAATAAAGAGTTACAATGAAGAGCAGTTGTTCTTATGTGTATTTAAAAACACGACAGCCACCAGATCAGCTACTAAATAGCTTTGAGAGCTTTCTCAGACACATTTGTGGATTTCCTCATAAAAGTTACCCGTTTCTCAGTTTGTTTGCGCAGGCGAACAAAATAGTCCCTGTTCTTGTTGCTAAGTGATGGTGTTTCGTCTCGAGATGACGTGGGGACCATGGCGCTGTTTGATAGCTTTTCTCCACAAACCAAGCATAACGGAATCGGTGCAGTCGGATCCCCGGTGAAAGTGAATCCAAACGAAAGATAACTTTCAGGTTTTTTTAGTTTTTTTCTATACCACTCGTTCTGGGCTTTTCATCTGGTTAGACGGTTGCCCAGGGCCTAGTAGTTCAGAGTCTGCATTTTTCTTTTTTAAATATTTCTCCATCGCAGTTCTTCACCACAACCTCTCCCGCGCATCATTTAATTCTACTATTTTAAATTAACAAGGTAATTATTGCGCTACCTACTGCCACCCACTGGCCTGGAAGAGTATTTCATTACTAGGCCAGCCACTATATTGCAGGCTAAGACGCTCAACAATGGCAAATTATTTGCGGCAACTAAATAATATTTTTTTGGACCGATTAAGTGAAATTGGACATTTTCCCACGGCACACCTGACGATCTCTCACGGCACACTGGTGCGCCGCGGCACAGTGGTTGAAAATCGCTGCTGTAGAGTGTCCATTTGAACTTTGAACGTTCAAAGCCTATCCAGCACTGCTGCTGTTTTTGCAAACTATGACAATCTTGCTGTTTTTGCTGACCGTTCCAACTACCACCGGCTTAGATTTGCCTTTATGTTCTACATGGGGGACATTATGTGCTACTTGATTGCTAGCTAATTGCACTATTGTACCGAGAGAGTACATAAAAGCAGGTATATTCACTGCCAATATCAAAAGGTGCATTGTCATGTCATTATTATCCATTTTTTTCAACCAATATCTAAACTCTTCTGAATATCCTGTGGTTGTATAACATTTACGAAACAATAACAATGTTCAATACAACATTTTAATACAAATTCTGAATTCCTGTTGGAAAAAAACTCTTTGGTTCAGATGTGAACCAAAGAAGAGCGAACTCCCCAACTTTGAAGAAACACATTTATGCAGTTGGCCTCAATTACATTTTAGTGGTATGGTTACTGAAAGAAACCTTCTCTGCCTACAAGAGGAGAAAGATCAAAACTTAAGTCAAATTCAGAATCCTCCCACAAAGCAGAAGGAAACATGGCTGATCCTCTTCCGCACTTCCACCCACAAAGTTATGACACTACAAAGAAGACAGTTGAGAGGACTCCACAGTTTTTTCACATGGGCTTGTGGGCATTGGAATCTATTTATACAGTCACAACATGCTGTTACTTTGTGCTGCCAGTGTGTAAATTAAATATCGAGCGGTTTATTGACAAAAGTGCAATTTTGCAGTGGCAAATCCAGCTCGGATGTCACATGGATTCTGAACATTTCTTTGTTAGTGAAAGCTATATGCCACCATTTAAAAAAAAAAAAAAATCTTTTTAGAAATGTGTTTGTTAGAAAACAGCGATCCTCTCTGTTTCTAAAAAACAAATATCCTATACATGACACCACTGCTGTGGCCTTAAGTCATCTTCATTTTTTTTTACTTACTCTATCTGGCTCTACTGAACCATGCTTAACACTTTCAAACCATTACAACCCATATCTCTGCTCATATTTTTACAAGCAACATGTAAAGCTGAAGTCTGCAAAATAAAATACATAATTTGGTGTGTTACCTATTTATTTATTTTTACATTTATATATATCATGTATTTTCTTTACTTAAATCCAATAATGTCAGAGAGACAAATTGTCATACAGAATATAGAGGAGCGTCTAGCATCGGTGTCTGTCTGAGAATGAACAGTTTGGTGAACAGTTACGCAGTGCGTATGTCTAGGGCTTTCACTGTGGAAGGGAAGAACAGAAGGAATGGATCTGGTATGCTCTGTGTATGTACTGTGTACGAATTGAATATGTCCGTCCCGCACAACATGATTGGTTGAAGCCTTTATTTGCGATGCTAAAGCTCAGAACAAATGACAGTGAAAAAAAAAAGAAAAGTCCTTCAAACAGAGCTAAAGGAGACCAAAACAGAGCCGAAAAGAGAGGAAGTAAGGGTTCTTGCATTTACCAGGAGGTTAGAAAAAAAACTATATTAATGCAATTTTTTTCTGTGTCTGCTGGAAATGTATAAATAGGCATCTTTTCATAAGGTCATACTATGTCCATGTTTTGTTTACAGATACAATTAATTAAATTAAAAGAAGGTTCAACCAAGACCAATATCTTTTCTTGACCTTAACCAAAGTGCTTTGAGTTGCCAAAACATTACCATAAAAAGATACATTTATCATGCCACAAGCTGCTTTTTGTACAGAAACAAATGGAACATATTGTCAGTGAAAGTTTAACACCCAGTTTCTCCACTTTGGATATGTTACTGTCCTCTGCGTCACATTTCCGTTCCTGCAGATTTCTGTGAGTTTGACAAACACCAGGGTTGCTACTGTGAACTGCTCTTGGGGACACGCTATGCTTCACTGTTGGAAACTAACGGCTGCAGTCGCGCTCTTCTTTAGATTCCTGGTGTGAAAACACATTGTTCTTTAAGTCCTGCAACAACCTCTCGCTCCCTCTGATTTTCTAAAGGTGAAAACTCCGGTCAGAGAAGTTAAAAGGATTATTCATACACAGTAGTACGTGAATAAGTGTGTAATGACTTGAATTCTAGGCACACTAATATGTAGTAAATATATCTAATGGTCTAATTCAGCTTATCACAGAAAGAAGCAGAAATCTCCCAGTTCGTTTTTCAGAATTTTATGGTCCGACGTTGAAGATGTAATGATACACTAAAGTTTCATTAGTGCCTGATAATCTCATTAATGGGAGCTTTACTGCGTTACAAGGGCTAACTATTGAACCTTTACACCCTCTGTTCAGGCAAATATTGGAGTAGTCGCTACCATTGCGAGGTATTCCAGCTGCACATGAGCATGGATACACGGCACACTTCAGCTTAATCCATAGGGGTTTCATTAATTCTGTTCTGCAAAAAGAGGATCAAGCTAATTTGCCCCCAATGGTCAGACCTCGCTGTTCATTAAAAGTAGCATCAGAGAGACCAATTAATCAGTGCTCCTTTCATCTGTCAAACAGGAATGAAAAGATGAAGGTACACTCCCCTTCATACACACACATATATATATATATATATATGTGTGTGTATGAAGGGGAGTGTACCTTCATTTTTTTGTCATTAGAGGATACTGCTTTTCTTCTAAATGCTTTTTGTATGCACTCATTACTTATTCCTGCTTTTATCCCTGAGCACGGTTGATGTTTTTTTTTTTTTTTAAAGTAAGGCTTGCAAATATATTATGCTATACATTATACTTATTGGAAGGTGGCTGATTACTTCCTGTCTCATTCAGAATTTTCAACCTAAGATAATACTTTCTCCCAAAACACTTTTTCTGTGTCGGTTAAAAGATTGCTCAGTGACGTTTTTGAAAAATAATCTATTCCGAAAAAAAAGAAAAGAAAAAAAGATTGAGTGCTTTAAACAACTTAAAATACGATATTTCTCATGAATTCCTCGTTAAAGTTTTTTTAACCTCAGTCTGTGCCCATTGGCTGTTTACCTAGGCCATATGCCTGTTGTGGGTGGAACGTGATGTGTGAGTGGTGCAAGTTGTTATCAAAACTCACTTCATACAGGAGACGTGAGTATGACGAAGGTTTGCTAAATCTGAATTCAACCTGGAACCCATTCCTGTCAAACTGCTGTCACAATTTACTCTGATTGTCACCACTGGCTGAAACTCCAGTCTGTAGTGTAGTTCCACACTATAAATACTTAAAGGTGCAAGATCTGAGCTTAGGAGCCTTTTGATTGCCTCTCAACGGCTCTTAACATGTCAACAGTGAGCGGGCATTTCATATCTAATGGTGCGAACAGTTCTGACAGTGCTAAAAGGGATAATCTGAGAGGTAACCAGAGGGTGGGTGCTACGTTTTACATGGCGACGCTGTCGGTTTTATCCCAAAAACACTATCCAAAACAATAAAAGTGTCTTTGCAACCGTGAGGTACTCAGCAGGGTGTGGTCTGGTAGTTGTGTTGGTGATTAGCCAAGCAAACTGGCCAAAACACTACAAGTGAACCTACTTGGTAGCCAATTAAGAGTAGTGAGTGAAGAGTCAGCAGGCAGTCAATGTCTGTATATAACCAGTGTAAGTCACCACAACCATGAGAGATCCTTGAGCACACGGCCAGAAGGGGCCACCCAAAATAGTATGCAGTTTGCTTCAGTAGAATGCAAGATTAGCCGTGGACAGACTCAGAGTGCAAACACGCGACCAATAGCATGATCCTCCTCGAGGCGATAACAAAAGAAGAAGGTCTAGAAAGATAGCGTTGGGTTTTACAACATGAAAGTCCACAAAACAAACTGTGAGAATATTTCTGGCTTATACTCACCTACTGCAGACAAACTAGACTACAGTAAACAAGTTGTCAGGTTGGGTCAAGGTCAGGCAGAGGAGTTTGTAGACGAAAGCATCCAGTAATCGCATGTGGTACTCTGCTGCGGCTTTGATCATTCTCTCTGTCCAGCCCAGAACTTTACCCTGTGCTTGTCTTTTTCAAACAGTACAAAGGTGTGAATAGTTCTTATTTGACTTCTAAGCCCACTTGGAAGAGAGGAGAACCCGTACTACACAAGGTTTCTTGTCCTCCCGGAAGGCGTTTATGCCCTCTGTTTGAAAGGATGCTTTACATTTACCGTCGACTAATGCAGACGGTGACATGAATTGATTCCCACTATCGATCTGGGCCATGCTTACCAGACCTCAACATATTGCTGAGTTATGTTGGAAGTTTTTATAATGACTTTTCGGCTGGAGCCAAAAAGATCTTCAATAAACATCAGCGTTGATTTAGAGAGGACAGGAAGCGCTGCTGCCCAGCACCAACCCATGGAGACAGGCTTTGAAAGAGACAGACATACTAGCAACATCAGAATAACTAATGCCATAGAATAACAAAGAATTGTCCCAGAAGCTGGAGACCTTTCTTTTTCTTTCATCCTCTTTGGCTGTGTTACTGAAAAATAAGGCACATAAATGGGTTATCATTACTCAGAACTGCTGGGAATGGGATGTTGATTTTCAGTAGGATCAGCAGTGCTAGCAACATGTAAACATTACAAGCACTTAAATTCAATATACACATTGTTGGTTTTTCATAACAGTTGTATGTTGCTTGTTTATCTCTTTAATTACATGTTGAGTGGACTGCATTTTATTTTAGATCATGCATTACTCTCCATATCGTTACCCTGTCGAAAACCCACGAACCTCTTAGCAAAACCCAGGTGACTATCATGTCATTACTGGCTTTCTAGAAGGAGAAATCTTACATGAAATAAAACTGAGGGACAACTTTGGAATTTGAAAAAACATATTCCTCCTTTGTTGGTTGAGGATGGCTGCCTCTCCTCACCCTGTGCTTCTGGCTCCACGGTCAAACTCACAGCAAGGCAGCAACTAGAACAGTCCCCTAAAACATTGGCATTCACAAACAGCAGTTCAAGTAAGTAACTCATTTTGAAACTGTAATCACCTTCACAACTATGAATAGTGCAGCACTGCACAAATCTGCCTGCATCTGCATTCTTACTTGCCTCTGAATCATTGTATGCTCAACTTTGGGTGAAACAGCTGTGCCAAAGTCTCTATTCACATCGTTAGCCACCTTTTTACCCTCTGAGATGTGCTGCTGCTGCTCTTGTTGCCATTGCTTTTCTGGCTGTGGAACATACAAATGCAAAGCTATACACTTTGGATTGGCATCACTGTATCCTCACTGTTTGTCCTGAACTATCAACCTAACTGATCATCAAAGCAGTAATGGACACACATCAGATACAATAAACATGAGCCAAAACACAGTGCAGCGCTCTGAAAGAAACCCACACTTCCTGAGATAGAATATATCAACCCAGTTAATTTGTTCCTCTGTGCAATTTATAATATTCATCCATGCAGATGACTAACTTCACAGAACTCTTCCATTTTTCCAAAGAAGCAATTACCTGACATCCTAGTATCTGTCATTTTCCAGGCAGTAACAGATTAAACTAATTTCTGAACTGACCTTGATTGTAGGAGCCTCATGCATTTAGGTGCCAAGCCACTCGTTTCTCTCTACATTCCAGTTAATGAGGTACCAACACTTAATTATGCAAAACAGGTGTCATAGCAGGAGACTGATACACACATTTGCTTGCAATTTCCTTCTCTTACTATGATGTTCTGGAGAGGCCTTTTAAGGCAGCTGTATGCTTATCACATCACTGTGTTGGATTCCACTTTCCTTGCAACAGACATCGACCCCACAAAATACAATAAGCAATATACAATACTAACAAAACTTTATGATGCTTCGAGAGGCAAATGTAATACAGCATAAAGCAAACATGAAGAAATTGTGCACTGTCCTAAAACAGCCGGGTTGAATTTCAGAATATAATACTGAGCATGGCCAATGCTGCGGCACCAGTTATAAGAAGAAAAAAAGCAAGCATGAAAGAGAAGATGAACCAAGGAGCATCGATGGATCCAAGTCCACAGATGGGAAAATAGCTAACATTAATAAGAATAGCGCCGAGCCATTAAACGTTTAAAATTGCAGAGCCAGTCTAGAGGGACAAGCAAAGCATTTTAAAGGAGGTTATAAAGCTATCAGCCAAACCATGCATTCCACCTTACTTAGTGCTGAGACTTCTTTCTAAAGAACCTGAATATCCCACAATGGCTGCTTATAAAAATGAGTTTCACGTTCTATGCGCAAGAACGGCATTGCACAGAGGAGAGACATTGTTTTAATTTAATTCAAGTGCGAGACCCCTTAGTACCAGTGTCATGGCTTTCAGAAGGTGTCAAATTCCTTTTGGATATCAGCCAAATCAAAAGGTATTAGATATCTGGTCTTATAAAATGACATAAAATATATCCAGACTTTAATGAATGCTCCGCCTAATGGACAGTAGTTAATGAGGGGCTCCAGAGTCTGTCAGTCATTGATCTTTCTCAGAGTCTTCACTTTAAAAGAATATTCTGTCACCACTGTGTACTTTGCTTTGCATGAAGGGTAGAACAAGCATATCTTCATGATCAAACGCTTTGGTCAGTCATTATTAGCTGTGAAGTATAAGGTCTGTACCTGAATTGGACAGGACCATGCCTTGGCTGTGATCGTTTTTTTCCTGTGAAATATAGCAACATCAACCAAAAGAATCGGCACCAGATTTTGTACAAATATTCATTGTCCATAGATGATTAATCATAATCACTTTCGTGATCTTCTGACTTTTACTTTAGCAACACCATGAGATTGACATGTTTTGCTATTGGATGGATTGATATGAAATTTGATGCACACATTAATTTGCCCTTCAAGAAGAGCTTTGGGGATCCATTAACACATTTCCATCCAATTGACCATTACTGAGGTTTATGATCAAATACATGCATAACAGTGTGTGCGAATTAAATCATGCTGACATGCTCAACTAAAATGGTAAACATAGCAAACATTATGTTAATGTGAAATGTCAACTTTTATTATCACACATAATTGTACACAGCAAAGCACAATGGAGTTGATTTTCAACCCATCTAACCCATCCTGTTATTGGGAGCAGTGGCCGTTTTAGGGGTTTGGTGCCTTGCTTAAGGACACCTCTGCAGTGCCCAGAAGGAAAAATGCTGCTAGTCCGTACGGGGGCCTGAACCGCAACCCTCGGGGGCCAAGTCCCTGCCAACTGAGCTACTGCCGCCCCATCAAACCTGCATAACACCAGTATATTTACATTGTCATTGTGAGCATGATGATGCTGACGCTGGCTGGAAAGAACTGGACTTTTGATTTGTAATCATATTTTAACAAAAAATATTTAATTTAATACAGACTGTACTGTGAACGATAACAGCCATTATAAAGCAAGTGGTGCTCAGATGATGGGTGCTTACCATTTCAAAAGGGTTACGCCCCCTCAACGTATTAAGAACTGGCTGAGCATAGAGCAAGAGGCAGTACAGCAGTTAACACAAATTACATGAATCATCAAACACTGAAAAATTACACTTTGTGCATTAGAAATCCATATAAAGTGTTTCCTGCCGGGGTTATAATCACTGCAGTGGATCATTTATTACATCAGTATGTCAAAGCAGCCAAGTGCTCTTCAATTTCACTATTTAGATAATTCGGGAGGCCCACACACTCTCTAAATGCAACTGAGTAGGATCTATGTCATGCTGGGACTGTTGTGATAACTTCTACATGTCACCTCTCTTGATTAATGTATGTACAACTGATATCCCAGAAGCCTCATTAGAGCTATTGGCTTGGGGCCCAATAAAAGAGGAAACACAATTGTTAAAAATATATATATATATATATATATATATGACTGGGCTTAAAGCAATCTGGTGCAGAGTTCAGTAACTAGTGTCAGACATAATCTTACTATTACCGACTCTTGCAGGCCGGAACATTTAAAAAGAATCTGTTCCCTTTTTAGTTTGTTGGTTTGGTCTTCGGGAATACAACAGGAGTCTATCAGCCTGGAATTGAGTGCACTCCATGAAAGATCAGACAACAGATCAATACTCCACATCCTTAAGGATGAGTCTGCTAAGTCAAACAGAAAGAGAAGGAGAGCGTTGATGTACAAGGAAGGTAGAAATAGCAAATCATGCCAAACAGCAAGACTAACAAGTCGACCCATCTGGTGCTGAGAAGACGATCAATGGGGAGAAGATAAATGCTGCGATATATTTTGTTACACAATTCATTAAGACCCCCATTGTTTTGCAAGATTTCCATTCGGCATGGATTGCAAAAAGAATACAAACGCTTGCCCTACCTCCACCACTACATACACATCCACAACGAGGAGTTTAACATGCATGTTCTCACCGCTTTAAGATATAAACATCCTAAACATAATACAACAACATGCAAAAATATTGTGGATTTCATTGTACATTTTAACATTAAATCAATTTGCTTTGTGAAATGAGGGAACATAATTTTATCCAGTGTTCAAAACAACCAAGTCAAGGATTACAGAATTACAAAGGCAATGATGCAGGTGCTAGACTATTGGACTTTTGATTATCTGCTAAACACAGTTGTTGTGAGATGTATCCTGCAGGAAACAGCAATGCTGTTTAGGTGTTCCCTCCGCCAATCTGGGCAAACCAGATGACAACAATTGGTATGACTATTTTGTATATCCCATTGACTGTTAATAGAATTCTTTTTTTTTTCAATTGAATGGGGATGGTGTGAGCCATTCAGCCAAAATTGTCTGTGCATGGTTATTAAGTAATCCTGTCTATTTCATAGACTGGCTTTATGACAGTCTAAATTGGATGGCACCATGCTGCACAGTGGAGTACCGGGATGGCAAATCAGATTACCTTTTTTGGGGGGGATTTATTGACTTTCTGTAGTACGTTTAGGAGATGGGATTTTTTTTTTTTTATTCACTACAGCTCCCACTACCTGGCTACCACTCAGGTGCTAAGAGGTAACTCCGTAAAAGCCACTACTTCCACTTACTAGTGTTTAAATCACTTCCTTACGAGCATGTAATTTTCCCAGTTGGTGATGGACTAAATAGAAAAAAAGAAAGTTTTAATGGGGGAATGCTTTCAGGCATCATTGAGTTCTGGTCTGCTGTTTGGCTAAGTCGTTCACAACCTCGGGGGAAGAGTGTGTTTACATCAACACCTCAGTAAAGTACATTTATATCAAACTATCTGCCCTATCTTAGTTCTCATTTACAAAGTAAGTGAGATGGATCAAGACCGTTTCCCAGACCTAATCCACGAAGGAATGTCTGTCAGTCAGCGACGCATTGATTTTAAAGTCAAACGGAAAAGCAATAACTACATTTTTCAATGTTGCTCTAGTGGTGGAAATACTGGCTAACTTCTATTCAACTAATGTAGTCATGTGCATATATATAATAACTGGTTGTATATATACACAATACAACCAGTGGTAGAAAATGTTTTAGACATTATAGGTATGTTCTTTTATATAATTTGTGTAAAATGTGTTGTATTTTTACCTCATTGATATCAGGGAATCATTCGTGTGTAGGATTTGCCATTTAAAACCAGTGAAGGACTGGGGGGCCCTGCCAATAAAGATGAATATTGCTATATAGAGAGGTTATTACTCAATGTCATTACGTTGACTGACTAATAATGGCTTTTGATTCAATGCAAATCTTTATGAGTACGTTTCAGACATTCAAATCCTCTAGGATGCCCGAGAACAGCTATACAGCTCTGAAGCGCCAATAGCAGCTATTAAACCTGGTCCATTAAGACTCAATATCGCGTTCACCTTGACTTTAGCCTTCACTGAAGAGTCTTTAGACTTTAACATTTAACGTCATAAAGCTAAAAATTATGGATAACTTCATAGGGTATTAACATGTTCCTTCATGTTTAAAAGAGCCACAACTCTGAAGGATTAGTCTAAATAATGAGACTTCTAAAATTATCCTCAAAAACCTATTTTTACCCCCTAAAACGACTTCGTTCCCCACATTACTCAAGTTTTTTTAGTACTTTTTGTCCATCATTGTTTTATTTTATAGTTAAAAATAACCTTTACAAAAAAACAGAACTTTTTTAGGACTGGGTTTATCTGAGGAGTATGAGGCTCTTTAACTCCAGAAATATCCATGGCTTATAGCATTGGATACCAAATCTACCAAAACATCTTGGACATATGCACAGTGTGCAATATTGGTAGACTCTATGCAACAGAGGGGTACCAAGATGCCATGTAGTGATGTAATCAAGGCAATATGTTAATTTCAACTAGACTGGAAGACAAATCTACTCTCCTGCTATCTATCCTTGGAAAATCCCATAGGATGCAGCGCTGTTCACTTAAGAAGTAATGTCTTTAATTGGTCATTATATAATAATGGGAATGACTATATTGAAAAAATATAATTACCATCTTCAATGAGGTAATGATGTTAAGAATTGTACGCACTCTGGTTCATCAAGCTTTACTATAATGGGCATTTAAAAGTATCAAACTACAACTGAATACATTTTTAAGAATACAGCACCTTTGTTGCTCTGATCTCCAGGAAACAGTTCTCAAGGGACTCCTTGAAGCCTACTGTAAATGTCTGACATGCTATCAATTTAATCAGAGATTAAAAGAGGCTTAAATAGTTCCAGTGAGAACACACCGTGTTCTAAAGGCAAAAATGTGCACTTGGTTGTTCCTTTATGCAAAATACAGCCCATGATTAATGCACTCTATTTGCATGGAGAGATGAACATAGTGAGCTAATGACAATCAACAAATGAGCTCATAGTGAACTCGTAGCAGCAAACATGCTTTTGAAATGCATGTAAGTTCATTTTGGTTTTGATGATTATTCTTAAAAAAAAAAAAAAGTCAATATGTTTGATTCGATGTGCATGGTGTGTGTGTATAATCAAGTTTCATTCCAATTACAGTGATATCAATAATTAATGTAATAAAAAGCCTTTTTATCACAGCTGCACTTTCCAGCACTGCAATACATAAATCAATGCAATTAAATTCAGAGTTAATGTGACACCTTTTGACACAATTTCTTTGTAATTTTTTGTTATTTCATTTAATCCAATTTGAGTGGGCATTCAGTTAAACCTCTACACCAGTAAAGGTTAAATAGGTTATATTTTGCAGAAAGTTACACCAAGTTTACCTCGTTGGGTCCCTGTGGTTGTTTTTACTTTTGGCCTCTCGTGCTACTGTGTTACCATAGTTGTACTTTACTCCAAAAAGGTTGAAATACTTAAAAATGGGATTCAAATCTTGGCAGTTGGTCAGGGATCAGCACCACCCACATTATTTACTGCATGACCTATTCCCTGAAACAAGGTGAATCCTCGTCTTCCATTAGTTTCTTGCAGTGGGAGTGAATTAAAATAAAAACAAAATCATGTAAAATCATGTGTTACTTTCTGCAAAGCTGTTTAAAAGTTTTTCTTAGCAAACAGCCTGACAGTACAATTGGTAAGTCCAGAGGAAGAACCGCTAAGCCTCACACCCTCTATCAGTTTCCCCATCTTTATACTGAAATCAGTTAATATTTCTCCCAAAAATAATTCTAGTACATATTTAGCTATTTATTGCAGTCATATCAGTGGGCTTATAGATAGAGTTAGCTCATGAGAGAGATTGCACAGCTCTTTCCTCCTCTCTTCTGATCCTGCCAACACAGGGGGCAAGCAATTAAACTCCTTGTTGGAGCGAGGTTATCTCTGTGTCCATGACACAAGTACAACAACAGAGTCCCACTGCAGGGCTACGTAAACAAGACGTGCCATGGGATGTTTGTTGCCTGTTAGGAAGCAGCTATCAGCAAATGGAGGGGATCAGGGGGGAACCACCCCTCTTCTCACATCGTCAAGAGCAATACAGATTAACCTCAACAACACCCACGGCTGATTAAGAGGCTCTGGAGGGCCCTGCTGCAGTTTTGGGGGGCAACCGTTCTGGTAAGAGGCATGCAAAAGGACAACATTTTAAAGGACTAAATAATGAAGAGCGAACCTGTGGCCCTCTCATTACCGCACCTGTGATTGTGTGGAGCTGTGCGGCAGAGCAGCAGTGGGGGTGCCTCCGCTGTTATCTAACGCCAAGATTGGAGCAATTTAGATCCAATCTCTCTCTCAGGGTTCTGACCTATTCTCTGCTCAGCTGGGAGGATCTTTTTCCTGCTGGAAACAATGACCAGATAATTTCCATTGGTTTCCTGGAGCTTGAGGGAAATAATAACTTGTGAATTATCAAGAAAATAAAAAATGCTGGTCCTTGTTCAATGTCTGTTTACAAAAGGGTTGTCATTACCTACTTGTTTCATTTGAAGTTGATTGTTTTCATTTTCAATTTTGTTCACACATCACAAAAACACATACTCATACGCATACATTTACATGCTGACCCACAGTGGCAGATTGACATCCATCTCCCACTGCTGATTTACCAATAGCATAAACAAGGCTGTTAAAGCTAAATATTGCATTTACCTTTGGCTTTTTGTTATTTCACAAGTAATAAAGCAACTATCTCTACATATCTTTCAATTAGTTTATGTAATTACCTGCCACACTCCATAATTGCAGTCTTAAGGCAGTGTAAACTCACATGTTTATTCGTTGCATCTTATTGTTTCATAAGCTAAACTGAGCACTTCTGCATAATTATATTTTTGCTTCTTTCATTTCTAAAATACATATGATAAATTGGCCAGTTGAAGATAAATAGTAACCCTACATAACTCAACTTTACTGCTGAAGCATCCTGCAGTAGGAATGTAATGAAAAGAAAAGAAAACAATATATACAACACTGAAATTGCGCCCTCTGGCCTCACAGCTATTTCCCCATTATGAGCCAACAGCACTGGCTCTGTGAAGCCGGGTCCACTCTGCCTGCCACCGCTGAGTCCTCACCGACAGCGTTTCTGACGCAGTGCACGGCTACTGCTGACCTTTCTTTCAACAAATGGCTTGAATTTGCCTTTGATAATGAACAGAATGTTTAATTTCATTCTAATTTTGTTCATATTTATTTGTAAATAACAATCCACATTTAAAAGCTAGTACTCTATTAAGTTATGGAGGCGTCCAAGTCACTGCATGTTCCACGACATTGTCCTGCAGATATATATCGGAATAAAAGCCTTTTTGTTTACAAATAAAGGGATTCTGTCCAACAGAAAGACACCCGGTTGTTTGTATTTTGAAACAGGAAGTGTTGAGTGAAAAATAAAGATTTACATTATTATTTTTGTTGCTAACCAGGCACGCTGGAAATGCGCTGAAATGAAAAGCAAGAGCTTCCGCAGAGTAGATTACTAACAGTAGCTCCTCACGCGAGCAGTGTGGCCCAGGTGTAAGGCTGGTCTATGTGTTTCTGGCTTTAAGGCAAGCTGCGAGCCCGGAGCCCCATGCTGGTGCGTCGTGTTTTGCCCATGTGTGGTTAACTACTTGGGCCAAATGACACAACAGGGAACTTCACAGCTCCACTCGGCATAACTGCCATGTCTGTTCCATCAGTCGGTCCCATTACTTGCGCCTTAACGATAATATTATTAAAAATAACTTGACACAAAAGATGCATGATTAGACATATATTTTTTTTAATTTGACATGAACCTGAGACATTTGAAAACCACAAAGCAAATGCTTTTCGTGTGCCGTTTTGAGTAACTGTCTTTGGGAAAAAAAGAATCCAATGGTGGATGGCAGGTCTTGTTTTCATGGGATTTTACTTTCCCTCACCTGTGCCAATTTGGTACTTACTGTGGAATTGGTTGCACCTAAGAAGGGAGAAAGGTGAGGTACAGGGTATGTCAGTAACAAGCAGTGCAGTGAAGGATTGTGTCAAGGATTAGCGCGGTTTGTGCTCGTGTCGCCCACTTACTCAAAGAAACGTCGCATAAAGTGCAGTCTGCTCTGTAGAATTCTTTTGGCTTTTCCTGCAACTCTCCTCGACGGATCCTGCTCAACATTTTGTCAGGTTATTATATTGAACAGTTTGACTTTCATATAAATCCTTGAAGCAAGAAAATATAAAACTGTGGCAGTGGTGTAAATGTAAGAAAATAGAACAAATAAATTTCACTGATTGTCTGACAATTGGGATAAAATAATCCACCACTCTGATATTTTAGCAAGCGTTCATTAATTTTTACAATTACACTTCTGAATTAATTAGCTGCTTTCATCTTTAGTTCTTTATTAAGAAAGAGATCAAAGTCTAGGTTTTGAAGGTTTTAATTGAGTAAAACATGTTTTAATGAAAAATGTCTGGAGCAAAAGAAGCTGTTTTAAAGATTTTAAAGATCCATCTTTTTGGAAACCTATTAATTGTAGAACATAATTAATAACAACTGTTATTTCTTATATTATTTGCATATTTGTCGAAGCTGTGTTGTATTAACACATCATGATGTGCAGGCCTGTAAAACCGCTTCGACTGCTCAACAACAGACAGTATAGAAGAGAATGAAATGTCAAAAGTGATTGGTTGCCACCCAGCAACTTTCCACCACCTCTGGATCAAAGTTCAAATTTTTTTTGATTTATTGCCTGCCCCTCGCTGCCGGCAATGCTCTCATGGTCTACCTAAGTGATTTGCCACAGCTTGTAGAAAAGGAATGAAAGGTGGTGGCCTCATCTCATTTGCCACATCTAGAGTATTTTCAGCCAGTTGCTTTAAAAGGCAACGGGAGAATCTGATTTGATTGGTCAGACAAGTCAAGGAAACCCACTTTTTAAAATATTCTTGGATTGAAACCATTTGTGCTTAGTACATTTAGGGTGCTTTTAAACCTGTAGTTTGGATTTATTTGGTCCACACCAAAAACAAAATGTTGCATTTTAGTTGGCCAATTTTCCATGTGGAGAAATCAAATTCTGATGGAGGTAGAGAAAAGACTGTACAAAATCCCCTTTTTCAGGCTCCCAGATGACTGGTGCAAACATCAGGAATCGCAAAGACACATGCATGATGTGTCTTGTATAGCAATGATTCAGGGTTTATTACTGTATTAAAACTGCTGTGCTTGTATCTGATTGGTGAAAAGCTGTTAATGAATTGAAAAAGTATACAATCAGGGAAATACCCACGCTTACGTGCATTAGTGTTGATTTGCATATAGAGGTTATATATATGGCAGACCGATCAATTTTAGGACCGCTTCCTGAACAGATTTCATGATCACTGGATGGATTTATTAGTTGTGCTTCTCAAATCGTGCTAAAATCACATACCTTCTATTGTAAAAACCTGTGGTTGTTAATCTGCGTTCACACCTTTAACAACCAAACCGAGACAGCTTGAAAAGTGGGTCTCAACACGCTTCCTAGTGAACTCTGATGTGGTTTGTTTGTCTGCATCCGGGTTTGATTGACAGCTTTCACAACAGCAAGAACCGGACTATCCAACAAAATGTTTGTTTAAAGTCTGTCTGCATTTATTCCTCCAGATACATTATTTGAGTATGGAAATTTGTTTGCAATATCTCTGATTGTCCAACAGCTCATGTTCCTTGACATTCTGGCGATCTAGCTGCATCATCAGATCTCAGACACAAAGTGGTGAGGAAAATGCTACCACAGCAAGTAACCAAAACCAAGAACAGAGAGAGTAGAAATCCAAAAGTGAGATAATTTTATTGCAAATTTAGTTTTTTAGCAGGGCACATACAGCACACTGAATCTCTGTACACCCACACAATCCCCAATCTCTTGAAATCTCCCACTCTGTCCCGCTCACACAAACAACACACACTCCGTTAAACCTGCTGTCTTTTTTTCAGATGCGACAATTCCTCTGGACCGAGGATGTACCATGGGGCTCTTTTTCACAGCATAGTCGACAGATGGGTAGCTTTATTTGTATGACTGTACGGCAAAAATCCTGAAAAGAAAATTGAAGTATAGAAACTTTTTCAGCATTGATTTATTGATTTCTTTTTTAAATGCAATGCTGCCTTTCAGCAGTTCTAAAAACAGATGTTCTGCTCCACTCTGATATTCACTCAATCCACTTGACATTTGACCATTACCACGTCTTGAAATACATTTGAATGTTATAAGCAACCACACACCATTCAGCTTTTAGTTCTTGCTGTTAGTGTTTTTAAAAAGAGAATCACCCACTGCCAGTCTCCAAGGAGAATAATGTTGTCGTGAATGATTTATGAGAGTCAGAACACATATCATACCCTGATATATATACAATCCACTCTGGAAAAAAGAGGGCAATACTATACCGTGACCTTCAATGTATCTTTCTGTACCATTTTGGCATTTCACTTAAGACACGGTTATCCGAGGCTGTGCATTTTGGTGGGCAGACTGCAGCAAGATGTTAGCCCTGTCACATTGTGTGATCAATGTGCAATAGCAGATCCCGTGGCTCTGGTCCCCCTCTTTTGGATTTCTTTGGAGAAGAAAGTCAACACACACACACAACACCACATGCCACAGAAATAGAAAACATGATTATTGATGTTTTTTTCATTCTCAATACAAGGGCTGACACGTCGCCATCACAGAAATCACACTTTTCTCATAGAGACACTGCTTGAAACTGTGGATACTTGCCGCACTGCTGCTCAGTGGGAAATTCAAATTTTGTTCTCTTTTTTTGAGCTGCCAAAATGCAAAGGAGGAAATATACCAACCAGTTGAATGAGAGACAGAGATTTGTATTGTGTGTGTTCTCCTTCAGATTTGAGGACATGCTGGCTGAAGCTGCATGATGGGGTCTGGGTTTGCGCTGTAAAACCAAATAACTTTGTATTGTTCAGATGTAGAATATGTTTGCTATAGTTGTAGTAGCAATGTATTTAAGTATTTTGACTATAAAATAATTAAAAAAATATATACACAACTTTAAATTCAATGTGACAAGATGTCAAACTTTTTTAGTTTCAACACAAACAGCGGTCTCCTGGATGAAAGTCATATTTGATCCATCCACCCCCCAACTTGCCCGCCCTATGTGAAGCAAGTCAGTTGCTCTGAGCGTGTAATAGGAACGCCGGTGTGCTGACATTGGAGTTAATCACAATCCTGATGCACTGATCATACATTGGGAGTGAGAGCGGGTTGACAGTGATCACTACCGTTGGCAAACATCAATTCCAATTAATTTTGAACACAATATTAGCTAGCTCATACCACTGGCTAAAAATCTAACTTTGGAGTTCTTTGCAGGCCAGCTGAAGTAAAAAGTATTTGGGGAAAATCCTAATAAAAAAAATGAATAGCCTCACGATGCAACCAATAATCGAAAAGTTACACCATAGCAAAATACAATATATTGTACAGTGAAGATTTCATGTAAGAGCAAAATATAGCATATATGTGCAATGGTGCGCCTGTACGCCAGTGTCTTGTTGAATCAGGAGCAATCAACTTTTAATGGTAATCCTGTGCTTTAGGCATTTCCTAATGTCTCCACTTATTCACATCTCCTCTTTAAATGTGTATCTTTTCAGTTCCCTCAGACCATTTCATCTGTTATGCCATGAGTCAATTGACACAACCCCTGAGGTTATTGTCTTTCAGATTGAAATGGTTCCTTAAACTAAACTTTTTAATTGGTGCATCCACTGAGTCTGACCAGGCTGTGATGCTTTTTGGTTGACCTACTTCCCCATCTTGCCTCAGCTGCTTCAGAGGAGTCTTAATTAGAAGCTAATTGAGAAGTTTAACAACACCCTCAGATCATAAAGTGGGGAGTGATGCAGATATTTAAAATGTGGGGGCTTTAAACATTTACATGCCGCTCAGTTGGAACAGAGTTGGAAAAGCGGGACTGGATGGGGATGTGTCAAACATTTGGGCACTTTGGTGGGCTTCATTGATCTGGGCCTCAGAGGGTTTCTGATGTATTTTGGGACTTTTAGTGCAGAGAGGACTTTGAGATCAATGCACAGTCTCCCAGCATCAACAGATGTTGCGTTAGTGTTTGGATTCCTCTATGTGGCAAGTTGATGGAAACATCATGCTTATTTTGAAGAGATGGCCCTCTTTTATCTACAAAACAATGCTCAGTTTATGTTCTGGAAGACAGCCTGTAATATTCAAGAGCAGAAGATGCAAAGAAAGAAAAAGAATCAAAAGCATCATGTCAGGGAAGATACATTTATTGTTATTTTGTTAGGGTTAGGGCTATTGTTTGTATTTTTTTTTCCAAAGGATTAGAATGTTACAGCTAGCAGTGTTGCATTTCATAGAGGAGTCTTTGATTTCCATCAATGGATTGTTTTAAAGCTCTGTACCACCAAAGTCCATTAAGTCCTAAAGGCCTTTTCAACATGAGAGGGGCTAAAGAAGTAATAAGCAAAAAGGTGGCATTGGGGGTGTATTGTTTTACTGGAGTGAAAAAGTAACTTCTCGTGCTTTTTGGAGATGTTTGGTTTTATCACAGCATCACCTGAGCAACTACTTATTAAAAAGTAAAGATCTGTTGTTTTACAACCCGGGTCTTTGCGATCATTTCTGTGTCACAAAAACACTTTGCTCACCAGATTTGGAAAGATTGCAGCGATCTGGTTGACGTAGTTATGAGGTGAAATAGCACTTAGAACTGGTTAACAGCATTTTTTTTTTTTTTAATGGAACAGAACAGGGTGATATGAAAACATGATTATTTGATGCGTCGCCAAGTGATGGTAGCGCCGAGAAAAAGTTGAGACCAGCTCAAAGTGTATTTGTAGCATGTCATGAGTCAAGTGTTGGGGTTCAGTGTGTAGCATCATTTCACCGGCTTCTATTGAAAATGACTTGTAGCCTGTTGCTGTGTCGTTCATAGTAGGGCTGTGCCGGTATACGGTTGAACCGGTATACCGGTTTCAAATTTCCATACGGTATGAATTTTTCATATACCGTCATACCGGTGCATAGCCGTAACAACTGTTGTCGCTCTTCGGCAGGCAGCAATAATATATTGTTCACCGCTCACTGTAGCGGTCGGAGCTACTTGTCTTACGGGTATTGAGATGGAGTCATGGTTATAACTTTATAACAACAATTAATAACCCACAACCGACGCTCTTTAACAGGAAAACACCACGACACAACAGTTTGTGACACAAACAATTTGTAACACTAATAATTGTACATTTATAAAATTACACCGCCGAACGGCATGCTGGGTACAGCTCGCCCACTATCACAACAAGAAGAAACTCTGTCGCTACATTAAGAAACGGAACAGAGCGATGCAGGAGGAACAACGAGAGACCAGAGATGCACCAAGACAACTTGTGCCCAAGAGGAGCTGTGTCAGCTGTGTAGAGCTTTTTTGGTTTTGACAAATCCGAAGTAGATCAGAAAACGATTTATTGCAAAGTTGGTCGAGCCGCTGTTATTGCCTCTGGTGGCAACACTAGCAATTATAAAAAAAAATATTATATATAAATAAATATATATATAAATTATAAAGAAACAAAACAGGAAGAGACAGAACGGAAGACAGCCACGCGAGCGGTGAACAACGAGCGGTGAACAGCTGTTCAGTTGGCCGGCGGTCCTTTTCGGCGTCAATGAATGAATGGGTTTATTCGAAAAAAAAATATCGTGATATACCGTGAAACCGCCAGAATCTTACAAAATACCGTGATATGAATTTTTGGCCATACCGCCCAGCCCTAGTTCATAGTGTAAACACAGCATTTGGGCTCAGTAAAGGATCATGATTGGGGTAAAATAAGTACATTGCCTTTGGTTCCACACCAGTCTCTTGGGTTTAAGTCCAAGACAAACGTAAACCAGGATAAAAGATGTTTCCTTGAAATGTGATTGACATTTCAGGTTCAATGCAGACTTGGCTGACAGGGCATGACAGGGTATGACATTAGAAACAAAATGGGTTTTCTTTATGGTTTTAAACCACTTATATAAAGCACGTATTTGAAAGTGAATATGAAGGTGAATGTTACCGTTGAATTTCATGACACTTTGCACACCCACCTATGGTAAGTACTGTAGGTCAAATTTGAACCAAAATAAGTGGCCTGAAAGCTGTAATTACATACAGCTGTGTTGTCACTGCTCTCATGGCCCTGTTGAGCAAGTGAATAAAAATCAAGTACACAACTCATGAGTATCTTTGGTTAAATCTCTCTCTCTCTTACTGACTTAAATCTGCCAGTGGGAAAAAAAACGTGATTTTCAAATTATTGTTGCACGTAAAGTCTGATGTTTCCGCAAAAAAACTACCATTGTTATACAGCCCCAAGTAGTCATAGAAACCAAGTAATGCAGGTTTAAGATTAGGTAACTAAAGCTTCTTGGTTAAAGTAAAGAAACAATGTTTTTTTAGTTAAAAGAAACCAACACTATGGATGGTAAGAGAAAATACCTAAACCTTCCAGTGTTGAATGAACGGTCCTCTGATTTTTCTAGTGGTCAGACTTGTAGCATGTTGGACAAACTGTAAAAGTAACTCTATGTTTACCTTTAACAGCTACATCATGACACAGGAGTGACTTCAAATTGTGTGCCGTGCCATCATCAAGTTTTCACATTTTACTCGTGACATCCATGACGGAGCACTAAATGTACAAATTATTCTTAGTAGTTCCAGTTCATGTGTTCTGCTGCGGTTTGTTGTTACTGTGGTGGTCTCTGCATCTGCCTAAACACACGCACAGCTCAGGTCAAATATCTGTGAAACATTTCCATATATATTCAGTGCTATATATAAGGTGGCCATATACCAGAGAAATAAACGAACCGCTAACTCAAAGGGACCGTGTGTTCAATGGTCTTTCATCATATGTGATAAAGCTGAAGGAAGAATTGTTTTTTTTGTTAATGCAGAAAAAGGTAGGTGATAAATTCTCTCTCGCTCTCTCTCTCGCTCTCTCTTGCTCGCTCTCTATATATCTATAAATATATACACACACACACATTTCTTGAAGTGCACTATAGACTGAGACAAATCTAAAGTATTCAGCACTTAAGCAGTATATGCTTAAGTGCTTCCACCACACTGACGTTAACCAGAGAATTTCCTTAGAGTTTTTGATTTTGTGTACTCCATCTATGTTAATGGATTTATCATCTAGTGGTTATTATGGGAAAGTGGTAAATTAACATCCACAAAACTTGGGTGGCTGAGATATTCAGTAATTCAAAAAAATGAACAATCCAGGAACTTTGCCAAGGGATTTTCTTAATCAGCTTCTTTTCTATTGCACCATCTGTTAGACTCGACAATAATTAGCTCTACAATTACCTGTGAATATATAAGACCCTATTCATTCCACGTAGGTATGATTACCACACTGTTTTTTTCTTCTTTACTGTTACCGGGGCACTTCTCTAAATAATGACCAGGGAGGATGCAGGAGTAAATAATTTTATTAAAAACTGACAATCTCATTTAAAATCAAAAGTTTTTAGATAAAATATGAGCCATTTTACTTCAAACCTGCAGTTGTGCACATATTAACTTTGAATAACCCCCTAAGTCTAGAGACACTCATGCCCATATGCAATGGCAGATACTCACTTGAGGGCAATATTTGGCTGAAAAGAATGTCGATTTAATCTTATTGCAAATATGAACACTGATCTGTTTTATGTTGCTCTGATTCGAGGTGCAGAGTTGAAATGGGGACAAAGAAAAATGGATAAAAGGTGTGTTTACATTCAACACAAAGTGCAATTCAGAGATTCCAACGGAGATGGGGGGCTGGGGGTGCAATTACATGCAGATAGGCAGCACAAAATTAGGTAAAGCTGACCTTGCATTTACAGATCTTGGAATGAGGCAACCTCGAAAATCGAGTTATCAAAACTTTAAGGTTGGAAGCACAGCTCCAAGTTAGTCAAATTTAGTTGGAAGAGAATACAAAGGTGAACTGTAAAATGATTACCCCAAACTGTGCACTATAAACATCCACCAGAACAGCCTCCTGGTTCTACTGTGACACACCATATTTACAACATTCCGAAAAAAATTGAAATGTTGCCCAGACATACAGAGTGTATTTTTCAGGTTGAGAAAGTACACTCCTGGGAAACTTTCTAAAAAGTTTATTAATATAGAAATAACTTTATCTCAAAATTAGGTAATACTTCATAAATGAGCAAACTTGCTGCTTAATGGGGTGATTATAATCTCTGTTTCCCTATCAGTTATCAGTAATAAAATGCAATCATAAGGCAGGTAATTTGGAAACAAATCATTTTTGAAAGACAAGTTTGACAGATTAAGTATCTTCATGCCTCACTTGTTTATCATTTTATTCTATTAATAAGGGATGTATGAAATATTGAAAAGAATGCCTTCTGCTTAATGAAATCATTCAACTGTCAAGATTTCCTCAATCAAAGCACTTTCAGCAGAGCAGTGAGAAAAAAATAACCTCATATTTTAGATTTTCAATTTGTAATTTGATTGGAAAAACGATAAAAATTTATTGGGACACCGTAAAAGCCGGAAATGTCAATCAATCTGAGGAAATACCATGACTTTTACTAATTCAATGTAGACTTCCAGATCCTTTCATATCTTCACAGAAATGATTTAATTTAATGAAACCCGAGTAACATCCTTCCAATATCCTCTCACTGTACTGAAGCCCGTACTGTAATTTCTCACTCCTGAATGTGCCAGTGGACGCGGCCCTATTTGAGAGTCTGCTGGTGTGCTGTGCGGTGGCGCTGGGTCTTGGCAGATGCATGAGATGGTGGAGGGCTCTCACTTAGGTGATTAATCAAAGCTGACATTTTGGATGGAAATACGCTAAATTGGAGGGCTCATCTCTGTAATAACAGAGCACTACTGAGACATTGTCCAATATACAGATTTTAACTTCCATAAAGTATTGCAGTGGAGCCATAATTGCTTTATGTCAGACATAATGTAACCTAATCATTAGTCCAAACTGCTCATTGGCTATATGAAAAGTCTACTCAACAAACCATTTCAACAGAGTTCAAATTTGGTTCAGAAATTAACATCCTTTATTATTAGATGTAAATAATCTGTCCTAATGAAACTGAAATGGAGTGAGCAGCAGGTTTCTTGATCAATAACTGTGCTCCCTCTATCAATTAATAGCCATCAACAGATTTGAAGCTATAATTTAGTTTCAAGTTTTAATTTACAAAAAATAACTCAAATTGATCCTCAAGAAAAAGGGAAAAAAAAGCAAATTCCAAATAATAGAAATAATGAAATGAATGTATGAAGTAATTGGAAGTGTTTCTCAAAGTCCACTTACAGAAATGTTTTAGGAACTGTCAAACACATCTTGTAGCCCTCATCAGCAGATTACGTGATAGTATATATATATATATATATAAAACTATGGTATATAGTCCATCTTCTGATGAACATCAGAGATGTGACTGAAAGCACAAAAGAAAATCCAGTGAGTGGACCTAGTACAAAGATTTTTGTTTTTTTACTACTCTTTCCAATGTCTAATGAATCTCGGAGCTTAATATGGAGTAAACTGAATAAAAAAAATGCAATGTGTTGAAAACGTGGTGTTCCTCTATATTTTGACCTCTTGAGGACACTACGTAGGAGTTTGTTAATTCAGCCTTGGCTTTTACAAATGCACTGTGCTGATAAATCATTGTCCTGGGGACCTTTTTAATGCTGCACACAGCCTCCAACAGTCGGTCTCTGGTGGCCATGCAGAGGGATTAGAATCTAAAGCATGGACAAATAGCAATCAAAATGCTTAAAATGAGTTTAAGTGCATAGGTGCCATGCCATTCCACTTTTGGGGAGATTGAATTTGTTCCATAGGGCCAGGCTGAGGGATATGATTCATTCTCAAGCAACTTCCAACCTTACATAATCACCACTTGCTGTGCTTTTTAGGGAGGCTATTCTGTGGAGTGACAGAGTAAGTGTCAGAGTCACTATGGCTCCAAAGCAAGAAGGTTATGGGTTTGCTTTGCATGTCAAGCAGTGTTCGATGGAAAAGTGGTCCCACCCAAAGCCTCAGTTACAATGGGTGAAGTGATTGCAGAGAACTCTTTTATATATTTAGAATGACACCTGTGTGCTGGGACACATAGGGATATTTCATGCCACCTTATTTACCAGCAGAATGCTGAGAATGGATTCTGCTCAACTCTGGATTACTTTGTATGACAGCGTATTTGAACGTTTACATTTCAAGGGGATTTATTGTTTTACATACTCAGAACATCAGCACTGAGCAAGGTGTAGTTGACCTCATGCAAAATCATAGACTTTATAAAAGAAGTGGATATAGTCACTGTGCTGTACCCCAATGGTTTGTCGACTGCCGCTTTGAAGCTGTAAGTTTGGCTTTTTGTCTTCCACATTCTTCCACTGATACATTTAGGCGACAAAAAAGGTTACAATTAACTTTCATAAACTGAAAACATACTGTAAAAGGGTTAAAGTTGCAAGATGAAAATACGGACAACTCCCAGAACAGTAGTGACCTGTCAATCACAGGTAAGCCACGCTTTATTTTCTATTTTACTCTAAATGGGACCATCATTTTCAAAATGATTACCAATTTCTATTGAAGTAGAATTGAAACTAGTGATAGAGACCATAAACTCACGTTTACAAAGTCTACTGAGGTAATAACTCAAGTGAGAAGTAGGGTCATTTTCTCATAGACTTTTATACAATCTGACTTCTTTTTGCATCCAGAGGAGTCGCTCCCTTACGGCCAGTAGAGGGAATGCAAGGTTACGGTACTAACGCATTGGCTTCGATTTTCAGATACGGTGATTGGCACCTGGGCAAAACGACTAAATTATATCCAAGGTATGGCAACTTAGCCAGTGATTTGGTGAGTCAGGGAGAATAAAATAATAGTATAATTTATTACAAAAATGTAAAAAAGAAAACTACTGGTCATACTGACAAATGCAACTGTAGCTAAGGCTGCGTTTTATAATAATCAAACTGAATTGCTATTTTGTTTTACTTCTTTACTTAGTCCGACTTTACGTGAACTGTCGGTTGAAAAAATTGTGTTATTTCTATAATGTTTTTTTTCTGTTGCCATGGGCTCCATCACATGAAAAAAACGTGTTCCCGTCTTTAGTTCTACCTACTTTGCTCTGATTGGCTTGGCTACTTTTCAAACGGAGGAAACATCCGTGAAATAGCAGAGCCCCAGATTTGAGTTCCTTCAGTGGTTCTAGAGATGTGGGCAGCGATTCAAACCTTAGAAGCAAGCTAGCAGTGCTCAAGATAAGTCCTTAAAAGTGAGGAGCACCAGGAGCAGCTCTGATACCAGTCACATTGAGAGGGTTACTATTACTTGACAACACGTCGCAGCTCTCAATCACTTGTGCGACGGACTTGGCCGTGCATTTTCCCAATCGGACAGCAAAGGAAAACCTATGGCGTTGATCATTTGTTCCCATGTTCCCTTGTAAAGTGACATTCAAAATGCTTAAAACTAGATGGAATCCTGGTGTCCTTAACTGCGAAAAATTAGTCATTACTTAAAATGCTTGGTTAAGGATGGAGAAGTACTGTGGTCAGGATTTAATAAAGCCATGCTTTTCGACTGCAAAGTCACTTTTTGATGTACTGAACATAAACCTGTATTGACTTCAGTGAAGCATGGTACAGTTGTAGAGAATTCTCAGAGGTGCAATTATAAGATTCAAACATAACAGCAAAACCATCAAATACGAATGTGTGCCTCAGCTGACTCTGTTGTGATCTGTTTGTGTTAAAGAAAAACACAGAAGGTTTAATGTCAATACCATGTACTGTTATATTAACTTGATCATAATGGTCTTCGTCTGACTGAAGTAGTCTGGGATCAGCTTTGTGTTCCTGAATTAAAATGGTTTTAAAATTTTTTGTTAAAAGCAGCATGAAAGTGGTTCTGTTTGCAAGCAACTCCTGGGACAGACATGTCTTTAGAAGAGGAGTGCATCAGCTTGGAGCAATGGAGATGCAGGACAAAATGGAAAAGGAGTGACAATAAGACAAGGTCTTTAATTTTGAAAGTCTTTAAGAAAAAACAAATCAGAACTGTATGTATGGCATCTCTCTTGATATGCCGTTTTAATTGCTCCATGTTGGATAAATAGAGTGGACTAGAAATAAGATAAAATTCTAACATCTTCCAAACATCATGGTGGTTATGAACTTGTATATTATTTACTGTATCATCCACGGCCTGCTGCATAATTCTTTGCTGGACATTTGTAGCACATTCAAATAAAAAAATAAATAATAATATTTGTCCACTAATTTGTATCGAAGACAACATATTGCCATATTGGAATTTAATAAGTGTAACCAGAGGAAACTGAGACATCACTCAAACCTCCAAGTCACACCATATTCACTGTTACATTATCAAAGAGTCCAAGTCACAGGTTCAATACTTCCAATAATCATCATCCAACATCAGGTAAAAATGTAAACTTCCGTTACACCTGAAGAGGTTGTTGCTGCTACTAAATCGTTAGAGGTAAAGTGCCAAGAAACGCAGAAATGCACCAGCAAAAGGCAGCTATGGTTACTAGTCACTGTACACATGAACATGTTCCGTACAAAACACAAGATGTTCTTAAGAATACAATGCTTTGTTATATATTAAAGGTTTCCTGTACAATATTAGCTTTAATATAGCAGCAAACTACCATTTACTATCTAAAGATATAGTGGAGTAAGTCTACCTGAGCTCTCACCATCTGTGTGCTGTAATCCCAGCTTCTCTGTGCTTTGTTTACTTAGCCGGCCCAGCCATGCATACCTTTTAGTGCATGTGAGCAAGCCCCGTTGGCTATGGGGTGACCCCTAATAGTCGGGTATTTGAGTATTTCAATAAAAGGCCTGATTTGACTGCCAATCTCATGGTCAAATCATCATAATGATGGTAAAATGTGTCTACGCTCCACATATCTGGAACAAAGTCCCTGCAAGCTGCAGGTCTGCTGAGACCCTAAACTCCTTTAAATCCAGATTGAATACTCTTCTGTTTGTTGTTGCCTTTAATTGAACCAGATTCAAGGATCTTAATCAATGTCTGCATCTCACTACTGTATTTTATTTCTTAAACTGCACTGCAACTTTTATTCTATTTTTTAGCTTTTTAATGTTTTACTAACTGTTTAAATAAATGTTCTTAATTGTTTTTAAATCTTCTTTTTTTTTGCATTATGTTTTGATGCTTAATGGTTTTATGTGAAGCACTTTGAATTGCCTTGTTGTTGAAATGTGCTATACAAATAAACTTGCCTTGCCTATGAAACAGAGCATCGTTCATTAATAATAACATGCCTATTTAAAAATCAAAGAATAGGCCAACGTTTATTAATCAGAGCACTCGTACAAGAATGAAGCACTATCAGAGCTAGATATTTTCATTTAAATTCAGGAACGATTCTCTGAAATCAACTGGGGGAAGTGTGTAGAAACAGCTGTTTAGAGCACATGTAACAGCAGTTTGCTGGTTGCTTCTCTCTGTCCCATTGACTGAGCCTTTGCTGCCCTGTCTTTTCCCTTCTGTTCGTGGATTGCTACAATGTGAAAAAATATAATTAGGCCCGAAAGTTCTATTTTCAACCATGAAAACCAAGCAGGCTAAGAAACAGTGTCTGTATGTCTATCGATCTCTGCTACATGTCAGTCATGCGGACAGCGCGGACAACACACACACACACACACACACACACACACACACACACACCAATGCTGTCCATTATTCTGAAAGAAACAGCTCAGTGGTAGTAACGAGAATAAACGTTGTCCACCAT